>OX336389.2:231984321-233184321 GCA_946902985.2 Meconema thalassinum | reverse complement strand
ACCCCGAAACTACTCAAGTTGGGGAGTTGTGCTGAAGCATATGCTTGGTAGGCGTCAGGACAAACGTCATACTGAGATTTCGAGCTTGTAGGTCAACTTTTCAAAATTTGGTGGCCTTTGAAAAAAGTGGTGCTTTAATTTTTTTGAGCAGTATATATTACAAGTATTACTACCAGCTTACTGAATTCTATAAAATAAAATAAGAATAAAATAACACGAATACAGTAAGAAGAAGTTGATCTTCTATAGTCCATCTGGGTAGAGTGTAATTTTCTCTTCAAATTCGACCAAAGTGTTAATACTGCTGTTAATGAGCCATCGCTTAATGGAAGCTTTGAAAATGTTTATAGACTCCTGCTGTAGTTGTGTTGGTAGTTTGTTGAAGATTTTAATTCCATAGTATTTGTAGTGGTCTTGTGTTTTCTTTAACCTGACATGAGGTGTATCTAGCTGGTTTCTTATTCTTGTGGTGTGTGAATGCACATCCCTTCGATTTTTATATACACTTAGATTTTCTTTAATATACACTAAGCTATGGAATATGTATATTGATGTAAGAGTCATAATTCCAAGTTCTTGGAAGTGATTTCTGCAGGATTCTGTACTAGGCTTGCCTTGTAGACATCTTATTGCCTTCTTCTGCCATCTGAAAACATCTTGTGCCCCTGTTGAGTTTCCCCACAATATTATACCATAAGTTAAATGTGAATGGAAAAATGCATAGTATGCGAGAATCGTCTGATTAGCACTAACTGATTGTTTGAGTCTTCGAAATAAAAATAAGACTCGTGCTAATTTTGTACATAATTTTTGTGTGTGAATGTCCCAGTTTAATTTAGGGTCTAAATGGATTCCCAACAACTTAACAGAGCTGCATTCATGACTACTTGAAGCCAATTTGACTAAGTGAAAATAGATTTCTTCTGTTTTGTTACTGTTTAGAAATAGTTTGTTTACCTTTAGCCAAGAAGTTGATTCACCTAATAATTTGTTTCTTTTCTCTTCAAGGCAAGTTAGGTCTCTATCACTTGTTATTACAGTGATGTCATCAGCATACAGTATTGACTTGGCATTTATATTACTAACAATGTCGTTTATATAGACCAGGAAGAAAAAGGCTCCAATGACTGAACCTTGGGCTACACCTGTATTTACAATGAGCGGAGCAGATTTTTGGTTGTCTATTACAACTATTTGCCTTCTCTTGTGGAGATAGGAGGTAATTAATGATAATTCACAAGCTTTGACTCCATAATAGTGAAGTTTTTGTATTAATATATTATGATCCACAGAATCGAAAGCTTTACTTAGGTCTAAGAGTGTGACAGATGTAATAAGTTGAGATTCAAATCCAGCAATCACTTCATCAACAACAGCTTCAACAGCTTGAACCGTTGACTTACCAGTTCTGAAACCAAATTGGGTACTATTAAACAACTTGTGCTCCTCAAAGAATGCTGATAATTGTTCTTTCATACACTGTTCCATTATTTTGGAAATAATTGGGACAATTGAGATTGGCCTATAGTTACTGGGGTCCATCATATCTCCTTTTTTATGGACTGGAATTGTGATGGTGATTTTCAGACTCTCTGGAAAAACTCCAGTAGTAAATATCCAGTTTATTAGATAAGTTCAAGGTAATACTATGATGTCTATTATTTGTTTTAGAATAAAATTCGACATTCCATAATAATCCTCACATTTTGAATTGTTTAGTTCTGAAACTATTTTTAGAACCTTCTCATGTGTTATTTGTCTCCATCTGAAGGATGGTGTGGGATTTTCATCTACCTTATGGTTTTCCAATTTCTCCATAAACTTTGTATGATGATTTTCATATTCCAAACTTTTGACCATATTTTCAACAGAATTTATAAAATATTCATTTAACACATTTGGCGTTATTGGTGTAGAGTCCTTACTTTTATTTTTACCCAGTTCCTTGTTTATGATTAACCAAGCAGCTTTACATTTATTCTTTGCGTTATTAATGAACTCATCATTCGCTCTCTTTTTTGCTGCTTTAATTTCCCGCCGATATATTTTTTTTATGTGATTATAGTTTTCTATATCCTGTGGGTCTCCTTTCTTTGCTTTAGTGTAATACATGATCGTTAGCTTCCTAATAACATCAAGGTAAGGCGTATACCATTTGGTATTATTTTTACTTTGTTTTTGATCTGGAGTTTAATTATTTTTTTCTTAATTGGGCAGCATTTATTTAAGGAAGTGTGTATTATATTCATAAACTTATCAGCTGCTTCAGAAACATTGTTATAGCTCACAATTATGTTTTCCAAATTCTTGCTGGTCAACTCGTGCCTTAATCTGAGAAAGTTATTGTCGCTCAACATCCTAATATACTTGACTTGCCTATTTTCTGGGAAGTGTCCTGTATCAATTTGAAATGTTAGCCAGAGGCCACTATGGTCAGACAAGAGAGGTTTTGTAACACCAAAATTATAACCATTTGTTGGCACATTAGTAATAATGTTATCTAAACAAGACTTCTTTCTAGTTGGTTGGTTATTGATCAGATAAAAATCAAAGGATTTTAAAATGTTACAGAATTGTTTCTTTGCCAGTGATTCAATTAATACATTTAGGTTAATATCCCCTAAACAATATATTTTATACTTTTGGAATTTTGCTAAGTAACAAGCTACGGTACTTGATGGCTCACACAGTTTCCAGTTACCAAACTGAATAGGACTTTCTAGTAGCTACTTCAAACCTTTCCACAGACCACAAACCGAATTATGCCCAGTTTGCAGCATAAAACTGTCTCTTTCAACAGTAAGCGGCTGTATTCTGGCGTTAGATTTTGCCCTCTCCAACACCTTATTATACATTAGTAAAATGCTTCACATAAAGTAATTGATGCATACATGTAGCCTATGGTACGCTGAAGTTAGTACAGTTGGATCAGTGATTGGCCATTTGGAGGGGAGGAGGGGGAATATTATTCCACTATTCCATAAAAAATAATCTCCAAGGCTGTAAATTGGTCTGCATAACTATGTTCCAATCCAAACAATGGGAATGAGGGTGATGGTTCTTATGGTACTGAAGAGTGGGTAAAAGATAATTAGGTTATTAACCCATGGAGTAAGGAAATAAAAATATTGGGCAATGATATAGAAATTTGCACCATCCTTGGTGTAAAATATGTTCATTACTTACCACAAGCCTCCAATTTAACTAGGTAGCTAACTCACTGTAAAGGTACCGGTACAGTATGATCTCTCTGACAGCCTTACTAATGCTGAGGTAGCTATATTATACCTTAGGTTTGAGTTAAGCAATGAAT
Source organism: Meconema thalassinum (assembly GCA_946902985.2). Classification (NCBI taxonomy): domain Eukaryota; kingdom Metazoa; phylum Arthropoda; class Insecta; order Orthoptera; family Tettigoniidae; genus Meconema; species Meconema thalassinum. The sequence goes on along the minus strand of OX336389.2, from coordinate 233,181,008 downwards.
TTAATGAGGTAGGCCTATACTAACCAAAACATTATCTAGAAAATATTTATGCTATCCACCCCTTCATGATTTAAATTCATTACTGGACCAACAGAACTAAATAAAATCAGCCTACATTCCTGTTAGGGGCTAATGGCCTCAATAACCACCAACACCACCTACCTGCCATTTGGTACCGTATTACATAATTCACCACAACCTGTCATAAAATGACCTGTTACAACTCCAATTAAGCTCAGTTGCTCAATAACAAAAAGAAAAGGCCTATTGTGAGAGGTGAAAAACACATCCACACTTCTGCAGGAGCTTGTAAATTGAATCGCAGGGGAGTAGCCTACTTCCCAATAATATACCAGTACTTCCTGATATCCATTAAAGATGTTTGGTATCAGGGGCGTATATAAAGGGGGGGGGGGCGCCCCCCCCCCTAAATTTTTGTCACATATTTGTTTATGAATTAAAATATTAAAAACTAATATATTCGCACTAATCATGTACTATTGTTACTAAACGACATATGGCAACGTTACAAAGCAAGGCGACGGTAGAGCGATGTAAATAGTGTGACAAGCAGTTTGCTCTGATCTTTTGTGTAACAACATAACCGCTAATTACTCTCCAGTGCCTTCACTCTTATAAACGTACCGTACCAAGAACAGCAACTAGTGTCCTTGAAGCGTGACCAAAAAATATCCCTAACTTTTATACCTTTATCAAACTTTTGGTAAATTTGTCTCTCTCTGTAGCTACCGGTACTGACAAACGGAGTTTGAATTGGTTGAAAACATACTTAAAAAGTTCTACTTCTGTTCACAGAGACACACATCTCACTGACGATGAAGTTATAAACCGATTTGGTAATGCTTCAAGAAACCTTCACTTTATATTATAGTGTAATGTTGTAAATCAAAACAGTAATGTTGATTCATTCCATGTAAACACTCTTAAGTGAGCAAGATGATGGTATTAATGAAAAGTAACATAAAATGGTCTTAGTTGTGCTTGACATTAACCAAGCATAAAACATCACAACAAATTGGTTGAAAAAGTGATGCTAAATAGCTTTAAAACTCATAATTTTGCACCAAATTACACAAAAGTTTCCCGGGGAGAACCACGGACCCCAATTCTTAGGGGCCTCTACCATGCCCCGTAACCCCCGGTTGGGCCCCCTCTCAAATAAAATTCTATATACACCCCTGTTTGGTATAAACATTGCAGTTAAGTATTAAGCCTCGATATTTTGAATAGCGATATAGTTTTATTATAACTCGTAATAAATGTACAATACTGTAGCATTGCTTAACTTCATTGAACTATTGTACCCTTCAATGTTTTCTAGGATGCCGACTCTAGCTCGGGGTAATGGTCTGTCCGGTGGTGGCTCTAACTTATTCTAAACACCCTAGGAATATCCTCAAGGATCACAGGAGGCTTAACTTAAAATCAGTATGTCAGAGAACTCCTAATATAAAATAATTTATTCACAAAACATCATCTCCCCTTTGCTCCCATCCATCGACAATAAAACAACAAAATATACTCCCTTAAATTATTCCAATCAACAACATCAAAAATGCAAAAGGTGGTGTATTCTTGGAATACACGGTATGATAGAGTATATTTTAATGCTCTTTTTTGTTCATTCCTTCCTTTTTCTCAAACACCAACAGTGATCTCCTATGTTCTCTTTGCTGTTTAGGGTTCTCATGTTATTTGTGAGTCTGTTCTAGATATATATCTTCCATGACCCACCTAGCGTCATCTAGCAGCGAATCTCTGAATTTCCTCAATTCTTCCCTGTACCAGAGGACTTCCTTTTCCATCTGGCCACCAGATCTCGTCGCCATCGCCAGCTATCATCTCCGTGATCAAGAGAACTTCGTCTACTTTTTCACCCACCAGGCTGCGATAGCGTCGTCTACTATCAACTCTTTGAAGACCATTTCCTCAAGAGAATTTAACTTTTGTATGTTGGTGAAGCTTATATGTCTTCCTTTTGTCTCCTACCCCCACTCTTTTCCCTTTTCCTGGTCCCTCTGCGCTTCGCTGAGTGGGTCTCACTTGTACGTCGGCAGTTGACTTAGTCAGTCAAGGCTCAACTAGAGCCAGCCTCCTGAACTAGAGGCATTCTTTAGATTCCAAGCCATGTTGGAACTTTAATCGTCAAAGGGAACTTCACCTTCGCCATGCAGCAAAGATAAGTACAGACTTCAGGTTTTAACCTCATCTTCATCGGTTTTAATTCTACATGCTTTTAACTATCATTTTATAGGCAGTGTGAGATTACTATATTTTGGGGCAATAATCATCCTTCGCGGGATTTAACATGTTGGGCTTTTGTCTGTCTAAGCCAACCTTAATAGAAAGTAGCTTTTCTTAAGCTAATTAAATGAGAAATCTTCTCACAACGTGGGATATTATCGAATACCCACGGTCTATAAGATATTTTGCTCGTTCCACCGCTGGAATAACTTTGACCCTATTCTTCAGTCAAGATTGCTCTGGAACCTTCCAGAATCTACCAGTCACGCCGTCATGTATTTTCCACTCACATGTGTGAATACTTTTTCAAACTAAAGGATCTTCCTTATTATTTAACGCTCAATAGCTAACTTTTCTTCCTCCGTTGGGATTTTCTCTGGTGTACTAAATGACAATCTATAACTTTCTCAAGCAATAGACTCTCGCCTACCTAGTGCAACCAGTTTTTTTTTTTCACAATTGCAATAACTTTCTTTGCCATAAACTTTTGTGTTACTACAGTGAACTTTTCATCCATTCAACAGACTATAGTGAAAACTAGTGCTTGTTCAACATTCCTACCGCGTCGCGATCGTCCGATTACCATAAATAAGGCCATGAACATTTATCCTCAATCCCAATTGATCTTTCCTAAACCCTTTACTAACAAACCATAATAATAAAGTTGTTACTTTAGGTCTTTTTCAATGAGGTGTCACTCTATAGAAGTGCCCTCCCCTTTTTCTTATATAACATTAATTAACTTCTGCATAAATACGTGTCTAGTACACGTTTTAAACTGACATTGTTTCTCCCTTCTAATTAGGGAATACAATTCTTTCAACTCATGAGTGAGTTATTTTTAGGTCTCACGAAAGGGAAACTTGCCCCATTTGTCTCGTGATTCCTACTTAAACATAGGAAGTCTAGAACCTTCCTTTTGACTTTCTCTTCAGGTTTCACAGTAAGTGACCTGTCCTATTTTGTATAACTATTATAAAAGTAATTCAGCATAAATATAAGAAGTTATAGGAACTTCTCTTTCATTCTACCTGCTGTAACTTTTTCTAAGATAGGTACTTGGAAATTTCTTAAAGTACACACCTTGTACTCGATTTAATGTCTAACTTTAATCACTTCATTTGTCTTTTTTTTTAATCTTACAAAGATTTTAGTATATATAAAGGTTTGAAACCTAAATAATTGTTAATTGCCTGGAGCAAACTTTAAATGTTAGGAGGTCTGCGACCCCAAATTGTTAACAAAAATTGAAACTATATGCTTGTTAAATTTATTAGACCTTTTTGCATTGTTAAATAAATTCAAACTTTCCTTTTTGACTCATCATTTCTCTAATACTACAGTTAAGCAAGATCCTGGCTTTCCTAACTCTTCCTAGGTTCATGCCCTACTTAATGCAAATAAATCTATTAATAGGGTTTTCACCACTTGTTGAATTTGAACAAGAGCTCTTAGGCATAACTGATGTCAAACTCTCCTCCTATTTCTCCATCCTTTTTTCTTTGGTCCGAAACCCATCTCTTTCTTTTTATCATCTTCCCTTGGTGGTTAGGTTATTCCTCAGCCAATAATCTACCCAAAATTTGGTCCCAGAAACCTGGGAGAGACCATTTGTTATTCTTTTTTAAAAGTTATTTGACAATACCTTGCAAATTATTAATACCTGCTTTGAATCTTTCAGCTATAACTACATCGTGCAAAGCCTGTGAAGGGGAAAGAGACCGCTCCTGTCTCCTTTGGTGTGTCCCTTTCTTTCAACTTATTTGCTGCTGCCAGCCTGACAGCATTTCCAAGGTTCCACAGTTTCGTAAAATGTACTTTCATTTACCTACTTTGTCATGGCTCCTACTGAAAAGGATGAAACTCTCATTGCCAGAATTTCTTCCTACAAAGGGCAACTCACCAGATTTAGAAATTTCATCAACAAAATAAATCCCGCCGAATGTGATCTAGACGTCTTGACACAACGCCTTAAGTTGTACGAACGGTCCTATGATTATTACGATCAAATTCAAACCGAGATTGAATCCGCTTGCCCAGAACTTCAATCGGATCGGGACGAGGTTGAACCCTTGTATTTCGAAGGGATTGCCAAGGCCCACCAACTGATCCGCAGTATCTCAGAACCGGACACTAGGGTCATCAATCCGGTCCAGTTCGCACCCGCTTCAGTTCACAAGGATAAACCGAAACCGTTACTTACAAAGATAAGCCTACCTCACTTCTCAGGCCAGGAAGGTGAATGGTATTCCTTTTATGAAATTTACTGCTCCCTCATTCATGAAAATAGTGACATTCTCGACAATCATAAATTCTACTTCATGCGTACGTCCTTGGAAGGACAGGCCTTGGCCTTGGTTGAGTCACTGCCTTTAAGCGCAGATAACTACCACATCGCCTTTAATCTCCTTAAAGAGAGATATGGTAATTTACGTTTGTGTGTCGCTCGCCACATCCGCTGTCTGTTCAACCTGCCAGCCGTCAAACCTAATGACGTCACCTCTTTAAGAGACCTGTTAGACTCCATGCAATTAAATGTTAGAGCGTTATATCAACTCAAACAGCCAGTCCAAACTTGGGACACCATCCTTATTCATCTAGCTACATCCAGATTCGATTTTTCGACATTAAAGGCTTGGGAAATCGAACTCACTCGCAAGGAGGAATACTCGTTCAAACACCTCATCTCGTTTCTCAACAGCCGGTGCCAAGTCCTTACAGCACTCTCATTTCAGTGCGAAAATGTCGAAACGAGTCATCAGTGTCACATTTTTGAGAAAAAACTTGTCTCTTCAAATGGTCATCAGCCCCCATCTGTCGAGAACAAGCAAACCCGTTCTGCTTCTTTCAACCATCCAAGAGAACATATCAGGCCGCTCAACAAATCTTTAAAATGCACGCTCTGTAAAAAGTTTCACTCTTTGTACTCCTGCAAATCTTTTAAAGAATTGTCTGTCGAAGACCGAAGGAAGTTTGTCTTCAATAGTAAACATTGCTTCAACTGCTTGTCACCTAAGCATTCTTCTTCTAACTGAACGTCTTCCAACCTCTGTTTCCATTGCAAAAACCGCACCATTCCTTATTGCACGTTCATGATCAATCGAGGTCACCAGTACCCGCTTCTTCAAACTCCATTCAGAGCAGCTCCGAACAAACTAATGCTTCTTCCTGCATTTCTAACGCCGAAACTTCTCACAGTGCGCAAGTCCTTTTGTCCACTGTACAATTCGAAATCCAAGATAAATTTGGAAATTGGTTTCGAACCCGCGGTCTTCTCGATTCCGCTTCAACTCACAACTTTGTTTCGCAATCGTTAATTTAAAAACTAGGTCTTTCTTCATCGCCTACTCCCATCAATGTATCCGGCATTGACAATTTGAAAACTCAAGCCTTGCAGTCTTCAAAATTGAAAATCAGAGACGTTTGTCAAAGAAACACCAATCTTAACTTAAACTGTCTCATTCTTACCAGTATTGGCAAGGACACTCCTAGCAGCTCTATTAATACTTCCGGTTTAAAGATTCCTTCGCACTTAAGGTTAGCTGATCCTCAGTTTAATGCTCAAGGTCCCATTGATGTACTTTTCAGTGCCAATGTTTTCTGGAATTGCCTTCGTAAACAGGTTCGCAAGTTATCCTCAAACGTGGTCGCCAGAGACACCGATTTTGGTTGGGTTATTACTGGTGAAATCCAACAACCCAGTCTTCAAACCAAATCGCAATGTCATTTTGTTACAGCTGACATAAATCCCATTTCTGAAAAAGAGAACGCTCATGTTTTCGATCTCGTTATATTTGAAAAACACTTGCCGAAACGATGTCTCATTGTAAACAACTACGCCACCTTTGTAAGTTGTTTAAATGGTTTTGCCTTATTCCCGCATAAAATGGCAATTCAAGTTCGCCTCGCCTTGTGTTACTTAGTTTACTTTCTCATATCATTTTTTATAGCAGGTAATTGCTTAAACTTTCTATCGAAAACTATCTTCCCCTTGTTTAAAACCATGGCTATCAGTCACCATCATTTCGCTGTAAGCAATGTTTCACTTCTTTCGCTATTTAGTAGGATGTCCACGGCCGGCTCCTTCCCCCTTCCTCACAATCGGAAGCCGCTTTTGAAACCGCTTGAAAATCTGAATTCTCTAGCATCTAGAATAACTATACTTACGCATAAACTCCTTCTCGATGTCCCAGCTTCTCTTCTTTGTTCGGAAGAATTAAGCTTTTTTCTGTTGAAAATTGTCGGATTCCGTGATCCTCAAAATTATGCGAAATCGATTTCCTACATTATTTCATATGTCTCTAAATTGGTTTTTCACGTCCAAGCCACGAATGACTGCATGTCGTGTCACTAGCTCCGCTTTAAGTCACAGCTGATTGCGCTAGTGTTGTTTGTTTATTTCGAACTGCTTGTTTGTCAATCTTGTTTGTATACAAGTTCGGGTAAGGCCAAGCTGCTGTTTATTTCCTTTATGCTTGCCAAAGGTCAGAGCAAGTTTTCCTTATCTCAACTTTGGCTGACTGCCAACCATTGTCTTGCGAGTTCCTTCCGTAAGTTCAGAAGCTACTCACCTCATTACCAAAATAAACTTGTTCCGGTCAAGGACTCTTTCAGCTATTTATATTCGTTATCTCGCTGTACTATGTGGGTCAAGGCCGTGTTTGCCTGTATCTCCCACTTGTTCACGCTCGTATCCTATATCTGCTTCGATTCCTGTTTCATAACATCGTTGCATATTTTTTACGCGCTCATGTATTGCACCTTGCTTACATACTTTGCAATCTTATTGTTCATTGATGAACAAACTTTTTTTTTCTCGTCGTTACATTCGATGTGTTTTTGTATTTATGCTTGACACGTCACGTTTCTCGCTGACTTAAGTATTTTTCTGATTAACCCCTTTGATGCTTATTATAACTTGAGGTCATTGCTTATCGCTACTAGATAGTTGTTACCTATGGCGTTCTTGCATCCTACTCGCATAGTTCCTTTGTTTATTTGGTATATTCTTATCCTTAATAGATGTACTTGTTTCTATACGCTTTGTTTAAACTTATTAATTCTCCTTTCGCATCTTATCGCAATCTTTACTAGAGCTATATTTCCCGCAGCTTCTAGCTACTTTGTGATTGAAGGTGTTGTTAATTCTCGCTTTTTAACTCTGCTTTCCAATGACCCTGATGACCTGCTTCCACTCACACCTGGTCACTTCCTTAAAGGCACTTCTCTTTCTGCCCCTCCTCCCCTTTCCAGCTCTTACAGGGATTCTAATCTACCTATTGTTTGGCGTAAACTTGAAGCCCTCCGCAATTCTTTCTCGAAGAGGTAGAACTTGGAATATTTAACTTCCTTGCAACGGAGACAGAAGTGGTTTCTTTCCAGTCCCGACATTAAAGTGGGGGACTTGGTCCTGGTTAGGGATGTTTCTCCTCCCCTGGTCTGGATTTCTGGTAGAGTGACCGAGTGTTATCCTGGAAGGAATGGGAGAGTCAGGGTGACCTAAATCTTGACCACTAACGGTCAGATCACAAGACCACTATCTTTAATTGCTCCATTACCTTTAAATGTTTAACTGTTTAATTTGTTCTCTGTTGGTGTTTCCCTCCCAGCTTGGTGTATTCTTGGAATACACGGTATGATAGAGTATATTTTAATGCACTTTTTTTGTTCATTCCTTCCTTTTTCTCAAACACCAACAGTGATCTCCTATGTTCTCTTTGCTGTTTATGGTTCTCATGTTTTTTGTGAGTCTCTTCTAGATATATATCTTCCATGACCCACCTAGCGTCATCTAGCAACGAATCTCTGAAGTTCCTCAATTCTTCCCTGTACCAGAGGACTTCCTTTTCCATCTGGTCACCAGATCTCGTCGCCATCGCCAGCTATCATCTCCGTGTTCAAGAGAACTTCGTCTACTTTTTCACCCACCAGGCTGCGATAGCGTCGTCTACTATCAACTCTTTGAAGACCATTTCCTCAAGAGAATTTAACTTTTGTATGTTGGTGATGCTTATATGTCATCCTTTTGTCTTCTACCCCCACTCTTTTCCCTTTTCCTGGTCCCTCTGCGCTTCGCTGAGTGGGTCTCACTTGTACGTCGGCAGTTGACTTAGTCAGTCAAGGCTCAACTAGAGCCAGCCTCCTGAACTAAAGAGGCATTCTTTAGATTCCACGCCATGTTGGAACTTTAATCGTCAAAGGGAACTTCACCTTCGCCATGCAGCAAAGATAAGTACAGACTTCAGGTTTTAACCTCATCTTCATCGGTTTTAATTCCACATGCTTTTAACTATCATTTTATAGGCAGTGTGAGATTACTATATTTTGGGGCAATAATCATCCTTCGCGGGATTTAACATGTTGGGCTTTTGTCTGTCTAAGCCAACCTTAATAGAAAGTAGCTTTTCTTAAGCTAATTAAATGAGAAATCTTCTCACAACGTGGGATATTATCGAATACCCGCTGTCTATAAAATATTTTGCTCGTTCCACCGCTGGAATAACTTTGGCCCTATTCTTCAGTCAAGATAACTCTGGAACCTTCCAGAATCTACCAGTCACGCCGTCATGTATTTTCCACTCACATGTGTGAATATTTTTTCAAACTAAAGGATCTTCCTTATTATTTATCGCTCAATAGCTAACTTTTCTTCCTCCGTTGGGATCTTCTCTGGTGTACTGAATGACAATCTATAACTTTCTCAAGCAATAGACTCTCGCCTACCTAGTGCAACCAGTTTTTTTTCACAATTGCAATAACTTTCTTTGCCATAACCTTTTGTGTTACTACAGTGAACTTTTCATCCATTCAACAGACTATAGTGAAAACTAGTGCTTGTTCAACATTTCTACCGCGTCGCGATCGTCCGATTACCATAAATAAGGCCATGAACATTTATCCTCAATCCCAATTGATCTTTCCTAAACCCTTTACTAACAAACCATAATAATAAAGTTGTTACTTTAGGTCTTTTTCAATGAGGTGTCACTCTATAGAAGTGCCCTCCCCTCTTTCTTATATAATATTAATTAACTTCTGCATAAATACGTGTCTAGTACACGTTTTAAACTGACATTGTTTCTCCCTTCTAATTAGGGAATACAATTCTTTCAACTCATGAGTGAGTTATTTTTAGGTCTCACGAAAGGGAAACTTGCCCCATTTGTCTCGTGATTCCTACTTAAACATAGGAAGTCTAGAACCTTCCTTTTGACTTTCTCTTCAGGTTTCACAGTAAGTGACCTGTCCTATTTTGTATAACTATTATAAAAGTAATTCAGCGTAAATATAAGAAGTTATAGGAACTTCTCTTTCATTCTACCTGCTTTCTTTTTTGTTATTTTCGAAGTTGTAACTTTTTCTAAGATAGGTACTTGGAAATTTCTTAAAGTACACACCTTGTACTCGATTTAATGTCTAACTTTAATCACTTCATTTGTCTTTTTTTAATCTTACAAAATTTTAGTATATATAAAGGTTTGAAACCTAAAGAATTGTTAATTGCCTGGAGCAAACTTTAAATATTAGGAGGTCTGCGACCCCAAATTGTTAACAAAAATTGAAACTATATGCTTGTTAAATTTATTAGACTTTTTGCATTGTTTTACAAGTTTAGACTTGCTTTATGACTGACTATGACGACACACTTAGCTCACTTAACTAGTGGCTGCTGGTTTCTATCACGTGACATGTTCTACAAGTTTAGACTTGTTTTAAGACTGGCTATCACGTCACACTTAGCTACCTTAACTGGCGATCGCTGGTTTCTATCGCGTGACATGTTCTACAAGTTTAGACTTGTTTTAAGACTGGCTATCACGTCACACGTAGCTCACTTAACTGGCAATCACTGGTTTCTTCTACTCTATCAAGTTCCAATGTTCACCGCTAGGTGTCAGTGACAGTGGTATATACTTACCCCCAGTTAGAACTACATGAAGTTAGACTTGCTAGGAGTTCACAGATGATCGATTTAAATACCCTGCTATAACCATTGACTGGAATGTAATTAAACTATTTATATTTTACTTTGTTTTATCATTTATTAACATTTATGATTTCTTTCTTTTATAGGTAATTTCGAAAGTGATCATTATGTTCAAGTGTGGTGAATGTAAGAAACAGTTCTCAAGAACTGACAGCCTTCAACGACATGCAAATGCTAAACATGACATTAAAATGTTTGTGTGCAGTCATTGTGCTACCACATTTAACAGACAAGACAATCTTGCACGTCATGTAAATTTAATGCATGTTAGTTCAGCACCATTTTCGTGTTCAATTTGCGAACTTGGTTTATCTGCTGTAAAGCGATATCAATCCCACATGGTTGAAGTGCATGGAGAACAACAGGAATTGAAATCTGTAAATCCATCAACTAGCACGGAACCTTTAAATGAATGTGATGCTCAAAAGCGTAAAAGTTCTCAAGATTGTGAAAATAGTCATGCAACAAAAAGAAAGAAGAAGGTGAACCTTTGATAACACATTGTAATGTATGTAATAATAATATACCTTCTTAAATCATTCATGGACATTTACGCGGTATTTATCTTGAAAATAACGCTTGCCATGAAATAAATTCTGGAAATATTCAACAAATTGGTAGTGCAATTAAAAGTCGAATTGCTAGTTACAGACTTTATAGTAAAGAAAAAACTCAAAGTATTGAATCATTTAAAAAAAGATGTTCAACCTACTGTGTTTGGCTTAGTAGAAAATGTTTTAGTAGAGCATAAAACAATTAAAATGATTTTTTTTCAACTTTTTGGACTCTATGTAAAAACTGGGAGTGAAGGTGAAATTACGGATATCAAATCTTTTAATACAAAAAACATAATTGTTAGCGAATCAACTAATATTAGTGATATATACAACTTGGAGGGAGCTCATCTGGAGGACGAGACAAGCCTGACATTACACCTGATACAATTGCTAGTCACATTATTTCAACCTCACGAGCGACTCGAGACAAACTCCATACTAAGATGGTGAAGAAGGAACTCAGACACCTTAAAACATCATCTCCACAGACATCATCCTTTGCAGCTGCCTTCAACCGGGAAGAAATTGACATAGCAATAAAAGACTTGAAAAGCGGAAAGGCTCCTGGCTTTGATGGCATCCATCCTGAGTTCCTAATTAACCTAGGCCACAATGCTAGGAACTGGCTCGCTAGCTTTTTCAGTGATATCTTGAAACTGGGGGCGATACCTAAAGAATTTAAGAAAAGCAAGATTATTGCCATTTTGAAACCTGGAAAACCAAAAGATCAACCCGGAAATTATAGACCAATAGCTTTACTGAGCTGCTGTTACAAACTCCTAGAACGACTGATTTACAACAGAATCTGCCCTATAATCACCCAACACATTCCTATTGAACAAGCGGGCTTCAGACCAAAACGCAGCTGCTGTGACCAAATTCTTACCCTTACCTCATATATAGAGGCTGGTTTTCAACTGCAACTGAAAACTTCTGTTGCATTTTTAGACCTCTCAGCTGCTTACGATACAGTTTGGAAAGAAGGGTTAATATACAAACTACACCGAGTGATTTCTTGTAAAACAACTGCCAAGCTCATCACGAACATGCTCAGTGACAGGATCTTCCAAGTGATCATGGGAACACAAATAAGCAAGCAAAGGAAACTGAACAACGGTCTTCCACAAGGATCGGTACTAGCTCCACTCCTCTTTAACCTATACATATCAGATCTACCGGAAACTCAGTCAAAGAAGTTCTGCTATGCTGACGATATAGCTCTTGCCACAAGGCACAGCAGCATCAGTGAAACTGAAAAAACGCTTGGAGAGGACATGGCTATCCTTGAAAGGTATTTCATCAAGTGGAGACTTAAGCCAAGCTTAACTAAAACTGAGGTATCCTGTTTTCATCTCAACAACAAAATGGCAAACAATGTAATTCAAGTACCCTTCGGAGGAACTATCCTCAGGAACAACAAATTTCCTAAGTATTTGGGCATTACCCTGGATCGCACCCTTTCTTTCAGAAAACACCTTGAGAATACAGCAGCTAAAATAAAAAGTCGCAACAACATCCTCGACAAACTTTGTGGCACATCGTGGGGAGCCTCTGCAGAAACCCTAAAGAGTTCTGCTATAAGTCTTGTCTTCTCTGTGGCTGAATATTGTGCTCCAGTATGGATAAATAGTCCTCATGTGAAACTGATTGATACCCAGCTCAACAATACCATGCGGAAGATCAGCGGAGTCATCAGACCCACTCCCTCTTATTGGCTTCCTGTCCTCAGCCACATTATGCCACCTCACCTGCGGAGAAAAGTCGCTCTTCTCAGAGAATATGACAAGATCATGGCTAATTTGGACCTTCCCATTCACGATGACATCCCAGATCTTCAGAGAGGCAGGCTGAAGTCCAGACATCCGCCAATTGTTTTTGCACAGGAACTAACTGAGAACCAGTTTAATCCATTCAACGAATGGAAAGGAGAGTGGACTCTCAATACTGACCACCTGCTTTGACCTCTACTTTCCAAAAACAGTCCAGTTCCAGGATTTCACCTCCCAAGGAGGGCATTGACTGCTCTAAATAGGATCCGCACAAATACCGGAATCTGCGCAGAGTCCTTGTTCAGATGGGGTAAAGTTCCGTCCCCCCAGTGTGACTGCGGTGCTCCTTCCCAGTCTATACAACACATTGCATTCGAGTGCAGACTGCGGGCCTATGAAGGTGATCCACTGGACTTTATTCAGGCCACACCTTCTGTGATACTGTGGCTGGATAGTTTGGACTTAAAAATATAGATATGTTGCTGTTTCTTGTCATGTGTATTTATGTATATATTGTATATAGTACTTTCTGTCATCTTTCAATCTTGTTTCTGCATGCAAAAGTCATACGATAAATAATAAATAGTGATATATACCAAAATATTTCAAGTGCTATCATTGTGAAGAGTGAAGAGTTCCAGGAAAGGGAGTCAGGCTGGGCGTTGGTTGAAGTACTTTATTTAGAAACCAACCTGAATAAATATAACCCCCTTCGAGCATCATCATACATTGATTTGCCAGGATGGATCAAACGAAAGAAGGCTGTTGTGAACGTTTTGAATAATGATGACGCATGTTTTGCGTGGGCTGTAACTTCAGCTCTCCATCCAGCAGTGGAGAATATGGATAGATCATCATCTTATCCTCACTATTCTTCAGTGTTAGATTTAAAAGAAATAGAATTTCCTATGGCGATAAAAGACATTCAACGTTTTGAAGAACTGAACAATGTAAGTATTAATGTAGATGATCTTCATGGCAGGCGTTTGCCTTATTTCACCTTTTTATCCACAAAATTCAAGACACTGCACAGGGTTAATGCAACCAGTTGTTTGGTTCCAATTGTGGCTGCGCCCATGTGGTTGCAAGGCGCGTCACTTCGGCAACTTACCGGTATACAAATCTTTAGGACTTGCTCGCCTAATTAGTTTAAATCAGTGGTTCTGAACCCGTAGAAGTCTGCGGACCACTCAGCCTGAAATTGAATCATGTACGGAACCTTCCCCCCCCTACACCTAATCAGTTGTAACCTTTCCTTAATAACACTTATTTTAAAGATATTTCAATTCAAAATCTGATTAAGTAAAAATTCAGACTTTCACGACCGGCGTTGAAATAGGAATCTCTGTTTCGTATTCGTATTCCTATTTCATAATCTGATAGTCATCACCGCGAATACATTCGGATGATTCTCGTTCAAAGCACATCGTTTTCGAAATCCCCATATATTGGCCACTTTTATACGTGCTGGTGGACCCTTCTCTCCCGCGGACCACTCCCGAGGCACTCGTGGACCACCGGTTAAGAACCACTGGTTTAAATCAAAGCACGTCCCTGCGCGCAGAAGGCCATAGCCCTTAGGGGATTGAGAAGGCTATATTTATCATTTAAACTAAACAAGAAAAATATATACCAGGCGTAGAGTGGGTGCCCTGGTAGCCAGCCCTCTGAAGCATTTAGTCCGCAGTATGAGGAGGGTATAGTTTAATCGGGAGGTGGATCTGTGATAATTTGGGGGTGTTTAACGTACCACGACTAGGCCGCATTCATTTAGGCGTCTGCGAACATGAACCAGCATGAATATATGGACATACTTAGTGACCAGATGAAGCAATTTATCCAACATCTTTATGCTGACTATGCCGTGGACACTTCCGTTATATTGTAACCTGATAAGAATTAAAAAACGACCAAAGGCTCAGTTGACGAAAGTTACAGTTATCGTTAAATTATATTAGATTAGATTTTTATTAATCCATTTGATCAATTAAATGTATGTTACGGCACTTACAAAGGGCGAACGCGGGTAGAGTTACAGTTCATTTGTGTGAGCAGTAACTGTCATAAGATACAATTTTCGTCACGGTAGGGGAAAGTCGCCAAATATGGGGAGGTTTTTTTATAGGGCTCACATTAGTCATTAGAAGGAACTGAAAAATTTTGGTTTTATCACCAGTGTAAACCTCAGGTGATATACTATGTATATTACAAATATAGACACGTTTGATTTTGAAATACCCTCTGATATTATTGTTAATTTTAAAAGTGCACTTTCCCCATATTAGGCAACCGGGGGTCGTAATATGGGGAGGTGAGAAACCTCGCGGTTTTCTTTTATGATACACTGAATAATATGCCCTTCTAATTAAAGCATTAATTCTGACAATGTAATAAAAACATGAACATATATAGGACAAAAATACAAAAATGAACATTGTAAGTTAATAACAGTCCCAGTTTCATGTTGCCGAACTTACAAACAAAACAACCTGTCTCTGATTCTACACACAATGCGTAAGCCCAGCACTCTGTTTTTAATTAATGTGAGTGCGCTGCCTGGTGTATCTTGGAATACACGGTACGAGAGAATATAATTTTTAATGCTTTTGCTTGTTCATTCCTTCCTCTTTATCAAACACCAACAGTGATCTTCTATTTTCTCTTTGATGGTCATGTCGCTTATATCTTTTGTGAGTCTGTTCTAGATATATATCTTCCATGACCCTCCTAGCGTCATCTAGCAGCGAATCTCTGAAGCTCCTCAATTCTTCCTGGTGTAAGAGGACTTCCTTTTCCATCTGGCCACCAGATCTCGTTGCCATCGCCAGCTATTATCTCCATGAGCAAGAGAACTTCGTCTACTTTTTCACTCACCATGCTATGCTAGTATCGCCTGCTATCAACTCTTTGAAGAGCATTCATCAAGAAGAACATTTATTTTTGATAAGTTGTCTATTCTGATATGTATTCCTTTTGTTTCCTACCCCCACTCCTTTCCCTTCCTTGGACCCTCCGCGCTTCGCTGAGCGGGTCTCACTTGTAAGTCGGCAGTTGACTCGGTCAGTCAAGGCTCCACTAGAGCCAGTCTCCTCAAACCAAGAGGCACTCTCTACGTTATACGCCATGTTGGCACATTAAGTATCTGTGAAAGGGAACTTCACCTTCGACATGCAACAAAGATAAGTACCTACTTCAAGTTTTTACTTCATCTTCATCGCTTTTAACTTCTACATGCTTTTAACGATATTTTACAGACAGCGTGAGATTACTTATTTGAGGCAAAAATCATTCTTCGCGGGATTTGCCATGTTGAGCTTTTGTCTTTCTAAGCCAACCTTAATAGAAAGTTGCTTTTCTTAAGCTAATTAAATGAGAAATCTTCTCACTACGTGGGATATTATCTAATACCCGCTGTCTATAAATTACCAAGCTAGTTCCTCCGCTGGATTAACTTTGGCCCCATTCTTCTATTAAGATCGTTCTGGAACCTTCCAGATCCTGTACTTTATCTACAAGTCACGCCGTCACGTATGTTCCACTCACTTGTGGCAATGCCATCCTAAACTAGGAAATCTTCCTTATAAATAAATCATCTATAGCTAATTTTCTTTCCTCCGTTGGATTTGTTCAAGCGCATTTAATTGTTATTCAAAACGTTTTCAAGCAATAGACTCTCGCCTACCTAGTGCAACCAGTTATTTTCATCATTGCAATAACTTTCTTTCCCATAAACTTTCGTGTTTCTACAGTGAACTTTTCATCTATTTAACAAACTATAGTGAAAACTAGTGCTTGTCCAACTTTTCTACCGCGTCACGATCGTCCGATTACTTTAAATAAGGCCATGAACATTTATCTTCAATCCCAATTGATCTTTCCTAAACCTTCTACTAACAAACCATATTAATAAAGTTGTAACTCTAGATCATTTTCTATAAGGTGTCACTCTACGAAGTGCCCTTCCATCTTGCTTGTTTATCATTAATTAATTTCTGTATAACTACGTGTTTTATACACGGTTCAAGCTTACATTGTTTCTACCTTATAATCAGGGAAAACAATTCTTTCAACTCTTGAGTGAGTTATTTCTAGGTCTCATGAAATGGAAACTGCCCCATTTGGCTCGTGATTCCTACTTAAACATAGGAGGTCGAGAACCTTCCTTTTGATTTTCTCTTCAGGTTTCACAGTAAGTGACCTGCCCTTATTTGCATAATAACCAACAGTAATTCAGCTTAAATATAAGAAGTTGGAGGAACTTCTATCTTGTTCTTCATGTTTTTCTTTTTGTTATTTTCGAAGTTGTCACTCTTTCTAGAATATTCTCTCAGGAGTTTCTTAAAGTACACACCTTGTACTCTATTTATTGTTAAATGTTAACTACTTCATTTGGTTTTTTTCTTACAAAGATTTTAGAAAATATATAAGGTTCGAAACCTCATAAATTGTTAATTGCCTGGCGCAAACGTTTAATGCTTTCTGAGGTCTGTGACCCCAAAATTGTTAACCAAATTGAAAATATATTTGTTAAAGTTATCAACTTCTTTTGCCTTGTTAAATAAATTAAATATTTGTTTTTGGATTTATCATTTCGCAAATACTACAGTTAGGCAAGATCCTGGCTTTCCTGACTCTTCCTCAGTTCATGCCATCGTTAATACAGAATAAATCTGTTACTATTTGTCTTGCCAGACTATCACCCTTCCCCATAGTAGTCTTATGCATGCTTGAGAGGGAATACACTAAAGCCTTTCTCTGGCAAACCGCCCAAGTCTTAGCTGCGGTTCCCGTTAGCTTCGACCAGGTCCATACCAACTTTAGGTATCAGAGAGCGGATTTGCAGTGGCAACCGCCTTTAAGTGTATTTAAAGTTAAATTTATAACTTTTGTGGACTCTCATCCTATTTTTCTATCCTTTTTCTCCAGTCCGAAAACCACCTCCTCTTCTTTATCATCTTCCCTTGGTGGGTAGGTTATTCCTCAGCCCATAATCTACCCACTGCCAACTGTTTACATCTGTCTGTCGCATCTTCAGGGCGAGTGTGGGGGCACGATGGAAGGCATGAACACTCAAGGCTATTTGTTTATTAACTCTGATGCTCCAGCACGCAATCCATTTCCCCTGTTAGCAGCCAATTTGGAATTGGAAGGTTGTCAACAGCTCGAACTAGTGGAATGCCCGCCCCCTCTGCCCCCACCCCCTATCAGATGTTGAGGCCTCTGGTGAAATGTCACCACTTTTGTTTGGAGGAGAAGATCTAGATTTCCGTGCTGTACCTCTACTGAGAGGTTCGGAGAATCAAGGTCCTGGAAGATGATCTTATTGCACGGATGAAGCCCAGATTTACGGAACCCTCCTACATTTTCAACAGTTGCTGCCTTCATATACGCACGACCAAACAGCTCTTCCTTCCCGGCATCTAAAGAAAAGTGATATGCCACTTAGTAAGAGCTGAGCTATTCCATTACATTCAATAGAACGTAATATGGAGTTCCCCATATTAGGGGACAATGAACTCCCCATATTAGGCTATCTCAGTGTCCATCAGGGGCGATTTCTCCGAGCATGCTACACATGCTGCGCAAGCGCAATATTTTTCTAAAACAGGCGAGTTAAAAATTACAATATGTACCGTAACTGTAATAGATCTCCGTTATACAAATCGCATGTTGCAGATACAAGGGTAGCTTTTTTAGTTTTGGCAACGATGCTGCTGCTTTATGTTGCAAAGGTGTTGAACTCTGCCATTGTTACTGAAAGTAGCTAACCTGTATCCCCTCCCTTAGAGCACATGGCCACGTCCGTCCCCTCCCCCCATTCATATGTAGTGGCGCCTGTTAGATGAGTAGCTGTGGGCAAGCGCTCGCGCAAGAAGGTCGCAATGTTTTCGAAGCAGGAGCAGAGAACGAGGATAAAAATTCAGTATGCTAGGGGTCGCACGGCTCGAGAGTGCCACCAAGGACTGCACGAGGCGTGCGGTTTACCTGCGTTACCTTACAGAACGGTAGCAAGATGGGTTGCAGCCTTTCGAGATGAGTAGGGGGGTAAGGCGGGTTCTAAGCCACTCGACGCCTGGCGTCGCGGAGCGTCGATGTTAAATTAGTGGATTTCTCGCAAACCCATGGTCCGATTTGAACATGTGACATGTCGTTGGACTCGGGGTGACGCCTCCATTCCTATGGACAACATATTTCAACCCCAAAATAAAACCTACCCCTACTAGGAGGTGAAATATTATTTTCTTAGTAAAACTTGCTTTCCGTGTGCGACATGAATGCTGGTTAATGCTAATATGAAATTAAACATTGTTACTCGTGAACGATATGCAAACGGGTCGAAGCCGGTATGAATTAACATTTCAGTTTTGTTTTGTTTTTACGCATGCGCACTTGGGTTTTTTGTAAGAGGGTGGGCTTATTTTAATAATGATTTATAGATGAGGAGTGATGGGAGTCCTAAGACACATGGCGTGGCTGTGCCCAAAAAACAAATATGGTGGCCAAGCGAATGTTAAATAATTAGTAGCTCGCAAACCCAAGGACGGATTTTGACAAATGAGGTGTCATAGGACTCTGGCTAACGTCCTCTTTCCTATGAACCACTCGTTATATTTTTCAAAATTTTAGCCAACGAGTCGACGCCATAATGAATTAGCATTTTTTATAGTTTTTTATTTTACGCATGCGCGCTTGTTGATTTTGTAAGAGGGCGGGCTTTTTGAATAAAGATTTTTGAATGAGTGTTATTTTTTTTTAGAATTTAACCAAAAGATCGAAAACTAATAGGTCATGCGCTTTTCATATCTCATGAAAAAATAAGGCTAGGGATTTGTATGAGGGGTCGTTGGACTTGGAATGACGCTCCCTTTTTGAATGTATTTTTGAAATTTTGACAAAGGGCCTAACGACACTTTTGTTAAAAAACATTCGGAAAAGAATAAAAATAAAAATCTTATCCGGCCACTGTGGCCATGCCCTCTTTGAAAAAATCAATGGCTATTTCGATGGAATGGCGGGTCGTAATACGACGGTTCGTTTTTCGATGTGACGGACCACGGTAGCCATGCTCGCCAATTCATTCACTGCTATTTCATGAACCATGGATCGCAGAGGCTTATGTGATGATTCGCTGGCCAAGATGGCCATCCTTGTAAATGCATGAATCGATATTCTATGAACCATGGATCGCAGAGGTTTATGCGATGATTCGCTGGCGAAGGTGACCATGCTTGCAAATGCATGAATTGATATTTCATGAATCATGGATCGCAGAGGCTTATGTGATGATTCTCTGGCCAAGATGGCCATCCTTGTAAATGCATGAATCGATATTTCATGAACCATGGATTGCAGAGCTGTATGCAATGGTTCAACTCACGCTCGGTAAAGGCGTGATTGAAAAATGATAAATCCCTTATCATAAAAGTAATGTATTATTAAAATGGTCAAAGCCTAGCACGCTAACCCGTAAGCTACGAATGAACGAAACCGGTGGTCGGGCATGGCGTTTCATGCTTGCAAAATGCATTCATTGCTGTTTCAAAAATCATGGATCGTAGAGCTGTATATAATGGTTCAACTCATGCTTGGTAAAGACAGGATCGAAAAATGAAAATCCACAGCCAGCTTTTAGTTGACCGACCAGGTTAGGAAATGGAATGAATGACTCCTTCATTTAGCGGTGAGGATTTGAAACAGAGCTGGCTGATAAAGCCTGCCACACTTTCCTGGCTAACACAACAGCCAATACAAAAGCCAATACAACAGCAAACACAAAAGTCAACAAAAAAAAAACAACTCATCAGCAATGCCCATTTTAATGGGTGAGGGCTTAAACAATAATTTTGACATTTCAATTTCTTCTCCGATTTCTTGAATTTCTCAATCATGAGCGATATGGCTGGCTAAATGTTCATGATGAGTGGTAGTAGATAGTGTGCCCGATCGAGAGGTACGGGGTTCGAACCTAAGTTATTATAAATCGAGAAATGTAAAATAGTTATAAAATTTTCAGTAACATATAAGCTAGTCGTGAGGAAATAGGAAGTGATTCAGGCCATGACGCAGAACATTGACAGCTTTATCTAGAGATACGTGGTGCAAGCGATCTGTTAATCACGAGGGCAGTCACGCCGTGATGAAACAACCAGAGCAGATTGGCGGGGGAATCACCGCAGAGTGCTAAGATCTGCAATTTTCTGACAACATTGGATTGCCAACCAACACCGCAAAATTGTGATATAAGCCGTTTTCGCGGAAACAATGCAGAATTACAACAATAGGTCTACGGGGATCAGAATAATCCAGGAACTTATGAATTAAGCAATATTAAAAGTGAATAATTTAGGTCCAGGGAAAAAGCACTTAGTCAGCAATTACGTCGTTAGGCGGAGCTAAGATGGGGTCGTGAGAAGAAGAAAAAAGAACCTATTCGCCCACAGAGCTGAGGAGCCTTGTAGATTTTGTTTAAATTAAATAGACGATCGATTTTCAGGAAACGAAATGATACTGGGACGTTTGGAATATAGGGAACATAATGATACATTTTTTATAACGTGTGACGTCTACTTCAGAAGTTAGCTCCAAGAAGAAGACAAAAGTAGTTTATTTTTGCAAGTTCACAATTAATAGCCGAGCTTCCAGGCAGAAGGCATGCAGTCTTATCAGGCCAGTCGGACCTGACGCTGGATCACAGTATCCGTGAGTGCAGAGGCACTGCACGCTATATCATCGTATACGCAGTCTATTACAAACCTCGTAAGGAGGTACTGCGCCATAACGTAGTCAGTTATCAGAACCTCAGGGGAGGTAAGATTTTACAACCAGTTTCAACAAGTACAAGTCGTCATTACGCCAAGTTTGGGCCCGATCAGGGCGAAATCTTCAGTGGATTTAGTCCACCGTGGCGGGATAGTCCAGTACACCGAACACAAAGATATCAGGTCGAGGTCATGTAGCTTCGGAAAGAACTATAAATCTTCAGGAGTACAAGTAAGCTGGTTCGAAACTAGGTAGAAGTTACCGAAAGTATAAAGAACTCCGCCCATTAAAAATTGTGAGGGTAGATGGACATTACGCAACAGAAGGTCCGGACACGATAGCTAGAACAAGTATCGCTAACATTAGCTATTGGTCTTTAAATGAAAGCCAGTTAGATAATAGGACCGCGTACCGGAAGTCAAAGTGGAGTCGCGTTCGGTATAAAACGAATGCGCAGTGAAAAGGGAAAAGGGGACCGAACATTGTCAAAGAAAAAGAACATTTCGAGCCATGGTGAAATCAAGAGCAGATCAATAATCACGATAGAACATTGTTAAAGGAGAAGCCATGTTAAGTTAATAAACCGGTGGGTTTAAACCGTGGATTAACAACCGAACTTTGATTCGAGGCCTAGGGTGTCCTAGCTAGAAGTCATCATAGGACCAATCGTGCAACCAGATCGAGGTAAGAAGTCGTCATCAGGGAACAAATCGGAAGTCATCGTTTGCGTTCTGAGATGCGACAAGGATTATTACACAGTGTTTAAAGAAATTGTAAATAGATTTTAAATTAGGACTTAACTCAAGGGGTAACTCGTGTGAATTGTCACAGAGTGGAAAGTGAGATAGTGGAAACCTGTGTAATGATAGGATAATTGTTTAAAATAATATAAATTTTGTGAAAGTGTTTTATAATCAAGAATCATTATGTATATTAATATGTCATATCAGGTAAAAATAACGTGTGTTTGGTGTTGCCATATTTTCGTGAAAATGTATTGAGTTACAAACATGTGGGGGAAATTCTTCACAACAGTGGATCCTTGTGGGTGAGTACCAAAATGAATTAAATATATTGAGCCATTGTGGACCCATAATTCGAAAATGTATTACAGTGAAATGATTAATGATAAAGTGATAATGGTGAATAGTGCTTTAAAGTGTCATTTTTAATGAGAAAGGCCGTGGAAATAAGGCCCAGTAATGAATTAAATATAACACGGATAATACTCAAGTGCGTGTAAGCATCTAATGTAATTAGTGAAGGGGTGGAACCAAAGTATTGTTGAAATAAATACACTAAGTAATTGAAATCAGTGACGTTTTTATGCAAAGTAAATGCAATAGAACTTGAACGCAACTTAAGTTAATGCGAAAGTAAATAAGTAGGAAATCGAAAGATAATTTAATGAAATTTAAAGTAATGCAATGACAATCCAAGTCGGCGATAAAATAATAAACAAACCTTATGCGGTTAAATGGTATAAATTAAAAGAATTTGCAAAATGACCTTAGCATCACGAGTAAAGGCAATGAAAGGCCTAACGGAAATAAGAGTAATAATAAAAGACCACGAAATAATGAAAGGGAATAATAGAAAAATGTAATAACGAAAGCAAAGTCATTTATCCTCGCCAGGATGTCTGGACTACAGTAATAATGAATTGAGTATCCAAGAAATATTATTGTCGCCAAAAAATGTGCTAGACCAAATGTAAGCTAGGGCTTTGAAATATTGAATGAACGTGCAAGTATCGGATAATTATTATAGTCTATGGGAAATTTGTCGGTTGACTATGGTAAAGTCATATTAATGTGTTCGAGTGAAAGAATAAAATACTCACTCAGGTATTATGTGATTCTCATGTCGCCAGGGAGCACATGAATGAAATGGAATCGTAAGACTGGATAGATGATATTGTCTAGGCGAGCTCTTGCGAGCTATACCGACCTCCGTAGCCAGGCAGGGCATGGTGTCCCTGAGTTGGTTAGCATTTGTATTTGGAATACCTATCCCAGCAGAGTAATATATTGGCCACAGCGGGCTAAATAAGATGTTTGTTTGTCATCCTAATAGCAGAGAATAATTATCCCAAACCGAGGCGCGAATAAATATGAATAATGAGACTGATCGCAGTCCGTAGGAAGAGTAAAATAAAATGCTTGGAGTCTCAATGGAGAGCTGGTCTATATTTGAAGGTAAAAACATATGGTTAAAAGTTACGCTAGGTCAAGTTAGGGAAGGCTCTGTGTTTATAAAAGGTTCGTTGTCTCGCTCAAAGCGAGGGGAGACTGATGAAGGTCACACCGCACTCAGACTAAGCCATAAAACTGTCACTGTGTAAATGAACATATCAATGAAGACATCGTGATTTTATTGGAAGGTTTAAAATGTCGCAGAAGAAATACCTGCCAAAGAGGATTATTATTCATGGATTGCCCATCCAGAATGTTAACAATAAAAATAATGAAAATGATAAATATAAAGAATAATAATAATACATGCATTTTTGAACATGTCAAATTTTGTTCCATACTCCTAAAGAGAAGAAATACGGGTAAGATAAAAATCATAGAATTGGACTTCGCGGAGTGCGGGCTCCATTGAACATCCAATTCTCAGGGACACAATGGCTGCAATAAAACATAATTGGCATGAAAGTGGAGAAGTAAATAGTACTCCTGTGTGAATAATATAATTTGTGTTTGGGGGGATAATTTGTGTTTGAAATGTGTGGAGAAAGAGATTTAAAAATGATAACATATATATGAAGAATAATAAGTCATTTTATAGCCAAATGAAGGCATTGTAAGAGTAAAAGTAAATATCCTGAGTTCAAGCTTGACCAGGTGAAACTCGGTTGAAGTGAATGAAAACCCTTATTTTTGGGAATATAGGATTTAGAATCTCTAAGATTAAGATATCAATGTAAGCGGATGGATCATGACGAATCCAGTAGAAATGAAGCAAGATAGATTAAGGGTCATTATATTGTTTTTTGTGTATTATAAAAGTAATTTCAACTAATATATTTGTGTTGTGACTGTTTATTTGATGATATTTGAGTAAATTAAAGATATCAATTTAAAGTAGTTGGTGTTATAGTCCTTTCGTGCTTGTCCTTCCTTTAGTTCACATTCTGAGTACATGGTCAGAGAGTGGGAATAAGTGTACACGCCCTGAGCTGAGCATTTAGTCGGATGATCACCGGTACTTCCGTTTTCCTAAACGGGTGCAGCAGGGGTCTATAAATTAGCGCTGAGTGTGAACATGGGTTGGCAAGAAAGACGGTCGAGATCAAGGATAGAAGTCACAACCAGTAAATAAATGACCGCAATGTTTAGAAAATAAACCTGCCCTATAACAATAACTAAAACCCCTGGCATATTATATTATAAAAATGGCGCCCAACGTGGCGTATTAAGCACTAAAAACCACCCCTAAGTGGTTTTCCAAAAACTTGTGTTTTTTGCTGATGTCTCGCGGAGGGTGGTCAAGTGTATACATTGTGCAACACTATAAATATAACATTAAATGACGCCCACCTTTGGGGAAGGTTTTCCATGAAAACCATAGGAAAACTTGGTGTTTTCAAAATTTTGAAAAAGCCGAAAATTTTCCAAAATTATGATTTTTTGCAAATTTTTGAATTTGAATTTTTATTTCGAAAAAAATCTTGCTTCATGTTGAACTTTGAAATTGGAAATTATTGAACGGGTATGAGTATAGCCTACCCATATTAAGATAAAATCTCTTGAGTAAGGACTCCCACATTCGGCATCATTATCTGTCAAATATGTGCATGGATCCCATGTGTGAGGGAAAGTAGCCCATAATCTCTAAGATATAAGTATGTTTTCCAGTGAGGAATCACCAGGATTCCTAGAATTAGTAGATAAAATGTGGGGCACGCAATATAGTCAAACAAATGAAAATAATGCTGTATTCGGTGAAAACTCAATAAGTAAGTTTGAAAAAAATGAAAATCAGGCTCAGGTAAGCCAGAAAGGGTGCGGAAAATTGTCTTAAGATATGAGTAATCAATGTAAAGTAGAGCAATGTCAAATGAGTGAAAATGATTTTAAGGCTCATAAAACAGAAAGTATTGTACAAGCAAATAATGTAAGTCGTATCTCAGAAGCGCGGTCGGAGGTAAACGAACGTTTCGAGACGATTAAAGTAAAACCTAAGGAAATGGAAATAGAATCTGAGGATAATAAGGAAAACATTAAATTTCAGTTAGAAATGCATGCTCAGGTAGGATCGGAAAGCGAAAGCGAAAAGAGTGATAGTCAATATCAGGAAAAAGTAGAAATGGCTACCTGGAAAGAAGTGAAAGGATTCTTGGATGTAATTAATGAAATACAAAAAGAGAATATTAAGATGAGGGATGAACTTAGGGAAATATGGTATGAAGACACAAATTAGTCAGAGGTGATTGAGGATCAAATGGAAAGTATTTCCGAAGAAATTGTTAAGATATTCGAACTTCGTGTTAGGGCAAGTAAAAATTGGTATAGGATACCTAAACAGGAATTAGAATTGTATACTGAAACCCCTAATGTCAAAAAGTCACTTAGAGAAACAAAAAGGAAATTTATGAAACGCAAGGTTGAAGAAAGGAAAATAGAATTAGCTACTTGGAAACAGATAAGAGAATTCATCTATAAAATTGGAGAAGGATGGGAGAAACTCAGGAAAGTAAGAAATGAATGGGATGATAGGTTCTGGGAAACCCATCATAAGGAAAAGGAAATGAGAGATCATATCAAAGAACAGAGTAATCAGGTAGGAAAGAAGCTCGATAAAATGCATGATTACAGAATGGAAATGTACAAGGAAATTGATCAAATAACAATACAGGAATTTAATAAAATGAGAGAGATCAAACTCCAGGAATTCAAAGAAACGGTAGAAGCCGCGGAAAATACGTATAGGGAATATTCGCAGATACAAGATCTTCAATCAGAGGAAATAAGTAAGCAAGCCGAAATTAAGGTCATGTCAGTAGAAAGTGAAAGAGTAATATCCCCTCAGGAAGAAGGAGAAATGCGTAATCGTATTATGAGTCAGGATCAGGATGAGGGAAACTCAGACGAGGTTGATAGGCAGCCGCAAGAGGAAGAGGCGAAAATGGCCACATGGGAACAGACGGAAGAATTATATGAAGAGATTATGGAAATAAGGGATAAACTTCGAAAAATAACACGGTGTTACGGCTGTGAGTTCGTTTCATCGCTCGCTGCATGAGTCACAACTGCCCCAGGGCTGGGCTGCTCTGCCTCAGAGTATTGCGTGCGCCTTATGCAACAGGACTACTAGGACAAAGGGATGGTCCAGAATATTCGTGACTGAGCCAGCGAAGGAAACCTCGAGAAGTCGTGAACCCTGGATGGGTCTAGAAGCATTTATTGAGTCACCGGCCTGCTATATAAGAGCGACCTGTCAAGCAGTGAGTTGAGTTGTGTTTTTACGAGCTAGTGCGAGCGTTTATCCTGAGTGACAGAAGTGTGGTTACTTGCGAAACCCCTAGTGAAGCTGATTCTCTTGACAGCGAGGAAGTGAGAAACCTACAGAGAAACTGTGTCTTGAACGAGTGTGTTTTTCCAGTGCGACAGGAGTGATTGTGGTGCATTGTGAAACAGTGTCTAGTACGGTGACAGGCTGAGTGCAGATATTTCCAGCCAACGCACGGGGCCACCTCATTACGAGGGATTAACTTCTGAGGCTTACTGACAAGTGGAAGGGGAAGTGCTCTCGCCGTGAAGAAACTGCAGTAAGGTAATAATTGCTTGTATTTGCTGATGAGCAGTGTATCTTTCTGGCCGCAATAAAATGAATTATTTCTTTAAAGGACCAAACTGTGTTGTGCTTCCTACCCACCGTAATCCAGGTAAAAAAGTGCCACTAGGGGGTGGCACGTAACAACTGGTGTCAGAAGCCGGATTACGAACTCAAGCACAAGCACAACATCTGATGGTCCTGGTTTCAAAACCCGAGCAGGTCATTTGCTCTAATTTTCCTGTGAGTGCATGCCCTTTACAAGACAAACAACTAAAATGGAGGCGCAATTGGCAGCATTGCTAGAAAAGTTAAATGGCATGGAAACCAAGATGGAAGACGGCCAGAAGAAGATGGAAGACGGCCAGAAGAAATTAGCCAAGGACCTGAAGAAGATGGAGGACGGCCAGAAGAAGTTAGCCGAGGACCTAACTGCCAAACTAGAAGACGGCCAGAAGAAGTTAGCCGGGGACCTAACTGCCAAACTAGAAGACGGCCAGAAGAATTTAGCCGAGGACCTAACTTCTAAATTAGAAGACGGTCAGAATAAGTTAGCAGAGGACCTAACCGCCAAATTTCTGGATGGCCAGAAAAATCTGGAAAAGTGTCTGCTGACGAAATTAGAGGAAAGCCAAAGGAAATTAGAACAGGGTCTGCGTGAGGAAGTCACGGCAGTGGAAAAGAATTTCGACGCCTTACAAGTGGAAGTTGCCGAGCTGCGCCAAGGCCCGCTGATGGGGGTGGAGGAGAAATTCAACGCCTTACAAGAGGAAGTTGCCGAGCTACGCCAACGCCCACTGACGGGTGTGGAAGAGAAATTCAACGTTTTACAAAAGGAAATTGCTGAGCTGAGCCAACGCCCGGCGACGGGGATGGAAGCGAGATTCAACGCTCTACAAGAGGAAGTTGCCGAGCTGCGCCAACGCCCACCCACCGTTACACCGGGAATATCAGGAACGGGAAATAGCAGAGTGACGCCCCCAACCTTCGACGGAAAGGTCCCGTGGAGCACCTACTTACGTCAGTTCGAGGCAGCCTGTTCCATAAATAACTGGAACAACACAGAAAAGGCTACAGCTCTTATTGTAGTGCTGAGAGGTGACGCCCTTAACGTCCTTCAGGCCATCCCGACTGGATCCCAAGACTACGCTTCACTGATCGCCCATATGGAGTCCCAATATGGAGATAGCCATCTTCAGCAGGCCTACCAGATGCAGCTCCGGACCCGGGTACAGAAGAACGCGGAAACCCTGCAGGAGTTCGAGATGGACATCGCACGCCTCGTAAGGCTCGCCTATCCAACAGCGCCGGCCGACTTCCTGGAACAGATTGCGACGCAGACCTTCACCGACGGGCTACGGGACTCGGACACTCAACAGGCGCTGCGACTCGCGCGCAATAAGACCCTGGCAGATGCGCTGAGCCACGCACTTGATTTCGAGACGGAAAAAGAGGCATCTAGAATGCACGCGCGGGTGCGTCAAGTGGACGTCGACGAACCAGCAAAAATCGTCAAGACCAAGCCCCTGGCCGTTGAACTGATGGAGGCGCTAGACCGGTTCTTCAAGAGTCGCAGAACCGCCAACAAAAACGTAGCCGAAGGACATCCGGAGAGGTGGCTCGGAAGAGGACTACCGACCTGCTGGACCTGCCGTAAGAGAGGCCACCTGAGCAAGGACTGCGGTGATCGCCGCCGCCAAGGGTTTCCGTCGGGACAGTCAGTCGTAGGGAAACCGCGCGGCCCAGGAAAGCAAGTATCAGCCAGCCTTGGAAGACAAAGGTTGGCTTGTGACAGTCGTCAAGCCCCGGCAGTCCAAGTTCGTGTGACGCAGTTACGGAGGGATAATAGCAGCCTGATGGTCGACGGAGTCGTCAACGGAGAGAGCTTGCCCATGCTAATCGACACGGGAGCATCGAGGACCATCGTCAGTCCCACCGTGATCCCGAAGTGGAGAGTGCAACCCACACAAAGGAACCTCCAGCTAATAACCGCGACCGGAGAGACCGCACCGGTACATGGCGAAGCATCACAGGAGTTTGTCATTGGTCGATGGGTGATAAAGCATCCAGTGCTTGTGGCTGACGTATCAAATGAAGTGATCATCGGACTGGACTTCCTGGACCAGAATAACATCATCTTGGATCTGAGTACCAACACTCTGCATTTCGGAAGTGAGGAACTTGCTTTGCAACCAGCACACGAGTCCGTCACCGCACGACGAGTAATGCTGAGAGAGAACGTCATCGTTCCCGCCAGGACGGAGGTCAGCGCCGCTGTAATTGTCGACGGAACTGCTGAGGGATTGGCGGCTGTCATCGAGCCAAAATATGAGGACATCCAGACAAAAAGGATTGCTAGTTGCCAAGACCCTCATCAACACGACGTCTCGGCCGTACGTCCGCCTGTCCAACCTGAACGACTACGACATTACGGTTCACCGGGACACCAACCTAGGAGTCTGCGAGCCCGATACCTGGATTGCCCGCATCACAGATACGACGGACGGATACTTGCAGACGGACAACCGAAGAAGACGCGCACTGCCAGAAGAACTACAGAAGCTGTACCAAGGATCCCAGGACCATTTAGGCGAGGAACAATCACGCCAACTTCAGGACCTGCTACGCGAATTCCAGGACGTCTTCTCCGTGGGGAACAAAGACTTCGGCAGGACAAGCTTGGTCCAGCACAGAATCGACGTTGGGGACAGCGCACCGGTTAGGGCCCCATTCCGACGTGTCCCGCTCGCCAAGCAAGCCGAAGTCGACCGGATGGTAGAAGAGATGAAGGAGCAAGGGGTGATCGAGCCATCACATAGTCCTTGGAGTCCTCCGGTCGTGCTTGTGAAGAAGAAGGACGGTTCCACCAGGTTCTGCGTGGACTACAGGCGGGTGAACGACGTCACGAAGAAGGACAGCTACCCTTTACCCAGGATCGACGACACGCTGGACACCATATCAGGATCAAGATGGTTCTCCACCTTGGATTTGAAGAGTGGCTACTGGCAGAAGGAAGTCCACCCTAAGGACCGCGAGAAAACGGCGTTCTCTGTGGGCAGCGGGCTCTGGCAGTTCAACGTCATGCAATTCGGTCTGTGCAACGCCCCTGCAACCTTCGAAAGGCTAATGGAGTTCATTC
This sequence comes from Meconema thalassinum, assembly GCA_946902985.2. Classification (NCBI taxonomy): domain Eukaryota; kingdom Metazoa; phylum Arthropoda; class Insecta; order Orthoptera; family Tettigoniidae; genus Meconema; species Meconema thalassinum. The sequence continues at coordinate 233,150,750 of OX336389.2, read as the reverse complement.
TGAGGGGACTACACCTACACTACTGTACCCGATACCTAGTTGAGGCTATCGGCTACGCCAGCAGACATTAAGCCGTAGTTGAGATTATAGGAAGAGTTAAGAAAAGATAGCGCTCAAATCGAGTCAAGAGGAATGTCAGGATGACGTAGAAGGTCTAGGATCAAGAAGGCACTGACATCAGTCAGGCAGATGGAATTATGGATGGAAATATGAAGCTTTATTAAGATCTATATGGAACATGGTATTTAAACATCTCAGAAGAGAAGATATAACAAGCATTATATGCGGTAATAATTTGAAGGAAGTCAGATAACCCTTAAGTTATTTTATAACTTAATAGCCGAGATGATCGGGGTTCGAGATTACATTTGTGACGCAAGAGCACAGAGGTGGGGTGAACGTCACGTGACTGCGCCAGGGAGGTTCAGGTCAAGGCAGTCTAGAGACAGTCAGTTGAGCTCAGTGAGCCACGCAGTTGAGCTCTGCAAGCAGAGGAGTCAAATACAGTTAGCACGGCAGTCGAATTCAGAGAGCGAGCCGAGTAGGACATATGCCGAGCGTATGGTAAAGATCGCGCAGCGAACAGCTTTTGTCACGGAAAGTGAAAGCGACAAGTTTAACTTCACCAAGCAGCGAACGAAAAGTAGGTCAGTGAGCCGGGCGGAAACTCGCAGTAGGCAGCGTGAAGACCGGTTACAGAACCAGCTGTACAGGCGAAGCAAGCATAGAAGGCCGGGGTTTTAGAACAGCATTGCGATGGTGGTTGGAGAACTTATTCCAAGCTGCATTTTAACGCAAAACAGCATAGTAGAGCGACATGGCGACGCCAGCTTTAGGCGGAGATGATTCTATAGCATTGCAGTAGGGGCGAGCGGGTTATTTCCAATCTTATACGCAAGCATTATGACAGAAGCTGAACTTCATTACAACATTGAGTTGGAACGTTTATTCAGCATTTGAATTGTACAAGCAGATAGTTACGAGATACTGCAACTGTGAACTTCGAATGAACATAGTTTTTCAATGACATTACGACTATGCATTTCATAACGCATTCCAAGTAACATTAACGATTGTAGGCAAACAAAATGTTTCAGGCAAATGCACTTATGAACATTAACACGTGCATTAATGCAATTCATTCTTATAAAGTGTTATAAATTACCGAGTATGAACACAGCTACAGGGTGTTTCATAAACTTAGACACTCTCATATAAAATTTTATTTTATGAAAGTGAGACTTAGCAGTTATTGGAGATTGAACTTTCAACACTCAAACCGAACATTGTATGGAACAGTGGCGTAACGTAGAAGAGGAATATGGGGTCCGCTGTTTCTATGAACTTTTTCGTGAGGATTTGGACAGTATCCGCTATGGATAACCAGAAGTTCATCATGTCAGAGTAAACGCAGACAGAGACGCGATGGCACCACAGAGCGATGGATTCGATTCCTGACGAGGAGGAGGTCCACCAGCTGATTCACTTGGGATTCGAAGGCAATCGTCATTGCGTGGGTGGAATGATATTCACGCCGATCTTTCGAGAAATTCATTACATAAGGAAAATCGACGATCATTGAAATTTAATAACAGCTGATTATGAGAAGGTACTGTAAGAGTTATAACTTCCTGATATGATTATTTCATGAATACTGGGCACACATGTATATTTTTCTGATAGGAGTGATACGATTATTTAGACATGGCTTTGATTTTATATGCTTCGAATTTGCTAGAATATGGCGTGACCATATGATGTGGCAGGCATCATTATACGAAATTCTCACCATTGGTTGGCTTTATTAAGCAGATGTTTGGTCTTTTAGACATTTTTCCAGCAAGGATAGTTTTCATGAATAGTTTTTTTGTGTGACGAGTATTACGAACTCGTGATCTGCAATTGATTATCTAAAATTACTTCGTCAGTTCATTGCATACTAGCGAGTGTGTATTATTCATCAGTAGGGATTTTTCCATTGGATTGTTTGGAGATATTAAGATGTTATTCACTTTAGTGAATGAATATCGCTTTTATATGACAACTAGAGACTTGTTGATTCCTATCTGGTACATTCACTCATTTAGTCTTCGAGATGGGGTCTTTCGTATTTATACGATTGTATGGTGGTTACTCATCTTACCCATCGTCCAGGGCACTATCATGTTAGTCGACGGGGCAAGGTCTTTCGTATTTATACGATTGTACGGTGGTTACTCATCTTACTTGCCATTGAGGGACTCATTTTTATCATCCGAGTGTACATGAGATTGTAAGTGAATCAAACAAGGAACTACTAGTCACATATCAGTCGAATTTTTGTTAAATAAAGTAAAGATAAATGTTAGCAGGGTTACATTAGTAATTCTTGTTTGCCAATCCAATATTTTGTTGCTTTACTCTTTTGAGAGTAATTTCAGTTTAACAGCTGGTACAGCTGATGCTTTTGATGATTTTTATAATTGTGTTTGATACCTTTGAGAAGGATTTAAAGTAATTGAATCTTTTAAAATGAATCATTAATGGTCAGATTTATTTTAAGGCAGATCAGTATTGCAGATTTTGATATGAGAGATTATAGCACATTGGTGTTTTTCTGTGATGTGAATTATGAGAATTGTAAGAGAATTTATGCTATTTGAAAGCAGATCTTGAATTACTAAGGTAATATTTTTTCCAATTGTTTAAGAAGTTGTCTAGATGTGATCAGATTAATTACAGTTATAGGAGATTGTGTGCGTTGATAGTTTGAAGCCAGTTATATATTTTTTGTAGATCATGCAACATGGTTAAGTGAAGTTTGTGATAGGCATTTTGTGGAAGTTGCCAAGTGGAAGTTGCAATATTGCTAATGTATTTTGGGGCAGACATGAGGTTGTCGAACCCAGTCTAGCGTAATTGTTGAGATTCATGCTGTATGTGCTGAATACTTTTGGAGTTTTGTGGAATAATTGTGGTATTCAAATGTGATATTTGAAGAAGTGAGGAGATATAATGTAGTTGTGGATAGTCAGATCCAACGTGATGTCGTGAAGGCAATAATATTTTTTGGCATGATAATTAAATACGAAATATAACTTGGAAGTGATAAAACTGTAAGACAACGTTCTATAACCCATATTAAACAATTTGTTAGGAAATTAAACAAATAAATAAAGTTGATAATACAAGATTTTCTGATAATAATAATTAATGAAATAATAATCTGAAATTTAAGCATATTAATGATCTGACCTAATGAAATAAAAATCAGAATGACTAGATGAAACAATAAAAATCTAAATAACCAGAAGAATAAAATTTAAATAAATTAATAAATTGAATTTTGGAATAAATCAATGAATTAAATAAATGGATGAATTAAAGATTGGATAAATAAACTGATTTAAATAAATTAATAGACGATTGGATAGATGATTAATAACTGAATTAGAAGGTGATAATTAATTAAAGAAGCTGATGATTAATGAATTTATATGGAATTAAATAAATTTAATTGAGATATAATTTGAGGAATTGCAACTTGAGTTGAGGAATTAAACAATTTGTATTGATGATTTAAGATGATTTAATCTGAAGTAGATAATAAAATAAGAGTGTGTGAATAATTAGAAAGTATAATGAAGTAATGATAATAATTTTCATTTAAATGATTTAATGGTGATGAGTTAATAATTCTGACAGGAATATGTTGAATTTTGAGATAAGAATTAATGAGAGAAATATTTAACTTTGATGATGATGATGATGATGATGACCAATAAACAGTGGATTTTCTGTAATTCACAAACAAGCAATTATTAATGATATTGTAAATAGTGTACATTAATTATTCGATGTTTAGGAGCATTTTACTAGCGTATTTAACATTTGAATTATGCCATGCAAGCCTTAAATTACGTGATGTTTAAAATAAGTGATTATAATGTGTATGTTTAGACAGATTAATAATTTTTTTCAAATCCACATTTATGATGTTAAATTAAAGAGAAATTAGGTCTCAGGTATCACAAATGTCAGTGACGAAAGACATAGTGCTACAGTGATCCTGAGAACCCAAGAGAACTTTAGAGATTTTTCTTGTTTAATGTGGATTGAATATTTTTGATTAGAAAAGAGATGGTTCGATTTTTGGACAATGACAATTTAACGTTGGCATTCGACCATACTCTCAGGTAGGATATTTATTTAAAATGTCTGTCTGACTATCAAAGTGAAATAAATTTGTTTTTATCTTAGTTGTGATCTGATGATGGTGTGATTTTCCTTTTTCTTTCCTTGTCTTGATTAAGGCTTAACCGGAAAGGATGTAGTTTGCTAGGAATTCAGTTGATGGCGCCCATTTATATTTGCATTTTTTATTAAACTTAAGCCCGTAACGACCCTAGAGATACTTTGTATCGTGTTACCCACTGTTTTTTCGATAACTCAGCTGAATTTCCGACACATTCCTTATTTGACTAGAGGTTCATTTAACTCCGCTCTGTCCTGGAACTCCAGGAATGCGATGTAATAGCAGGTGGGTCATCGCATCCCCAGGACGAACGGGTACAGAGAGAGAGGGAGAATTGGCTTTACCCACCTGTGGGGCTTCGATTTTGTTTATTCTATGGAATCACATCAGATTTAGATTACTGAGAGATTGATCTCAAGTTCATTTAATGGTGTTACAAAATTTATTAAACTTAGTCAGACAATATACCTGTGTGCCCATTCCAGTGTTCATGTTAATCGTATTAGTATTATATCATGTTAGTTATAAGTCATTTTTCCTATACCCAAGTGAATGCAGGAATTGAGACATTGTGATGTGTTGTTGTCTAACGTCTCTGAATAAAACGTATATTGAAAATATAATTATGTTGCCGGAAGATTTAGCTAAGGTGTTAGGAGAGTTACAGAGTGGTATGTCTGGTATTGCAGAAACTATTTCTAAAATGGAAACGGAAGGTAAAGAACAGATAAATAGTTCAGAAGCTAGGTTAGAAGCTAAATGTAAAGAAAATGTGCAAGCATTACAGACTAGTAATGAAGAAAATTTAAAGTCATTAGAGACTAGGTTACAGTCAAATAGTGAAGATAATTTAAAGTCATTGGAGACAAGATTACAGTCAAATAGTGAAGCTAACTTGAAGGATAGTTTTAAATCATTAGAAGAAAGATTACAGTCAAATAGCAAAGATGAGTTGATGTTATTGGAGACCAGATTACAGTCAAATAGTGAGGATAATTTTAAATCATTGGAAGAGAAATTACAAGCTCGTAGTGAAGAAACTAACACAGAGTTAGAAAACAAGTTAACTAGGTTAGAGAATAGATTAACTTTAAAGAATAATGAGATGCTTAAGACTTTACAATTAGATATAATTGCAGTAAATATGAAAGGAGAGGAAAATGTTCAAATATTAAGAAAGAATATTATTGAATTAGAAAGCAGAGGAGAAGAAAACATTCTTACTTTAAGAACAGACGTTGTGTCCATACAGAAAGACATTAAATCGGATGTATCGAAGTTGAGATTCGACATCGATGGTTTAGTGGCAGATTAGGCAAAATTCAAGAGTGGTCTACCGAAGTATCTTTCGAAACTGAAATCAAACGTCTAGAGATGAATCTAGGTAATGAGATCAAGGATTTAAAGTCAGTAATTGGGACCATTAAAGAGAAAGTCTTAGGAGAGGTTAATTCTAATTTAAAATCATTAGAGAATCAATTGCAGAAAGATATTAGGAAAATGGATGATGATATAGAGCAAAAGGTTAATGAAAACTTAGCTTTATTCAAAAATAGAGTCGGTGCAATCGTGGAAGAACGGTATAGTGAGGTCGATGCCGAAGCAAAAGAAAAACGTGCAGGATTAGATGAGAAATTAATCGCAGGTATGGCGAACTTAGAAGCGAGATTTACGGAGAACAAGGAAGCGATGAAGATAGATTCAACTCTATTTAGGACAGATGTTGATCTGTTAAAGGAACAAGTCGCGTCAGTAAATAATACATGCGAAGACAAGATAGACAAGTTGAAAAACGATTTAGACGAGAGTAACAAAACGCAGAATGTTACGTCGTTAGATGAGTTGAAGATTCAGGTCAAGACCGCAGAAAAATTGGCAGAAGATAGGATAACTAAACTAGAATCTATGATTAATAGTTTCACCAGTCAAAATATTACATCAGGGGAAACATCGATAAATCAGACAGCGATAGACCGCAGTATGGGTAATCAAGAAGTTAGCATGGGAGAAGACCGTCAAACGCAACCGAATGTGACATTCGAAAGGGCAAGTTCAACCACTCAGGATAATCCGAGTTCGAATAGGAGTACGTTGGGTACATGTGAACGATACTCAGGTCCAGTTACCATTATCAGAAATCTGGATGACAAGCCGAGGAAGTTTTCGGGAAATACAGGAGTCACACCAGTCGAATTTCTGCGAGATATTCGAGACTACATGGCGGAACACGGAGTAGCCAAGGAGAGAGAACTAAGGATAGTCGAACGCGCCTTAGACGGGCCTGCGTTAACTTGGTTTAGAGCATTCAGAAGCAATTTTGCGAATATGGAGCAATTTGCAATAGCATTCTTGAGGAGATTTTGGAGTGCAGAGGATCAGCTGAACGTAAGAGCAGAAATGTACTCGAAGCGTTATTCTACGTCACATCCGACGCATTATGCCAATTATTTTACGTCACAGTTGGCTAAATTACAGTTTCTGATTCCTCCATTGCCAGAAGAAGAGCTTTTGCAAGCTATAGCGAGACAGTTACCGATTGAGGTACAGCGATCACTCATAGCGTCGGGAGCAAACACACTTGAGCACTATGACGACATTTTATGGCGATTAGACTATACAAGCGCTCAAGTTACACCTAGAAATGCAAGAAACGACAATCGAAACACGCAAGAGGTGAATGCGGTAGTCGTTGATAACGCAGCTCAGACGGACAGAAGAGATGCCTGGGAAAACAGAAGGAACGAAGGAAATCGAGGAAACATCCGTAACGTTCGTGGAAATTATCGATATAGAGGACCATATGAGAGGCCATACGATCAGGAAGCAAGAGACAGCCGATACAGAAATTATAATCAGAATTCCAGGTACCAAGATAGGAGTCGATACAACAATAGATATCGTGGTAGAAGCAACTGGAGCCAAGGTCAACAGTATAATCGGAACGACAGGCAGGATGGCCGAAGAAACGAGCCAAATGAAAGACGAGATAATCGTGAATATGAGAGATCGAGGCAAGAATGTAGACAGCCTAGTGCACCACCCGAGGAGACAGTTAGAGATGTCAATCGAGCAAGCACGAGTAGTGAAGGAAGAAATAGACGTCAAAGTAATACAGAATCAAGATGCTAATCATTGGAAATCAATCATCATTGTTGAGAGTCAGAAAGTACCATCATGCTGATTAAGAGGATTGTAGAGCTATCGTGTACATGTGTTCTGTATAGAATGCCTGAGAGCGTATTTTTTTCTCAATCCTGATAAAAAAGGAGATGTACGGGAGAGATGTACCCGATACCTAGTTGAGGCTATCGGCTACGCCAGCAGACATTAAGCCGTAGTTGAGATTATAGGAAGAGTTAAGAAAAGATAGCGCTCAAATCGAGTCAAGAGGAATGTCAGGATGACGTAGAAGGTCTAGGATCAAGAAGGCACTGACATCAGTCAGGCAGATGGAATTATGGATGGAAATATGAAGCTTTATTAAGATCTATATGGAACATGGTATTTAAACATCTCAGAAGAGAAGATATAACAAGCATTATATGTGGTAATAATTTGAAGGAAGTCAGATAACCCTTAAGTTATTTTATAACTTAATAGCCGAGATGATCGGGGTTCGAGATTACATTTGTGACGCAAGAGCACAGAGGTGGGGTGAACGTCACGTGACTGCGCCAGGGAGGTTCAGGTCAAGGCAGTCTAGAGACAGTCAGTTGAGCTCAGTGAGCCACGCAGTTGAGCTCTGCAAGCAGAGGAGTCAAGTACAGTTAGCACGGCAGTCGAATTCAGAGAGCGAGCCGAGTAGGACATATGCCGAGCGTATGGTAAAGGTCGCGCAGCGAACAGCTTTTGTCACGGAAAGTGAAAGCGACAAGTTTAACTTCACCAAGCAGCGAACGAAAAGTAGGTCAGTGAGCCGGGCGGAAACTCGCAGTAGGCAGCGTGAAGACCGGTTACAGAACCAGCTGTACAGGCCAAGCAAGCATAGAAGGCCGGGGTTTTAGAACAGCATTGCGATAGTGGTTGGAGAACTTATTCCAAGCTGCATTTTAACGCAAAACAGCATAGTAGAGCGACATGGCGACGCCAGCTTTAGGCGGAGATGATTCTATAGCATTGCAGTAGGGGCGAGCGGGTTATTTCCAATCTTATACGCAAGCATTATGACAGAAGCTGAACTTCATTACAACATTGAGTTGGAACGTTTATTCAGCATTTGAATTGTACAAGCAGATAGTTACGAGATACTGCAACTGTGAACTTCGAATGAACATAGTTTTTCAATGACATTACGACTATGCATTTCATAACGCATTCCAAGTAACATTAACGATTGTAGGCAAACAAAATGTTTCAGGCAAATGCACTTATGAACATTAACACGTGCATTAATGCAATTCATTCTTATAAAGTGTTATAAATTACCGAGTATGAACACAGCTACAGGGTGTTTCATAAACTTAGACACTCTCATATAAAATTTTATTTTATGAAAGTGAGACTTAGCAGTTATTGGAGATTGAACTTTCAACACTCAAACCGAACATTGTATGGAACAGTGGCGTAACGTAGAAGAGGAATATGGGGTCCGCTGTTTCTATGAACTTTTTCGTGAGGATTTGGACAGTATCCGCTATGGATAACCAGAAGTTCATCATGTCAGAGTAAACGCAGACAGAGACGCGATGGCACCACAGAGCGATGGATTCGATTCCTGACGAGGAGGAAGTCCACCAGCTGATTCACTTGGGATTCGAAGGCAATCGTCATTGCGTGGGTGGAATGATATTCACGCCGATCTTTCGAGAAATTCATTACATAAGGAAAATCGACGATCATTGAAATTTAATAACAGCTGATTATGAGAAGGTACTGTAAGAGTTATAACTTCCTGATATGATTATTTCATGAATACTGGGCACACATGTATATTTTTCTGATAGGAGTGATACGATTATTTAGACATGGCTTTGATTTTATATGCTTCGAATTTGCTAGAATATGGCGTGACCATATGATGTGGCAGGCATCATTATACGAAATTCTCACCATTGGTTGGCTTTATTAAGCAGATGTTTGGTCTTTTAGACATTTTTCCAGCAAGGATAGTTTTCATGAATAGTTTTTTTGTGTGACGAGTATTACGAACTCGTGATCTGCAATTGATTATCTAAAATTACTTCGTCAGTTCATTGCATACTAGCGAGTGTGTATTATTCATCAGTAGGGATTTTTCCATTGGATTGTTTGGAGATATTAAGATGTTATTCACTTTAGTGAATGAATATCGCTTTTATATGACAACTAGAGACTTGTTGATTCCTATCTGGTACATTCACTCATTTAGTCTTCGAGATGGGGTCTTTCGTATTTATACGATTGTATGGTGGTTACTCATCTTACCCATCGTTCAGGGCACTATCATGTTAGTCGACGGGGCAAGGTCTTTCGTATTTATACGATTGTACGGTGGTTACTCATCTTACTTGCCATTGAGGGACTCATTTTTATCATCCGAGTGTACATGAGATTGTAAGTGAATCAAACAAGGAACTACTAGTCACATATCATTCGAATTTTTGTTAAATAAAGTAAAGATAAATGTTAGCAGGGTTACATTAGTAATTCTTGTTTGCCAATCCAATATTTTGTTGCTTTACTCTTTTGAGAGTAATTTCAGTTTAACAGCTGGTACAGCTGATGCTTTTGATGATTTTTATAATTGTGTTTGATACCTTTGAGAAGGATTTAAAGTAATTGAATCTTGTAAGATGAATCATTAATGGTCAGATTTATTTTAAGGCAGATCAGTATTGCAGATTTTGATATGAGAGATTATAGCACATTGGTGTTTTTCTGTGATGTGAATTATGAGAATTGTAAGAGAATTTATGCTATTTGAAAGCAGATCTTGAATTACTAAGGTAATATTTTTTCCAATTGTTTAAGAAGTTGTCTAGATGTGATCAGATTAATTACAGTTATTGGAGATTGTGTGCGTTGATAGTTTGAAGCCAGTTATATATTTTTTGTAGATCATGCAACATGGTTAAGTGAAGTTTGTGATAGGCATTTTGTGGAAGTTGCCAAGTGGAAGTTGCAGTATTGCTAATGTATTTTGAGGCTGACATGAGGTTGTCGAACCCAGTCTAGCGTAATTGTTGAGATTCATGCTGTATGTGCTGAATACTTTTGGAGTTTTGTGGAATAATTGTGGTATTCAAATGTGATGTTTGAAGAAGTGAGGAGATATAATGTAGTTGTGGATAGTCAGATCCAACGTGATGTCGTGAAGGCAATAATATTTTTGGCATGATAATTAAATACGAAATATAACTTGGAAGTGATAAATGAAGTAATGATAATAATTTTCATTTAAATGATTTAATGGTGATGAGTTAATAATTCTGACAGGAATATGTTGAATTTTGAGATAAGAATTAATGAGAGAAATATTTAACTTTGATGATGATGATGATGATGATGACCAATAAACAGTGGATTTTCTGTAATTCACAAACAAGCAATTATTAATGATAATGTAAATAGTGTAAATTAATTATTCGATGTTTAGGAGCATTTTACTAGCGTATTTAACATTTGAATTATGCCATGCAAGCCATAAATTACGTGATGTTTAAAATAAGTGATTATAATGTGTATGTTTAGACAGATTAATAATTTTTTCAAATCCACATTTATGATGTTAAATTAAAGAGAAATTAGGTCTCAGGTATCACAAATGTCAGTGACGAAAGACATAGTGCTACAGTGATCCTGAGAACCCAAGAGAACTTTAGAGATTTTTCTTGTTTAATGTGGATTGAATATTTTTGATTAGAAAAGAGATGGTTCGATTTTTGGACAATGACAATTTAACGTTGGCATTCGACCATACTCTCAGGTAGGATATTTATACTGCTCAAAAAAATTAAAGCACCACTTTTTTCAAAGGCCACCAAATTTTAAAATTTGACCGCACATTCTCGAAATCTCAGTATGACGTTTGTCCTGACGTTTAACAAGCACATGCTTCAGCACAACTCCCCAACTTGAGTAGTTTCGGGGTAGCGCCCCGAAAAACAGCCCATTTTCGAAAACCGCAAATTGAAGTTTGCGAAAAACGCTGTAGGACTTGTCGCAGGTTGCCCAAGCAGTCGAAAATGAACGAGTCTTTCTCTTAAGGTTCCACCAACACGTTGAAATCGTTAAATTTGACGTTCGAGTATTTCAACCCCCTTCATCATCCCCTAAACATGGACTACCATTGGGGGCGTCTAAGAAGGTACCGGGTGTGTTTAACCTCCTGAAAACCTGCACACCGTCCTCAGTTGCTGATTGCAGTAAGTTGTTAAGGCCTCCGGCAATGTTCATCCCCCCTTACACCCTCAACTGGCATGGGACCAAACCACCCCTTCTCGATTCACCCCTAAGGAAGGTTCTAATCGAGATGTTTATCAGTGCTGTGAATGAGGGGGTCTTCCCCTAACGTTTCAAAAAAGGAACTGTGTCTGTGTCACCACCAGTTCCCCTGCTACCCCCATTTGTATGATTTTTCGAATCAGGCCCTTTTTAAGAGCTGAAACGAGGTCTTAATCAATGAAAGGGCTGTAAAGGTCCTTAGACGTAGTGGTGACACGAAATCAACCCCTTCCGATCGTTGATTGACATTCCATCCCCCAAAATTGAAATTGTTGCACCCTCAACCCTCCCTGTCTGGACGCGTAACGCGTCATGGCAGAGTTTTCAGAGTTGGATGAAAATGAAGCTTATGGCATGCAATCGAGCCCAAAACAGCAGGTTGGATGGAAATTCATCGGTAGGGTGGGAAACGGGTCAAAAAATTTTCAAAAAAGTTAACAGCCTCTAGTAAGTACACCCATGCATAGGCAACCCACATCACGTAATTTTTCTCCCATTTCCAAACTTCGTAACCTATTGCCGATCAGGGGCAACCCGCAAGCTCGGACGTGATGTGGGTTGCATATGCATGGGCGTACTTACTATAGGTTGTTAACTTTTTTGAAAATTTTTGGACCCGTTTCCCAACCTACCGATGAATTTCCATCCAACCTGCTGTTTTGGGCTCGATTGCATGCCATAAGCTTCATTTTCATCCAACTCTGAAAACTCTGCCATGACGCGTTACGCGTCCAGACAGGGAGGGTTGAGGGTGCAACAATTTCAATTTTGGGGGATGGAATGTCAATCAACGATCGGAAGGGGTTAATTTCGTGTCACCACTACGTCTAAGGTCCTTTTCAGCCCTTTCATTGATTAAGACCTCGTTTCTGCTCTTAAAAAGGGCCTGATTCGAAAAATCATACAAATGGGGGTAGCAAGGGAACTGGTGGAGACACAGGCACAGTTCCTTTTTTGAAACGTTAGGGGAAGACCCCCTCATTCACAGCACTGATAAACATCTTGATTAGAACCTTCCTTAGGGGTGAATCTAGAGGGGGTGGTTTGGTCCCATGCCAGTTGAGGGTGTAAGGGGGGATGAACATTGCCGGAGGCCTTAACAACTTACTGCAATCAGCAACTGAGGACGGTGTGCAGGTTTTCAGGTGGTTAAACACACCCGGTACCTTCTTAGACGCCCCCAATGGTAGTCCATGTTTAGGGGATGATGAAGGGGGTTGAAATACTCGAACGTCAAATTTAACGATTTCAACGTGTTGGTGGAACCTTAAGAGAAAGACTCGTTCATTTTCGACTGCTTGGGCAACCTGCGACAAGTCCTACAGCGTTTTTCGCAAACTTCAATTTGCGGTTTTCGAAAATGGGCTGTTTTTCGGGGCGCTACCCCGAAACTACTCAAGTTGGGGAGTTGTGCTGAAGCATATGCTTGTTAAACGTCAGGACAAACGTCATACTGAGATTTCGAGATTGTGCGGTCAAATTTTAAAATTTGGTGGCCTTTGAAAAAAGTGGTGCTTTATTTTTTTTGAGCAGTATATTTAAAATGTCTGTCTGACTATCAAAGTGAAATAAATTTGTTTTTATCTTAGTTGTGATCTGATGATGGTGTGATTTTCCTTTTTCTTTCCTTGTCTTGATTAAGGCTTAACCGGAAAGGATGTAGTTTGCTAGGAATTCAGTTGATGGCGCCCATTTATATTTGCATTTTTTTATTAAACTTAAGCCCGTAACGACCCTAGAGATACTTTGTCTCGTGTTACCCACTGCTTTTTCGATAACTCAGCTGAATTTCCGACACATTCCTTATTTGACTAGAGGTTCATTTAACTCCGCTCTGTCCTGGAACTCCAGGAATGCGATGTAATAGCAGATGGGTCATCGCATCCCCAGGACGAACGGGTACACTACCTAGACGACGTCATCGTTCTGGGGAGAAGCTTCGAGGAGCACTACAGCAATCTGAAGGAAATCTTGATGAAGCTACGGGCTGCCCAGCTGAAGTTGAGCCCCAAGAAGTGTCAGCTCTTTCAGAAGCAGGTCCAGTAAGTTGGACATATCGTCTCCGAGGAGGGGGTGCGCACCGACCCAGAGAAGACAGCAGCTGTGAGGGAGTGGCCAGTTCCGAAGGACATATCCCAACTACGAAGCTTCCTGGGACTCTGCACCTATTACCGTCGCTTCGTGAGAGGACTTGCCGACATCGCTAAACCACTGCATCGACTGACTGAGAAGGACCAACTCTTCACGTGGACAGCAGAATGCCACGGTGCCTTCGAACAACTCAAGCAGGCTCTGTGCACCGCACCTATTCTGGCCTACCCCAGACCTGGAACAAGGTTCATCGTCGATACCGATGCCAGCGACTTTGGTATAGGGGGAATCCTGTCGCAAGTAGTGGACGGCGAGGAGAGAGTAGTGGCCTACTTCAGCAAAGCCACGTCAAAGCCCGAAAGGAACTACTGTGTCACCAGGAAGGAGCTGCTCGCCATCGTGAAGACCATTGAACACTTCCACAAATACCTGTACGGGCAGGAATTTCTCATGAGGACCGACCATGCATCCCTGCGGTGGCTCCTGAACTTCAAGCAGCCCGAGGGTCAACTCGCGCGGTGGTTAGAGAGGCTTCAACAGTACAACTTTGAGATCCAGCACAGGAAAGGCCAACTGCACTCTAACGCCGACGCCCTGTCACGAAGACCGTGCCCCGAAGACTGCGCCTTCTGTACCAGAAGAGAGGAGAACACCGGGATACAGTGCCGAAGGACTACCGTGGAACTTCAGGGGAGCTGAAGCCGCGAATCTTTCACGCGGGCACAAGCAGAAGATGATGACCTGGGATTGATAGCCGAATGGAAGAGGGCCTGTGTCCCCAGACCCGGGTGGAACATTGTGAGTGACTGCAGCCCAAAGTTTAAGTCCTACTGGGCGCAGTGGGACTCGCTGATTGTAAGGGATGGCCTCATCTGCCGTACCTGGGAGAGAACCGACGGGAAGACATCTCGGGAACAAGTCGTCGTTCCAAAGGCTATGACGGAGGAAGTCCTGAAGGAAGTTCATGGAGGATCATCCGGTGGACACCTAGGGATAAAGAAGACCCTGGAGAAGCTGAGAGAGCGGTTCTACTGGATCGGATGCCGAACAGACGTGGAGAACCACTGCGCGAGGTGCCACGATTGCGCAGCCAGCAAGGGCCCAGGACGAAGACGACGGGGTCCACTGAAGACCTACAACGTGGGCGGCCCCATGGAGAGAGTGGCCATCGATGTTGCTGGGCCATTCCCGTTAAGCGAGGCAGGGAACCGCCACATATTGGTCTTCAGCGACTACTTCACCAAATGGCCGGAGGCGTATGCGCTCCCTAACCAAGAAGCCGCGACGATCGCAGGGACCCTGGTGAAGAATTTGGTCAGCCGGTACGGAGCACCCCTGGAGCTGCACTCCGACCAAGGGAGGAACTTCAAGTCGCAGGTGTTCCAGAACCTATGCCAGCTGCTGGGAATCCGGAAGACAAGGACAACGCCGCTACACCCTCAGTCCGACGGGATGGTAGAGCGATTCAATCGCACCATCGGGAACCATCTCCGAATAGTCGTCAGCGAGCACCAGAGGGATTGGGACAAACATCTTCCACTATTTCTCCTGGCCTACCGCGCCGCCGTGCATGAAGCCATCGGGTGCACACCAGCCCGGGCCACGTTTGGGAGGGAGCTCCGTCTACCTGTCGATCTTGCCTTCGGCCGACCTGGGAATGATCCGGTCCCGGTAAGCCAGTATTGTCAAGAACTGGTCGACCAACTGGAGGACGTGCACGCGTTCGCGAGGAGGAAACTGCGGATCGAGACCGACCGAATGAAGACCCGATACGACCGACAAACGGATGCCGGCGGATTCCACGAGGACGACCTGGTCTGGCTCTTCAACCCATTACGGAAGAAAGGCCTGTCACCCAAACTGCAGAAGTCCTGGGAGGGCCCGTACCGAGTCGTGAAACGGATCAACGATGTCGTCTACAGGATCCAGCGGAGCCCGAGGGCTAAGATGAAGATCGTACATCGAGATCGCCTGGCAGCCTACGGAGGGACACAGACGGACCAATGATTGATCGGGACGATCAGCCTTTTAGGAAGGGGGTGGTGTTACGGCTGTGAGTTCGTTTCATCGCTCGCCGCATATGAGTCACAACTGCCCCAGGGCTGGGCTGCTCTGCCTCAGTGTATTGCGTGCGCCTTATACAACAGGACTACTAGGACAAAGGGATGGTCCAGAATATTCGTGACTGAGCCAGCGAAGGAAACCTCGAGAAGCCGTGAACCCTGGATGGGTCTAGAAGCATTTATTGAGTCACCGGCCTGCTATATAAGAGCGACCTGTCAAGCAGTGAGTTGAGTTGTGTTTTTACGAGCTAGTGCGAGCGTTTATCCTGAGCGACAGAAGTGTGGTGACTTGCGAAATCCCTAGTGAAGCTGATTCTCTTGACAGCGAGGAAGTGAGAAGCCTACAGAGGAACTGTGTCTTGAACGAGTGTGTTTTTCCAGTGCGACAGGTGTGATTGTGGTGCATTGTGAAACAGTGTGTAGTACGGTGACAGGCTGAGTGCAGATATTTCCAGCCAACGCACGGGGCCACCTCATTACGAGGGATTAACTTCTGCGGCTTACTGACATTTGAAAGGGGAAGTGCTCTCGCCGTGAAGAAACTGCAGTAAGGTAATAATTGCTTGTATTTGCTGATGAGTAGTGTATCTTTCCGGCCGCAATAAAATGAATTATTTCTTTAAAGGAACAATCTGTGTTGTGCTTCCTACCCACCGTAATCCAGGTAACAAAAGTGCCACTAGGGGGTGGCACGTTACAACATAAATGGGGGGAAACCAGTTGGGAAGGCATGGAGATGAGAAATTATTCCCAGGAACAGTGGGGACAGACAACAAAAAAGGCCAGTGAGATGTACAGATTCATAATGTAAAATAAATGTTAAGAAAACGGTACGGGAAGTAAATGAATTAAGGAAAACCAAATTAATGGAATTTATCGAAACGCTAGAAAATTCAGAAAACACATATAATAAATGTATGCAGGCACAGGACCTTAAAATAAAGGAAGCAAATATACAGGCTCAAAGTAACTTCATATCAATAGAAAGTAGGGAAACCACGGAATGTAGGGAACCCGAAGTTAATCTAGAAACAATGGATATAGTTAAAGAGGTTGAAGTTTTACCGACGCAAATGGACTTAGAGAAAGCCATTGAGTCTAATGTGGAGATTGTGACAGGATCTCAAGTAGAAGTGGAATTCCCGGGTCAAGTAGAAGACACACCCTCAAAACTGGTTGAAGAGGCCATTCAGGAAATAACTGAGGATCCAGATGAGATCGAAGGAAATCTTGAGCAAATAGATTTTGGAAATAAAGATGAATCATCAATCATAGAGAATATTCCAGAGCCAGAGGTGGAAATGGAAATCCAAGAGGAAATTGTAAATAGATATGAGGAAATTGAAAATGTAATTATCCAAGAAGAGATAGAAATTTTAGAAGATAGAAGTGAAAATGAAAATTTTAATAAGGAAAGCAGTAGTGAAAATCTTGAATATAAGGCAAACCAATTAAAAGCTAGAATTAAGGAATTACTATTAGAATATCACGCATGTATGAAGGAACGCCAGAAGGCAAATGGAACAACTGGTGAAAATAAGAAAGAATTAGGCCGAAGCAATTGGGAAATATCGGATATCCCAAAAAGGAATAGAGACCTCCCTGAAGGGGAAATCAAAGTCGAAACGACAGGGAAACCTTTAGCAGAGTCAAACCCACACGATGACGTTAACAGGAGTAAGGTCACTAAAACACGGCCAGAGATCACAAAGAATCCAACGGATATGAGTAGTCCGAAAGCATTTTACATTTGAAAACTGAGAAAAAAAGAAGAGTTTAGAAATAGGAAACAAAAGAAGGAAAATAAGTCCTTCAAAGGCGCTCTACAATTGGAAAACAAGAAAAAAGATACTTATTCAACCTCCGTAGCGTAGCGGTCAGCATGGTTCGCTGCCGGGGCTGAGGTCATGGGTTCGATTCCCGGCTCTGCCACAAAATTTGAAAAGTTGTATGAGGACTGGAACGGGGTCTACTCAGCCTTGGGTAGTCCAAATGAGTAGAGGGGGTTGATTCCCACCTCAGTCATCCTCGAAGTGGTTTTCCGTGGTTTCCCACTTCGTCTTCGGGCAAATACCGGGATGGTCCCTAATGTAAGGCCACGGCCGCCTCCTTCCCTCTTCCTTGCATATCCATCCCAATCTTCCTTTCCCATCCCATCCCTCATGAGGCCCCTGTTCGCTTTGCAGGTGAGACCGAATGGGTGAAGTGCTGATCACATCTCCCCAGTTGTATCCAATCCGTCCATGGGTTCCCAGCTCTAGGACACTGCCTGGAAAGGCGGTAGTGGTGAGTTCCTTCGCTGAGTCCGTGGGAACCACCAACCTGGAGGGTAAATTTGACTAAAATAAAAAATTCTATTCTACCAGAAATACTGTCCGAAAATAAAGTGCCGAAAATAGAACACACCTAACGGGCATTAAAAAATAATACTGTTGCAGGTAAAATAAATTAAATAAAAAGTAATTAATGAGATCGATGAACTAATAACAAGAAGTCGTAACTAGGAACTGGTAAAATATCAAAGGATCGCGCAGAAATATCCAGACCTTGACAATAATTCAGAACTAACCAGCACACTCAATCGCAATATTGGACAAGATGCTCTGGAATTCCATACCGTCTGGCAAGGTTGTCGCTCTCTCAAATTACTCTAGCTCCAATCCCCTTCCCCCAACCCTCCACCAACCCGCTCTCCATGACCTTGTTCTACTGTCGCGCCTTGTTGCAAATACAGTAACACTTTTATTCATAAACTTCCCAAAGTGATTCCGACGGTTCTATTCAACCGATTTAGGTTTTCGATGCGGCTTTGGGATCAGTGAGTAAAACTCAACTTTCGTATTACCCGTTTTCTTTCGAATTTTAATCAGATATTTGAAAAACAAACAGCAACTTTTCTGTTTTTGAAATTAAAAAGTAAGCAAAGAATTAATATCAATTCTGCTACTACACAGAGTGCATAGCAGTTTTCAGATCACAGATCGGAGCTCCCTTCGATACAAAAATAATTAAATAAATTCAGCTTCGCTAGTGGTGCCATTTGTTGAAATATATTCTTACCAAAGTGTCGGGACATTTAGCCTTAAAACGTCACCACTCGCAAGCAAAAAGAAAGCTAACCTTAATCTAATTCACTCTAGCCTATGAACACGAACCCAAGCTTAAACTGACACTAACACTGCTACATAAATAACGGACACTAATGAATTATAAATATAAATCCTACACCATAACGAATAGAATTCTATTCGTTATGCCTACACGAAAAAGTAATTAACTTAAACCAAAACAATTATACCTAAGAAAAACAACAGATTGTGAAACGCAGCAAGGCGAGTGTGCACTGGAGGCAACCAAACCAGCGAACGGTCGGCGACAATAACGTGGCCAAATAGCATCCTTCAAATTGGTAGTGCTGTATGGTTTCCATGGCAACAAGCTTTGCATGCGATCTAGTCGTCAACTGATTTTGCCCAGTGGAGCCGAACTGTCAGATTCCAACTCAGGAAAATACACCTATAGGCATGGTCTAACCTACAATTTACATAGGACAGGCAATACATTCTTAAAGTACACATATCCAATAGTTCTTATCATTACCTCTGTGAAATGAGCATCGAATGGAATGTGGATTACAACTAATGAATTTTCATAGGATGAGAAAATGACAAAAAGACAAGCTTCCAATCCACTTAGCAGCATTTGCAGATGCACCTGACCGTAATATTGATGATTTGTCTCTAAGGCTAAAGTATATTCCTCAATCGACCCATTTAAATATTTTATACCCTGCACTACATCAATTGTAGTCTGCGTTTTACCTGCTAGAGGGCACTTAACCTCTACACAACAGAGTGAACTAACCACACCATCCAGACTTACACATAACCATGGGGCACTTGGAGGAACAATAATGCCCACCGGTTCCACTTTATTTTTAAAAGCAATTTCATAAGCTTCTAAGGCTACTAGTTCAAATGTTTTCCCATGCACAGTTGCCATGTTTCCCTTGAAATCAGTTTTGAACAGCCTACTCACTTTTATATTCCAGTCAGGGCTTTTTTTTCTGCTGTAAGTAAAAACACTGTAACAAGTAGTACTTGTTACAGTTAAGCATGTTATCTTACTTTTCTTGCATTCTTCCAAATTTCTCCAGATTGGGTAGGAGTTGTCAAACATAATTTTACACTGTCTTCATATGTGAGAGCTAGCTACCTTCTCATTAAAAAATTGAGCAATGTCTCCTTGAAGTTATGCATCAAAAGCAACCATAGCACTAAATTGTGGCAGCAAGTTGTTGTTGCCTAAAAGTTTATGCCATAGGGATAATTGTAGCAAATCATCACCACTCGAAGCTTGAATAGTCGTAGCAGTAGTCTCCCTTAGGCGCAAAGTAAGATCCAGCTCGGATCTCTGTGCCCCAGAAAGTAGAATATCCACTACCGACTAGGCGACTTTGTAGGGTCGATTTGACAGTTGATCTTCCCATGTGGCAAAATTTACTTATAGGAATCGCTTTGTCGTACATGTAGTTGTCTTTCTTTAACTTGCCCCATTGCTGCTTCAAATCTCTGGAGCTCAGGTCTTCCAAGTTTTCAAATGTGAGCCTATTACGAAAAGAAGAAAAAACAAATACATTCAACTTGTACACTCATCGATTTATCGGATTCAACAGTATTATATCTTCTAAATTTAAATGCATATACTTACCGAAATATATAAAGCAATGTACCGACTACATGCTTACATTTTCCTGAACTTCCAGCCATACAGATACACGAACAAATTAACTTTTCCTCGGCAACTGGTGATCGAATCTCAATTTTAATCTGGTGAGGAACTCCCTTCAAATTACTGGTCTGTAAGCATAAAGCTTCAAGTCTCACTAAATCTTCTGTTTCGACTACTCTCCCACACATTATGTGTTTGGCACCTAAAATTGCCTGTCCTTCAACGAGAGGCCGCCTAGAATTCCCAACAACATTCAATACATCAATCAAGTCTATCACCATTGCGTCCACCATTTTGTCGCGACCGACCTGCCAGCTACATTCGATTGAGTTCGCGAATATGGGGAGGTTTCCTTATATGGGGAAGTACTATTTTGTCATTTAGAAGATGCTGTAACCTTGCGGTGAATACGTTAAATTTTTGTCCATGTGTTGTGTGGGTAACACACGAAGTTGCCGTTAGCTGCGCATCATAGCCGTTTTGTTATTGAAGTTTGTTGTTCTGCATCGTTGTGAAATATTTCTCAGTTTTCGGAATCCGTACGAATTGGTAAGAAAAGGCAAGTGAATTAATTTTCTAAATGTGTTTGCATATACAGTCAGGGGTTTGGGTTCAACGGACTATTGTAGTATTTTGTCATAGCCTATACATTTCTTGGAAGTAAAATGTTAAAGCATGGACACCAGGGGCGAATGCTGGTTATGAAAGTCAGGCTTGCTCTTCCATTCATGAAAGTTGGACATGCATAGTTTTGAATGAATATAATGTATAAAACCATAATCGATAATCACATGAAAATGAAAATCCACAGCCTGCTTCCAGTCTCCGACCGGGTCAGGAATGGAATGAATGAAGCCCCCATCTAGCGGCGAGGATATGAACTGTGCCGGCTGCCGAGGCCTGACGCACTCCTCTGGGGCATTGATTAAATGAATGACAAATGAAATGAAATGATAGTGGAGAGTGTTGCTGGAATGAAATTTTGACAGGGAAAACCGGAGTACCCGGAGAAAAACCTGTCTGCCTCCGTTTTGTCCAGCACAGATCTCACATGGAGTGACCGGGATTTGAACCACGGACCCAGCGGTGAGAGGCCGGCGTGCTGCCGCCTAAGCCACGGAGGCTTAATCGATAATCACATGAACATTTTAATTTTCTTTTACATGAACATGCATACAAACTGGTTACGTCGCACTATTAATTCAAACAGGGCCAAAAAATAACAAATTTTCACAATCAGACACATTTTATAATTATTAACAAACCATGACAAGCCAGAGATTATGTAATTTAAACAAGTAAACGTCAAAGTACGTACAAAGAAAAATTGCAACTATTTATTAGATCTACTTACTTAAAAACAAACTCTACTCTGCGGCTTTTCTTTACAAATCCATTAATAACTTCATCATACGAAGAGGACTGTAATCTAATTTTTGCAAGCAATCCTTTTTCAATCGACAACGGTAACTTACAGTACACACGTCACTGACACAGCACAGTAGATCTGTAGCTCTCAGACCAGAGCTTCCAACCGCTTCCAACTACACATTAAAAACGTGACTGCTTGCAGCAGGCTTTGGAGAGAGGAAACCTGCGCGCGCATACATTTCTCGCTGTGTCGACAGCTCCGCTGAAACTCCTAAGACACGAGCAAGCCTTGCTGTACTCGCCAAGATACATAGGTTGCTTTTTTAGTTTTGGCAACTATGTTATAAATTGATAAATAACACACCTGCATGGTTCCAAGTTTCATAGGCCCTCGATGTAGTCTCCAGCACTGCGTACAACGTGTTCCCAGCGACGCCGAAGCCGTTGGATTCCGTTGGCACTGTCCAATCTATCGATGGTGCGAAGAGAGCGTTCGGCAGCCTGCACAACATCTCCAATTGTAGGGCAGCGTTTCCCGCGCAGTGGCTCCTTCAACTTCGGGATGAGATAAAAGTCGCAGGGACTTAAGTCGGGAGAGTAGGGCGGTTGAAATAGCACCTTCCAGTTCCAGCGATTCAACAATGCAGACACAACTGCCGTGTGTGCCCTAGCATTGTCATGCAGAACGCTGGGCGGACTATCCATGTGGTGTCGCCGCTTCCTTCTCAGAGCTGCTCGGAGATGGTCTAGCAGAAATGAACAATAGTACGCCGCATTAACGGTTGGCCCTGGGGGAACGGTATGTTTTATGATCCCACCATCCCAATCATAGGCAAGACTCAGCATTACCTTCACATTGGTGGGGGTTTGTCGGACTGTTTGTTTTCGTGGTGATCCATGGTGCCGCCACTCATTCGATTGGCGTTTCAACTGTGGCTCATAAGATTTGGCCCACGGCTCGTCGATGGTTATGATACGCCGTAAGAAATTCTCCACTTCGCGCTCGTAACGCTGCAAGTGCGTACGAGAAGCGTCATATCGCAGCCATTTCTGCATGTCGGTTAAGTCATGCGGAACCCATTTTGACGCAATTTTCCTCATTTTCAGGCAGTCCTTCAGGATGTGGAGGACAGTCGAATTCGCCAGTCCAGTATTCTGCGCTAATTCACGAAGCATTACGTTCTGATCCGCCTCCACTAACGCGGACACCATCTGTAAATTTTCATCACTTACTGGTGGGTGACCAGATCGAGGCATGTCCTCCACACGTTCGCGCCCATCTCAGTAGGGGGGTAAGGCGGGTTCTAAGCCAATCGACGCCTGGCATCGCGGAGCGTTGATGTTAAATTAGTGGATTTCTCGCAAACCCATGGTCCGATTTGAACATGTGACATGTCGTTGGACTCGGGGTGACGCCCCCTTTCCTATGGACAACATATATCAACCCCAAAATAAAACCTACCCCTACTAGGGGGTGAAATATTATTTTCTTAGTAAAACTCGCTTTCCGTGTGCGACATGAATGCTGGTTAATGCTAATATGAAATTAGACTTTGTTCCTCGTGAACGAGATGCAAACGGGTCGAAGTCGGTATGAATTAACATTTTTGTGTTTTGATTTTACGCATGCGCACTTGGGGTTTTTGTAAGAGGGCGGGCTTTTTTTAATAATGATTTATAGATGAGGAGTGATGGGAGTCCTAAGACACATGACGTGGCTGTGCCCAATAAACAAACATGGTGGCCAAGCGAATGTTAAATAATTAATAGCTCGCAAACCCATGGTCAGATTTTGACAAATGAGGTGTCATAGGACTCTGGCTAACGTCCTCTTTCCTATGAACCACTCGTTATATTTTTCAAAATTTTAGCCAACGAGTCGACGCCATAATGAATTAGCATTTATTGTTTTGTTTTGTTTTTACGCATGCGCGCTTGGTGATTTTGTAAGAGGGCGGGCTTTTTGAATAAAGATTTTTGAATGTGTTTTTTTTAAGAATGTAACCAAAAGATCGAAAACTAATAGGTCATGCGCTTTTCATATCTCATGAACCAATAAGGCTAGGGACCTGTATGAGGGATCGTTAGACTTGGAATGACGCTCCCTTTTTGAATGTATTTTTGAAATTTTGACAAAGGGCCTAACGACACTTCTGTTAAAAAACATTCGGAAAAGAATAAAAATAAAAAAATCTTATCCGGCCACTGTGGCACTGCCTTCTTTGAAAAAATCCATGGCTATTTCGATGGAATGGCGGGCCGTAATACGACGGTTCGTTTTTCGATGTGGCGGACCACGGTAGCCATGCTTGCCAATGCATCCATTGCTATTTCATTAACCATGGATCGCAGAGGCTTATGTGATGATTCGCTGGCTAAGGTGACCATGCTTGCAAATGCATGAATCGATATTTCATGAACCATGGATCGCAGAGGTTTATGCGATGATTCGCTGGCTAAGGTGACCATGCTTGCAAATGCATGAATCGATATTTCATGAACCATGGATCGCAGAGGTTTATGCGATGATTCGCTGGCAAGGTGACCATGCTTGCAAATGCATGAGTCGATATTTCATGAACCATGGATCGCAGAGGTTTATGCGATGATTCGCTGGCAAGGTGACCATGCTTGCAAATGCATGAGTCGATATTTCATGAACCATGGATCGCAGAGGTTTATGCAATGATTCGCTGGCCAAGTTGACCATGCTTGCCAATGCATTCATTGCTATTTCATGAAGCATGGATCGCAGAGGTTTATGCGATGATTCGCTGGCCGAGGAGACCATGCTTGCAAATGCATGAATCGATATTTCATGAACCATGGATCGCAGAGGTTTATTCGATGATTCGCTGGCCAAGGTGACCATGCTCGCAAATGCATGAATCGATATTTCATGAACCTGGATCGCAGAGGTTTATGCGATGATTCACTGGCCAAGGTGACCATGTTTGCAAATGAATGAATTGATATTTCATGAATCGTGGATCGCAGAGGCTTATGTGATGATTCGCTGGCCAAGATGGGCATCCTTGTAAATGCATGAATCGATATTTCATGAACCATGGATCGCAGATCTGTATGCAATGGTTAAACTCATGCTTGGTAAAGGCGTGATTGAAAAATGATAAATCCCTTATTATAACAGTAATGTATTATTAAAATGGTCAAAGCCTAACACGCCAACCCGTAAGCTACGAATGAACGAAACCGGTGGTCGGGCATGGCATTTCATGCTTGCAAAATGCATTCATTGCTGTTTCAAAAATCATGGATCGTAGAGCTGTATAAAATGGTTCAACCCATGCTTGGTAAAGACAGGATCGAAAAATGAAAATCCACAGCCAACTTTTAGTTGACCGAGCAGGTTAGGAAATGGAATGAATGACTCCTTCATTTATCGGTGAGGATTTGAAACAGTGCTGGCTGCTAAAGCCTGTCGCACTTTCCTGGCTAACACAAAAGCCAATACAAAAGCCAATACAAAAGCCAACACAAAAGCCAACACAAAAAGCCAACACAAAAGCCAACACAATAGGTAGGCTACGACTGGTGGAGAGCATTACGGTCATCACGTGGAGTTATTTTTTAGTTTTTGTTGAAAAATGGAGCCACCACCAAAACCGATTCAAGGGCGTTCCACTAAATCCCAGAGGAGATTGCGACTAAGTACCAAAAAAAAAAAAGTTTTTTCCTAGTTTATATTTGAAATTATATAATTCTTTACGCTTGCATTACAGAATCTGTAGTGCTCTGAGTAGTTATGATTTCACTTATATTTTACCTTTAGCCTACAAGTTGGATGACTAAAAGTCACCCCGCAATCTGCAGGCTACATGGCTGAACAGCGCAGCGGTTGCTTGGTAGGCCTAGGCCCTTCATGGGGTGTCACGCTACGGGTATAGTTTGTTTTTTACTTCTAATACCTAAGTGTAGGATTACAAAATCACGAACTATTCAGTGTCAACGTTTTTCAGAGAAGCAAGTTCGACTTCAAATGAAAACAATGCGTTGTGTGGAAAAATAAAGGAGTAGCGAATGTGAAAATGGAAAATTGGTTTCCGGAAATACTAGTTTGGATTGGGACCCATGAAGACTGCAAACAGTACTTTTGAACTACCAGTGGGCAAGGCGAAGACAAACAGCTAACTGCAACCAAACTTATGCGTTATTGCTTGCAGCCCCTAATTTCAAAAAGTTCCCAGCTAGTATCAAACACCACCTGCAATGCTGCCGAAAATTATATGTCCCTTGTTGCAAAATTCATGGGAGGTAAGCAGATCAATAGAGGGAAACGAGGTTCCTTCACTCATAGAACCAAAGCTGCCGGACTGGTCTTTCAGTTTGGGCCATCCTGGCACTATAAAACAATGAAATCCGTTTAGAAAAAAAAACTGCCACAATAGTGAAGGACACTGCACTCAGCAGAACGAGAAGAAGAGCAGCTTTCCGAAAAAGTTTATTTGCGTCGCGAGAAGTGAAAAGAATGTCCCGACAACAGTCTAATGAAATGAAACATACTGTCTCACGTGATTATAGAAACCGATCAATGCAGTTGGATTTCGATGAGGTACTGTTGAGAGAGTTTAGTGATGAGAAGATCAAGCAACTAACACTTAGTGAAGGCCATATACAAAAACTGGAAAAGGAAACAGGGGCCAAAGGGAAAATGAAAAGTGGCACACAGCTAGAAAGGACAGACTTACGGCATCCAATTTTGGATATGTATGCAAGAGGAAACCTACTTCGAATTGGGCTCCATTAGCAAAAAACATTCTGTACTGCGAATTTCACTCAAAAGCAATGCAGTATGACTGTGATAATGAGCGAATTGCAAAACGAAATTCAGAGGATAAATCGGTAGAAAAGTCGAAGAATGTGGTATTTTCGTACATAAAACTTATGGTTTTTTAGGTGCCTCCACAGACGGATTAATAGGAGACGACGCTGTAGTCGAAGTCAAGTGCCCTTATTCTGCACGGAATATGACCATACTGGAAGCCTGCAAAAAGCTAAAGGGATTTTGCTTGGCAGAAAGTAAGCGGAAAAGAAAGTCAGAGAATGTCAAGAACAGTGCCTTTCAGAAGAGAACAGATTGATAACTCTCTAACACTCACATGGTTTTTATTTCCACAACCAGGGCCAGTTGGAAATAACATAGCGGTAAATATGTTATTTTGTGGTATGGACACCTAAGGACATTCACATAGAAACAATAAAGAGGGACGAAAAGTTCTGGAGACAAAAAATACCTATGTAACTGACATGCTGCTGCGAGAAAATCTTGTTGCCTGAGATCATTGATCCAGGATGACCAGATCAATGGATATAAGAGAACCTGAGGTGACGTAAAATACTGAGTGTGTGTAAATCATGAAACGCTATCTATGATATGGACAAAAATTGAAGCATTGATTTCAAGAACAGGAAATAATTCGGTATAATATTTTTGTTTGTTTATAGTACGCAGTACTAGTGCTTGTGTTAACAATAGGCAGATGAGAATATCTTAGACACTTTAATTCTATTATGTACATAATAATTTTGCTCTTGTTATGCATTTTCATAATTTGTTTATTGTAATAAAATCTCCTACATAAATGAAGTTTTATTATTACCTCCATGAAAATTGAAGTAAGTTATAGTGATTGGCCACACGGAGTCGTTTCAGATCTCACGAAAAAAAAAGGAAAAAAAAAGGAAATCAGAGTTTAGAGAACCAAAGAACTATACGAATCATCAAAATAAATGTATGTATGTATGTATGTATGTATGTACTACAAACCAGTCATATCTTTCTATACAGTATTCAATTTCGCATCGAGTGAAACCAGTCGCTGATCTGTGCGGTAAGAATTATGCCCTACAAAGTATTACTAATGTCGGAACAATATGTTTTTTGTTCGGGAGTTTATCCTCAAATAACTCTAAAACAGTTACCTAGAAGGGAATCCAACGCTGTCAGCATCTATCCTGAGTGTGTTTTCACCGTTTTTTCCACAATCCCTCCAGGTAAATGCCGAGATAGTACCGTACGTGAGGTTTCAGGGCTCCTGTCCTATCCATGACTCTAATACAGTTACCCACATAATCAACTACACGGGTCTGATGATGAAAATAATAATGATAATAATAATAATATTAATAATACTAATAACGTTACTGGTTTTACGTCCCTTTTAATTACTGGGGCTTTTAGAGACGCCGGCGTGCCGGAATTTGGCCCGAAGGGGATTTTTAACGTGCCAGTAAATCTAATGACACGGCTCCCTCGCATTCGCGCACCCTCAAATGCCAACTGGCTGCACCAGGATTCGATCCTGCAACCTTGGGCACAGCAAGTGAGAACGTTACCGATGAGCCATGCAGCCAGCCAAAGGTACTGATGACCAAGATGTCCCAAGCCCCTACAATGCATTATTATCTACAAGAATGTTTGAGGAAGTAAGAAAGGCATCTGTACGAACACATTGTGTCAACGTTACATATTGTGACACTACTACAGTATAATTTTATTGCCCAGGTATTTTCCACGCCTAGGCACTTGTACACGTAACTCGTCGAACTATAATACTTGTGACAACAGGAAGACAACTCCTTCCTGTCGTCAAATTGTTCCCTTCTCCCTCCGCCCTGTCAGCGTGTTCATCATTTTCCTTGCGCAAGAGATCTTGTGGAGCCGCGCCGCCTACCACCCTTTTCAAAACAATTCCCAAACTAATGCTGTCGATTCCATTCACCCGATTTTAATTCTGAGAAATGCATTGGAAACAGTAAATAAATCTCCATTTCCTATTACCAGTTTTTTTTAATATTTTAAGCAGAGATATAAAAAATTGTTAGTTATTTTTTTGTTTTTCACATTTTGGAAAATGCATTGAATTAATATCAATTCAATTGCAGTCTAGTATACATAGTGGGTTTCAGATCGCAAATACGAGCTTTCGTTCAAGATAAAACTGAAAAAAGAAATTGGCTCACTTTGGTGCTGCTACGTGGTGTCAGAATTACAAACCAAAAAACGGGACATTTAGCCTTAAAGGATGACTTCTCGTAGAGGTAGGATGAGGATACATCCAGTTCGGGTATTGTCAAGACCTGGTCAAGGTGTACCTATTCGAAGCCATGGAAAGAAAATGATTATCGCCGCACAGGATTTTCTGAAAGGGAGGGTGAAAATATCCGAACATCAGGCGAACCATTAATTCTATTCAGTCGTGCGCTGGGCTCAAGTTAAGCAATACGTTGCTGCTAACAGTAAAACATTCAATTTGACAGAGGTTGAAAAACTTATTGTCGAAGGGGTTGTGTTTCTTGTGCCTTGAAACTTATTCTACAGAAAATATAAGTAGCTAAATATCACGGAAACAATCACGTGTTGTCGTTTCGCTTTTAACATTTTTGCTTTATGTTAGTGTTCGTAATATTGCTATTGCTATTCATTACAATTTTTTAGGCCTCTCCTCAATTTGACGGGCTATCATTTTATTTTACAGTGTGCACCGAACAGTTTTAAGCATTGCTTTGTTTAAGATTTTTGAAAACCATGAGGAAAGGAGTGGGAGGGTGGAAGTACACACGTGGTGGCCAGCAGCATTCGTGGCAATGCTGCCATTAGTTCAACAGTTCTCCGCGGAACTGTCAGATTCCAACTCTGGATAATACACCTATAACAATTGATGGGTTTTTTTCCTTGTAAATACTATTTTACTAGCTTTTCTTATAGGATAGTTGTAGTAAAAATAACTTAGAGTAATTATTGCTACATTGTATCCATAAATAGGCTAATTTATAAAAAATAAATAAAGTGATATTGTTCCAAATGCTTTATTTATCATAGAAGTACAATGTGAATGTAATAATGTCATCATGTAGGTCATACAACAAAGCATCCCCCATCCCCCAACATTTTAGCTTGAGATAGAGGGTGCTTTTTTTTCCCCCAAAGCAGAACGCTCAGCATGCAGCGCGTTCTGTTTTCCTGCTGCACTATCTGCTGGCAGAGCGGCTTACTCCCACTCTGAGTCATCACGCAGCGTGGTTTCACTTCGCTGCACGTTTGATGCATTGAAGAATGACGGCAGTCATAACGAGATAAACTCTTGTTTTCATCTGAATTTTCTTGAAGGCGTTGTTGTATATGACTGTACGACTGAATATCAATTTTGATAAGTAGGATCAAGCTTAGAAAGGCGTAGCATTGCTTTGAAGTTCATAATCATACGAGTATTCAATTGATGATTAAATTTCTTTGGATAGATAGATAGATAGATTTTATTAATTCCATTTGATCAAATACATGTATACAATACATTTTTGATATAGGACACGTCAGAATTTACATCTATAAAATAAAAGTACTAATAGGTATATAATACTAATACTATAACTATTTATAACTTATTATAATAACAGATCTTACGAGATACAAACTTATTGGACAACTATTTACACCTTACTCTATTTTCATAATAAGAAAACTTAATTCTACAAATACAACAACTTACAGCTAGGTATTTCAATTAAAATAGAAAAGTAAAATATAATTATAGATTTCATCGCTCCTATAAACTAAGATATTCAACTACACAGTAAAAACAATGGCACTGCAGATAAGCTTTCAACATTCTATCAAAGTTTTTTATTTTTGGGGCAAGTTTTATATACTGGGGTAGTTTATTGTATAATTTAACTCCCGTGTGAAAAGTTCCTTTTTGATATATGCTTGTGTGTGTGTGTGAAATATGAATGTTTTGATTTTGTCTTGTGTTATGCCTGTGATCATCATTGGTTGTTTTAAGAAAAACATCCTTATTCATTATATTCTTTTTAAAAATATAATACTTTCAAAGATATATATGCAGGGCAGTGGGAGAATGTTGAAATCTTTAAACAGAGGTCTACATGATTCTCTAGTGTTTACATTTGCCATAATTCTAATCGCCCTCTTTTGTATCCTAAACGTGCTTAGTACATCTGGCGACATACCCCAAAATATGACCCCATATCTTAAGTATGAATGGATATAAGCAAAATTAGTATTTCTTGATGTGTGCATGCTAGGGAAGGTTTTCAAGATACGTAACGCAAAGCACATCGAGTTCAGTTTAATATTCAGATATTGTATATGTTTATTCCATTTCAAGTCATGTTGTATCCATAGTCCTAAAAACTTTGTTTCTGAATTATTTTCTACTTGATGACCATTTAATGTTATATTGGGCTTCGCAGGATTCGTATTCTGTATAGTGTGGAAATTTAGGCATACTGTTTTTTTATAGTTTATTATGAGGCGATTATCTTGTGACCATTTGGTTAACTCTCCTGTAACGGAGTCAGCAAACTGCTGTGTGACCTATTTAGTTTCACCTTTTATTACGAGCGTTGTATCGTCCGCAAACAAAATTTCCTTATGTGAATGAACGTTCTGTGTTATATCATTGATATATAGAAGAAAGAGCAGTGGGCCCAAAACCGATCCCTGGGGTATTCCAAATTTAATAATTCCCTCATTGGACAATGTTTCATTAAGTAATTTGGTTCCATCATCCTTGTGTCTCAAGCTTACTATTTGTGTACGCCTTGTTAAGTAAGACTCTATACATTTATTAGCTAGACCTCTAATACCATATTGATTTAGTTTTGTAAGGAGGATTTTATGGTCAACAACATCAAATGCTTTCGATAAATCCAAGAATAGGCCAGTTACATGTTCCTTATTGTCAATTAATTTCAGTATACTATTAATACATTCATAAATTGCTGTCTGTGTAGATTTTTCCGTTCCGAATCCATGTTGTGAGTTTGATAATATTTTATTTTTTTCTATAAAACTTATCAGTCTCTTATACATGATTTTTTCCACAATTTTTGCAATACCAGTTGGTAGGGTAATAGGACTATAGTTATCTAATTCATCTTTTGAACCGTTTCTGTGCACTGGAATTACTTTTGATAACTTCAAAATATCCGGGTAAGTTCCTGAGAGAATTGAACTGTTTATTAAGTGTGTAAGTGGATTTATTATATTTTCTGCAAATTTCTTTAAAATTGCATCAGGGATTCCATCAATGCCAGCACAGAATTTATTTTTAGCTCTTTTATAACTATTCTTACCTCTTCACTTGTGACATGATTTATAAATAAAGAATCACTACATATATTTATTTTATTATTAGAATTTAGTGTATTTACCTGTGATTTATTTAATAATTTTTGTGGAATTTCCAGAAAATAGTCATTAAAAGTGTTAGCTATTTCCTCTGGATTATTAATCGCCTTTATTATTCAATTTAGCTTTAGAAGAAACATTGAAACGAGTAAACCAGCTCCACCCAGGCCTTGAAGTGGGAACCAAGATAAACATATTAGCTTATGCTGATGACATAACACTCATGGCAGAAAGCGAATACGATCTAAAAATACTCACAGAAACCCTTATTGAAGAAGCCAAGGAGGTAGGTCTAATGATAAATGAACAAAAAACAAAATATCTAGTTGTAGGAAGGAATGCAGCACAAGTACAAAACCCCTTAACAGTTGCTTCATACGCTTTTCACAGATGTACTGAGTTCAGATATCTGGGAATTATCATAGACCAGAATAATATGGAAGAAACAGAAATAAAATCAAGAATTCTCAGTGGCAACAAAAGCTACTGGTCTCTGCAAAATCTCTTAAAGAGTAAAATTATATCTAGAAAAACTAAAGTGAGAATTTATAAAAGCATTATACTTCCTGTTGTCACGTATGGCTCAGAAACCTGGGTATTGTCCAAGCAAACTGAAAGGAAATTGGTAACTTTTGAAAATAGAATACTACGACGCATTTTCGGATCGATAGTAGAAAATGGCCAGTGGAGAATTAAAACAAATAAGGAATTGCGGGATCTCTACAAAGAACCGGATATCGTCGCCCGTGCCAAAAGCCAAAGACTACGCTGGGCTGGTCATGTACATAGAAGAAGTAGAGAATTGAATTTAAGGGCAGTTTTGGAAGGTGTACCCAGAGGAAGGCGACCATTGGGACGACCGAGACTTCGCTGGTGGGACCAAGTTCAAAAAGATATGAGAAAAATCGGAGTCACGGAGGACATAATGGATGACCGAGAAAGATGGCGCCGTGCTGTTGGCGAGGCCAAAAACCTGCTTAGGTTTGAGTGGCCATCTAGGTAAGGTAAGGTTATTATTTCTGGTCAGTGTAATGTTCCTTTGAATTTTAGCAGATTTTCCAGTTTCTTTCTTTATCACGGACCACATAGCCCTGTTTTTATTAGATGATTGGGAAATAAAATTATCATTATACATTTTCTTTGCTAGTCTTATTACCTTATTTAATATGCTAGTGTATTTTTGTAGTATAAATTGAATTCAGGTGTTGTGTGGTATTGTTTATGTAATTTGTGTAAAAATTTATTTCTTTGACATGAATTTATAATCCCTGTTGTTATCCAATTGCTAGTTTTGTTATTTTGAACAGTTCTTTGTCTAAAGGGGAATGCTGTTTCAAAATAGTGTTTTAGGGTACTTTTAAATGCATTAAATTTATCATTTACATTTTCTAGTTTATACATTTCTGACCATGTTTCCTTATTTAATATGTCATTGAAATATGTAACATTTGTTTCAGTGAATGACCTGCTCTTTGATTTTACTCCATTATCATTATTATTGATTGTTTCGGGTACTTCAAAACTCAGTATTTGTCCATGATGGTCACTGTACTGTGGAGGATAATCCATTCTCCATAAGAAGACGCAGATTTGTGAAAATAATTTACATATAGTACGTAGTTGTGAAAGAAATACTGCATTTTATTTCTTAGGTCTACAAAAATTACTATAATTTTGTTGGTGTACATACTTGGCAGAGTGACCGAAAATTCTATTAGGTTTCTCATGAAAAATAATAGGCTAGGGGTACCAGCCTATTTTCTTTCACTCAGGTGCATTCTAACGAGGTACGCAAATTGTATACTGTACATGAACTAGTAGGGTAATGTATGTTAGAGAGAACTTGTTGATTATGATCTACTGTATATTTGGGGGCGTGGTGGCGCAGCGATCAAGCTGTTGGCCTCTCACCAAGGTGGACCAGGTTCGATTCCTGGTCAATGCATGCAAGATTTTTGATGTGAAGTGCCATGTCCTGTGGTTCGGATTCCATGTAAAAAGGAGGTCCCGTGGCTCACGATTGCGAGGTTAATGGTCACGTGAAACTACAAGCTTCCTTCCTTTACTATATTTTGTTTTACTAGTGATTTGGTTCTTCTAGTCTAATTTCTTCAATTGACACAGTCTAGGCCCAGTGAGGGCCCATTAGTGGTGCATGTTAGTTTCAGTTTATTGTAGCTACTTTTGTAAAATGTTAAAAGTTTAAATTAAACTTTTAATTCATCTATCAATATGGATATCCACAAGCTTTTGTACTATCAATGGCAAATGTATTTGAAGTCTAATAACAATGAAGGAAGTTCCGTAGTTTTAGTGACTTAATCTCGTAAATTGAGCCATGGGAACTCCTTTTTACGTGGAATACGAACCACAGGACATTGCATTTCACTTTGAAAACCTTGCATGCATTGACCGGGAATTGATTCCGGTCTGCCGTGGTGGGAGGACAACAGCTTGACCGCTGCGCTACCACGCCCCAGTCTAAAACACTTTGCATCATTAGGACGGAGGGGGGGACCAACGTTTTGAGGAGTATAATATTAAGGTCACCTACATCTGTAGACACACAGTTATGCTATACTGTAGAAGAAAGAGTTTAGACTCTTCAAAAAATTAGGGTAGAAGGCAGGGCTGTGAAATGGATGAGGCAAAGTAGTGCTAGCGAGAAATTTACTCGTGCCGGCGAAGCACTGCCCTGCCTATTTCTGAGCAGTGCAGCATTTAGTCGCACGAGTACTGCCCATGGTAATGCAGTGCGTTTCGTACTGAGCCCACAGCCTGGCCACTAGGTGCACTACAGACAACATTTTGTCATATGCATGAAGTCCGCTGTGCTCATGACGTCTTTTTTGAATGGGGAGGACAGTAATAGCGTAGTGGGAGAAAAACACCGAAGACATATAGAACATTTTTGGACGTACATGGACCTGATCTGCAACAAGGATACATGAATTTGCCTAATTTTCTGAGAGATGCAGCAGGTAAGCTATAGTGAAATATAATAACCCTAAAAATGAAATCAAGCATATTGTAACCATGCATGTGGCAGTAACAGGGGCCAGAATGGAATCAGGAGAGTTAAAATATATTTTTAATTTTATTGACGTAATGTTACAAACCAGCAAACTCATGTTAACGTGCATGAACAGTCTACTCTGAGATCATTAGCGACATGCTCTGGCTACTAGTGTAGCCTATGAGACTACATGATTATAGGCCTACATTTCCACTAGCAGCATATCAATAGGTTAATTAAGAAATATTTGTAAGAAGTCGAGAGTTTGGTCATCCTATTTTTAGATCCAATTTAACCTGTCAGATAAACGTTATGGTGAATATTATAGATGTGGTAACCTTAAGTTCAGGAATGTTTATCTATACGCTGCTACATTCATGAAACGATCATGTAACTTTAGTGGCTAAAGCAAGGGCATTAATTCGTAGAAGGTAACTCGAATGGCCTAGGCCTAACCTAAAAATTAGTTAGTTATTGAGGTTTTAAGGGGCGGAAAACCTAAAAAATACAAGCAAGGTGAAATTAACAAAGTTGTTCATTGAGCGACACCACTATGCATTCATCATCAGTTTAGTCTCCTAGTGGACCCATTGTTATATTAAGTTGTATTAAATTTATTTTGAAATAATGGACGAAACACGTTTAAACGACCGCCATTTCGTGCCATCTAGCCGTTTCTATTTACAGCTAGTTGATATGTAGCGCTTTACTTCGCTGCTGATACAGCGCTCAAATTCTGCTTTAGAAAATCACACCCACAAACTGGCTACTAGGTACCAGTAGCAAAAGTCTCCTTAGTCATACTTATCAACACTAAGAATAGGAGCTGAAAGGTTCACAACTCCTGCAATAATATTCATTACAGAATCCATGTATGGAACCATATATAAATTGACTCTCCCTTTTAATATTTTAAATATTTTCATGCTTTGAATTCTTCTTTCTACATGCACTCTAGCTGCAGCTATGTCAGCAGTCCTGCGAGCATCCTCTGTTGACAATTTCTGATTCTTACCAATAAAGGGTGGCCTGATCAATTGTATATTCCTTTCAATGCACTCACTCTCTATCAAAAATCTTTATCAACCATTACAGCATCCTGATAAGGTAATAACATGCCTAATAAATTTGATTGCAAAAATATTTCTTTGACGGTAACCCTTCCACCATACACTTGACTTACAAAAGTTACTAAACCTGATGGTGCAACACCAACAAGTACTTTCAATGTGTAATCGCCTTTGTAATGATAGTAGGACATCACACGACACTTTAAACACTTATTTTTCTCCACTGGAATTTCTGTACAATCCAAAATCACTCTAGTATTCTGAAAATGTTGAAAACATATTGGCATCCTCTTCTTAATCAGATCTTTCTCCAGCCATGGAACAGCTGTTTTTAGTGCCTCATGTAAATCTCTACTGTTACATGGAAATAGTTCTTACATGTATTAGCTGTGACCCCAAATAGAACAGCTAAACACCTAAAAGAAAGATTAATTTTCAATTTCACGAACACTAAAATGATACGCTGTTTTAATGACAAGGTTAGTGGTTTGGCACTCTGTCTTTCTAATTTTTCTGTAGCAACACATAAATTATCTAATAATGTAACCGATGGGATACCAGTAAGTGCAATAATTTCTCTATTTGTTTTCATCATGTCCTCTAAAGTTATTTTCCCTCAATCATCAATTACACTTGGCGTTACTTGTATCCCTTTATCCTCTACACATTTCCTTAGAGTGGGATCTTCCACCAGAGCTGCAAACGTCTCCTCAGCCACAGTCTCTGTGTCTTCAGTTACCGTACCACTTCACTGTCTTCAGTTGTAGATGGTGGTGCCACAGCTTCATGTCTATGTTGCACACGCGCATCCCTGGGGAGAAGATATCTTTTTATCCACTGATCTCAGTGGCAATTTCTGAGAGGGGATGGCACCCTTCTTCAGGTATCTTTTACATGCTCTCACATCTGAAAGTAAATTATATTTATAATTCCACTGCAATATTATAATAATCATATGCTTATTGGTTATTGATAATCCTACCCCACTGGAAGTAGCTTGTGTAGTCCACTGTAAGAAGAATACGTATAAATAATGTAATCCAGTGTATGAAGGTTATCTTTCCACAACTGGGACGTAATTAATATGTATGAAAGAAATAAACAGGTCATCTACAGTCAAAGGAATGTTTACTGACCTGGATAAAAATAATCCTCCTTTTTGAAATGCAAACCGCATACAATCATATATTTAGAAATCGGCTTTGCGATGCGAAGTACTTGACTCCATTCCTTCTTTAAACCTTACTCTTTAGGAAAGTAATGCATTGATATGCCCCTTGTTGCCTTTGAAGAGCACTGTGGAACTGAACAATATCTACTGTATTACTAATTTTTCAGCCTCAGTTATAATGCAAAAGCTGAAAAATGAGAGAAGATCACACACGTCAACAAAAATCACAAGTTAAACAGCTGTTTGTATATATTTCTATCACCATACCGCTAGTTCCAGATAAGCGGCAGCACCGTCGCTTGAGTTCGCCAAATGGTCGGCCAAATGATCCATCTTCAGTTGGTCCTACGAAAGTCGGACTATTCTGTCAAATCTTGAACTAACGTTCAGCGTTGCCGTACACTCTGTCACTGCTTCTGTCACAGAAACTACTTTTGATACTTGTACACGAGAGTTATCACAATCTACCCCTAATTAAGAATAGTACGTTACATAGGTATCTTCCTAACTGTCCTTTTCATTTTAAATCTGTTACTGAACTACAATTGATTCAAGATGCATCCAATTTTGGGAATTACGGTACGTCAGAGAAGCCTAAGTGTTAAAGAGACGAGACAAATAAGCTCAAAAAGAATTGAAATACAATGTACAATCACAGACTACATTATGGACGTACTTCGTTTGCACCAATCAATCTCTTAATTGGAACAAGCCATTGTCGCATTTAAATAAGTAACAATTCGCACACACACCTGATTAGCTGACTTGAATACCCTCAACATTTCAACGGAAATAATGCGGTACTTTCACAATAAGACAAACAAAGGAACACAAGGCGTAGGTAGTATTGCCAGCGTAGCCCGTGTTACGAAAGCAAAAGGCCACAAGCAAATAGAATTAATCGACTATTTAGTGACACTGACCTTTACCCGTAGATCCCTTCCCTTGTTGGAAATTCTATAGTGCACATCTACACGGTGTGGGCGGGTGCGTATGTTTGTGTGAAAAAGGGAGAGAATTTGCTACATTCAGAAATTAGAAAGAGACAGAATAATACTGAATAAGTAAGTAGGAATGTTAATGCTCGTAAGAGCTTTTACCATTTTCAATGGTAAAAACAGCACATGTTCGTAAATCTCTGATACATCATGTTGCGTAAATGCTGAATTTTCAGACCAGTTTTGTTTTCTTCCACAACGCAGTGGGTTTTACCATCCTGATATGTTGCACCGTAAAAAGAAAGAAAGAGCTATTGGCAACTCAAACTATCACTTGGAGCGCTGCGGTCGGTCCACCTTGGCCGGGATACGTAGGATAGAACACTCAATAACACAGGATTGCTATGGAAATTTTTTGTATTATCTTGTTATAATCAGTAAATGTGATCCCTAAAGTGGGGCTGCGTAGCGCAGTCGGTAGAGGCGCAGAGCTTCTAACTGAAATGGAGTGGGTTTGATCCCCATCCAGGTAGTGGATTTTAGAAGCAAAACTACCACTTTCGGAAACGCAAATAGCCCTGGGGTTCACTCAGCCTACACCAGAAATGAGTACCAGGGTAATTCCTGGGAGCAAAGACGGCCGGGTGTGGAGCTGACAACTCCATCCCATCTAGTGCCGATGTCACAAAAAGTGGAAGCCTCTACCTTCCACTACTCCCAGGGCCTCCATGGCCTGTACGGAGATGGTTTTGCTTTTGATCCCTAAAATACAAAATACTGACAGTGATATATTATGAATAACTGTGCGATACACGTGATTTAATTTGTGTGTTCCACTGGATTTTATGCGTGAATTATGTACGAGTATTATCATGCATTGAAAGTCTGCTCGGATTTGTGCAC
This sequence comes from Meconema thalassinum, assembly GCA_946902985.2. Classification (NCBI taxonomy): domain Eukaryota; kingdom Metazoa; phylum Arthropoda; class Insecta; order Orthoptera; family Tettigoniidae; genus Meconema; species Meconema thalassinum. The sequence continues at coordinate 233,111,566 of OX336389.2, read as the reverse complement.
TATAGACTCCAGAAACTTAACAGAATGGGTAGAGGTATTATTTGCAAACATGTCTTTTGAAAGAGTAGCCTACACAATGATGAAACTTTTTGGTCAATTTACGCTCTAGAGCTCCAGACGTCACTGGTCCGCCCCACATGGTTACAAGAGAAATTGAAAGAAGAACGCTAACAATTAAGCAGCTTCAATGTTCTGTAAGGCAGGTGCATCAGAATGTTGCAAACATGTTTTGTCACTGCTTCTTTTCTGTCACAGGTAATAAGGGTCCATTAGTCCATTATTAGTCCCCAACTTCCACACCAACTGTTTTCGCGAACTCAATCGAATGTAGGTGGCAGGTCAGTCGCGACAAAATGGTGGACGCAAGGGTGATAGACTTCATGATGTAGGCTACCGTATTAAATCTTGTTGGCAATTCTAAGTGGGCTCTCGTTGTAGGACAGGCAATTTTAGATGCCAAACACATACTTATGTGCAGGAAAGTCCAAGAAACGAAAGATTTTATGAGACTTGAAAGTCTTATGGTTACAAACTAGTAATTTGAAAGGGGTATCTCATCAGATTCAAAATGAAATTCGGTCACCAGTTGCCGAGAAATAAATAATTTGTTCAGGAATATGTGATATGCGTATAGTAAGTACATTACTTCAGTTTTTTTTTTTTTTTTTTTTTTTTAGCGTATGGCTTTTAGTGCCGGGAGTGTCCGAGGACATGTTCGGCTCGCCAGTTTTGTAGCTGCTTCGAGACGGACACCCAATGGGTGAGCTACAAGTACCGTTGGGGAGGGAAGGAGGGAAGTTGGAATGTAAGGACGAGGAGTTGGAAGGTAGCGGCTGTGGCCGTAGTTAGGGACCAACCCCGGCATTTGCCTGGAAGGAAGATGGGAAACCACAGAAGACCATCTTCAAGGTTGCCGGCGGGGGGATTCGAACCTCCTCGCCTCCCGGATGTGAGCGACTGCCATCAGTCATGCCGTAACCACCACGGCTAACTCACCCGGTATTACTTCAGTAATGTGATTTAATAGCCTAATACTGTTGAAGTCGATAAATCAAAGACTGTACAAGTTGGCTACAAGGATTTTTAAATTTTTAATAAGCACATGATTGAAATCTTAGAAGCAGTACTTGCTTGTGTGTTGGGTCAGACAGTGTGGTGTTGGGAGGTAGTAGTAGTAGTGTGATTAGATTATTACACTCATATGCCAGGTTAGTGCCTTATTTCTAGTTTTGTGTATCCAACATGGGGGAGGCCAGCGGTGACCAACTACCCTCTTTCGATGTGAGTACCCCTGAAAACATAATCATAGATAATGAGATCTCGTTAGATCACATGCTTGTCGTGGATGCTCCTGAGACCATGCCTCCGGCAGTCTCCAGAACTCCGCCATTAGAGAATACAATCGTGCCTAAAGCTACCTTAGCCGGACAATATCGTTATAATGCCCATCGTTTTTGTGCAATCACTTGATCAAAATGTTGGTAATCTACACCTCATGGACTTGGGCCGTTTATTTTTTTGAGAAGAATCAAGGGATTCCAAAAAAAGTGCCGCAATCGAGTACAAGTTCAATTTGCCACTGCGGACATGGCCAACTCTTTTTTAACTCATCCCATTTTACTCGAAAGGAAATTATCGGCCTTTATTCCATCTGCCAGTGTTCAACGTGTTGGTCTCATACGAGGGGTTGACCTTTCACTCACCCACGATGAGATCATTCTTTACATGGACTCCCCTGTTCCAGTGGTAAGAGTACAACGACTTACCAGAAAAAAGATCATTGATTAGCTGGAAACATTGCCTACAGGTACGGTTAAGATTTTTTGAGGCCCAAGATTTGCCCAATTATGTTAGTATGTTCCAACGTCATGTTAGAAGTTTCTTTATTCATATTCAATCCCATCCGTTGTCAAAAATGTCAACGGTAGGAACACGTACAGCTACATTGTCGAGCAAGGGAACCCCGGTGTGGAAAATGCGCATTGGGTCATCTCACAACTGAATGCCAGCCATTTTATTTAAATGCACAAATTGTCATGAAAACCACCCTGCCGGGGCGGTGCGATGTGAAACGCATATTCAGCAAGTGGCAATAAAAAGGCAAATGTGTATCGAAAACAAATCGTACAGTGAAATAGTCAACCGGCATACGGCTCCATTCAATCCTTTGACGTTACCTAATCATTTCCCCCCACTTGCGTCATCAACCGCTCCACATCCAATCGATCCCCCTCGCAAGAGGAAATTTATCGAAACTGTCCATAAATCGCCAAGATCAATCACACCCCTCGGGTATGATAGCCAGGGTTATCTCAACATTGGGTCCACGCCCTCCACTTCCAGAATGACATTTCAACCATCGGCGCCTATCGAAAACGTGGCAGTGAGCTTACCGCCCCCACCCGCGGCTACTAAATCAAATGATCCCACCCGTATCATCATCGAAGATTTTCGCAAATTAATGGACCTTTTAGGTCATCATGTGCAATGGAGCCATTGCGTCAAAAACTTATTAGATGAAATAGTCCCGTTGTTACCTCCTAGTGCCACTGACCACCCTCAGCCGTTCGGCACTCTTTAAAATGATGAGTTCTTTTGATATGTATGCGGATACTCCAGTGGAACTGTAGAAGTATTGTCAATAAACGTCACGAATTCTTACTTTTAATTGATGAATTTCATCCCGATGTAATTTTTCTCTAAGAAACGTGGTTATATTCCCTCTTTCGATTTCACATCCCTGCTTATAATGCCATACGAAGCGATGGCCCTGGTTATCGTGGCCAATGCACATTAATCAAACAACATATCCCATTCTCGCTGCTTCAATGTGAATTCCTTCTGTCTTCTACTGATATTCAAATGTTTCAAATAAATAATCGTATTTTCACCCATCTCTACTGCCCACCGAATATTCAGGGTACTCAACGTCAATGGCACCTATTTTTCCGCTATGCCTGCCAACTACAGCACCACGTAATATCAGGGGATTTTAACGCACATCACGCCGCCTGGTGCAGTGGACGATATAATCCGAAAGGACGCCATGTCCATAAGGCAGTCACTGAACATCACTTACTTATATTAAATGATGGTTCTGCAACCCGTCTTACCCCGACGAATAGACCGTCTAGTGCAGTTGATTTAACCTTCACCACGTCTGATCAGGCCCACCACATCACATGGCAAACAGTTCCCGATTTACATCAAAGTGACCATTATCCCATTCTGATACATTACGCCCTTGGTCCCTCACCCCCGCCCACACCCACAACGTTCTCGCTCAAACGACCAACACATGGTTTCGATTACGTGTTATTTTCTACTTATTTACAAACTCATCTCACCCCGAAACATCGAACTCCTTTGTCTGATTACGCCTTCTTGAAAACCGTCATTGATGCATATCTAACTACTTATCATCCTCCGTCGCCGCCCACCCCTAATACTGACATCCGTAACACTCATTCGCCTTGGTGGGATCAGGAATGTTTTCATTGGGTCAAGAAAAGAAAAGCAACATTAAAACGGCTTAGAAAGAACATTAATCCCCATAATTACTTACTTAATAAACGAATATGTGCGTCCAACAAAATTGCAATCTCAAGTGACGTGCAGCATGGCGTTTTTTCATTTCCACTTTTAATAGGCATACATCTCTTCGCAACCTTTGGTCAACGATCAAAAAATGTCTAATGCAGTCTCGAGATCCATGACGAGATCACTCAACGCGCATGGTTACGAAACTTTTTATCAGAATCTTACGCCTGACTACGTCTCACCATGTTTTACCCCCAGCCCGTATCAAGAATCACCGAGATTCCTGACTTTGTTGCTACCTATCACGTCTACTGAAATCTGGCAAGTCACACGTAACAAGAAATCTACAAGGCCAGGTCTTGACGCTGTGACATATCGCATGATAGCTGCATTCTCCCTTCAAGCCCTCACGATAGTTTTAAATCTATACAATTCCATACTACTATCCAGTATCATCCCAGAAGACTGGAATCAATTCGAAGTACTCCCGATTTTAAAGCCAAACAAAGACTCTACGGACCCACATAATTATCGCGGTATCACGTTAAGTTCTTGCCTTCGCAAAGTATTCAAAAAAAACTTACTCCGACGCTTGCAATGGTGTTTGGAATATTATGATGTTCTCCCCAAAACGCAGTATGATTTTATTAAAAAACGCATTACTAATGACGCCCTGACGTTATTCCTCACTGACTTACTCCTGGCGAAAGGACGGTATCAACATACCATAGCCATTTTTTGGACATTAAGGGAGCCTATGATTCGGTAGATCCATACACTTTATTACAAATATTATATTCCCGTCGTTACCCATTAATTTTTCGAAGTATCATCCATAATTTTCTTGTACGAAGACGTTTACATTTATGTAGCAGTAACGAGGTACTTAACAATGGATATACGTCGCATGGCCTTCCGCAGGGAGATATCCTTAGTGGTATATTATATTTACTTTATACAGGAGCCTTTGAATCTGCAATTCTTCCCCATGCAAGATTAATTCAATTTGCTGGTGATATCTTAATATATGCTACCCGATCCAATCTCAACACATGCCATGAAGATTTACATACGGCCCTAACACAGCCACATCATTGGTTTACCCAACATGGCTTGGTAACATCACCAAATAAAACGCAGCAATGATTTTCACTCACGAACGCATATATGACACGTCGCCAGTCGAATATTAGCAAGGTCAAATCGATGTTGTTCGAGTCGTCAAATATTTAGGTCTGTATATTGACGATAAACTTAATTGGCAACGTCATTTAACCCACGTCACTCAAAAATTAGAGTACAAATTCCCTGTGTCCAAGGCTCTCACGCGCCGCTCATGGGGTGCGGCGCCGTCTGTGTTGCTGATAGTATATAAAAAACACTTTCAGCTCGGTTTTAGAATATGGGAGCGCCTTTTTCTGACATTATGACACCCACTCGCTTACTCACGATGCCCTTCGCATCATCATCGGAGCTCTCCCTGCTACACTAACAAGGGCATTATTGGTCGAGACCGGCGAAACACCACTCTCTCTCCGCCGCCAGTACTTGTGTGCCAAATATTTATTACAGAAAATGTCTCTTTCAAATACACCTATTCTCAGCAAACTACACTTATTAAATGAATATTACCAACGCCATCTCTTATCACAAGATCGCATTCCCGCTCTCTTACTATGTATCGCCTTCTATGCCCATATCGACAAACGGTTGTACAAACACAAATCAACCCTGTGTATACTATCTCCTATCAGGTCCACAGACACCAACCTACCATCCTTCAGACTAGCTTACATCTTACTGCTACGCTTAAATCGCACCCCACTGTCATTTCTCGTACGTTCCACGATATTATAAGTCGCTACCCCAACTTACCCTGCTTTATACGGATAGTTCAAAACTATTACACCCAACCCGAGTTGGCGCGGCATTTTTCGCCACGGCTTTACGTGTTGCACGTAAATATTTTTTACCTCCCCACACTACTATATTTACTGCTGAAGTATTTGCCCTTCGCCAAGCAACAGGGTCTTTCACATGCTCTCATCTGTACTGATTCCCAAAGTGCGCTCCTCGCCTTACAAATATTACCTGTTCTGAGAATTGGTATTTACTAAATTTAGCCCAACAATTATATGAAATCAGTAATGCCGGGACCAATATAATCTTGACTAGGATACCAGGACATGCCCATATCTGTGGAAATGTACAGGTCGATATCTTAGCCAAAGAAGCAGTTTTGGGTCAGGGGACACGTATTGATATGGCTCTCCCATATCCTGAAATTCTACCCCAGATCCATGAACTCTCCCTACAGGAATGGCGACAGCAGTGGCGCGACTACATACATCACCATCCCATACAATATTCATATATCCAATCCTCTATACTAGCCCGGCCATGGTTCTTGAAAGGATCCTATACTCGCTGCCACATCAGCACTATCATCAGAATGCGATTCAACCATGCCGTAACTGCTGCTTATCTCCATGACATTAATGCCCGTGATTCTCCTGTCTGTTGTGGCTACGGTCACTACAGAGGAGATCTCCCCCATATCATTTTCCAATGTTCAACATATGATACACAACGTTTTAAAATGTATGAATATCTATTCTCCCTTGGTTTTCAATTACGGTACCCCTAAATTTAACGACTTTATTGCATACGCCGACGGTTCCACTGGTAGATATCCTAACGAAGTTTTTCTGTGACATTCATGTCATTTTATAACTTTCTCCCTTTTCGTGATCCGGTCTTGTTTGTGTCAATGTAACTGTCAGACACCAAGATGGATCACTTCGGTGTGAAGTTTATTACCTTTGTGTCCCCTGTGCTTTCCTGATTTTTTTGTAGTTGGTTCCCGTTCAATGCCGTCGCTTTGTGTTTTATCCACTATAATGTCTCGCTCTTATCCAATTGATGCCTGTATATTTGTATTTGGTGTTTCACTGCCCTGCACACGAGCAGTACCCGTCAGGCCATTGGGCGAAGCTAACGTGTGCCCAGTAACGTAATAAGAGAAAAAAACACCAACTTCGAAGAACTGAGCTTCACAGATTTGAAGGAGCAATGGGGCAAGTTAAAGAAAGACCTACGATAAAGCGACCCCTAAAAGTAATGTTTGGCACATGGGTAGAACAGCTGTCAAATCGACCTTGGTAAGTCGCCTAGTTTGTAGTGCTGGGGAGAATGTAGGGTACCGGTACAGGATATTGTAAGAAATTCATTAGTAATTATTAGGGCCCGCATAGTTATGTGCTTAACTTTTCAGAAATATGTATTTATTTATGTGCTTAAAAGTGGGAAAATATGTGATTAAGTTTCCAAAATATGTTCTTAAATTGGTATCGTATTTATGTCCCTCAGTTACTCTAAAATAGTTGAAACGTACAGCTGCTTCAATAACCCAGTCCACAGTACAAATATTCCCGCTTAACAGACCGGGTCTTGCCTCAATTTCCGAATCCTACAACACTTCCTGCAGATACGCGATATGAAATCATATAAGTGTTGTTTTCGAATTTCATTCTAAACAACGGAAGAAAAGATCACTTAAGAATCTGACATAGCACTGATTGTACTGTCTTATACTGATACATGAGTGCGTAAATTTGCTCGATTGACGTGTAAAGTAAATTAAATGACGTCCCCGGCAATCAGGCCACAGAAGCACCATCGCATCATTGAATGCTTTATCTATTGTGTGACTGTTGGTTTTCTCAAAATGAACAGCTGCCAGTAAAAATAACTGTGATGGATAGCATTTTAACGCACCTACTACAGTATGATGTTGACTTCGTAACGGCCAGCATCGTCGGTCGTCTCGTCCATTGTAATCCACACAGCGTTGTCGCCTATTTCACTACGAATTATGTGCACTCAGAGTAAAGTTTAGGTAAATAGTTCTTACGCAGTGTTGACTCGTCAAGGAGAGGAAGTTTGACGTGCTTTTCTAACGTTCCACGAAGCACTGGATTCTGCAATTTGTTCAGTGGTATATTAGCCACACGAAATGCGTGACAAATGTCTTGTGAGAACTAGCAGTTTGCTGGACCAGATCTCACATCCAACGTTGTGTGGACTTCTTTAAAAATGCACATTTCACGTGTTTCGCTGTCGCAAAATGTTGCGTAACTTGTGAACGCATGCCTGCCGCTATGGGTTTCTCACAAATGTTGCAAAATAAATTAGGTCCTTCAGTACTAAAAACGGCTCCGAACTCCCGCACTAAACGATTCAAAGTAACACATTTCGCACTTTTGGGACGCACCGTATTCGTTGAAACGACAACGCCATAATCAGTATACTCGCAAGTTATGCACATCACTGTGATTTCAGATAAAATTTCTCGTCTAGGTAAGGTTTAATGAGCCTATTAACTCCAGCCCACTGCTGTACTTAATGACCGGGAAATCCCTGCCTTGAAATGGAGACAATAGTGCACTGACGAAATAGAGAAGCCACTTACTGGAATTTCAAAGGGTCGAAAATGTGGGCAGCAGTCATCTAAGAAGTACAACACACCACCAAATATAGGAAATACGCGCTAATCAATAAACACGCCAGTATATGTATTCATTTATTAAAACGGTAAAAATATGTAAATAAATAGAAAATATTTAATTAAATAAAAAATATTTAAACACATAACTATCCGGGCCTTAGTAATTATTAATAATTAATTCCCCTTTGTAAAATGCCAGCCGCATTTTCTTTGCGACGCGAAGTACGGTAATTGACTCCATTCCTTTTGAAAAGCTTTCTTTCTCTGAAAGGAATGCATTGATATCGCAATTGTTGAAGTCAAAGAGCACAGCGGAACTGAGCAATTATATAAGTCATCTTTTAGCCTCAATTTTTATGAAAATAACTGAAAAAACGAGAGAAGAGCACACACATCGACTCAAATCACATGTTATAGCATCTGTTTATTTATGTTTCCATCACACTAACGCTAGTTCCAGATAACGGCAGCACCGTCGCTTGAGTTCGCGAATTCCAACTCGTTTCTGTTCTCCGTATTTATTCGTTATCGCCACCTTTCGGCCATTGCAATTTGCATCTTTTGGAATATAACATCGCCGTCTATAATTCTCAAGCCGTGCTTTTGGTAGAATTGGCAACGTGTAGAAGAGTCCGTAAATTCTATAAACACGTAAGACCACATGATAAGTTTTATTCTTAAATATCGTTTATTTTGATTTGACAGCATCTACAAGCAGTTCATATTGACTATTTCAACACCCTTGAAATTCCTCGTGGTATATCAGACCTGCTGAAAGTTGTAGAAGTGAGTATTTCCCGTATTAAGTTGCATGTGTAACCAATACTTGGTTATGAATTTATCCAACAAATTCCTCACTAATATTTCATTCAACTATTTCAGATGCCTAGGAAGTGTTGTGTGCCTAGCTGTAAGTCAAATTATGGCAGCACTAAGAAAATAACTGGTTATATTACAACGTTTTGATCAGTACAGCGAGGTGGACTTTCTGTGTCTAGTAGGCCTAATTTAGTTTAGGTATATATCTGCATGTGCCCTCTAGTTTCCAGTACATTATGAACTGTACTCAGTTGGCTACCTATTTTTAAACTCAGTGACCAGTTGAACATTATTGTTAGACTGTCAACATTAAGCTGTGAGGCCTATTGTGACTATGATGAGTGCATATGTGGACAAAAAGTGAAGGATTCATTATCAGAGGCAGTCTCTATGTTAGTAAGAATAGTCTTAAATATATTTTCTGAGCGCGTCAATGACGGCAGTGAGCATAGCAGCAAGAAAAGAAAACTTCAGACATTGGACATTGAGGTACAGTACAGCCTTTTATTATTACCTTATCGGGAATTGACAGTGCATAGCATTCATTTGTGATATTTGTGTGTAGATTTAGCGGACGTTGTGTTCTTTTGTATTTTCGGAAACATTTGGCGTCAAAATCTATGTGTTTACACAGTGTTAGCAATTACCATGTGCTTGCGCTAGGCCTCCCAGATGACAGATGGGCGGCGTTGCCAAATCTTACTTTACTATTTTAATTGTAATACCTAGCTGTTATTTATAGAATTAAGTTTTCATATTGTGATGATAGAGTAAGGTGTAAATAGTTTTCCAATAAGATTGCATCTCTTAAGATCTATTATTAAAATAAGTTATAAATAGTTATTGTATTAGTAATATATACCTGTAAGTTCTTTTATTTTATTGATGTAATTACTGACGTGTCCTATATCAAAAATGTACATGTGGTAATTGATCAAATGGATAAATAAAAATCTAATCTAATCCTACTTGGTGAGATTCGTATTATCACCGCTTGTTAGGTTCACTTCTCAATAAATCACATAGACTCCTCTAGAATGCATATTTTATTATTTGTTGTGGAAAGATTCACAATTCACACGATATACCATATTGATTTTTGACACTGAACTTCACTGATATCAAAGACTATGTCAAAGATACTGCACTACACTCTTGTGCTTGCTGCCAATACAACATTCTCCCACCTTGAGTTGTGGAAACAACTCAACAAAACAATAAAATAACATAACACATATATTTTCACAAAATAAATGAACACAGAAGTCACTCAAAATATCTCTTTGGTTTAACCACCACTCCCCCACTACTGGTTTTGATGAGATCAGAAGTAATAGTAGATGATTTAACAGTCTTTGGATTTTTCTCCTTCTCATTTTCATTCCGCTCAACTTGCAGTCTTAAAGCATGATCTTCTCCAGATGTCACTTCAAGTAGCTACACCCTCTGTACTGGCCTCAGTAGCTCTCCTTTTGTAGTCGCCAAGCGAACAACTCTCACGTCACCACCTTTGCCAGGGATGACCTCCGTCACTCTTGCCAGCGGCCAGTCTAGTCTCTTCGTGTTGTCACTGGCTACCAGTACTACTTCACCTACGCAGGGTTTGTGATGACTTTTCCTAATGTGGTTCTTCTGTATTAGCTGTCCAAGATATTCATTCCTGAATCTTACCCTTAATGTTTCCTTGACTTTCTGTCTGTACCTGAATCTTCTGTCAAGTTTTATGTCCTCTATCATGTCGATATCGGGCATTCCAATCTCCTTGACTTCCTGTAGGAACATTGCAGGGGTGATAGCCATCAAGTCTTCTCCATAATTGGACAGGTAAGTAAGTGGTCGTGAATTCATGACAGCTTCAATGTCACACAGAACAGTCATCATTTCTTGGTACGATAGACATGACTTTCCCAGAACTTTCCTGAGCATTTGTTTGAGGACCCAATCAGACTCTCCCACCATCCTCCCCACCATGCTTCAGTGGGAGGATTGAATTTCCATTTTATTTGGTGTACAGAACTATATTCAGCAATTTTATCCCGCTGAATTGTCTCCAACATATTGCAGGTGCCTTGAAAGTTTGTCCCATTGTCACTATAGACAATCATTGGCCTTCCACGTCTGGACACGAAGCGCCGAAAAGCTTCGAGGAATGTTGCAGTAGCCAAAGATGTTACTAGCTCCAGGTGTACTGCACGAAAAACCGCACACGTGAAGAGACAGACCCAGGCTTTCTCTCCACCTTTCAAAATCAGAGGCCCGGCAAAGTCGACCCCTGTTATTTCAAAAATTGAGGCTTCTCTTACTTTGTGTATGGGGAGATGAGTTTGTTCTGCTTCAAGATGTTTTCCATGGTACCTTCTGCAGACAACACATGTTTTAATTGCACCCTTCACCGTTCTCCTTCCTCCAAGGATCCAATATTTCTGTCTGAGCCCACTGAGCAGAATCTGGGATCCAGCATGACATAAGTCTTTGTGCTTCTCCCTAATGAGAGCGTGAACTGCTGTATGCTTCGCAGGAAGGATAGCAGGACAACGGAAAGCATAATCATCTTTGCGCGATATAATTTTTGTTTTCAGTCTCATCGCTCCCTCATCAACCATGAAAACACATAGTGAGTTGAATCTTTCATCCTTTTCACCAACAAAACACTCCTTTTGTATGAACTTCATCACGACTTTTTCTGCTTCTGTGGTTTCTTCAATGGATAGTTCGGTAGTTCTTCTATTATTTTTCTGTCGACAATTATACAGAAACCTCAAGATCCATCCTATCATACGAACTGTTCTACGGAAACTTGAGAAATAGTCAAGGTGCCATTCATGGGTATTGGACTTGTCTTCTAACACCGTCATAGTGTTGACTTTCTTTTTTCTTTCTTGGAAGACTTCATCATCGTTTGTTGAAATTTCGGGACTAGGCCATTGTGTAGTGGATTGTTTTAGCCATTTTGGCCCTTCCCACCATCTCTATTGAAGTAACTGTTTTGTGCTACATCCCCTTGATGCCAGGTCAGCCGGATTCATGGTTCCTGAAACATGCCGCCACTGATCTATTCTGGACAGTCTTCGAATTTCTTGCACTCTGTTCCACACGAAGGTCCCCCAAGGTTCGTCTAACTTAATCCAGGACAACACAGTCGACGAGTCACTCCAATAATAAGTAAGGATTTCTTTTGCAGTTAATGTTGGCAGTACTGACGTCACTAGTCGAACCCCTATTGTAGCTGCTAATAATTCCAGGCGTGGTATGGTGATACTCTTCTTGGGTGCCACTCTTGTCTTGGCTTGTACAAATCGTAACTCTATATTGTCAACCCTCTGTATTCGCAAGAATATAACTGCAGCATACGCCGTTTGACTGGCGTCGCAGAACACATGAAGAGATATATCTTCAACCGACTGGACACTGCCGATCAAACATCTAGGAATCTTAATCTCAGACAGCTGAGGTAGTTCTGCCAACCACTTCATGAATCTTCTCTTTGTTGTTTCGTCCACTCCGGTGTCCCAACCCAAGTCAGTGGCCCACAGTTCTTGCAAGATTAATTTTGGACAGAGAAATACCGGACATGAGAAGCCAATAGGGTCAAACACCTTATGTGCAGCTCCTAGTATAGCTCTTTTGGTGATTACATCATATTTGAAATCGTTAACATGAGTTAGATTCAGTTCAATAGTATCTTCTCCTTTATTCCAAATGAGCCCTAGCACATGAGTAAGATTTTCAGCTGTAGGCCTACCATCCTGAGAATACTCCCACCCTCGGAGATTGAAAGATGCCTTATCCATTATTATGCTTGCCTCTCGCATGAATGAATGAAGGTCATTTCTGTTGTTAACACTAATAGCACAGTTATCCACATAAAAACATTCTTCCAATCTTTCTATTGTTGAAGTTGAGTAGGAACTATTATCGACTGTTTGTTTCTTCAACTCGTTCAAGTGGAGTTTGATGGTTGCCGACAATAGGAACGGAGAACATGCAAGTCCAAAGACAGCTCTATTGTGACGGAACACTTCTACCTTCCCTGTAATTTCCTCCTCCCACCAATGGAATCTCAGAAAATCACGGTCTCTAGGATTGACACTTATTTGAAGAAATGCTTTTTCTACATCGGCCGTCACACCGATCTCATTTACTCTGAACTTCAGTAGCGAACTAGTAATCAACTCTATGAAGTTAGGCCCTTTTTCAATACATTCGTTCAGAGATGGAGCGTTTCTCTGCTTCAACGAGGCATCAAAAACAGACCTGATCTTGGTGGTGCTGTTTTCTTTGAAGACAGGTCGGTGAGGAAGATAGTGTCCACTATTCTTCAGTTCTTCTTCAGGTACCCTCTCGATGATTCCTTGCTCCAACCAACTTCGTAAGACATTATCGTACTCCTGATAATGTTGTTCAGCTTGTAGTTTCTTTGTAGTGATTTCTAATCTGTGCTGAGCAATTTCTCTGTTGTCAGGGAGAGGTGGCTGTTGTTCACTCCAAGGCAGACACACTTCATATCTGTTATCTTCATTCAGTCGTGCAGTCTCAAGGAAGTTATTTCTAACACGCTCATTCCTCTCGACGATAGATTCTTTCACAACAGGGTCAGTAATTCCAAGAATTTCCCAGAGATCAGAAATTCTTGTATGTTGGGAAAACAATGATGACACTAATAATGATGCCGAATCCCTTTGGGCCTTGTTACCTATGACTTTTCCCATTAGTGTCCACCCTAGGGAAGTCTCCACCAAAACTAGGCCACATTTTAGTTGATGTTTCCTCCCAGTGAGCAGTTCACCCGCCTTATCGGCCCCAATCAGAATCTGCACAGGCCCTCGCTCTAGTACATCAGTTAAACATATTTTCAGATCCCTTATCTCCTCACTCCAAGAACCATTCTTAATATATGGGACATCTTCACAAATAATCTCTTGGCTTAAAACTTCCAGCTCCTTGGAATAGTTTCCCTCCAATCGCTTTAAACTTATTCTGTAACAGTCGTGTTTTGCTTCTCGAGAACGCACTCCACCAAACAAGGAATGTATTAACGTTTCCTCCCTGATTGACTGATACCCCATTTCTTCGGCTAGGTCACGTGCAATGTAGGATTTAGTAGACCCAGTATCAATGACAGCTCGTAGAGTTTTTTGTTTACCCTTTCCTTTAACGACAACTGCCATTGTTTGCAAGTACACCTCAGGAGAACAAGACACATTAGCTAAAGCCTTATCCTCATTATTGCCATCCTGGTGAACCAAATTCCTGTCTCCCTCGTAATTCTGTTTGGACACACTTTCATTTTCTTTGTCACGGAGCTTATAACACATTAATACCACATGTTTACCACCACAAACAATGCATCTGACAATCGATTTACAAGCTCTACTTGCATGGCCCTTCTTTAAACAATTGAAGCAACAGTGTTTATCAGTTAAGATTTTCCTTTTCTCCCCTACAGTCATTTTTTGAGCTTTAATGCACTCTAGGCTCGAATGAGGTTTAAGACAAAAACACACTCCTGTCTCTTAGAAACATCAGCAAACAAAGCAGAAGCAGTAGGTATATTTGGTTCAATGACATCCCTTGGTTTCTTGTCTCCCTTAATCTTAGATCCTTGGGATGGGCTAATACTAAACCCTTTCATAGCTAATGAAATTCTTTCTTCACTTACTACTTCATTTTGAAGGAAAGCCATGAGCTGCTGCAAACGATCTTTGGATACAGAATCACACCTGAAGGAAGTATTTCTCTGCCATGCTCTTAATAGGTCTTCTGGCAAAGATGATTCAATTAGGGGATACAGCATTGCAGTACATTTTTCTGTAGTAACGCCTAAACTTTCCAGCGATCTGAGATGTGACTCTAATTTATCATACAAGCTACTCAGTGTTGGCCTTTCTTTGGAATTGACTGCATTCGTCAATACTAATTTGAGCAATTCACGAACATAAACTTCCACCTGCAAGTCCTCTCTACCAAATCGAGCTTGAAGACTCTCTATAGCTTTGTCATAATTCTCGGCAGTGGGTGGAAAACTAGTAACTAATTCATATGCTCTGGAACCTTCTGTCATAGCCTGAATTAAATATTGGAATTTATCTTCCTTCCCAATGTCCTCATCCTCGTGAATTTTACGGAACTGGCTCCAAAAATATAACCAATCAATTATTTCACCAGAAAATTTCTTAAATTCTATTCTTGGAAGTCTATATTTCTTTTTATCACAAACATTGTCATTCACTACACTTTGTGGAGGGGTAATGGAAACAACGGGATTCATAAAACGTGTTGCTTTTGTTCCACAGCTAAGGAATTTGTGTTTGTAATCATCAGCTGATTCACATTCCGTTTCTATTTCGTCATCCTCACACTCGTCGTCTATCATCTGTTGAAATATTAATCCATCTAAATTAGAGATATCATCATTAGGGCCCAGATTTAAAAAAATGCACATGCGCATATGCATATGCATATTTTGACATATTTTGAGGTTTATTGCATATTCTAGACGTAACAGCATATTCCGGTATATATGTCTGAATTTAAGGACAGTTACAAGAACTACTAAAATAAATCTGTTTTGTGCATCCCTAGCTAGTTGCCTATATTATGTGCATCCCTCACTAATTGGTGTTTTCGACTCTCTGTGTAACGGCACTTTACTTTCACAAGTGACAATGGCAACAGATAGCTTAGGTATGGTTAGGCAGGCTGGCTGGACTTCCCGGAATTCCTTTCTCTACCACAGTAGATAATAATCTCAGGGGGTTGGGCAATTGGTCAGGACAGAAGTATCTTCAGTTCACTAGTTACGTTCCAGTTCAATGCCCTGCATCTCAAGTGTTAGTTTCTAAAAATACCTAAGGAAAAGAGCAGGAGAAGAGATTTACTAAATCAGTGGGTGTCGGGTAATAGGGACTATTCAACAGATCGTGTCATCGTGTACTGTCAAGTTTGCTCAAAGGAAGTAAAATGTGAAAAGAAATTTCAGCTTGAACAGCATTCAAAAACAACTGCACATATTAAAGCAAAGGGGGAGAAGAACAGCACACCACAACAACTACTTCTTACGCAGGTAAAGCCTAAGTCCGGTATTCTTAATACATTTTCAAATGATCTTTGTAGGGCTTTCGTATGCAGCAACATTCCATGGAATAAATTAAACAATCCAGTTCTGCGATCATTTCTTGAGAAATATTGTGTAAATCAAAAAATACCAGATGAATCAACTCTTAGGAAAAAATACCTACCTCCGCTATATGAATCTACCCTGGAATTGATCCGTTCTGATATCGGAAGGAACTATGTCTGGATATCGGTGGATGAGACAACGGATTCATGTGGCCGTTACATAGCAAATTTCGTGGTTGGTAAATTACATCCAGACGAACCCGGTAAGCCGCATCTTCTTGCTTGTAAAGTACTAGAGAAAACCAACCATAGCACAATAGCAAGATTTGTAAACGATTCTCTGCGACTATTGTGGCCATCTGAAATTGAGGATAATTGTTGTAAAGTGCTTGTACTGCTCACAGATGCAGCTTCGTATGTGTTGAAAGCAGCAAAGGCCCTCCAAGTATTTTATCCGAAACTCATACACGTAACCTGTTTAGCGCACGGTTTACAGCGCATTGCAGAAGAAATACGCTCACAGTTTCCAGCTGTTAACAATATAATTGGATGTGGGAAGAAGCTGTTTCTGAAAGCACCAGCTCGTGTCCAGTTCTACAAAGATTGTCTACCTGAAGTTCCTTTGCCACCTGAACCTGTCCTGACTAGGTGGGGGACATGGTTATATGCAGTATCATTTTATCAGGAGAATTTTAATGAAGTGAAAGAAGTGGTTACAAAACTTGAAGATGAGCATATTGCGTGTGTCCGTGATGCAAAAGTTGTGTTTGAAACCGCTACTGTTTATCAAGATGTGAATTTCATTCATGCACATTTTTCTAAACTTCCAAAAGCCATTGAGAGCTTAGAATCTTCTGGTACTCCCCTCCATGAATCACTTGATCTCGTTGAGAAAGCTGCATCTTCATTGAATTCCGCTCCAGGCGAAATTAGAGAGAAGATTAAATGCAAGTTAGAAAAGGTGTTGAATTCGAATCCAGGACTGAAGAAGATTAAGTTAATTAGTCAATACTTGAGTGGAACTATGGTATCCTTGCCAGATGTATGCTCCGAAACTTTGGTGCCCGTGTATAAGTACTGTCCAATCACGTCAGTTGATGTAGAACGATCATTATCTGCCTATAGACTCATTTTGACGGACAATAGACATAGTTTGTCTCCAGAAAACATTGAAAGACTACTAGTTACCTATGTGATGCTTCTTTTTGCAACAAATGATACCTGTAAATAGGTAAGTGAATAAAATTGCATGTTTTAAGTGCATATTTCATTATTTTCCGTGCATATATTCTAACTTTTTAGTGCATATTTGCATGCATATTTTCAGTTTTTTTAGTGCATATAAATCCGGGCCCTAATCATCATACTTTTCTTGAAGGATTTCAAGTTGCACTTGCACTTTTTCCGTTTCAGTTTGATCATCTTCTAACAACGCCATTAGTTGATTGTGTGAGCGCGTAAATAACCGCCGCTTTACGGTTCTTTCTTTAGCTAGTCTTTCCATCTTCTTTCTTCACGGGAGCCTTTTACTATGAATGAGTCCTGTCACTGGTCGCCATAAAATGTTAGGTTCACTTCTCAATAGATCACATAGACTCCTCTAGAATGCATATTTTATTATTTGTTGTGGAAAGATTCACAATTCACACGATATACCATATTGTTTTTTGACACTGAACTTCACTCATATCAAAGACTATATCAAAGATACTGCACTACACTCTTGTGCTTGCTGCCAACACAACACCGCCAGATGGCATGTCAGATAGCTGGGGTTGCCAATCACCACGCAGCATATGAATTTGTTAATTTTATGTCACTTAACATTATCATAACGTAGGACTATACATTTCATTTTTTTATCTCCAAATTCATGGTTAAGGATTACTTGGTTAACGAGAGGAAATTCATATGATGAAGGAAAATTTAATGGGAAGCATTTGGCTACGCCGAAGGTGAGTGAATTTTGTTGTTCTTTTAAGTGGTGAATGCAAAGTCCAAAAAAAAAAAAAAAAAAAACGAAGACGAAGATAGTCAATGGTGAATCAGTACTTACGGGCGTGTACGCAGTGTACGTAAGATTCTTAAATATATTCCTGACGTGGATTTAGATCTTGTTGCAGTATATTGACAAAATTGTGGTAAACTTCTCGGTTGGTTACAATTTTTGGTAAGTAAAAAAGCATAGCTTGTTAGATAACCTAGCGTTTCAGTGACTTAACGTTTTGGGAATTTCGGCTCAAATATAGTCTTGACACTTTCTTTTTTTAACTTCCAGATAGTCAATATGAGTCTTCAGTGGACCATAATTGCAACTTTCCTGTATGTGGAAATTGCATTAGTCCTCCTGCTTGTGTTGCCTGTTGCATCACCCCAGAGATGGCAGAGAATTTTTAAATCACGATTTTTAAATAGCTTGAGCAACCAAGCTTCTATGTATTTTCTTGTTCTTTTGGCTGTTCTCGTGCTGTTTTTCCTGGATGCAATACGTGAAATGAAAAAGTACTCTCATCCTGAGGAAGGTGCTCATCAGCACTTGGATGCTGAAATGCAAGGTAATATGAGGTTATTCAGAGCACAGCGAAACTTTTATATATCAGGGTTTGCACTGTTTCTGGCCCTTGTAATTCGTCGTCTGGTTACTTTGATATCATCACAAGCCAATCTACTGGCTCAAAGTGAAGCTGCTCTGAAGCAAGCTAAATCTGCATCGACAACTGCACGCAGTTTGATGGCTCAAAATCAAACTAGTGCTGCTCAGAATGACACTAATGAAGCCCTTGACAGGGAGGTTACTCGTCTCAAGGATGAAGTGGCTAAGCTTGAAAAGGCCCTTGAACGAGAAATGAAGGATCGAATTGCAATGAAGACTCAGGCTGAATCTGTTGCAAAGGAATATGATAGGCTTGCCGACGAGTTTGTGAGAAAGGAAGCTGCTGCCTCAAGTGATATGAAGAAGGATGCCTGAAATAGGCATAATAACTTCTCCTGTGGTTGAATAGTTCTGGTGGGAGTTAGAGACTTGTAATCTTACATTTTGAGAGCATATAAAGCTCATGACTTTCCTGAAAACTAACTTTAACCACTTTGAACTTCCTAATTATATCCAAACTGTGTACTGTTGAGGGCTAACATGTTTGTGCCCTGAAGTTACTGAAATTGGTAGACATATTCTGAACTAATTCTGAACTGAATATAAATCATTTTGGATTATTTTTAAATTAATACTTTACATGTTTCTTAAGTTGCCGGTACTTGTAAGAAATGGGCCTGTGGTTTATCTGAGATAAATATGAGAGCGATTTAGGTGGTGGATAATATCGGACAGCCTGGCTGGCTTTCTTGGTGTTCGTATCTGTGCTCTTAGGCTTCTGCATGAGTTACTGAAATTGGTCGACATAGGCCATATCGTATATACCGTAAATTGGTTTGGATTATTTTAAAATTGAATCTTTACTTGTTTCTCAAGTTTCTCTGACAGAAATGGGCCTGTGATTAAATATTAGAGGGGATTTTTAAAATTGATAAGTCACTGTAATAATAGTGACCCCGAGTTTGCAGCGAGTTTCAAGTAAGTTACTGTATGAATGTCCGTGCACTATAACAAAGCTGCAACATCCTGTTAGATTTAAACTATCAATAATAGAATTAATAATGTTAGTAATAATTAATACCTGTGGCCGAGGCTACATGGTGCAGACGTTTTGAGGGGGCACCTTTTAGGCGATCAATTACAATATTTGTTCTTTTTCTGAACTTGTCATTGACCTAGCTTCAGTTCTAGAATTAGTGTTAAGTCAGCTCTCAACAGTAGACCTACTCTGTTAGGCTAAAATAGTAATGGGTGGGTATATTAATGCACACTGATTCAAAATGTTTTCTGGCATCTTTCATGGTTTCAAAGATCTGCCAGTCATAGCTTTGTGGTAGAGGCTACTTCAGTTGCTGTGGCTTGCTTTTCTGTCAGCATACTTTGTTTTCTGTATTTTTGTGGCTATGAGTAGTAGTAAAATGTTTTTCAGATTGTGAAATCAACTTCAATATTGTACATGTATTCTTAATTCTTACCTAGTTTTAAGATGACGTTGAAATCTTACAATCCAGGCCAAGAGATCCCAATGAAGTAATGATATATGATACAGATATATTTCTGAAACATTATTAAGAAGTTGTTATTGTTAGAGTGTAAATTTAGCCATTAAACTCTGTATTAACGATAATGAACGCTGACGTTGTCAAAGCTAGCACGTGGGGATATGCTGCGTTGCCACTGAGACAGGTCATGACTCATAGCATCCAAGAGGCTTGCAGGAAGACGCAAAAGACCTAAAAGACATTGACACAAATATTGGGGAAGTTAGCCACCCTGCCTGGTGGTCTAATGACAGTGTCGAGTCAAGGCACATTAGAACACTGCATCAAACCATGTGGTCACTACTGTGTCTGCATACATTGCAACACTGCTCGCTGTTACCATGGAGACCGTTACCCCCTCTCGTCTCCATTCCTCACCACACCCTTCAAGCAGATGACAGCCGTCACCGTTCACCTTTCGTAAATAGAGTATAATCATGTCTTTATAATGTGTAATTGTAGACTTTGTTTCCAAATAATTTGCTCAGTTTTTCTGTCGGTGTGTAGGCCGATTCTTAAAGGTGTATTTTAACTTACATGCTTCCATCAGAAAAATATATGCTCTCAGTATTGCAAAACCTGGAAGCAATTTATCTAGAAGAATTTACTTTCAGAATTATATCCTTGGCAGTAGGGTTTCTTTTTCTAAAGAAAAGAAGTGAAAAACTATCTAAGTCTGGAATGTTGCAAAAGGCCTCAGGAATACCAGTTGGCCATTGCTGATCTAGGCCTACATTAATTAAATGAAAGAGTAGAATTTCCTTTGGGTGGGGGTGTTCATCAGAAGACTGTTAAGGAGTTATTGTTATGAAAAAAAAAAAAAAGACTTACATTAAAATGTGATATTTTTTAAAGTAAAAGCACAGATAACTTATAATGCAGTATTTTACGGAGTGAGAAAACTCCAAGGATGTTGAAGAATTTTATTGATCGCTCTGCTATTTTTTCTCTTATTATAAGTATCCCATATCAGCACTTTATGATTTCACGAAGAGGCGAGGCATAGGTTACACTGATTTGTAAATTTTCAGCGAATACCACCCTGGCATGAGGATAGCATGTTGAGGGAACATGTGAAGATTTCACTCAAATTTCTATTGGTTCTCTTTTCTGTAAAGTTGAACTACGAATGTAGCCCTGTGAACATTAAGGGCATTTCTTGATTTCAATTTTGAAAATCTGCAGACATTTATTGCTGCATGTCTTAATGGAAACTGTCAACAAGAGTGTGGTACCTACACTGCAAAAGGTATACAGTTCAGCAGCTGTCCATGCAATTCTAAAATACTCAACACGCTTTCTCGTCTTAAAACAGAAAGTTGCTGTTTGTGAATAATAGTAAGCTACTTTAATTGGTAAAACTTCACAAGAGGGTTTCACAATGGTTTTGCCTAGACCAATATTTTCGTCCAGACCAATGGTGGATTGATAGCGCGACCCACAGGCCGCGTTAGCTAATGGATAACACTCCTGGTTTTTGTCACGCACAGTGGGGGAAGTCACGCATCAATAATCTTTATCGAGGCCAATAGTTTTGCCTTTTATTTCATGTCGTGTGGTGAAAGGAAACCTTCTCGTAAAGAATTAATCTTTAATTTAGTAAACAAAGAAAACAAAACTTGTTAAATTTGTCCCTGAAGTGTAGGCCTATGCATTTTTAGTCTTATAGACCACTGACCATCATAATCCAGCAGCTGTAAGGGACACATGTCAGTAGATTTACTGGCACGCTAATGATTCCCTTCGGGGAAAAATTCGGCAACCTGGTGTGTCTAAAGCCACAGTAGTTAATGGGAATTCAAACACAAAATAGTAATAATATTATCATTTCAGATAGCCTATTTTGTGTTAAGAGTTAACTTATTTGTAGTTTCTATCAAAATGAACTGCTGTGGTATTCTTATGAATTGTATGCTGGTGTGCCTATAGTGACTAAGGATTTCTTAGACAATTATAGTGGTTCTTTTCAGGGGGTATAAAAGATTCAAGAGTTCATTACTAGCTTGCAACCAAGATAGCTTCGATTCAAAGGCAGTCCAATATATAGCGCCTTCCTTTACCAGCACTAAGGCACCTAAAACACTTGCCGTTGGCTCACTCAACTGTAGGAGAGCCTGCAACTGCTGTGAACTCTCATGCAGGTCATTCTATACCGCAGCTGTGCGACCTTCGCTGTAAATATTGTTCACAGGTAACAGGAGGGCTTGACCAAGGCTAATGACTCACTCCTTCCCCCCACCACATGAATCATCTGTGGGCAGCTGTATTGCAAAGCACTGGCCAAGAAAGATCCTGTAGAAAGAAACTTAAAAAATGGAAAGAACCTGTTTACAATTTTATGTAAATGAAATGTTAGTCTCCTGAAACCACAACCCTGCGGGTATCCTTTCTCGTTATTGATTATTTTTGTATGGTTCTGTTTCAACTCTATCTAATATAAGATTTTGTCCTTTTAGAAGAACTTCATGTAAGCTATTGTGCTGGCAATGTAGTACTGAAGAGCAGCTCAATTGAAAGGAAAGTTGTGGTTGTTTGTGGAGTTTCTGTGGGTTAAATAGAAAATTGCATGGGCTTTATATCTTATGGAATGGAAATGCATGTGCATTTGTTGCACTCTTATGTGTCACATGTTGCAGAAATTCGTGTCAGAGACTATGTATGTTTAGTATCATGTTTGTGAAGACACAGACATCAGGGTATTGTGATGAATTGCCCCAGGTTGCTGCCCTTCTGTGACTTAAAATAATTATGTTACAATTTGTCTTTCATTCTCCTGGTTGTTTGCATTGTTTAATGCTATTTTTTTGGTTGTTTTTTGTTTACCATCATTGACTTTAAGAGTGGATTGTTTGTTGGTTCATGCATGTGCATTGTACATAGCATTTTTTTAATCACTTGAATGTTAACCATACTTGTTAAATGTTTATAAAGGTCTACCTTTCAAATAAATTTTTTCAGACCATAAATTTGCTGCACTCTGGAATTAGCATTGGACTATGTTCTAATGCAGTTATTCGTTTTAATTACCTTGCCATCCAGTCAGTCATCTGTTGTTTCTTCTTTTCTCACATCACTCATAAGGAAATTTTACATATTGGCAAGTTTTTCATGTTTGCAATATTCAGATTTTTTATATATTAAGTCCATTTTTTAAACTAGACTGAATTGTCACCTCTTGAAGCATTAAATTCTAGTCTCTGATTTGGAAAACATTCAGAAGTTAAGAGGTTTGAGCAAGTGGGGATTTTGCCAAAGAACTCCCCAGTTGCATGGTAAAAGAGGAAACAATAGAATAATTGAACACACTGTTCTTTAGCCAAGTTTTGTGACAATTTTAGGATTCTTACCATGGCAATATTCCTAGGACTTGTGAACAGTACTGGGTAGACAGCATTTTGAATGGGATTTAATTTCTGGAGCCTTATTGTGCTGCAAGTAAAACAAACTCGAAGCAAGTGTTAATATCTCTTTTCCCTTGTCAATGCAAGATATCCATGGTCTTTATATTTGCTTGGCTAGGACATACTCGCTCATGCGCTCCGCCAGTGACGGCTCAGTTGCCGTGCGGCGTATGTTCGGCAGAATACGGTGCTTAAAATCAGTGTTATGCATTTTACTCATTAGGTTTACAGTAGATGCTGAAAATGTTCCCCATCCGCTGCCAAACATAATCAGCATCTTCTTATGTAGTTTCTGGTTAATCCGGTTAATTTAGCTTCAGTAAGAAAATAACGACCTTAATGTCTATTTTTATTGTTTACTGAACCTGTACGTTTGAATCTCAAATTAGCCAGTTGTTTTATTGTCCGATTTATAGGAATGGGTCTCTCTGGAAATTTCACTCAACATTTTTTGTCTTGTTCTAGCACACAATTTCCTGCACTTTATGTACGTATTGTGCAGATATACACGTTCAAGTAACGAATATTTCACATAAGGCATTACAGCACTATACATAATCACAATAAAACAACTGGCTAAGAGATTCAAATGTACAGTTTCAGTAAATGATAAAAATAGACGTAAAGGTCGCTATTTCCTTAGTGAAGCTAAATTAACCGGAAGAACTGGAAACTTCATAAGTAGATGCCCATTATGTTTGGCAGCAGATGGGGAAAATTTTCAGCATCTACTGTAAGCATGGTGAGTAAAAATGCATTATACTGATTGTAAGCATCAACTCTGTCGTACATATACGCACACGGCAGTCGGCAACTGAAGCGTCGCTGACGGAGCGCGTGAGCGAGAAAGGCCTAGCCAAGCAAATATAAAGACCCTGTATAAAGCTGTGTCTGCTGTATGTAACCGGATTTCAATGCTTTCCGACAAATTGGTTACTCTACTAGGTATTGTAGGTAGGTAGCCCAGAGGCTGGTTGGAACCTCAAAAGTTACCACCGTAATATGTGTGGGTAGAAATCCACAATAAACCTACGGCAGCGCTATATTGAGGTATACTAAGCAGCAACACTGACGCTATGAGTTGAACTTTCCACAGACACCAGCTTTTCCCCCGATGCCATTACTCGGCAGCTTCCATGTAGTCGCAGCCATAAATGAGATTGAGATTTCAGTGAGTAGCCATATTTCACTCTAGCCTGTGCCAACAGACAAAAGCAAAAATACCCATTCATCAAGATATGGCAACAGGCCTCTAGTAGCACTAGGAGTTACTAATAGAGGAGTTTTGAAATAACCTGTGTAACTAATTATTAATCTTGAACAGAAGTTATTCAGCGTTGGAATTTGCATCTGTAGGCTACTAGGAGAGACTTTGCAGGGAAAGGTATTTTGGGTTAATGTTATGTCTCATCTCTGATAATATTTCCAGAGTTTCAGATGAAATATTTACACTTTTATCTATATAGGCCTATGCATCATGTTAGTTATTGTTGTTTTAAGGGGGAAGAACAGCAAGGTCATCTGCCCCATATGCATCATGTAAGCACATCATACTTGTTTTGGTAGTATGGAGAGAAATTGAAAAATCTTGGGAATCTCTTTTTGATGGTGACCATATACAGACTGCATACTTTTGAAAATGTTTGGCATTAATTAATTCTGTCTCAGAAATAAGCAGTTCATAAAAGTGGTTACTCTTCCAAAATGTAATGAGTGTAAAGGATTATCAACCTGCTTACGGATGGCATATTAATGTGTACAGTTCGTTTCATTAGTCCTTCACCACTCATTTTCATGACCATGTTCAATGTAGAGCATTGATATATTACTGTGCATAGTAGGGTATATTTAATAGTCGTTCACCCAGCACATTCATGACCACGTTCTCATTTCATGGTTGACAACTTCAGGAGCATATTTAATTTTTGGTCATTTAGTTTCTTACTAGCCACTTCACCTAAATACAAGCAGAGGCAATAACTCCCTGCAGTAGTGGATTTATATACAAAATTGAGGCAGTTGGAAGACAAATAATGACTAATATTGTGGAAAAATTATCCTTAAAACATAACCATGAAAGGATGATTTTCCCAAATAAATATGAGAAACAATACTGCATATCTAATGTTTGTTGCACAACCTTGATCCTTGGTGATTTTTCCTTAAAGAACAGAACTGCATAACTACTGTATTACAAGTAACACCAAATTTCATTCTCCCATGGTTGGGTACCCTAATACATTGTTCCTTGCCCCTGTGCCTCTTGTGATGTTCTTTGATGCATTTTTTTGCAATTGGCTACTGCAATATTAAGGTATGTATGAATAAATATTTTTCATTGATTGTTTTTCGGTTAATTATTAGAATAGAATTTTAACAATTATTGTGTTAGAAGTAGGCCTACTTGAGAAATTTCAGTGTAGTATTTTGTTGGGTACTATGGAGTTTAGGTGGTACGGATATTTTTTCTCGAAATGTGATTTTTTTACATCAATTCTGGGTAAATCAAGGGTGCTGATCACGAATATACTATTAGTTTTGCACCCACACCTAACGCCCTTGAGGGACGAGAGTTTGATTCCCCTCCCAGGTACTAAGTCATAAATTCGAATTTGCTACGTATAACCCGGATCTGTACGGCATTGCGTCGATATAATTTGTATGAAAAAGTTTCTTACTTCGGATATACGAAAAGTCATCCGTAGCGCCCTTGAATGTCGGAGTTCGATTCCCCTCCCAAGTATTAAGTGGAATAATCCAATTTGAGATCTCTGGCCCGGATCGGAACGGTATTGTGTAGATAATCCGGGTCATTCATCGCAAATACAAATTTACGATTTGGTACCTGTGAGGGGAATCTAATGCTCGACCCTCAAGGGCGTTAGGTGTGACTTTTCACACAGCCAATGTAAGAAACGTCCCCATACTATTTTTATGAACACAATACCGTAACTTTCCGGGTTACACGCCGCAAATTCGAATTTGACTTAGTATCTGGGAGGGAATCGAACCCTCATCCCTCAAGGGCGTTAGGTGTGGGTGCAAAACTAATAGTATATTCATGATCAGCACCCTCGATTCGTCCCCTTAAAACAATTATCATCATCAATTTGAGATTTTTATTCTTTTTATATTAAATATAATGGTGGTTTTCTTATTCTGTAATCTTAGTTAATTACAAATGTTTGAAAAGGCAACTTTATTAGTATTTACATATATAGGCAACAGTTTTAAGTTGATGTTGGTTGCAGGTTTGGTCTGACCTACCTGAAAGTTTGCTTGTGACAGGTTAGGTCTGGACCAGCCTAAAGTTCTAGTTAGGGATAGGTCATTGTTCAGAAAAGTTAGTATTATTTCATCATCGGATAATTTACAGTGTGTGTGTGCGCGCCTTGACAATGTTGAATGACATGGCTACACTGTGGACATCATAATTTTCAATATTAGAAGCTCGTTTAAAAAAGTAGATGGGTGACTTCTTCCATTACTAGCACTCTTGTCTATTTAAGCATATTTAGCAGATTTTTTAAATATTCAGAGAATTCTTCTATCCAATGCATTTTTCTTAGAATTATCAGCTTTGACATGTGGATGTGGAACAGTTCTGCAGCATGATATAAGGAAATATTTATATTCTACTTAGCAGATTTTCAGTGCTGTGAATTAAAAGTAGACTACTGATGTTTGAAATTGTATAATATTTTCAAATTGTAAATGTAGGCTACTAATTGATTAAATAAACAACAAATACCTTAGTATTTCATGTTATTTTATTGTGCAGTTTTTTGTATATAACTGTGCCATAACTGTGAGAAGTAATTGGAGCATTGATAGTAGCCATAACGATGTAAATTTCACATTTTGACATATATCCTATGATCAATCTTTATGAATCATGGTGGACTGTGCTATCAGGTGAAATGATCGAGATCTCAATCTACTGGGCTAAATCTTGTGGGGATATCTCAAAGCCATTGTTTATGCAACACCCATTATTGACATTTCAGTAGTTCGCCAGCATAAGGAAGACAGTTCCCATCAAATGCATGCAATGCCGGTGTGTTTGGACATGACCAACAGTCACGGCGTGTTCAGACATGCATTCGGGTGCAATGTGGACATAGCCTATCACTGCTGCAGCTACTCAACCGCTAGAACTTTGAAAAGTCTGTAACTTGTCAATCTTGTGACCTTTGTTAATAGGGACGTTTTGGGGTGTAGTATCCATGCCCAGACCACCTTGTTTATTGCTATATCTTTTCAAGGCTGTGTGCAGCTAGATAATTGAAGTACTGTATGTAGTTTTTAGTCAGAATTTATACCAACACAGTCTTGCATACCTCACTTGGCTTTTTGGGTCTGAACGTGGGCTGAAAATGTACTTCTGTATAAACAGTTTGTTTTTTACTCGATCAACACGATTGTACCCAATTGTGACGGGTTATTCCCTAATCCTGAAAAAAAAAATAGATGAGATCAATAAATACACTTGGATGAGTTGAGAGCAGATAGTGACGAAGATAACTGCTCGCACCAGGACAGCGCAAGATTCAATCAGATAAGTAGCCTGTACAATATAATCTGAACTGACCACTTAACTACAGTCACATATTCACTCTAAACAAGCCAATTTTGGAGGTCAATCACCACTTCCAGTATTTCAACAAACCACATAGACTATTAAGTAACAAATACTGAAGAGTTTAATTATTTTAACTAATACTTCAACTAAATAAGTGTACATATTGCAAATACTTTCACCCATACTCTCAGACATAGATTTTATAGCCTAAGTGTACTGGATCTTATGATGATCGCTTGACGATCGAAACTGGTCATCCAAGTGTATTTATTAATCTCATGCAAATTTTTTTCAGGACTAAGGAATAACCCATCACAATTGGGTACAATCGTGTTGACCGACTGATAAACATTAAACTTCTTTCACTAAGTCAACACTGAAAAATGGCTTCAAACACCAAAGTAGACAAAACTCAGCAATTCTTCTAGGTTTGTGCCGTGTCTTGTGTGGGGTTTCGCCTAGGACACCAAGCTAGGCTCATCGGCGGGCTCTTGGTGTCCCCGCCCGGACCCCCACAGGAGTGACGAACTGCGCGCCACCTCCCTTTATATAAGGTGCAACTGCACCACTTGACTACGAGAACTAGAAGTTCAAGCAGCCTTAACCTCCCTATGAAGGCTTCCAAAAAGATGGTATATTGGCTTTCACGGCCGGTGAATTAAAACTCAGCAATTCTTCTAGAAAGTAGACAAATTCTATTTTTCAGAAATGGGACTCATAAATTTAATTGTATGATTTTCCAGTTTTACGTGGGATATTGAGTATGCCTCCGTGGCTTAGGCGGCAGCACGCCGGCCTCTCACCGCTGGGTCCGTGGTTCAAATCCCGGTCACTCCATGTGAGATCTGTGCTGGACAAAACTGAGGCAGACAGGTTTTTCTCCGGGTACTCCGGTTTTCCCTGTCAATATTTCATTCCAGCAACACTCTCCACTATCATTTCATTTCATCTGTCATTCATTTAATCATTGCCCCAGAGGAGTGCGTCAGGCTTCGGCAGCCGGCACAGTTCATATCCTCGCCGCTAGATGGGGGCTTCATTCATTCCATTCCTGACCCTGTCGGAGACTGGAAGCAGGCTGTGGATTTTTCACGTGGGATATCGAGTAGAACCTGCTAAACAGATACCTTTAATAAATGTACACCTATTTATATGGACTATATTTTGAGAGGCCTATTTTATTTAACGTGAGATTCTTTCTAAACAGCCCTCATTTAAGCAGACATCTCAAGCTCCAGATAAATAACACTGCAATTTCACTCTCCCATTTGACATGGCAGACTGTTTACACACAGTTTTAACTCTAAAGGTTTCCTTGTTCTATCACCATACTGACGATTCAACTGGCCGAACAAAGTCATGATTTTCTTCAGTCCATCCTTCACTGTTAAGGTCTTGTTTTCCTTCTGACTCGCACTCCTTGTCCAGGTAAGTTATTCTCATAAATATGGTGTAATGTTCAATATGGAGAATGATTAATGTGGATAAATTGGAAATTGTTAGGAAATCGGTTCCAAATTGTTTCTGTGTATGCTCCAAGTGAGGGGTGAATCAGGACGAAGTAGACAAATTTTATGAGGCTCTGGGTGATGTAGTGAGAGTTAACAATGATATGTCGTGCTGATGGAGGATTTCAATGCTAGGAAATAGTACTGAGGGGGTATGAGAAGGTAATGGGTAAGTGGGGTAAGGATAGAGAAGCAAACACCAATGGGAAATGTTACTTGACCTCTGTGCTAGCATGGGGCTATCTGTTGCAAACTTATTCTCGATGGATAACAAGATTCACCGATACACATGGGAGGGTTGAGGAACCAGGTCAATAACAGACTATTCTGCCGTACTAGGCGAAAAAGCCGTATCTGCGTCAGTATTGGTTTTTGAGAAATTGCAAAAATGAGTTTATGCCAATGCAACAATGTTTTAGTTAATGTTTACACATAATATATAAATATTTGATATATCCTTGGGTGTAATTTTTTTATTTCGTGTTAATTATAGACATATTTTGGCATTAAATCGGCAAAAGTGGAGTTACGGCTTTTTGGCTTCCTATTGTTCTTAACATATCTATAGGAGGATTTGCAGTAAGTGCACGTACTAGGTTCACAGCTGTTGTTATTATTTATTGAATAAAACTATTTGACATTGAATAAATAAGTAGACAGTGGTATGTCATACCATAAACTGTTAACAACATAAATAAAGTAAAGCACTTTATACACAAAAACATATTTGGATCCTTGATGTAGAAACGAAGGTGTTATGACTAGGGCTAGGATTTTTAGGTAAATAAATATTTTTTTACGTAAATACATATTTTAAGCATTTTTTCTATAAATACATAAATTCCTGTTTTTCACTTATTAGCACATAAAAAGAGATAATATTTACATTTTTTAAAAATCAGTATGCTAGATCTTTCAGTTTATTGCATTTTTGTTCTGTGTTACTTCAACGGGGAATAACCTGTGAGCTATCTAATCTTCTTGCAGAGTGTATGTCAGCTTGCAACTGTGTTATTCTTAACTTGTTGCACCGTGCCACTCACTGTGGAAGTCGGGGATTTCCTTGTCCATAGGCATATTGCACCATGTGCTAGACCTCCTCTCCCCCAGCTACCTGGAACCAGTGACACTCACATGCAGTACATATCTGGCACTGTGATGTGTAAGGCAGTTCTACGATGCCTAAAGTATAAACAACTACAAGTTATCGTCTGCAGCAGTATGTTGCAGAATTTAAAGATAATTTTACTTCGGATAGGGGCGTTCTGTTCTGCCAATCATGTTGGTAAAGCAATAAAGGCTGAACAGCGATCTCAAGTTACACAACACGTCAAGGGCAAGAAACATATTGCTGCAGTTTCGAGCCTTCAGAATAAGTGTTTCGCGATAATCGTCGGTCATTTGTGATGGACAACCTGATGATGTATCTCGTTGTGTATTGTAATGCTTCAGCATCAGTCATAGAGTAAATTGCATTCGTGAGTACTGCATATTGTTTATATTTACATTAATAAACTAAATTATAATAACATATTTTTACTTTTTTGTGACATATTTCAAGTATTTTTAATACATAAAAAATAAATATTTTCCCGATTTTTAGCACCTAAAAATCCTAGCCCTAGTTATGACGAGCTGTATTGCCCAAACGTCGGGATATTCATGACGTTAAAATTTTGATTCTTCATAGTGTCTGTCATGTTCATCATTAATCGTAACTTTCACACAAATCTGATACTTCTGATGTTGGAATATTATGCCAAAACTGTCTTCTATTTTCGGGCATGAGCGGTACGAGTTTTTCTATAATGTCCCCCTTTTTAACTGCTGGAATTCCACGACAAGTACTTCGTTGCTGGGGTGCCATAATTCCCTTGCGCATTGCCTTACTGTTCAGGAAAATCCAGGTTCCTTACAGGTTCATTTTCGTCGTAGCTCATTCTGTAGTACAGCGACAAGCTACCCCTTTCAGCGTGTACTGACGAAATATGTCGGAGAACTGGACAACGTCCCTCTTGCTTGTTCAGTTTGTATGTTGAACATTCGTGTGTCCAATCATAAAAGTCCGTGATAGCCATCGCTTTAGCTGTCACTTTCCCACTGTTTGATGCCTTCACAGAGTCTTCAAAGTCTTCAAAATCATAAACCTTGCCCTTACGCTTCAGGGAGAGCTCTACCTGGTGATGGAAAGAGTCAGCTGACATGAACGTGTGTCCTGGCTCAAAGTAGTACAGATCAATTTTCTTAGCTTTGATTTCCAATGAATTCACCATAACAATCAAAAATGTAAATATACACCAGTCTTTGTTTCGAGAGGAACAGTTATCTACCCACAAGGTAACATGCTCAGCATCTCTATGATGCAAAAAGAAAGAATGGTAGGCACTGACTATGTCCTCTTGTTTACGCCCTGATATACCCTCGTGCCACAATACTGCGAAAGGCTTCCGGTTTTCAGTTGTAGGTCCTAGAGGAGCAAATGACTCATTAAATGCTATTATACGTTTTGTGAATACTGAGACCTTAAATTCATCCATTCGTGGAAGCATAGTCACTTTCCGCAGGTCTGCAGAAAAATAAATATGGTCATTTGTGAATTCCTTATCAGAATGCTCTTTATATTTTCTTCTAGCTTCACTTGCTCTACTAATGTGCAATTCCCACTCGCTGCAAATGACGCATCCAATTTGTATCTGATTAACTGTGTGTTCTGAATTGTGCTGCCTGAATATTTCACATTTTTCGCACTCTTCATTTCCAAGTTTTGTAAAGGAAATATTCATTTCCCTTAAAACTGAGCGATAGAGGTCTTAAGAACATGTACCTCCTACGTTCTGCACGAAATGCTTGTGCATGGATGCTGCTGTGATATCACTAGGAAGGTATCGCCTATTTGGAGCATGTTCCTTGCGGTAATGTGCAACAGCAGGATTGAATGATTCAACATGTGCCCTCAGGAGATCACGGTCAACTTTGTTCCAAGCACTTTTGATTCGTTTAGGTTTTGCTGTAGACACAGGGGAGACTGAAGAAATATCTTTAGCTTCTCTACAAACTGTCAGTACGAAAGTATCATTATTTTTAGAAAAGCCTAGGGTAGTTAAGGAAAAAACTTTGCATGCCGAAGCTCTCTCGCCATCGTCATTTTTCAGAAAGTAATAAAAGGACATATTTCTGAGAGAATCTTCTCCACTTCGTCTCCGTTTAACGGGTTGACGAACAGTGTGGCTTAAAATTAAAACCTCTTTCTCGGTTTTGCTAAGATTCCAAAACTCTTCATTTATTTTCTTCCTTTGAACATGACTAAATATCTCACTACACTTCTTTCGGCAACTAGTTCCACAGGATGATTTCAAAACATGCTTTTCACGAATACTCTGCTGCTGTTTAACCTTTCTCTCAGAAGCACTTACGTCAAATACCTTTCGCTGCCGCGGTTTGCCTGATTTTGTCAGCCCTAAATCTCTCCGTACACGGGTTGAAGCAGGCTCTTTGCTGATGTGTGACGTCGGTATGTTTTCTGCTGTTCGTGTATCCCCTGATGTCTGTGGATGATCCAAGTCACATATCAACGAAGTGAGTATATTCCCCGATGACTGTGAAATCCCTAATGCTCCTGAAGATTCAGTTCTATGCTCTGGATATAAACTTGGAGAATCACTAACTTCGTTCGTTTCACAATGCTGTACAGTGTGATCACTCTGGTTTCCAGCAAAGGTACTTTCCCCCAGAGTGGAATCTAGGTTACCAATATCATAAAGCGAGTCTCTTACCAGTGTGGCAGTTTCAAGCATACTAGTACAACTGTGTTCCGGGGAATGTTCATTCTGATGATACTTAGCAATGTCATTATTACTGACTGGACTGATCTTGCCCGGATTCCCAGAATTACTCCCTAAAAGATGAAAGTTTTCATTATGTTGTACCATGGCCAACATCTTCGCTCCTCTGCTATTTCCTTCAGCTAACCGCCACGAATAAGGTGTTCCAGACATATTTCTATTAACCTATAAAAGAAATGTTTGTCGCAGTTAAAACTTTAATATAGTAAACATTATGCCTTACAATAACAAGGAATTGTACTTCATTAAGCTTTCTCACATGTCTAAATATCAGTGCTCGGCAGCATTGATCAACTAAATATCAATAATTATGAATGCTGTAGAAAATAAACTATACTTTCAGCTAATAAGTGCTGCACGTCAGGCAAATATTGATGAATCTATGCACACTCCTGTTAGATCTTATAATACACTTTTATATCAATCTATTCCCTGCTAGAAGTGTTACAATGATAAATCCTATTATGAGTTTATCTTAAGAATGTAGGGATTTCATTGTCAGTGAGAGTTGCCGCGCTTTTGCTTCATATTGGATATACGGTGGTCGGCCGATTCTAGTTTGATAAGGAAGCGAAGAAACCGTATCTCCAGGCAACTGGTGTACTTACGGTATTTCGGCTTCTTATGTGGAGTTACTGCTTATTTGCTACCTGTTGCTATCAATTTGGGACTTACGCTTTTTTTTATACAAATTTGGCGCGAAAATTCGCCATTTAAGCCATTATTTGCATATGCACAGATCCGTTATGACAGCGAAATTAAGTAGCCGGGAAAACCTCATTTTTAACAAAATGTGGAGTTACGGTTTTTTCGCTTGAAACGGCAGTATTATCAGTACTGAATTTCAATTTACGAAATTGATAAGGAATTTCCAGGTATTGGCTTTTTTGATGAAACGGGCCACAAACTGATTTGCTGTGAATTAAGTATAGTTAGATGTAAAATGCAGAAAGTGAGGTCTGTTTGCAGTTGGATTATGGTAGAAAATCTCTAGTATAAGGAATTTGGGCAGAAATACATGCAAATGGTTGGTGAGAAATTCCAAAGAGTAAAGAATTGCAGGACTTTGAAACGGAATGGTCAGGATAGAGGGATGCAATACTAGAAGCAGCAAAGGCATGCCTTGAGACAACTGTTTGCAAAGACAGGCAGGGCTGTGGAGAGCAACCATGGGCCCTGGGTTAGAGTTTTCCGGGCCCCTCCACTTTTGTTCAGCCTGAGACATTTGCAATTAGTAAGCTGGCTTTCTTTTAACCCATAAAAAGCTCCATGGAATTCAACTTATTCATATTCAACATCAGTTTACTGGTGTTTAGTTATCCAACCAACTTTCTTCTTTGTCTCACAATGCTTATACTTCAAGATGTTGATCACCATGAACTTAAAATATTATTTTCATTGCATCTGACCGTGTTTGGTCACCACAAGAATAAGCCATATTCCTTTCAGAAATGTAAGAAATAGCCTTTACTGCAGTAGAATTTTTCAGAGATTGAATTAGGACATTTCCACCCTACGGAACTTTTGTACTTCATAAATTAAATGGAGAATTTTAGCAACTGTGCCCTTTCTCTGACAGACAAGCAAAAAACCATGGTTATTTATAAAATTCTGAATATACTCTCTTTGTAATGTATCAGGTACTACTATTCACTAGCTCATTTCCACTGAATAAAGTCATATAAGAATATTTCAAAATGGGAGTGAAGTTGTACACTCTTAGCCCTTTTACCGCCTCGGACCCCTCAGCAAGTCCGGGTCCTGGGAATACAGCCCCGCTTGCCCCTCCCTCTCGTTGGGCCTGAAGGCAGGTAAAAGTGAACTTCCTGATGGAATGACACAGTGAAGTGTGCTTGTAAAAATAAAAAGAAGACTTTAAAAAAATATGGCTTCAAACAGGGAATTCAGCAGACAGAGAGCTATATGTAGTGGAAAGTAACAAAATCAAACATTAGAAATGTTAGGTCAAGCAGCAGAAAAGCCTTTATGTAGTGTTATAAAGCATCTTAGATATTGACGAAAAAGAGAAATGAGTAGTGTTTTGGATAATTCAGGGAAACTATTGTAGTTGCTAAGGGAGCCCTGGGTAGGTAGCAAGAATACTTCTAAATCTCGCTCAATGTAAATGGAGACTTATCTGGCAATGTGGCAGATTTTGAGATTATGGAATAAGAAAATATGGACGGGAACAGGATCACGGTTGAGGGAATACAGAGAGCTGTAATAGTACATTATGCAACGAGTCTATAATGGCAATAATTAAGACATGAGTATCTTTATAAAACGAGCGTATGCGAGTTTTATAATTTTCATAAGAGTATCTTAATTACCTTTATTGGCGAGTTGCATACGACTGTTTATGTTAGACTATAATTATTATAACTATTTTATGTTCAAACATAAATATTCATAAATATCTGTCGAGATTTCACCAGTTTTATGTACTGAACAGAGCGCATGGGACGCACAGAATACCTTGTATTTAACCATGGCCTCCTCGATTACCCCACGATGACACTAGGCCAAGCAGTGAAATTTAAATTAGAAAGCCTTGGAACTCAGCGCAGGTGCGATGCTATCCTCGCCTAATTGGTCAAACAACCGTTTCTTGAGCTCTGATTGGTGGGAGAAACTGTTTCATAATGAAAAATACCGGTAATGTTATAATGACCCTCATTATGACACAGTTTTCTGAGATATAATGTTTACATTTCGACATCGTCGAACATAAATAACCTACATTGTCACAAAGCCGCATGAGTAGATGATAATCGGCTAGAAAATGTTACTATTATAGAGCTTTTTTTTTTTGGTAAGTATCCCAGGCAAAGTGTACTCAGTCATTGTAGAAAAGAAAGTTAGATCATTGACCGAGAGTAAGACAAATTAAAACCAGTGTGGCAGGATCAAATATTTAGTAGCCTATGCGCAATGTTATTGAGAAATGCCACAAGAGGAATAGTCAGTTTGTCTTTTGTAGATCTGGAGAAGGCATACGATAGAGTACCGTTACCTATGGGAAAAATTCTGAGGAATTAGTGTCAAGCGAAGGCTGTTACAGACTAAAGTATTTTTGTTAAGCTGAAGTTGGAGTGGTAGGATAAGTTCTTGGTGTAAAGTTTTTATAGGAGTAAGACAAGGCTGTAATCTTTCACCGCTACTGTTAATTTTATATATGGACCATTTTTAGTCCAAGAGACAAAGTAAGATTGGCCCCATTTATTTCGTGATTGTTAACCACCTAGCTGGGTGGGATTCAGTTACATGGAATCCAGGTAGACAGTCTGGCTTATGCTGATGACCTGCTGTTAATGACAGACTCTGTCGAAGGCTTTCAAGCCAACATGTCAGAACTGCAACATGATTGTAGGGAATATGGTAAGAAAATCAGCATTTCAGAAACAAAGGTTATGTCGGTAGGGAAGGAACACAAAGATGATGATGATGATAATTGTTGTTTTAAGGGGCCTAACATCTAGGTTATCGGCCCCTAAGGAACACAAAGAGAATCGAATGCCAGATAGGAACTAAATTTTAGCAGATGGACCATTTTAAGTACTTAAGCTGTGCATTCTCTCAGGATGGTAGTATGGGGAAAGAGATAGAATCAAGGTGCAGAAAAGCAAATGCAGTGAGTTCTCGGTTGTAATCTACAGTGTTCTGCAAGACAGAAGTTAGTGTAGTGACAAAATTTGCTCTACTTCGCTCAGTATTTAGACTTACCTTGCTGTATGGAAGTGAGAGCTGGGTAAATTCAGGATATCTAATACATAAGCTAGAGGTAACTGATATGATGGTAGTATGAATGATTGATGGGACAAATAGATAAGAGCAATGGCAGGAAGGTACTCTTAATGAAGAGATAATGGTTAAGTTAGAAATGAACACGCTAGATAAAACTGTACGTGTGAGCCAACTCAGTTGGTGGGGGCATTTGAAGAGATTACTTAGAGGTTAATGAGCTCGGCTGTTGAGGCTAAGAGAAGCAGAGGTAGACCTAGGAAGTGATGGTGGAATTCGGTGTTGTACGCTTTCAAAGCAAGAGATGTAGAAGCAGAGGAGGCCACAGTGCTAACTGCTAATAGAGGATTGTGTATGCCATTTGTTCGCAAACAGAGGTTTGCAGGCTAGACTGAACGCTGAAAGGCATAACAATCTCAAATTAATGTATATAATGAGGTACAATGTAAGATGTATTTTGTGGTAGTCAGCGTCACTTTACCTATGGTAATATTGTACAGGAGAGGAGGGAGGTTGTTCTCTACAAACATTTTCAAAAATGATTTCATTTTGTTACCATGTAGCGCATATATAGGCTACTGTACATCCAAATCTCTTGTTCTCTACAGTCACAAGTCACTGTTTATAATGAAAGACATCTTTAAGACTGTTGTGAGTAGTATAGATGGGTCGGTCGTAAGCATGTAAGAATTCTTCTTATAGCCCAAGTAGCACACTGAGACCACTGAATATGCACATCCGCTGCCGAGGACACATTGCATACTTTATTTGCATTGTTCGCAAAGGTATGAAGGCTACTGTGCATGGAGACAGCACTGCGCATGTAATATGTACCGGCCAAGAAGGAATGGCCCACTTATACTAAGAAAGTGATAAAATATGCAAACTTAACCCTTAACTGTCACAAATTGCTTCAACTCGCAACCCACAAAATCTTATGTAATTGTCTAATATGTCTTTTATAACTTGCTTATTTTAGACTTGACTTCAGTATGGCCTATTCCTGCCTGAAGTTCTAGCAGCATTTCCATCATCACTGTTTTATCTTTGCGAAATATTGGGCATAATCCATCATGTGGTGATTTAAACTTGATTGACTTTTCGCACTGTTGTAAATGAATAGTTTGAATAAGGTGCTAAAGTCGTTATATATCATTATGTGAAACATGAAGGCATATAAATGTCTTGTAAGACCGAATTTGGAATACGCCACGTGTGTGTGTGGGACCCCTACAATCCCCTCTAAAAAATTAATTGGAAATGGTGCAAAGGAAAGCTGCTAGATTCATTCTTGGCAAATTCTCCCAAACTGACAGTTTCTCATGCATGTTCAAGTCTTAGGGATGGGAATCATTTTACAACTGAAGACATACAAGAATACTCCAGATGTACAAAGCATACACAAGGGAGTCGGCCTAGAATGAATTACGAAACAAAATGCATAAGCCAGATTATCAGAAGCTTTTCAGTCAGTCAATACGAGTATGCTCTAAAAAGGTTTTACGTATTGCGGTTTTAGTGACTTGTTTATTTTGCTATGTGTATGTATTCACATTATACACAATATAGGGAACATACAAAGAAAAACAACACACAATCTGCTCTGCAAGAGAGACAGAAACACACAACGAATAACGAAAGTGATAATGTGGGACTGAGCACTTAAACAACCTTTTCATGTTGGGGCTTATCAATGCCATGTATGACTACCACGAGTCCTTTCACAATGCACCTCTCTCTACGGAACTAATTGTGTCCCTTTAAAATAGTTTCATCTTTATTATTGCTAATGTACAAATAATGGATATTATCAGTTCAATGGTTCTGTATAGTAATCACTATTTGTACAGCTATTTCAGTACTTCTAATAATAAGTAATATAACTAGTGAAGGGCTAACTGTTCAAATAAGATACACCCCTAGACTTAATGTCAACTAATATACCACAGTATGTGCTAATAAGGATAATCAGTAATTGGAGGTGTTAGTTTTATTTATATCGTGAAATAATCTTTGATGACAAAGATGTTAAAACAAGCGTGAAACAACGTCTATTGCCAGGGCTGCAAATCTGAGTGATACGGTAGAAATGAGATTTAGTTGTTTCACTTCTTTTAAGCACATCTTGGTTGGCTGTGTGGCTCAGTTTGTTTAGTCACTTGCCTCCTCTGCTGAGAGTTACTGATGCAATCGTTTGTAGGAATAGATTTATTGATACGTTAAAAATACCATTCCCTGTAAAATTCCAGTGTATAGTATCTAAAATGACAACTGTTAAGAAGCGCTTGCAAACCATTATATATTTCATACACACTTCATATTCTGAAGCAAACATGCCTATATAAACATAGTTTTCATGTGCAAAACATGCATGTTTATTATTATTTTGGTAAATTTCATGAGTGTTCATAGCCTTTAGAGGGATTCGAACCAGGCCCAAAAGGAGGGTTAACATTACCGGTATTATTTGTCTTTTCACACCACAACTTAATATTCACCCTGTTGTGCTATGGTAATGTTTGAAGATACAGGGTGACAGCTTAACTTAAACTTGGTGAACATGTAGAAGTTGTGCTATACCGGTAATACCTAACCATGGGCCTGCCAGAGTACTGCGCGTGTGAAATGTCGGTAGAAAATTCGTGTCCGATTTAACTTAAATATGCCTCACTGGTAAGCCTATGATGTAATTGCTCCATTATACCTAAGTGTGTGTGACATTTGATTGCTGTCATTGTAATTTAGTAGTAGGAATGAAGATACCTACCAAAGGCTCACCCACTTCACCTGGTATGTTGGATTGGTACCTAATATTTAGGCTACACTTGCCCCCTTCCGAATCCCAGCCTGCATAGGAAGCAGGCACTGCTACAGATACGACAATAACCCTGATTACTGTGTAGAAACTGAAGTCGGAGATGTCTAAGCTCTTATATCAGAGAAGGTAATGTAGTACAGGGTCCGGCAAAAAAACCTCCTGGGTTTGAGCAAGCCACCGCGTGAGTTGTAGTGGGGGTAGAGATGTGGAGGGGGTATTGTTCCGTAGTGGCGTACGTGCCATTTTCAGTGTTCGCCATGGCTTGGCTCGGTGAGCATCGGGCGTTTGTTGTGGAGGAGTTTATTAAAAATGGCGGTTCTGTGATTTCTACTCAACGAGCGTTTCGGATTCGATTCGAACTTGGCCGACGTGATAGTGTTCCTGACGCGAAAACGATTAGACTGTGGGTGTCAAACTTTAGGCAAACAGGGTCAGCACTAAAAAGAAAGCCAACTGGCCGACCTCGTACTGCAATAACACCGGAGAATGTGGCGCGAGTGAGAACATCCATCCAACAGTCTCCAAAGCGTTCAGCGGTTAAACATGCAGCTGCCCTGGGATTGTCAGAAAGGAGTGTAAGGAGAATTCTGCATAAAGAACTTCATCTGCATCCCTACAAAATAATGGTTGCCCAAAAGTTGTTTGAAGCAGATTATGAAACTCGCAGGGCTGCATGTGATGACATTTTGCAGAACATTCCCCCAGATGCTGTCTTCATTTCTTCTGATGAAGCCCACTTCACTTGTGTGGAACTGTTAACAAACAGAATTTCCGCTACTGGGCTGCAGAAAATCCTACGGAACTCCACCAACAACCACTACACAGCCCAAAAGTCACAGTTTGGTGCGCCGTTGCGGAATTTGGTGTGTGGGGACCGTACTTTTTTGAAGAAGATGGACAAACAGTAACGGTCAATGCCGATCGCTATTGTCACATGATAGAGACATTTCTCCGACCGAAGATCAACCAGTTTGTTTTAGACCATGAGGAAGAAGAAGTTTGGTTCCAACAGGACGGAGCCACAGCTCACACTGCTCGGCGGTCCATGGGAATGTTAAGAGAGTTGTTCCCTGGACGTCTTGTTTCTTCAAGAGGAGACATTTCCTGGCCCCCAAGGTCACCCGACTTATCACCTTGTGATTTCTTTCTGTGGGGCTACCTAAAGGCTGAAGTGTACAAACATCGCCCCAGAACTCTGCAAGAACTAAAAGATGCCATTAGGCAGGAAGTGGCAGCCATTCCAAGGGAAGTTACACGAAGAACTATGGACAACTTCAGGGAAAGACTTCGTGAATGTCTTAACAATGGGGGACATCATTTATCGGACATAATTTTCAAAACCAAATAAAGTGTACTAAGTGATGTCAAATGGCATCATATAGGCTATTCACAAATATAAGTAATTGTTCTGTATGTTTCTTATTCTTTTTGCAAATGCCTATTGAAATCAGGGAGGTTTTTTTGCCGGACCCTGTACTTACTGTACCAGGTATGCTATGGATTGCCTATGCATAACGCAATTAGCAGTGCAGGGTAGTCTCATTCTTTTTACCCGAGTATTGCTTATGCATAACACAACAAGTAGTGCAGGCTTGTTTCACCCCTTTACCCCAAGTAAAGCCCAACACCAATCTCTGCCGCGACGCAGTAATGCATTTTAGTTCCTTCACGCCTCCTCTGAAACACATGACACGTTCTGCCTCCCGGAGTTCCAATGTAGTAACATTCTGCTTGGACTTGAACGTAGGACCATAATGCTAATGCAATAGAGAGAGAGCTTCGCTCACCTGCCTCGTAATGCAACGAGGTAACAATATTCTGTTGCTTCGTGCACCATGCAGCAGCTAGGAACGAGTGGGTTAATGATCGATGAGTAGTGTCTTCTTTCAAATAATTTTAAAATAGTATAAAAAGCAAACTACTGGGCGTAGAATTGTGATTCATATTTCTATATCTTCTTCTTTATCTGGCACTAGAGCCCGGTGTGAGCTTTGGCCTCCCCAAACACAGATTTCCATTGATCTCGATCTTGGACAGCAGTTCTCCAGGTCGTACGGTCATTGCTTGCAAGTCCACCTCCATTTCATCTTTCCATCGATTCATTGGTCTACCAGGGCGTCGTCTTCTCTCCATTCTGGCTTTATATTATAATCTTTGGTGTTCTTTTGTCTTCCAGCCATCATAGTCTTTGCTTTTGACGATTTCATCTATTTCTCTATTAGTTTATATCCTCCATTCTCCTCTATCCTATACAGCACCATAAATTCTCCGTATTATTTTCCTCTCAAACACCCTAATTTTATTGCAATCCTGAACCGACATATTCCATGTTTCTGAGCCAT
This sequence comes from Meconema thalassinum, assembly GCA_946902985.2. Classification (NCBI taxonomy): domain Eukaryota; kingdom Metazoa; phylum Arthropoda; class Insecta; order Orthoptera; family Tettigoniidae; genus Meconema; species Meconema thalassinum. Next base: position 233,069,213 of record OX336389.2, on the reverse strand, counting down.
AAGTTAACATTGGTCTGATGAAGGTCTTGTAAATTTTGAGTTTTGTTTTATACGACAACAGTTGCAACTTAATGATTTTCAGATTGGCAAAATAGGCTCTGTTCCCATTAGTAATCCTCCTATTTATTTCTTCACTCACTTCGTTTTTATTATTAACTAGAACACCCAAATACTCAAAATTTAACATTTTCAAATGTGGAGGAGTCTATTATTAAATTATCACAGTTTCTTCTTCTTTCAACAGATGTTAGGTGTATGTACTTTGTTTTGGCCGCATTCACATTTAGACCCATTTTTTTCCACTTCCTTCTTTATTTCTTCAAACATCTCCTTTAAATAGTCTAGTCTCCTCGCTTTATATACATCATCAGCATAGGTACACATTTGGGTTGATTTATATACTATATTATTTGCTCCTTCCAATTTCTCCAATACTTTATTTAAAGCCAAGTTGAATAGCGAAGCGGACATGGCATCACCCTGTCGTACACCTCTTTCCAAGGAAAATTCAGCACAAAGTTTACCCTCCACCATTACTTTGGCTTTACCATTTTCTGTGGTTATTCTCACTAATCTTATTAGTTTTCCAGGAATTCCATTCTGTTCCATATATCTGTACAATCCTTCCCTGTCAATACTATCAATGGATTGTCTGTAGTCTACAAACAACATATGAAGATCTACGTTGTGTTCATAACATTTTTCCATCGCTTGTCTAACAACGAAGATTTGATCAATAGTACTTATATTCTTGCGGAACCCACATTGATATTCCCCTACTATTTCCTCATAGTAAATCTGCAACTTCTTTAATAGCACATTGGAAAACACTTTATAGATGATATTCAGTAATGTAATTCCTCGGTAATATGCACAATTATGCTAATCTCCTTATATATGGGAAAAATTATTCCAATGTTCCACTCAGATGGCATGTTCTCTTCCTCCCATATCTTCACGATCTATATATGAGTAGTCCGTTTACAAAGGCCGCTAAGTGCATTATAAACGAAACCGAGTAAATGACGAAAAACTACTACGACCAAACTATTTAAGCTAATACCATATTTCTTACGCCTGAAAATCAACATAAAAGCATTTATTATTCAGTTAAAATCTGTGAAATCTACGGTTGGATCTTCTGTCCTAAAACATAAATTAAAATATTGACTTAGCGGATTTTGCACACGTATTGTGCAGTTAACAACATTTGCACCCGTGACGACGAGAGTCGTTAATGAAACTTAGGTTGCAAAGCCCGCTATTTTATTTTTTACGAATGCCATTTGGATGAGATTTTTAATAAAGAACTATTTTAGTTTCAATTTGGTTTATTAGGAAAAATATATTTTGAAAAAATAGACCACATCGGGTGCGAGAAAACAAATATTATAAAATACATCTTAAACACCGTGAAACGTCATTTAGACAGCATAAACATTTACAAATTAAGAAAGTGCATAAAACAAGAAAAAATGGCACTTAAGTTAGGTCAGGTCATCCTCGATGTCGATGAGCTCAAAATCTGCTGGTTCTTCGTCTTCTTCCTCTTGAGGTCGGACGATAATGTTGCGAATGGCTCTTGCTCCTGGAAGGCCTCACTGAAGAATTTTAGGTTGCCATTCGCTGGCCAGTTTCACCGAAATACAGCTCTGAAAGCCGTCAGATGTCTTGTAGTTAAGTTTCTTTGAGAGCAACACCTACTTGAATTGGAGAGGGACCCGGATGTTTGTTAATATTCGCTCCACTTTTCATGAAGCTCTTTTCCTCACCAACCTCAAAATAGTAGAACGGCTCCCCTCGGACCAGACATGTTATTTTTTTTGTTTCGCCAATTCTGAACACGATTTTCTTCCCTTTTTGGAATTGGAAATGCTTACTGCCCAGATTTTTTTTATCATGCTATCCATATACGCTTTCTAATCCCTAACAAGACATTCATCTTGTTCCAGGCGAACAACTGTCGCAAATTTCTCAATGTGCTTGATGTATACGGAAGGAATTTCAAAGACACTAACTTTGCGAAGTTGCCGTTCAATATTTCCAAAATCTGTGTCAAATGAGATAAATGAGCGGCCCACAATTGGGAACCATAGCTGCATTTCCTTTAGACATGCGGGAGCTTCTAGCAGTAACCAGTGAAATAGCATGCTGATCATAGTCTTGTTTTTGTTCTGACCCCCACAGCCATCAGAGAATAACCGAAATATTTTGCACCTTAAAAATGTATGCCAGTTTGTGAAGAAGTGTCGATGCTATTTGGATTGATCCTTTGGCATGTTGATGTTCTAACCAGACGTAAGAAGTTATTCTCAACTCCAATATCAACTGGTTCAAATACTTCAACTTGGACTTTTTCTCCCACTACTTCTGCCGTTTCTGTTCTTCCCACCGTATTTGGAACCAAGAAACCACAATAGTATTACAGTACACAAATGCAATAACTGCTTCACTTAAATCAACAAGGTCGCTCATTTTTATGGCTTGAAATGCCCACAACCAAGAAACAACCTGTCGATCAAATGAGCTTTAAACGGTGTATTTCGACAAGGCAGCATGCCATTGTTGCGTACGCTTCATCGATAGTGCAGTCAACTCAAATCTGAAACACGAAACTATCCTCCCCGATGGAAATAAATAATTATTTATTGTAAAGTAATTCTGTGGGAGGAATATTGGCAGTTCTTGTACCAGTTAGCGTGTTTTGCAGTCGTATGTGGCAAGGCAGACGCCATACTTACAGAACTTAGCTGTCTTTGGGCACATGGAACATTAAACTGGCTTTGCAACCGTAGCCAACATGCATTTAGCGGTTTATGCAAACGAATGCGATTTTTGTTGGCCATTTTCAAAGGTTTAGAGCGGGATATGCACCCTGAAACTTATTCCATCGTGTAGCCAGTTAAAAGACGAACGTGACGGTATGCCCAACTCAAAATCGACAAAACGTTCACTTAGCGGCCTTTGCATCTGGGCTACTCATATATAAATCACAAAGTTTGTCTTGTCTGTCTGTCTGTTATGTATACAAATCTCCACCGTTTCACCGATCTGAACCAAAATTTGTATACTTACCCTTTGGAACCTGCGGGTAACCCTGTCAACTTTAAATTTCGGACAGACCACCCCATTTCCTGCATTTAGGCCCTTTTGCACAAATCTACACCGTTTCACCGATCTGAACCAAAATTTGTGTACTTACCCTTTGGAACCCTGCGAGTAACACTCTCCACTTAAAATTTCGGACAGACCACCCCTTTCCCAGCATTTAGGCCCTTTGGTCCAAATCTACACCGTTTCACCGATCAGAACCAAAATTCGTATTCTTACCCTTTGGTACCCTGCGAGTAACACTGTCTGCTTGAAATTGCGGACAGACCACTCCATTCCCTGCATTTAGGCCCTTTAGCACAAATCTACACCGTTTCACCGATCTGACCCAAAATTTGTATACTTACCCTATGAAACCCTGCGAATAACACTGTTTGCTTGAAATTGCGGACATACCTCTCCATTTCCTGCATTTAGGCCCTTCGGCCCAAATCTTCACCGATCTCAACCAAAATTTGTATATTTACCCTTTGAACACTGCGACTAACACTGTCTGCTTGGAATTGCGAAGAGGCTACTCCATCCCCTGCATTTAGGCCCTTTGGCACAAATCCACACCGTTTCACCGATCTGAACCAAAATTTGTGTACTTACCTTTTGGAACCCTGCGGGTAACCCTGTCCACTTGAAATTTCGGACAGACCACCCCATTCCCTGCATTTAGGCCCTTTTGCACAAATCTACACCGTTTCACCGATCTGAACCAAAATTTGTATACTTACCCTCTGGAACCCTGCGAGTAACTCTCTCCACTTAAAATTTCGGACAGCCCACCCCATTCCCCGCATTTAGGCCCTTTGGTCCAAATCTAGACCGTTTCACCGATCAGAACCAAAATTCGTATTCTTTCCCTTTGGTACCCTGCAAATAACACTTTCTGCTTGAAATTACAGACAGACTACTCCATTCCCTGTATTTAGGCCCTTTGGTCCAAATCTACACCGTTTCACCGATCAGAACCAAAATTCGTATTCTTACCCTTTGGTACCCTGCGAGTAACACTGTCTGCTTGAAATTGTGGACAGGCCACTCCATTCCGTGCATTTAGGCCCTTTGGCACAAATCTACACAGTTTCATCGATCTGACCCAAAATGTGTATACTTACCCTTTGGAACCCTGCGAGTAACACTGTCTGCTTGAAATTGCGGACATACCTCTCCATTCCCTGCATTTAGGCCCTTTGGCCCAAATATACACCGCTTCACCGATCTCAACCAAAATTTGTATATTTACCCTTTGATCACTGCGACTAACACTGTCTGCTTGAAATTGCGAAGATGCTACTCTATCCCCTGCATTTAGGCCCTTTGGCACAAATCTACACCGATCTGAACCAAAATTTGTGTACTTACCCTTTGGAACCCTGCGGGTAACCCTGTCCACTTGAAATTTCGGACAGACCACCCCATTCCCTGCATTTAGGCCCTTTTGCACAAATCTACACCGTTTCACAGATTTGAACCAAAATTTGTATACTTACCCTCTGGAACCCTGCAAGTAACACTGTCCACTTAAAATTTCGGACAGCCCACCCCATTCCCTGCATTTAGGCCCTTTGGTCCAAATCTAGACCGTTTCACCGTCAGAAACAAAATTCGTATTCTTACCCTTTGGTACCCTGCGAGTAACACTTTCTGCTTGAAATTGCGGACAGACCACTCCATTTCCTGCATTTAGGCCCTTTGGCACAAATCTACACCGTTTCACCGATCTGAACCAAAATTTGGATACTTACCCTTTGGAAACTTGCGAGTAACACTGTCTGCTTGAAATTGCGGACAGACCACTCCATTCCCTGCATTTAGGCCATATGGCCCAAATCTACACGGTTTCACCGATCTCAACCAAAATGTGTATATTTACCCTTTGGAACACTGCGACTAACACTGTCTGCTTGAAATTGCGGAGAGGCTACTCCATCCCCTGCATTTAGGCCCTTTGGCACAAATCTACACCGTTTCACCGATCAGAATCAACATTCGGATACTTACCCTTTGGTACCCTGCGAGTAACACTGTCTGCTTGAAATTGCGGACAGACTACTCCATTCCCTGCATTTAGGCCCTTTGGCCCAAATCTACACCGTTTCACCGATCTCAACCAAAATTTGTATATTTACCCTTTGGAACACTGCGATTAACACTGTCTGCTTGAAATTACAGAGAGGCCATCCCCTGCAATTAGGCCGTTTGGCACAAATCTACACCGATCTGACCCAAATTTTACATACTTACCCTTTGGATCCCGACAAGTAACACTGTTCACTTTAAATTATGGACAGACCACACTCCTCCCTGCTTTTTGGCCCTTTGGCACAAAACTACACTGTTTCACCGATCTCAAACAGATTTTACATGATTACCCTTTGGAACTCGACGAGTAACACTGTCCACTCGAAATTTCGGTCAGACCACTCCATTTCCTGCATTTAGGCCCTTTGGCACATATCTACATCGTTTCACCGATCTGAACCTAAATTTGTATACTTACCCTTTGGAAACCGACGAGTAACACTGTCTGTTTGAACTTTCGGACAGAGCACTCCATTCCCTGTATTTAGACACTTTGGCACAAATCTACATCGTTTCACCAATCTGGACCAACATTTGTATACTTAGGCTACTCTTAGGAACCGAACGAGTATCACTGTCCACTTTAAATTTCGGACAGACCACCCCTTTCCCTGCATTTAGGCGCTTTTGGGCAAATCTACACCGTTTAACTGATCTGAACCAAATTGTTTATACTTACCCTTTGGAACCTGACGAGTAGCACCGTCGACATGAAATTTCGGACAGACCAATCTATTCCCTGCATTTAGGCCCTTTGGCACAAATCTACACGGTTTTTCCGATCTGAACCAAATTTTACAAACTTACCCTTTGGAACCCGATGAGTAACACTGTCCACTTGAAATTACTGACATACCACTCCATTCCCTGCATTTAGCTCAGGAATCCCTCGGGGTTGCCAGCTTCCTAACTCACCAGCCTGGACCAACATTTGTATACTTAGGCTACTCTTAGGAACCGAACGAGTATCACTGTCCACTTTAAATTTCGGACAGACCACCCCTTTCCCTGCATTTAGGCAAAATTTGTATATTTACCCTTTGGAACACTGCGATTAACACTGTCTGCTTGAAATTACGGAGAGGCCATCCCCTGCAATTAGGCCGTTTGGCACAAATCACCTTGGTCGCCTTGAGGGTGTACCAGAAGTGGTGGGGCTACACACACCCTGCCTCTTTGAGGGCCTTAAGCAGAAGACAGGAGATATTATGAAAAGGAAAAGAAGGCAGACCCCTCGAAGAATGAGGGCATCAGGAGAGATGAGACAACGGCTAATTAAGGCGGGAAATTGAAAGACTCTCTGGCCCTCGGATACCCTAATACAGTCGGGGTTGGAAGAGAACAAGAGTTGACCAAGGGAGGCCGACAGGAAAAAACTGTGAGGAGCCCGGCACCAAGAAGTAGAAGCGATGCCAGACTCAGCTGGGGTCCCGTGGTCGCCAACTCACGTCCCACAAGTTGAGAGACTCTGGGGGGGGGGCTGTTGTGAGAATAGCTTGCTGATTCATCGCGAGGTGACATGAGAGGACTTTCCAGAGACCGCCGTGTTATCTGCTGTCTTTGCTGATGTCAGCACAGGGCCGTTGCTCAAGCCACTGTTGTATTGCGAAAGAGTGAGTGATTCCCCGGCCAATCTAAATAGGACGGGGAACCCCGAACGTGTGTCATCATATTTCGTCATCATCTGCGATCATCTCAGGTTCGTGCAGCTTGCACCAATATTATTTGCCGAGCAGTATGCCATAAGCTCTTTCACTAGACGCATCAAGTACAGGCCTAAGCCAGAAAATAAGGTTGAGACTTTGGAAGACATCGACGCTAGACATCTGAATTACCTAGGCCTATATCAGTTTTAAAATGTCACCATGTTCGTTTAGCAGTCATTTTTTCATTACCTTATTATTATCATCATAAGTGCAAATGACCTATAGAGCATCCAGCGTTGAGAAAGGACTGTGGCGCCTTATGGCGACAGTGTTGTGTACAGTCCACCAGGGGTCTGCACCCCCTGGAAGCCACCCTCCATCATCTATCAAAACCATCCCTAACTGGCAAATCTCATAAGTCCAGAACAACATATTTCACACAGCAAGGGCAGCTAACCAGCATGGAAGGCTTGCCAAACACTTGTATCACACCATAAACAGCTACACATAATTAACTGGGGCATCTATGCCAGTGGAATGCTGACAGCACAACACCAAAGCTTATAAGAGGAGGGCCGTAAGGAGGACAGCTCTCTCGATTACCAGTCATACAGTGCGTCGGCCGGAGGCCCTAGCTGTTATCATCAGGTGAGTCAGCAGTGTTCAGAGATCCTATATTTTGTGACCTACCCCACAAACTTGTACACTCAAACTTGTAACATTCATCACACTTCCCTAAAAGGGACATATTATTTCATACATCACTGACCAATAAATACTTGGTCAGTAAACTACACCTTGTATTCGTAATTATACGCCTCTTCACATCCTAACGCCCTTCCTGTATTCCGCCACGAGTAAGCGTGACAATAGTAGCAAATAGTTGCTAGCTCAAGCTTCATTGTACTTCCTGCAGCGGCCCGACTGTCTAAGCAGCGAGCCGCCCACACATAGCTGACGCACGCGCGTCGGTTATATAACTCTCTCTCCAACCAGCTGATAGGCTAGTACATTAACCTGTACACAAAGGTTTATCCCCCAAATCACACTTACGTCCTTATAGGAGCATCCCCTAGCATCCTATCACTAAACAACGCTCTACACTGGTCAGCTTACCCAGCTACGGGAAGCTACCCCCTCCTAGGCATCACCTTATAAATTAGTACATTAACACATCCGTTTTAGATCTAACTACCCCCAACTAAGGGATCTAAAACAGATTGGTGGAGGCTAGGTACCACGCACAGTAAAATAGGGCTCATACAACGAGTTCTCGTGGTCAAAACGGCCCGTACCGCATATAGCCAATCGAGACTGGGAAAAAAAAAATCTCCGACAGAAAGCATCATTTTTACTTTCCACTAGTTTTGCTTTCCCAAAACAACCCCCAACCAAAATCACTTTTATTTTTTTCAACACATACATAAACATGAATGCGCCCGCACGAAAGGCCATGCTGAGGAACATTCATTTTGAGCTGGCAGATGAAAAACTCAAGAAGCACACAAACGACATCTCGGTAGACGCATTAACGCAGCAATTTGCGAAAACGTCCCTCTCAGCACGTACCGCAGCGCAAGGGCGGGAGTCTACCGTGGCCACAGGCCAGAAATCGGGTAGACCACCCTCCAACACATTGCGGGGACACACACACACCACCAATTCCCGGAAGCCTAACAAGACAGAGAACTGGCGAAGCCGGGGACATGTCCCTCCAACACCAGTACAGGGAGGAACGGGACTACCCACCCCAAAGTTACCGAAAAGGACAGTAGAACAAACAACCAGGGGGGACAAAGGAAGACACAGAAGGGAAGAGCGGGCGAGGGCCTACAGACGGACACACTACCGGGATTACAGAGACCCAACTGGGCCGACAGCAGGAGCACATGCTCCGATGAGGGATGAAACCCACGATCGGCGGCGAAACGAACGAAGGGACGGGCGTGAGAGATACGGGCATGACATTTGGACATCCACGCTACAATATGACGATAGGGCATACAGGTCCACTAGGCACACGGGCCTGACTAAGCACGCGATGGCTAATTCGACGCCAGGACCACGAGTGCAGGTACAGACGTGGACTCATACCGAGATCCACACTCGGCACACATACATAACCACACACAATTGGTAGCACACTATCCCAGCCACACGAAAACACGTTCAGAATTTAGGATGATTACCGAGAAACCCAGGCCAATTAGGCCATTTTTCAGTTAATAACCGGGCCACCAGCCCAGCCGAGAGAGGACATAAGCGTAGATACGCTAACTCGGCAATTTGCGAGGATGTCCCTCTCGCCAGGTACTGCCACACATGGGAAGGAGTTCACCGTGGCCACAGTCCAGAAGACGGCCAGGTTAGACTCCAATACACTGCGGGGACAAAGTTACACCATTACACATCCCTTAGCTCCGGTTCGGAAGGCAACTTTGTCAAACCGAGGAGCAGAACCTAGGCCAACCCCCTCGGAACGGACGAACGAGAGGGAGTTGACACCAGGACTCTCAGTCACACATGACACAACAGGGATAAAACGGGAGGTAACCACGTCGTGGGCTGAGGACGTAGAGCCCGCCCTACAGCACATTAAGCCCACATACACCTACACAGATAGGCAAACACAAGGGCACGAGTCTACCGTGGCCATAAGCCAGAAATCGGCCACACTGCGCCCAAATACATTGTTAGGGCAAAAACAGGCAATTAAATGGCCTCTACCGCTAGTTCAGAGGGCACGTTTGCCAGAACGGAAGCGGGCACCAGCATTTGTACCACAGGTGCGAATGCATAAGAGGGTGTTGCATTCAGGCCCGAGGGTGTTGCATTCAGGCCCTCAGGGTGCACAACACACACCCGCCCACTCTGACCAGGCGCTAACACACAATACACGGGGCATAAGAAAGGTCCTATTACCTACCCCACCAGACCGGTCAGGCAAAAATACATACACCCCCGTAAACTCTACTAGGGTAGCGCAGAGCGCAATTAGTCCCTCGAACACGGGCACACCCAGACCAACAGTCAGACATTACGGTGAAAGTAGGCCCAGGCTCACTTTGCTAGGAAAGCCGCCAGAAAATGGCAAAGGAGCGCCTCAGTGGATTTCAGGGGCCTATGCCCTAGTAGCAGGGCGAAAGTATTCACCTTTCAGACCAAGGACGCTCGGACGGGAATAACGACTTCCACCAGGGAAATCAAAAGTGCATAACTCAAAATCCTTCTTAGTTTTTTTTCATTGGCCCTTAGCATTTTTTCTCAGGCCATCAATGGTTATTGATCATAGTTGGTCCACATTATAACTTGGATAACGTAAAGTTGCTAATATGCAAAGCCAAGCGGAAGCCAATTAGGCGAGCCACGCGGCTTAAGGCCGGAAAGAGCTATTATGAACACAGCTTAAGCATCGAATCACAGCATAGAGCTTAGGCGGGTCTTTCTAAGTAGAAATGTTCTATGTTCCGGTCCCACAGTTTGATAGATTCTCTTGTGACGGGCGAGAGCCCTAATTGTAGCAAGAATTAAGAATCTCAAACTATTTGTCAAAAATGGTAGATTCCCCTGAGACGTAACTAGATTACTGTAGTACTAACGTCACCAGATAGGTGAATACTACACTCAGGTCCTACTTCTCATTTTTAAACATTTTTGATATTGTTTACGACACAATTTTTACAGACTACCGCCGCCTGGCAACCCGCTTTAATAAGCATAAAGCGGTGGGCAGGCGAGATACAATATATTTTCGCTACTCTATTCAAAGTGCTCTCTTAATTCGGAGCGGGGCATAACTCTTTTTTTTTTGCCTCATTCATTAATCCCGAGAAAGGGAAATTAGCCAAGTTGAACTGTATGTATTTAATCCATAGGCATGCGTGACACATTACACTGCCTATAACATGACTTTTTCTCACCTCCATAACAACACGCAAGCTAAAAACACAAACGCCATAGGGTGAAAATCCCAGACTTTGGGAAAGCCTACATATTTTTGGACGGCACACAGCCAATTCACATTGCCACATAACAAGTTAATACGCTAACAGAACTGTCCCGGAGACACAGCCTAGAATGGCACCAGAAACAATTACTCTGGTTAAAGACGGTCCCGAACCCGCAACCTTATGAATACCAGGAATGTAAGGTCGGGTAGCTATCCAGTTGCAGGATAGGAAAGTAAGGGACGGGTCCACTAACAGATATTCATAAGCGGACAACAATAAAATCACCTCCGACACCTAGTCACCAAACACGCGACTAGCGGCCCGGAGACACTCGTGCATAACGACATTTAATACCATTAATAGGGATGTATTCGACCCACGCTACATTAACACAAAACTTGGGGACACGAATGTAGTCGGTGGAAGGTTCTTTTACATCACGGAAAGCCCTACTCGCAATTACAGAGATAGCACTCAAGTTCACACATACACGTGCCGGAAACATGAGCACAGCCAGACAAGTAACAAGTGAGCGCGCACGCCATTGTAATTCAATACTGTCACACTCAGCGATAACACAATCCTCGTGGGCGACCTGCACACTTACAGACAGCAATATGCAGGCAGCTCTGAAAGCAGAACACACGGCATCATTCACGCCAAGTCCAGAACCCCATAACTTCCGAAATTACACTACGAGGAGAATTCAAAAACACACAAACTCTTCACAGGAATGCGTACTTTCATTTGCGCATTTCAAATACACGATACATGTGCCATAGTATATACGGCACAGGTATCGTCATACCAAGTCCTTACAGCAAGCCGGGTCCGAACTCATAACCACACACCACACTCGTACCAAAAACTAACTAACCAATGGTATTTTTGGTACGAAAGACACAATCAAAAAACCACACTGGGGACACCTAAATCCCAAAAACACAACGCAGACATAGGACACGGAGAATTACATGATCACGGGTCCGAATCCCAGCAAAAATTGGACGTCATGGGAAACAAAAATCCAGACACCCAATTTCACTGAAGTTGGCCACAGATAGGTAAATAACTGGGTCAGACACATGCCTATAGACACAGGAGTTTTTTTATCGGTAACCTCCAAGGGGATCACAATAGACTTCCCAGACATAGATTACACATGGTTACACAAAACAAAGTCTTGCGAGAGCAGTGTCCACACAACAGTACTAGCAAAAATAGGACGAATTGACACACTGGCCCGCCCGGAATCTCAACCAGTGACAACACTCGCATACTGGGAAAAAGTCACGTTCCGACAAGCGACATATGCAATGGCAGAGACTTCATGTACACAAACAAATGAAGGCATAACATGACGAAAATACTGACTTGCAGATTCCGCCACAATGCCGACGACAGACACTATTGTTATATTGGAAGTGACCATGAAATGACAAACACAAACCAATCATAATACCATACATTTTTCAGCACTGCTACAACAGTGTGACATTTAGCAATGCACAGACATAATAAGCCGGACTTATATTAGGGCCACAGGGACATATCTACAAAGATGTTGACAAGTTGCACGCGCCATCTGACACTCCGATAGGACTTAGCCTATAACAGGCCGTCCGCCCGCATGGCGTAGCGGAACACAGTCCCATACACACGCGCTCACTAATCAGGGGCGAATACAGACAGGGGCTCTGAAGGAACAAGACCTCCCCCCCCCCCCCAAATAACTCTTTTCGCGACTTTATTTTTAAAATATCATTACAGGCAATCAGGACATGGCCAGGCACACTATGATCACTTGCTACATTCACACTACAAATGGGAGGACAGATTAGGCCGTGACGTCACAGCGTCACTACACTTTACTATCCCAAGGAGCGGATAGAAAGCACACATGGACCAAGGGAGAGTGACAGGAGCATAGGTGGATAATCCCACCCACAGGCTACCATTTTAATACCTTACTCCCCTTCCACAACCTTCCCACTTCCAACATCAGCCAACACAGACATAAAAACACATAAAACTACATGACAAAATATACATCGGGGTTGATAGACTTCATGCGTTTAAAGAGAGGGCTTACTACGCCCTGGATCACAATGCTAACACCTGAATATTAGGGGTGTGTCGGAAGACAACAATTAAGCGTAATGCGCAACTCCAAGTAAGAGATGAGGCCAAAACCATATACTAACCATTTTTTTTAATTTAATAATCCCGCATGAAAGGGACATAGTATTATTACGCCTCACCCTACGCCCATCCTTAGATGAGTGCGGAAACGCCTCATATCCAGATACATGCATGGAATTTCCCACCCACACACCTGGGTTATCATTAGTATTACTCCTGCATGGAATTTTTATATTTTTGCAATCCCGGGAAATACCTGCCCCCGTCCACTCATTGTAAAAGCATCCCAGCAGCATCACCGGCTTTAGGCCACCATTTACATGAAGCCAAAAGATGCGCAACCCTTTCCTACCATGCTATCAGCCTACTCTACAAATAACGACCCCCGTATCCTAATAACAGGGAACCTAATGTCATAAACCCTACTAACGCCTCTATGAAAGTTAACAGAGCATTGCAGCTGGAAATCCGACCTAGCACAGTAGACCTAAAGTAGTCTATGCACTTAGAAGTCTCCACAACCCCAAAACACTTGAAAAAATTTACATTTTATACACAGCAAATAATCTACAGGTTACATATATTTTTATATATTTTTTTACATAAAAAGGAATCTGGAAACACGCTGATTGGTGATAACAGCGTAAGCTGAAGGCCAGAGGCACCACACTGGAGCAGAGCTGGGGAAGGTGACGATGACCCTTACCCCAGTTGGCTCAACAGCTCAATGACCCTAGTTAAATTAACGACTAGACCAAAAAGACGAACCACGTAAGGTTGAGGCATTCATGGTCTGGCACGGGCAAACTTCGGAATCCTAGGTGTACCTAGCCTGTCCCTAGGACGAAGAGATGTTACACCCACTATGTGCCACGGACATCGAAGCCAAGACCTGCAGGGGAGACTTTCTGAGGATGGTGGGAGAAATAGCCAACTCCACGCCGGACTCAGGAGTTGACCCTAGGGACGACCAAACTAGGACTAGACTTTTAGTTAAATATAAGTAAGTAGAGCTTCTACAGCGGGAAGCGAGACTCCTATGCGCGGGAGTGAAGTATTATTGCGGCCAACAGTGGCGAAGAGATTATTATTACTGCGAATAAAGGCGAAGAGAATATTATTGCGGCCAACAGTGGCGAAGAGATTATTATTGCGGCCAACAAAGGCGAAGAGAATACGATTATTGCCAATAAAGGCGAAGATGATACTATGCCATTGGACGATGTCCAATGCCCACATAAATGGTGACGCAGCGGGCAACCAAGGGCATTAAATGAGGGGCATCGCGAGCAACTCACAGGGGTTAGAGTGGGCAGACCCAACAACGACAACAATGCAAATACAACGGCAATGAGCAGATAAATACAGCGGGTGAGACGGTTTGCTTAGAGGCACCGTAAGCCGCCTGCGACTAGGTTAATACTTGTTAGTAATCATTAGCATAAGCGTCGACAACTAGTATTAAGGGGGCGGAATCCGGCGGTTCTAGAGACAACCGGTGTTTCTAGGATACGTACGGGTGGTGATCTGGGGAGTTAACGCTGCCCCGGGCGATCGCCCTGGTCAAAATTTTAGCCGTAAGACAGTTGCATTTGACACGCAACTTAGGATTAAGCAAATTTACTAACCGCTGTTGCTAAATAATAGCACAGCATATTTCGGCAATAGAGTAAAGCCACCCATTCGGCTTAATAATAGCAACCATTTTTTTTACTTACAATAAATAAGGTAGAATATTTCGGCACCTGATGGCGACGCAAATCCGTCATCAGGGTAAGGCCGATAACACAATAGAATAAGTTAGATTAAGATAAAATCTCGGCACCCGGTAACTAAAATTTCGATATCGGGATAAGCCCGATAACATATTACGATAAATTGTATTAGGATAATACATTAAGCTAGACAACACTAGATTAAGGCAATATTTGGAGCCACTTTTTCATATCTATAGTCTATAAGTAGACATAAGGTTAGTTGGCAGACAGGAGTACACTATCACGTTGGTAGACAGGAGTAAAACAATTTCACATGGACAGTGATATTAATCATATATTTGCTTGATTTACAGCCATGAGCTCCAACGTGGGACACCCGCTCCCAATAT
Organism: Meconema thalassinum; assembly: GCA_946902985.2. NCBI lineage: Eukaryota > Metazoa > Arthropoda > Insecta > Orthoptera > Tettigoniidae > Meconema > Meconema thalassinum. The sequence continues at coordinate 233,054,184 of OX336389.2, read as the reverse complement.
AGGGTGCTCCATCATTCTGGACATTTATTTTTATCAGCGTAGAGAGTGGCTCCAATATGGGCACTCTCCAGATTTTTTATGGATATATCATTGTTATTGTTATGCTTATATATATCATGTTACATTCTCTTGCACCCCGCCAGGTATCGGTCCAGCGCCGACAACCGACCACTGGATACCGGCAGCCGCTACCAGGTAGCAACCATGGGTTGAGCACCAGGCTCATGATGTCATGTTTTACAGGCCGCATGGCCAGGGTGAACACCCCATATATACACATACATGTCCATTAATTTATTTTCTTTACCAACAGGTGGCGACATTGTATATAGCCCTCTGTAAATATTTTTCCCACGCCCATACACGTCTTGATAACCCCCACTCACACACACAATTTCCTCCCCTGTACACACACCAATACATCTTGTTTACAGGCAATAAATCCGCACCACGGGGGAGATATGCCTGTGGGATATACCCTACCGTAGGTCGGATCAACATTTAGTAAACATCTCACCTAACATGAGAGGTGACATACGGCCACACAACTCGGACTCCTCATGTACAGGACGGGTTGTGTCGCCATGATAGCCGCGCCCACCCACAGGGGGCAAAGCTATTAGCATAAATTGTGGTTAGAAAGGATAGCAATGAGGTACCATATGAACTAGAATCATAGAAAATTAGCGCGCTTAAGTTAGTCCATAAGATAATTGTAATTGATAATGGTAAGATTGTAACTTAACACAAATTAATGCGCCCACGGGCAATTATTCTTCTATAAGTGTACAAATAATACTTCGCACCCCCACATTGTCTGCGGAGGTGATAAATGATATTCATAAACCTTAACATATGCACATCTCAAAATCACATTAAACAGTATACTCTTTTTTAAGAGCACATGTACACAATGCTTATGATTTGTTTTCTTTCATTTTCTTTCTTCTAACTTCCCAAGTTGTAAAGGTGTTCCGTTTTATCCCAAATCAATAAACACATTTTGAATATTTCCCTTAACTTATACCCTGGAACGCCTATTTTTTCTACTTCTTCTATCTTTCTCATTGCAGGGAGCAATTTTTTCCCCAAGACAGAGGAGGACGGCACAGTCATCCGTCCAGCCCTGGGTTTTTTCCTCCCTGCACAACAATATATTAACAAAAACATGTATTTTTGGAACTTTTTATATATTTCACTTGTCAATTTTTTTTCTCAAAAGTATATGTATATCCCAAAACCCACCCCTCTGAACACGAGCTGATCTCACACCTACACGACGTCGCTACAGCAACACGCAATCACCGACTTTTCACCGAACAGAAGAGACGAAGATCAGACACCAGGAGTATTCCACTACGACTTACTACGACGACACCCCAACTACACGTTCCGTTCCCGTTCGCGGGGACGCGAACTAAATAGAGGAAGAGGCTTGTACAGTCCCCCAGGGGTCTGCACCCCCTGGAAGCCACCCTCCATCATCTATCAAAACCATCCCTAACTGGCAAATCTCATAAGTCCAGAACAACATATTTCACACAGCAAGGGCAGCTAACCAGCATGGAAGGCTTGCCAAACACTTGTATCACACCATAAACAGCTACACATAATTAACTGGGGCATCTATGCCAGTGGAATGCTGACAGCACAACACCAAAGCTTATAAGAGGAGGGCCGTAAGGAGGACAGCTCTCTCGATTACCAGTCATACAGTGCGTCGGCCGGAGGCCCTAAATGTTATCATCAGGTGAGTCAGCAGTGTTCAGAGATCCTATATTTTGTGACCTACCCCACAAACTTGTACACTCAAACTTGTAACATTCATCACACTTCCCTAAAAGGGACATATTATTTCATACATCACTGACCAATAAATACTTGGTCAGTAAACTACACCTTGTATTCGTAATTACACGCCTCTTCACATCCTAACGCCCTTCCTGTATTCCGTCACGAGTAAGCGTGACAATAGTAGCAAATAGTTGCTAGCTCAAGCTTCATTGTACTTCCTGCAGCGGCCCGACTGTCTAAGCAGCGAGCCGCCCACACATAGCTGACGCACGCGCGTCGGTTATATAACTCTCTCTCCAACCAGCTGATAGGCTAGTACATTAACCTGTACACAAAGGTTTATCCACCAAATCACACTTACGTCCTTATAGGAGCATCCCCTAGCATCCTATCACTAAACAATGCTCTACACTGGTCAGCTTACCCAGCTACGGGAAGCTACCCCCTCCTAGGCATCACCTTATAAATTAGTACATTAACACATCCGTTTTAGATCTAACTACCCCAAACTAAGGGATCTAAAACAGTTGCTAGCTCTAGGCAGAGGTAGCGCTGACGTCATACGCGCTTCGAGTACTGCGCTTTCATAAGTTAGCGACACAACACAACCCCTGAAATAGAACACGCCCTGGAAGGAGCAGTTTTGCAGGTGTTAACGTATTGGATAAGCGTACAGAACCAACAACGACATTCATTTTGCATTACTGATTGATAGATGTCGAGAGCACAACTCTTCCTCCCTTCCTTCTCGTATGTATGCTGACGATGTTAACTATTTTTACGTCAGCAATACGGTACTGCTGATCATCTTTTGTCATTAGTTAGGCTTAATTTAGTTTCTTTCAATTTTATTCTTGTTATTTTGATTAATATTTGTAATATTGTAGCGAGTTAGTCGTGCGATTAGGGGCGCACAGCTGTGAGCTTGCATTCGGGAGCTACTGGGTTTGAACCCCACTGTCGGGAGTTCTGAAGATGGATGTCCGTGGTTTCCCATTTTCATTCCAGAGAAATACTGGGACTGTACCTTAATTAAGGTCATGGCCAAGTATACAAACCTTAAAGTGTGCTCGTCGGGACTTTCCATGAATAAAGAAATATAATGCCTCGCACAAATCATCTGATGAATGAGTTTTTTCATATCCTACATGACGAGTTCATTCGTTGTTATAGTGCGGGACAAACCATTGGAAGCCTGAAGGTCACGGGTAGTCGGTGCGGTGTTGTCATGTACGTTCTCGCATCCAGCACTCCACTGAAGGCATCGTGCAATAGCATGGCAAGACCGCCAGGCGAGGGGAGGAGAGCGGAGCGGAGGGCCGCTTGACCTTCAGGCTTCCAATTGTTTGTCGCGCACTATAATGGCCTGCGCGCGATAGGAATATATAACAGATTCTATCCTCCCCATTAGTATTCTTACGAGGGACAAGACAGTACTTATATAACTAATAATAATAATAAAATAAAAATAATAAAACAATAAATGATATTTAATTTGGGCTTTCCAGTCGTTCTACGTACCATGTAATCCTTCACTCGGCCGCCAGTGGCTCGATCCCTTCCATATCCACGTCGCTATCACGGTCATTATTATCAGAGGTGTCACTTGAACTATCTTCCAACTGAATCATGAAGGGCTCAATGTCTTCCTGCAGCTCATCTGCCTTCCACATATTGACTTCTATTTCTTTCACATGGTCTACGTAATTACTCCAGTTCTGATTTGAAACAATTCTGAAAGAATCGTGAATCAATTTTTCTACGTCTTTCGTTTTGTATGTTGTGTTATTCATTCCTACATAACGTTTAATTTGAACCCACACGAGTTCTTAAGCATGTAAGTAGTCTTCATAATGGACACCTTTGGAAGTAAGCCATTCTCGCATGCTTTGCCGTTTCCATGACATTGTCGGAATGCGCTCTTTCTTCCTACTGTGGTACGATGCATTGTCAAGCACAATTACTGACCGAGGCGGGAGATTGGGGAGTAACTGGTGTTTAAAATAATGTTCGTAACATTCTCCATCCATTTCGTCGTGCGCATCGGCGGTATTCTTTTTACACAGGAATACTAACTCTGCGTCGTTCACAAATCCGCCTTCGTTACCAGTATGGACAATAGCGCTGTTGGTGCCTTTAAGCCAGGGGAAAGTCCAGCCAGAAAAGCCAGCCTTGATGACTTAACTGTACTGTCTTGCCAGTGTCTTTCAATGCAATGTCCCGTGTTTACCCAGGTTTCGTCTGTGTATACGATATTCCTCTTCTTTGCTCGAAATGTCTTTATTTGATATAAATACTTATGGCGCCAAGCAACTAGATCGTCTCTTTCCAACATAAGAGCTCTGTTACCACGCTTTTCGTAAACGAAACCAAGATCTTTTAGAAGGGCATGAAACGTGCTTCTTTTAAAATTCGGAAGTTCGGGGTCTGTATTCACGGCCGTTAACACAGATGATAATGTCGGTGGCTGATTTCTTAAAAAGAAACCAAGCACCTTTCGCCTTATAGCACTTTTAACAAAATCACTAAATTTCGTAAGTCTATTGTCTTTTATTTTCTCTCTTCTCCTCTGCTTCTTATTAGGTGTCACCAGGGGGCCACAAGCCGATTCACTGCGCAGTTTGAACACTAATGATCTGGATGTACCTGTAGCAACAGCAGTTTCTTCGGCGACCCAACTCACACTTTGGCCGGAATTTCTGCTCTTTAAATAATTGAAAACGTTTACGACTATTGTCCTCTCCTTACTTCTCAGCGTCTCACCTCGTTTTCGTTTTCGTTTCACCAAAACACCAGCCATTTCGATTCGATCGAACAGAAAATAAGACACACAACAGTAACACCAATGACATATAGTGCTTCAAAATTTATGTTGCTGGCGGAACTGAGCACGTGCTCCACTCCGGGCGAGCATGCAGCGCGGGACGTGGCTCTTCTTTCCAGCGTGCAAACCTCGTAAATTTTTAAATAACTAAGACGTAATATAAACGATACTTGTATGCAATAACAATGGTAATCAATTGGCAGATAATTGTAGGAAGCTATTATGACGTAAAATATATATGTTCAGAGTTCCTTCATGATAAAAGGTGAGGTAACAATACCAGTGTAGGGAGGGTTTCCGTTAAAGGTAAAAGCCCATAAAACCCACAGTCTTTTCTAAACGCTGGATGCTCTATAGATGTTACGCGCGTCATACCACTAATCACCGCCGCATAAAATCTTTCTCGACTGTGATTTTTAAAATATTTATTTTTATTACAGTACATTTTGTACATTATAAATTGAAGTGTCAATTCAATGCCGGTAGTAGTTTCCCTTATCATCCTCATCATAAGGGCAAATTACCTAGATGTTACGCCCATTACACCATTAATCACCACACACAATAAGTCTTCCTCGCATGTGAATTTTGAAATATGTATTTCTATTACGGTAGTTTGTAAGTTTGACGTGTCAATTCAACAGTAGTTTTCATTATCATCCTTATCAAAAGGGCAAATGACCTAGATATTACGCCCTCATTAACTTTGGGGGCAAATTACCTTGATATTAAGTCCATTATATTTCTAAGGAGACTTTGAGACATTATCATCATTCCACCGGGCGAAGCCGGGTACTACTGCTAGTAGATTATATATTTCAGATATAATTTCTTGTCCTGAGTTTTTTAACTTCTCACTCGTAATGCCATCCTCCCCAGAGGCTTTATTATTTCTTAGTCTCTCCATGGCTTCCTGCACTTCATGAATGGTTGGTGTTTCTATATGTGGTTCTACATTCATTATCTTTGGATGTGCATCACATTCTTCTTCAGTCCTTACATTTAATAACTCTTCAAAATATGTTCCTTCCATCGATTGATAATATCATCCTCGTTGTCTAATATTTTCCCCTGTTTGTCTCTACATCCAGGAAGCCTAGGTTGATGCCCCTTCCTGAACCAGTTAACTTCTGTATAAAATTTCCTCACTTCTTTTGTTGTCTTCTCTCTTCTATTCCATCTAACTTTCTCATTAACATTTCCTTCTTTTTCTTTTTACATAATTTTGTTGCTTTTCTCCTATATGCCTTGTATCTTTCTCTACTTTGCCTTGTATATATTTGTAACATTAACTTCCTTGCTTCATTTTTCTTGTCCGTTGCTTCTTCTCATTCCTTATCGAACCATTCATTCTTTACTCTCTCTTTAGTTCCTAATACTTCCTGAGCACTTTCTTGAATTGCTGACTTAAAATCTTCCCATTTCTCTTCGATATCCATAGCATTTGTTGTCTGCAGTCGCCTTTTAATCTCCTCTTTAAAATTATTTACTTTTCTTGGGTCGTTCAGCGCTTCTTGATTCCACTTCTTTCTTTCTGATGGTTGTCTCGTCTGTGCATTAGATAGTTTCTGCCTTATTACAGCTTTGACCAAGAAATGGTCCGAATCACAATTGGGTCCTCTGGAGGCACGCACATCAATAACGGACGAAGTATGTCATGCTCCCACCAAGACATGGTCCATTTGGTTGACTTGGTCACTTCCGGGTACCTGCCACATGGCCTTATGGATGTTCTTATGATTGAAATAGGTGCTCCCAATAACCAAATTATTTGCTGCAGCCAACTGGCCGAGCATTATACCATTTCCACTTGTCTCATCATGCAATGAATATCATCCCGCCACCTTTTTCATAAAGTCTTCATGTCCAATCTTTGCATTGAAGTCACCAAGAATAAGCAACAGGGCATATCTGGGCGCACTGTCAATTACTCTAGTTAGTTCGTCATAAAACTCATCTTTACAATCCTCTTCTGCATCTTCTGTTGGTGCATGTGCTGAGATAATTGTCATGCTTCCTATTGGAAGCAAACAATTTTAAGATTGTATAAAAGAACGCATTTTTTTTCTCTATATACGCAAAAGAGAAAATGTATATGAATGACATATAGGTATATTCAGGCACTTTCTGATTTATTTTAATAATCGTATCTAGGTACATTTTAGGCTATTTTCATCTTATGAAATGATTTAGCTAATAGATCACAATTGGCCTGTGTGTATCCGTGTCCTTAATCATTTTTGATTGGCTTGAGCGATGTCAATAAAGTTTGGTACGTTGTTGGTACTACCCCGTCTGACCTTGGCCGTGCCTTTCAAATGTTGATAAATGTCACCAATTCAACATGATGGCCTCGCAAAATATTTCACTTGATCTCGATATCTGAAACTATGATAGCAATCAAACGTATATTATGTGTGGTGGTCAAGGACTATTAATTACTGTACATACAGGGTTATTCACGTCAAGTGTTACACCCGAATAATGTCTAATCCGTTAAATACAGTATATTGATATTTAGTTTTCAGTTTCTTAAATGGTATTGAGGTGCTTGAAAACAACGAGCTTCGCTTTTACGTGCTATTACTAGCAACGGATATATCGATAACAACTTATATCTTTTTTACGGGACGACACTACTAGGCCACTAGAAGAATAGTTCAAATTACTATGACTCCATACATATAATTTATTCAAATATCGGGTAATTACTTCTTGACATATCAATAACTAGCAGTAGTGCCCGGCTTCGCCCGGTGGATTTATTTGTTTTATGGATGATAATTAATACTACTACAGAACTGGCACATGATACTTAAACTAACAGAAAATAAATATTTTTAAATATAGCTTTTTGTGTGGTGGCGGTGGTGGTGGTGGTGGTTGTAGTGGGAGTGATAAGTAGTACAGTATAATGGACGTAACATTCAGTTAATTTTCCCGTTATGATAATAATGAATAGGGAAACGGCTGTTTACTAACTACAGCACTGGCACATGTAATACACGAACAAATTTTTAAATATTTTTTAGAAAGAGGAGTAAGTGAAATAAGACACTGCCTAGGGCCTATATCTCATTGGCTGTTAGAAATGTAGAGACCAATAGTGTCGTCTTTTGTCGCATAGCGCCGTAGGAAAATAATCAGTACACTTTGGAAAACTTCGGCCACATAGCACTCAACGATAAGTTTCGGAATAAATGAAGGTAAATTTGAAAGCACCAACGCTTATTGCAGCTGATAACCTCAATTACTGCACCAACACCTTTGCACTTAACATACAGAGGCAATATGTTCATGATGATAACTGTTTTAAGGGGCCTAAGAAATCTTTTTGCACTAATTAATCCCCGTGTCTGCAATTTATAAGCAGCACAAGATTTAACTATTTTCGCAATTCTGCACCAGAACACTGGTAGGGGCGACGTGGCAGCCCGAATTGCCAGTCAGCAGTGGACTTATTAAAATACTCTTATAGTTACACTACTACGGACATGAATGGTTCTAGGGCCTTAATACGTGGATTTCAAGTTCAGTTTGTTTGTTATTCTAAATGTAGGGAATGGAGAGCGTTGTCCAAAATATCAAGTGGACAGTGTTACCAGCAGAGTTTCAAAATGTAAGTAAAATTTGGCGCAATTAGGAGGAACCGTGTGGATTTGTGATACAGGGCCTAAATGCAGGGAATGGAGTGGTCTGTCCGAAATTTATAGTGGACAGTGTCACCCGCAGGGTTTCAAAGGGTAAGTATACAAAATGTCGCCACCGTAGCGTAGCGGTGAGCATGGTTAGTTGCCGCCCAGGAGGTCCTGGGTTCGATTCCCGGCTCCTCCACGAAATTTGAAAAGTGGTATGAAGACTGGAACGGGATCTACTCAGCCTCAGGTAGCCCAAATGAGTAGAGGGGGTTCGATTCCCACCTCAGCCATCCTCGAAGTGGTTTTCCGTGGTTTCCCACTTCGTCTTCGGGCAAATACCGGGATGGTCCCTACTGTCAGGCCACGGCCGCCTCCTTCCCTCTTCCTTGGCTATCCCTCCCTTCCCTCATGAGGCCCCTGTTCGCTTTGCAGGTGAGGCCGCCTGGACGCGGTGCTGGTCATACCTCCCCAGTTGTATCCACTCCGATCAGATGTTCCCAGCTCTAGGACACTGCCCGTAGAGGCGGTAGAGGTGAGTCCCCCCCCCCCCCCCCTGAGGCCGTGGGAGCCACCAACCTGGACGGTAAATTCGATAAAAATAAAAAAGTATACAAAATGTGGTTCAGATCGGTGAAATGGTGTAGATTTATGCCAAAGGACCTAAATGCAGGGAATGGAGTTGTCTGTCCGAAATTTCATGCGGACAATGTTACTCGCAAGGTTCCAAAGGGTACGTATACAAATTTTGGTTCAGATCAGTGAAATGGTGTAGATTTGTGCCAAAGGGCATACATGCAGGGAATGGAGTGGTCTGTCCGAAATTGCATGTAAACAGTGTTATTCGCAGGGTTTCAAAGGGTAAGCAGTAGCGGCTGGCGGATAATTGTTCTGGGTGTTGCACTATTTTCATTAAGGTGGTTCATGGGCACCCGCAGGATTTTTTCTAGGGGGAGGGAGGCATGTATTATTTTTAATTTTGTTGTCTACGTGTCACTAGGTGATATTGAGATTTACACCCCCCCCCCCCCCCGCAATTTTCGTTTAATTTCTTACTTGCTTAGTGACATTCATTCATAAATGGGAGGTTTTCTTTTAGTTCAGAGTTTTTGTCCATAGGAGTTCGCTTTTCTTTGTGAATCATCGTCATAATGTTCATTCATTAAAAACAGGCAAAAAGTAGTTGTGTCACAATGTATTTTAAATAACTGAAGATATTCTCAAATAATCCCGAATTACTAAGTTGAATAAAACTGTGGAATAATCCCTACAGTACTTCTAAATCAGTTAACCATCAGTAACTTCACTTTATGAAATAAACTGGTGTGACAATGAACTATCGAAATGTTGTCGGGATTTCAGGGGGTGAGGACATGGCCCCTCCTTGCCCAACCCAACACCTCCTGCGGGCACCCATGAGGTGATGGGTAAAAGACTGCTTGATATCGGAGAAAACTGTATTCAATTGCGCGGTAAAACGGATGTACCTCATTCTTAACGAATGCCGCAGTTCAGAGACATTACAATTTCATCGGATTAAAATTGGAATATAAGTTAGTCTACATGAAAACCTTCACGAGAACAAAACAACGTAGGTTATATATGAGGGCGAGAACTGCGAGTGTCACAAGTTCATGCGCAACATTGACGAAGTATCTCGGATGTCTCCGGCCGCGTCCGCACCTCAGCTCCTTGTTGGAGTCAGCGGGCAACGACCAGCCGTGTTAACTGTTGGGATAGGACTTACTCGGTCTAGCATCTCTGCCATACCCTTCACTATTGAGATCTGGTCGGTGCTTGGGGTTGGCAACGACCAGACGGACGAGCGCTCCTAGACGGCTGGCGCGCCTCGCTTTCTCTGTCAGTTCACAGTAACTTACTATAAGATTTCCTGAATTATTAAAGAACAGAATTATGAATTCCTATACATATAGAAGGAAACATAGGCTACAACTTTTACACTAAAAATATTATTACGGAATTAATTGTTTTTCAGGAATTAATCTGGTCGCTGTGCAACGCTGCAACCTTATTACCGGCCGCCACTGAGGGTAAGTATACAAATTTTGTTTCAGATTAGTGAAACGGTGTAGATTTGTGCAAAAGGGCCTAAATGCAGGGAATGGACTGGTCTGTCATAAATTTTATGTAGACAGTGTTACTCGCAGGGTTCCAAAGTGTAAGTATACAAATTTTGATTCAGATTAGTGAAACTGTGTAGATTTGTGCCAAAGGGCCTAAATGTAGGAAATGGACTGGTCTGTCATAAATTTCATGTAGACAGTGTTACTCGCAGGGTTCCAAAGGGTAAGTGTACAAATTTTGGTTCAGGTCGGTTGAACGGTGTAGATTTGTGCCAAAGGGCCTAAATGCAGAGAATGTAGTGGTCTGTCCGAAATTTAACATAGCCAGATTCAAGAGGAATATTTTAGGGCTTTAGGCTATCATATACAAAAATAATTTTTCGAATCCGACTGGTATTTCCAGAGATTAGCGCGTTTAAAGACACAATCACACAGACAAACTCTTCAGCTTTATTATATTAGTAGGCTATAGCCTAGATGGTATAAATAATCAACATAGTGATATTTGTCTCAGTGCGTGTCCCATCAGACAGCGCAAGGCAACGTGCTTGTTCCGATCGCGGTCACACATGTTTATATTGTACGTTAGAAATATGTCTCGTAAGTACAATACGATGGATCCCATTGATTAATATTATTTGTTGTTGCTTCACATAGGGGTTTGGAACATAGCTTATTGTTTATCAGTCCCATGCATTTGGGGTGTGTATTGAATTTGTCTGACAAACGTTGTTATTGTGATGTCTGCAGTAGCGTGTGTATTTGTATTTAAGGCAAGGCTAGGGAAGGAGTTGGCTGTGGCCAGGGGCGGATCTAGGGAAGGGCGAGGAGGGCGACCGCCCAGGGCCCCGCGGTCAGGGGGGGGGGAGGGGGGCCCGCGCCATGGATTGTTTTAAATGTAATTGATTGATTAATTAATTATACTTTTCAAACTAATTTATAATTCATATTCTTTTTTTAGTGCAGCTATGACCTCCCGAGAACGTTTAGCAAGTTTAGATTTCAGTGAAATGATAGAAGACTTCAGCCGGGAAAAAAGTCGCAAAGTAATATTTTAATATTAATAGTTTACATATTCTTCTTCAAGGAGACTTAAAGGTATCTTTCATATTATTCAAAAAATGTACTGTGGTGTATTCAAAATATTGTAACTATTCTTTATTTTATTATAATTACAAAACTATTTTCCATTTGATTTGATTTTTTAAATTTCCTATTGTTGTGGGCCCCACCTTATCATATAGCCCAGGGCCCCGCAAGGCCTGGATCCGACACTGGCCGTAGCCTTGACTTAGGAACTATCTACGCATTTCCCTGGAGTAGTAGTGGGAAACCATGGACAACCATTGTAGGATACCTAAGATGGTAATCGAACTCACTTTCTCACAGTGTTGCCATATAAGGCAGAGTGTAACCCGTAGCAGTCCACAGACTAAACATTTGCTTGTTTCTAACCAATAATATTATTTCTTTCCAAAATAAAACCTCGCATTCCTGCCTTTTGTTTATTTGTTTGACAATCATATCGATTTTCAACGACGCTTTAATGATCACTCAATAATTAAAATTGGCTGCTGTGAGGTCAAAGATCAGAGATTTGAATCCCGGCACTGACAGGGGCCATCCTGAGCACTTTCCTCAGGATTTTTCATACTCCTTAAAAATTCGTCAGTAGTCAGTTTACCCTCCAGGTAGGCTTTTCCCACGAACTCAGCGATGGATCCCACCTTTTTCGCCTCTACTGGCAGTGTCCTAGAGCTTGACATCGGGTCTGGGGATAGAAACTGGGGAGGCGGGACTAGCGCCTCGCCCAGGCGACCTCACCTGCAAAGCGAACAGGGGCCTCATGAGGGACGGGAAGAATGGGAGGCTTAGACAAGGAAAAGGGAAGGAGGCGGCCGTGGCCTGACGGTAGGTACCAGCCCGGCATTTGTTCAAAGACGAAGTGGGAAACCACTTCTTAAATTTATTTCTTTAAAATCGATTTTACTCTCCAGGTTGATGGCTCGACGTACTCAGCGAGGGAACTCACCACTACCGCCTCTACAGGCAGTGTCCTGGAACTGGGAACATCTGGTCGGAGTGGATACAACTGGGGAGGTGTGATCAGCACCTCGCCCAGGTGGCCTCACCTGCAAAGAGAACAGGGTCCTCATGAGGGAAGGGAGGAGAAGATTAGGATGGATAGGCAAGGAAGAGGGAAGGAGGCGGCCGTGGCCTTACAGTAGGTTCTGTGTCGTTATTTTATAGTCCTGGGTTCATGAATTTATCGAACAGTGCGCTGGGACACTGCAAGACGTAAGAATACGAGAGATTTGTTATGTCACAGCCAGCTGAGAATGTAGCTTCGAAGCGAGGGAGATTTCCAAACCCCTGTGCTAATTTCAAGGTTAGATTATGAAGGCAGCGACAACAAGCTTGCATCTCAGAGTGCCAGCGATCGATATACACGTCATCAGAGTTGGGCAAAATACTCCGAAAATGTATTTTCGATACAAAATATAAAATACTCACAAAAAAGTATTTGGGATACAAAATACATTTATAAAATTCCAGAAAATCAAAATAGTATTTTAAAATACAATTCAAAATACAAAATACCGGTACTTTTAATAAACTATCCTTCTCTTCCATTCAAACTTTTTCTAAATAACATTATTAGTGTATTATTATTATATATATTATTATCGGTGATCTGGTCGGGTGCGTTTATTAACGTGAAAGCCAAAGGGTTCAAATCCCACCGTCAGCCTTCATGAAATGTTTTTTCAGGACGGTACTTCCCGATAGGCCTTGATCGCTTTCTTCCAACCCCTTGCCTTATTGTCATTTCGTTTCCCATCCAGCTCTGTATTGAGGGTCATCCAGCCCTGAAAACCACTGCCACATAGAAACTTACCTCACCTCGACCCCGAACCCACAAAATGGGAAATATATATGGTATAGAAATTGTTATTATTATCGTATGACCTAAGCTACCTCGCGGAGATCTTTTGAGGTAGTACCTTCATCGGCCGTGAATCAAACTACCATTAATCCACCAGAGTGGTACAATACTATTTTGTATACATTTGTGACTTTATTTTTATATACGGTATGTTGATTAATTTAATTAAGAGGCTTTGCGACATCTTGGCCATGTAGCCCCGTGTACTTGGGTATGTGTGTGGAATTTGTCTGACAACCTGTGTTACTGCAATGGCAGTATTAGTGTGTGTATTTGTAATTCAGATGCCATCCCGGCATTCGCCTGGAGTATTAGTGGGAAACCACGGATAACCACTTCCAGGATTGCTTAGAATGGGAATCGAACCCGCCTCTTCTCAGTTTTGCCTCATGAGGCTGAGTGTACCCCGTTCCAGCCCTCAAACCATTAAATGTTTTGGCAGAGCCGGGAATCTACCCCAGGCCTCCGTGGTGACAGCCAAGAGTGGTAGCCACTACGCAACGAGTTGGACTTATATAATTAAAAATTATATAGTGTATATATGTGTACTGTTTACACCGGCTGAAACTCTTGAGAGAACGCTATATTTCAAAGACTGCTGACAACCGCAAGGCGTGGAATCTGGAATGACATTTTGTGGAAGCTTTGTGGTTCCACTTAAGGTCCAACACCAATACTCTTTGTTGTTCAGCTGTTGACTTCGTATAGTAAGTCACTGAATACTGTGCACCAGTTCGGATAAAGAGCTAGTTGTCGTTGCGACATTGTGTTCATGTAGCCCCGTGTCCTTGGGTGTGTGTGGAATTCGTCTGATGAATTGTGTTATTGAGATGGCTGTATTAGTGTGTGTATTTGTAACTCGGATGAGGATTGGAATGGAGGCGACCATGCCCTTAATTTAGGTACTGCCCCCGGAAATTGAATTATATTGAGACCACGATGGCTGTATTGGAAAATAGCAGTAAAGTTAAGGATGTCATAGTTATGACGTGGATATTCATGACGTAGGCACGGATGACGTAGAATTCATGCCAGTAGGCTGATTGAGCTGAGATTCTTGGTGACGTCATGATTTTATTCGAGAAAGCTCAGAGATTTACGACGCAGTCGCAGGAAACAAGGTATTGTGCTAAGGAAGAAGCTACGCTATTGGAGGAGAGACGCGAACCAATGAACGATAGTTTGGAAGGAAGACGGAGATTCCTGAAACTACGATATTCGATTACTTTTGGCATGCAGATTTATGGAAATCTATTTTCAGTTATGGCATTGATTTGGAATTTTGAAGAAATTAATTTTGAGTTTTTGAATTTTGAAAATCCGTCAAGAATAGCCAAAGTTAAAACTTCCAGCAATGACGCAGCAACAGGCTATGGAAGGGATGAATACGCCCCTTAAGAAGTTGATAAAAGGTCGTGCACAGGAGAGAGGAGCTCTCTTACTCAGCTCATACTCAGATCATATATATTTCTGGTGATATAGAGTTATTTTCAAGTGATTCAGTGAAGTAAGGTGTCTTTAGCGGGAGGTGAAAGCCTTGCCGCATCGAACGAACTCGGAGCAGTTCCATTTCACGCTGCTCAAAACTAGGTGAAGTTGAAACGCGCACGTTAACGTTTCCACCAGTCAAGTTATCAAGCGCTAACTTCAGCCTTTACGATAATTCTGTTAGGCAGTATAACATTAAGGTGTATACAAGATTTCAACGATTTCACAGTGATATTTCGAAAGATATTGGAACTTTTAGGCTGCCAACAAAAGTGATTTTCTCGCCACAGGAGAAACACTTTTATATTCCACATTATACACTACGGCTGACACGTGGAGTGCAACAGTTTGGTATTACAACGATACATTCGACTATGGAACACTATAATATTGCAGTGCTTTTGATCATTATAACTGCAGTTGAGATGAAAGGCTAAGGCTTTGATGCAATTGGGACATATGTCATTGGAGTAAAGTAACAGCATGGAACTTCGTTAATCGTCTTTCTACAAAAGCGAGCATGTAGTAAACATCCAACTACACTCATGCATCGTTAATCCATCGCTGAATTATACCAGATAACAGTGGAAATATTTTCATACTCCACAACTATGAATATTTCTGCGGAAATAACTACATTAAACTTCATGACGAATTCCTGCAAGAACTTCAGAGAACTTTCAAGAGAGGCCAGGGTTATCCCGGCGCACAATGAAGAATTTTGCCGGAAGGATGTTTCTCGTATCCACGGAGCAGTGCCATTTCGGAGGAGGAAGCAGTTCGATTCTCCGAGGACGCTGATTCCTGTTTCGAGGATGGAGCTCATCTTTAAGTTGGTGAAATGGATCCACCAGCAGTCTTCGTTGGGGAATTTTCCTCTGGAACGTCAATCGGCAGATAAGGTAGTCGTGAACGTTTCTTGTATTATTTGAGTATTGTAGCGATATCTGAGCAAACCATTCTTCCCATATTTTCTGTCCTACCTTTTGCCCCATTTTCTTGATTGATATTTTTGTACTCAGTACACTTCGATGATTTATGCCTTTTTCTTCGATTTTTGAGACATTGTTATGTCATTGGCATACTTAAATAATTTTGGATCAGTTGAGACTGATGATATTAGATTCTTTCAGTAATTTGCATATTTTTGTAGTCACGATTTGACTGTAAAGTTAATGATTTGCTATGGCAGATTTGAATTCAGACAGCGTGTCATTTTATTAAAGTAATTCTATTCAGTTAATTACTTTGGCCAATTTTCTGTCATCCTCAAGAAAGAAGAATGATTAAAAGATTTTAGAGCGTTAAAATCTACTACGATATCGACGATCTTTGAAATACTAGTCGTCTTATGAACATGATTGCAACATAGACATTTATCATTGCATTATAGACAATTTTATGAAATACGAACGTTAATTACAATTTATTGAATACACTATAGTAATGAATAATGAAGATAGGAGTTTTTCACAATTCTAGATTGGAACAATAATGTTTGCATTCCACAATCTAATTGTATTCTATTCGACTATTTTGCAGTTTAGTTGATCTTTGTTTGAAGATAGTATTTTTATACTGCGTTACTTTGAAGATGTTAATCTCAATTTTGATAGACCAGGCAGGAGTGTCTAATCGTATTTGCTATTAAATTTATTTGTGATTGGCAAATTTTTACTTCATATCGATTCATGAATGAAACCCACGAAGGTTCAATGATAACAGTCATTATTACAATTGATGAATACAAGAATTTTTAAAGAGGAACAATGGATGTATAATCGATAGTTCAGTGGACGTGTAAAAGTCGCTGTTGAGTAATGCCCTTGAATAATGAAGGAGGTTCCCACAATAATTAATGAAGTTGAATTAATAGTGGAGGTTTTTGTGTGTAGTTTGGAAGATTTTTATGCCATATATATGAAGATATATGATGAATTTTGGGCCAATTGGTGTGCCATTTTTGTGCGTCCTGAGCGAAGTATTTTTCCGCTGAATGTTATTGTTCTTTGAAAGATTATTCATATGAAGATACTGTTAAAATTAACAAGAGTGTTAAATAATTTGAGATAAAGATTTTGAATGGAGGTTACAGTCACAAATATTAATAATTATTATTAAACATTATTAAACCTGAATTTGACAGTTTAATATAACTAACCTTCATTGGTCGATTATATCAACACGATTTGAGTAATTATCAACCGGATAAACGTGTGGTTCAATGTATTCCTTGTATAAATAATATAAACAATTTAATATTGTAAAATAATTTTGTAAATATCTTTGTTAAATAATTTGAAATGATAGTGATTAATAGAAGCGTGTATTAAATTTTCAATTGTTATAAACAATTTATTATTGTTATAAATAATTAATGAATCTTTGTTATTAACATTTAGAGTTTTTATTTTTACTCTAAACAATGCAAGTTAAGCAAGTGGTTTAAACAAATAATCATGATTTGGGATTGTTGGAGGAATCCAATGGTGTTTGAATGAAGCATGTAAGACATTTGCGTGATAATATTTCAGTTGAGATGTGAACATTTACGTATTTGAAAAGAGAGAGCCGAGCTCTGAGGTAGCACGCTTATGGTAGGGTTGAACGAACGGGTGTCCGCTTTGACGACACAGGTGTTTTGCAGCTGGTCCGGACAACTGTGTTACTGAGACCAAGGGCGTTTCATAATAGCCTTGTGGCTATAAATAAAAATGTGCAGTATATAAACACGCAAAGCAATTGATATTTGTGTCTCATCCCAAATCCCGTTTCCATTCCCAGTGCATTGTTATATTTTCGTTGCTATAAGCTTGAGAAAGCTAAAACATTATATGTAGAGAATACAGGTCCTACAGGAGGACATGGTTATGTGATCGATGGCTTCTGATCGCCACGTTAATTTTGTTGTTTCATTTTTGTTAAAAATCATTCTTTATGTGAAATAAATTATTGTGCAGTTTAAAGTTTCTCGTCTTCGTTTTTGGTTCATTTTAAATATCATGGTGGAGGTTATTGTGAGGACATACTTTTAAGTGATCCAGTTGACAACCCAGTCCCCGAGAGATATATTTAAGAGGTAAGTAAAGGTAAGTATGAACCCCCGTATATTTTGGTGTGTTCCACAATAATTTTCTTGTTAACTATTGTGCTCTAATCTCGATAGTATCTGTCAGTGCCATTTTCATTGATGTAGCTATGCCGGCGCGTTTGATTATTGGCAATCCGATTGAGGGGGCGGATATCTGACAGCCTACTATCCGGAGATCGGGTACAGTACCATCCCGGCATTTGCCTGAAGTAGAACTGGGAAACCATGGAAAACCACTTCCAGAATAATTGAGTTGAGAACTGAATCCACCTCTTCGGAGTTTTGCCTCAGTTCAGAATTAAATTTCTTGACAGATTTGGGAATCGAAACTGGACCTCAGGAGATAGGACAGCCAAGAATACTGCTCCACGAGGTGGTCGGATAAATAGCTCTCCTGTCAAGATAATAGATGTACAGCTTAATAACTAAGGCCCGGAAGACCATGCAAAATCATATTTTTGCATATTTATGCATATTTTGGTTATTTTAGCACAATACATCATATTTTTCTCATTTGCCTGTTTAAGTGCACATCTCTGCTTGAGAAGGGCGTATATTCTAATTTCCTATTTAATTGTTTTGAAGCGCTTTCTGTTACTTCATGTTCAGTTGTATATCTCTATTTGGACTCCGAGAGTCTCGTGGCTAGTTGGTCAAAACCTGAACATTTCCGTGTTATTGATAAAGTTGCTTTCACCTCCCTAGAGCCTGGTACAATAATGTACCACTTTTTTATATAAAATATATGATTTATGCTTCTTGGTACAACTGTGTACCAGTTGCATGAGATAATGTACTATCAGGACCTTCTATACTACCGGACCTGACACAGGCGGCAGTGCGTAGGCAAGATGGCTGACTTACTTGGTTTGTTTATAATGTTGTGTGGTTTTGTTTACGATGTGATAGTGGTGTGAATAATCCCAATATCGCTTAGCAATCGTCTCCCTTGATTTGCTGTGCTTAGTGGCTATTGCTTTCGTGTAAATAAATGTCTGCATTATCGTAGTGCTTCATAAAATCGAGGTACCGGTACCATCTGATACCATCAATTCTACTAGTGGGTAAGTTAGTATATTTATTATTCTGTTTAGGGTTTATAAATTATTAGTAGGCCTAATGGTAATCCATTATGATCAAGCAAAGTAATAATTAATGTATTCCATTTTTAGGTCTGAGAAGATCTGAAAATTGATTACGAAGAAACATAACCTGCTTTTTAAATTGGATGCAGTATCCACTCATCCAGTTTTAAGCCTGCTAGATCAAGGATCTTATCACGTACTTTGTGTGGATTCCTGTTTTTATAAACTACCCGTAGGCTTACCCGTGGAGATATGCCTCGGAACTGTTGTGTGCCTGGATGCAAATCCAATTATCATAAAGATAAGCCATTGGTGCCTACTTTCCAATTTCCCAAAGAAAAAGAACTTAGGGATAAACGGACAAGAAGCATTCATCGTGATGCTTTTTCTCCGACAGCTAAATCAGCAGTTTGTGTCGAACGTTTTGTCCCTGAATTAGTTATTACAGAAGACAAATTTCCTTGTGCAGATGGCTCAGTTGTAACTGTGCCTAGAAAAAGAACAAAGCTACAAGAAGGTGCATATCCTACCTTCTTTGAAAACTAGCCATCTTATTTAACAAAACAGTTGCCTCCAAAAAGAAAGGAACGCATGAAGCAAGTTCTTGCCTGTGATGAGCAACAGTATAGTGAGTGGAAAGAAAGAGATACCGTACAATATTGGGGTTTGAAGAATTTAAAAATCAAGTAGGCACTAGATATGTGGGGCCTTTCACATTATTTACCAAAGATAGGCATGTTTTGCTGTGTAAAATTAATGACAGCCCCAATGAAGCACCTAAAATTAATACCTCCATCAGAATTTCACCATCCTTTACTGTGGAAGTTTTCCACAACAATTTGCATCTCCCCAGCAGTCAGTTTCAGTGGTGTCTTGGTGATAACTTGTTTTGTGATAATTGGACCAAGTTGGATTGTCTACTGAGTCACTTAGCAGGTTTCCAGCTAGAAGATTTAGATTGTAAACATAAACTTAATCTCTTACTTGGTTGGTTCCTACGTGTTAATATTGACAACTTCGACATTACCACTAAAAAGAAATTGAGATTTCTACAGGAACAGTTTCAACTTTCCCTGTCCACTCAACATTATTTCATTCTTTTACTGGGGCTTATCATTTTGTTCACTCCAGCCAAGTGTTAGCAGTACTTCATCCATCTTATTTAAGATGACTGTTGTGTAAAATGGGAACAAACTGTGTGGGGATCAGCGTTTCACAGGAATCATACTTACGGGAGCAATGCAAGCTTCTGAGTGGCCATGAAAAAGTTGTGTGTATCTTGTTAGATGAGATTTATATTGCCCCTAAACTAAGTTAGAAAGGTGGAAAAATTGAAGGAGTTGCTTTGAATACACCAAATGAAATTCATTGTGCGACTACAATACAGGCATCCATGATAACTTCACCTTTGTGTAGATTTTCAGATGTTGTTGCTCTGTTTCCTGTGAAAAACTTAAACAGTGACATGCTGTATAAAATACAGTGTAAATTTATATTCTCAGATGTTCATCAAATAGGTCTTCATTGTCTACTGGTATATTTTGTATTTTACAGAGTGCCATTTAATCTCATGAATAGGAATGAATAAATAGGACTAGCCTATTTGTTTATGGATTTACAGGAGGCAGTCGTGACCTAATGATAGGAATACCTAGGCAGTTACCTTCAGTATGTGTGGGAACCCATGGTAAACCACTTGCTGGGTGGCTAAGGGGAGAATCGAACCCAACATTTCCCGGTTTACCTCACTAGCCCTCTTACCCTCAGACTAGAATTAGATTTCTTGACAGTCAGGAATCAACCAAGAACTACACCACGTGGTTGGTCACATTTATTTTTAAGAATAATATGTACTAAAAAGAGATTGAAATTCCTACAGGAACATATATAACTTTCTCTGTCCACTCATGTTTATGAATTCACATGGAAGTTATTTCTTGTATGTACAGTAGGCTTAATTATTATTTTTGTGTTAGATGTGCATAAAATATGCCTTTTTGTCCACTGGTACCAGTATATTTTGTATCGATTCATTCGGCAGTGTGATATTTAATTATTTGAATATGACTACCGTAGCTTATATGTTTAAGTATTTACATGGAGGTAAATTTTTGTATGTAGTGTTAATTTATATTCTCAGATGTTCATCAAATAGGCCTTCATTGTCTACTGGTATATTTTGTATTTTACAGAGTGCCGTTTGATGTCATGAATAGGACTAGCCTATTTGTTTATGGATTTACAGGAGGCAGTAGTCATCTTTTGATAGGAATTACCTGGGCATTAACCTTCAGTACGTGAGGGAACCCATGGTAAACCACTTGCTGGGTGGCTAAGGAGAGAATCGAAGCCAACATTTCCCGGTTTACCTCACTAGCCCTCTTACCCTCAGACTAGAATTAGATTTCTTGACAGTCAGGAATCAAACATGAACCTCAGAAGTGACAACTACACCACCTGGTTGGTCACATTTATTTTTAAGAATAATATGTACTAAAAATAAATTGAAATTCCTACAGGACAAGTTACAACTTTCTCTGTCCACTCAGCGAAGATATTCTGCAGATCTCTCCTGTGGGCTTCAACATTATTTTATTTTATTATTTTCCTGATGGAACTCCGGTAGTACCTTATTTCAACTCCTGGGGCACCTCCCCATGCCTGTCCCTTATACAGCTACACACACTACTACATTCATCACGTAATCGGAGGAATTAAACCCACACCCAACTGCACGGGGCTGATGACCAAGATGTTCCAAGCCCATAAAATGAATTAACAGCAGACAAAATCACGTCATGATGTTATTTTGTGTTGTGTTGGATTCTGACACACGTCATGCGTTTGATGTCCGACCACCAACTACGGCGGCCATCTTGGATTGCAGTGTCAGGTCCGGTAGTATAGAAGGTCCTTGTACTATAATTTGTGGAAGGTACTGCCATCTAGTATTAGGATCTGGAACTTGCTTCACGCTCTACAGAGACATGTGATTGCATGAGTGGTACATATTCGTACCATGACCATTTGGATGATCGGTTATGAACGTGTGTTTGTGTTGTTCTCAACTTTTCAACTGAATTAGGAAGAAACTGATGGATTTATTGCAATTTCAAGGTATGTGCTGAGTTGTTTAGATGTACAATTACACATAAATGTATAAACTGATGTGCTAATGCTTGCCAAAATTAAATTATATACATATAAATATGGGAAAACACTTAACCTCAAATTTGAATTCAGTTATATTACCCACTTTCACAATAAAACTAGGAGAGAAAGTTACTTAGTTTAGGTGATAATAGTAAAGTCACACCATTACCAGTCGGCGATGAAGGGTCGCACTTAAAGTGTGGTAGAAGATCTTTTGATCTACATCTCTGAATATCATGCATATGATTCAAACGATGGAGGAGATGATACGCTGATGATGGTATTCCAATAAAACCAACCCGTTCCCCATGTAAGAGGCAAAGAATCAGTGACAACATCCCTTATAGTTCAGAAGGTAATTGATTGTTTTTTGTTCTGTTCATATGGATTTGCATGATGAAAACTGTCCTTGTATCTTGATTTTCTAATTCATTTGGTCATAAAATGGTAACTTTCTATCCTTTTGCACAGCATTGGAAGAATCTGATGAAGATTTCTCGTTTGATGAATCTGCAGTGGATCCAAACTATATGACAACTAAGTAACTAGTGGCAGAACAAAAACGGCAGCGAATGTCATACCCGAGACGTCATCAGAATCACAGGAAGATGATCCCTTTTCCATGCAGATGGACCAAATGTGGTACAATGCCTAACAATGTAAAAAACCTTGTGAATTTCAGGTGAATGTGAAAATGTTAGCTTTTTGTAATGAAGGTTTCTGTAATATTTCTCAATAAAATTGTGTAATGATCAGTTAAGTTGTTTTTCTTACACGTATTAGATTCATTTTATGTTGTTTGAACACACATGTCATAGAGGACTCATCAATTAGTGTAACAATTTGAGGAGAGTGAAGTGGTACATTATTGTACCATGCCCACATTACACGTCTGTTATAGGGCATTGGTACAATAATGCACCACCCAATATGGCAGCCTAAATAATAAAAATAAATTACAAAACAAAAATATATAGAGAGCTTGCATAATACTAAGTCATAAAGACACAAGAAAACAATTTAAACATTTTAATTTGACTTCTGCCCTATAAAGGGTGAAATCACCCGAGTATTTGTATCATCTGCTAATTACTTTGCACTGCCTGTAAGGAAGAACCGGATTCTCCAACAACTGAAATACCTTCGTTCCTTTCACTTTACTACCAGTTCAGCTTATGAATGACAAGGAATTACCAGAAATATTACCTCTACCTAATATCTCAAATTCCTTAACTTTGACCTTCAGTGAAATGACAAGCTGCTTACCGTCAACTACAGCAAGCAAGGAGTTATGACTCCAGTACAAGCTAACGACGTTGTTAAATTGCGAAATTTTGTGAGAACATTTGAAAATGAAATTTTTCCTACCGAGGATAGTGTCCTTTATTGTAATATTATTGTGAAATAAATGTAGGAAGTTCGAGAAAGTTTTCAGGGACTCACCATTTGGAAACCACCAAACATTAAGCGAAATGTCGAAAAAAAAACAACTCATCAATTCAGAAGAAGAAATTTCATTCCCTTTTGCAAGTTATGGTTGGTTGGTTGGTTCCTTAGTTTAGGGGCTGCGACAACGCGGTCATGTAGCCCCGTGTACTTTGGGTGTGTGTAGAATCTGTCTGATAACCGGTGTTAATTGTGATGACTGTATTAGTGTGTGTATCTGTTTTTTAATTCAAGTAGGGACTGCAACTTTGAATTTTCAAATAGTTCCTACTTTTGCCGCCAAACGCCACCGTCAACTAGGCCTAGTTCAGAACTAGCTACTAGACGCCACCGCAGTCGGCTCTTGGCAACGAACGTAGCAACCTAAGAGCGTTGTTTATATTCTTAACCTATCCAATTTAGTTTCACACAGGTGTAATTAGTGGAAAGATCTTTAACATGCCATAAATCTATGACATGGGACCGCCGGATTTACTTCCCCTCCGAAGGAAGGCATACTGCAAGTTAATATCAATTATTTTTATTCCGCAACACTATGTACATATTGTAAAATTAAGTTATTTTCTTTAAAAAAATCAATGGCTATTCAAATTGTACACCAGTTAAGTTATACTTAAAAATTAACATAATAAAATAATTATTGATGGTCAACGCCACTTGAAGCTCCATAAAATAATATTTCCTACTACTGTATTTAGAACAGTTGCTTAGTTGTGATATTAAAAAAGGTGTAGTTATATGTCCGTCTGTTCATATTTTCTTATATATTCATAATAGAAATGCTAAAGATTATAGCGCTGTCAGGAAAACAGTGAGGTATATCATTCAGACCACCCTCTGAAATCCCAAAATTGTGATGTAAGAAATCTGCACCAAGGGACACTACGGTCAATTGGCTCCACGTGTTTAATTCGTACATTCGATTATACATTCTCCTTTGTAAGTAATATGCCACAAGGAAAACAATAAATAAATACATAAATAAATTAATAAATAAATATCCCCTCCCATCAGGTTTCTTGATATCCATACCTGGATAAGTTGGGTCACTCATAATTAATTACCAACAACAAACAGTGGTAGCTGGGGCCCAGTTATCTGCGGTCTCGGTAGACGTGGGTTTGAACCTAAAGCCTGGTTCACAATAGCCCGGGAACGAGAACGAGAAGGAAGTTGAAATGCACGCTACCTTATGGGTCGGTTCACAACCAATCTCCGGGAACGAGAAGCTAAAAGTAGCCCGGGAAGGCCAACGGGAAACATGTTCAAGTTTCATGTTTGACGTTTTTGGAGCTTCCCGGAGCCAATCAGAAACGTTGTACATGCACAGTACGGAAGGAGTAGCCAGCGATGTAAACATAACCTGTGAATGCGCTTTCTAAACTTGCTTCTCTAAAGCGCACAATGTGTATTAAATAAAGTTATTATAACCTTATTATAACCCTCTGAAGCATTTCAGTTGTGTAATTGGCGTTTATTAGTGGGCGCTTGCTGATTGTTTTAATATTATTACGCTATAGCTGATTGCGCGCGCATGCACAAATTCACGTTCCCGGGCTAATTGTGAACCGGAGCCCCGGGAAGCTTCGCGTTCTCGTTTACGTTCTCGTTCCCGGCCAATTGTGAACCAGCCTTCACCGTCGGCCGTCCTTGAAATGGTTTTCCATGATTTCCCATTTTCAACTACAGAAAAATGCTGGGACGGCAACTACGAATGTGCCACGGCCGCTTCCCTCAAAGTCCGTGCATAGTTTCATTCATATCATCTCTCATGAGGTTGGTAACAGGAAGGGCATCCGTCTGTATAAACTATCCATCACAAGGACGCGAAAAATCATCTCATCTCATTTCCGTCCCAGTTGAAACGGGAATAATACGCATTATAGTTATAATTACCGTATTATTATTATCATCTTATCATCTCCGACAGCGGTAGCTACGCTTGCTAACGCGCAGAGCTAGGCCATGGAGCCAAGCTCTAAGCGGACTTGGTAGACATGGGTTCGAGCCCCACCGTCAAACGTCATTGAAATGGTTTTCCGTGGTTTCCCCACTTTCAACTCTAGTCAAATGCTGGGACGGTACCTTCCGACAGGCCATGGCCGCTTCCTTCCAATATCCTTGCCCAGCTTCATTCATCTTCATCTCTCCTTAACTCCTCTCATGATGGTGTCAGGAAGGGCATCAGGTCGTAAAACATCCTCCACATAGCCTTTCATCGCATCTCATCCCCGATCCCGTTAAAACGGATAAAATAAGGGGTAGACATACATACATCATCATCATCTTCCATCCTTAACGTATGCAACTTTCCAAGACAAGTACAGAGATCCTAGTTTTTTTTCTGGCACTGACAGTGGTCATCCTCGGTGTGAAGTTTGCTGGTTTTTTCCCACATGCCGGAATACCACCATATTTCAAGTCCCAGGTCATCTGCTCATTTCTAGACCATAATAAATACAGCCACGCGTACTGCTACAAAAACCACACACTCACAGGTTATTAGACACATTTAACACACACCCAAATACATCGGGTTGATGTACAAGATGAACTAACAACCACCACCATATTTATTTTCGTTTGCCTTGTGGCACAGTGGCTAGCAAACCTGCGAAATGCGGAAGTGGTTTTCCTCTTTTGCCGGGATGGTTCCTAACTTAAGGCCAAGGCTGTCTCCATCCCTGAATTAAAAATAAACACACTATGGTACATTGACACACAAAGACACGGTTATCAGTCAAATTATATATACGGTATATT
The DNA here is from genome assembly GCA_946902985.2 of Meconema thalassinum. Classification (NCBI taxonomy): domain Eukaryota; kingdom Metazoa; phylum Arthropoda; class Insecta; order Orthoptera; family Tettigoniidae; genus Meconema; species Meconema thalassinum. The sequence goes on along the minus strand of OX336389.2, from coordinate 233,027,874 downwards.
TACAGTAGATATAGCCTACACCAAGTACACGGGACTAAATGGTCACGATGTCCAAGCTCGTCAAATGAAAGAACAGCAACTTATTTTTCAATTCAAACTTTTATACGACGGTTACGCTGCTCTTATGGGAGACAATTGCCGCATTTTGTACAGCTCTTGTGTGAGCACTTCCAGGAATGTTTGAACAATACTAGTTAACAGGTTCAGACAACCTCTTGTGCATTGGGAAGTCATACCAAGGAGCATATAATAACAGAGTACAGACTCTCTGGTATTTCTGCGTTCCGTTAAATTCAGCGATTGCGTCATTGTTTGGGCTCCAACTCAAAAGCACATGGTGCGCAAAGCTACTAAAAAGCGTTGCATGGTGCGCACCACGTGGCGAATTCCAACGCCACTGAGATGCAATAACTGGCCGTATATTGTGCTAGAAAAATAAGCGACCGAAGGATCTAGGTTGCTTTCGCCGAGTACATTTGCCAACTTACGAAATGAGAGGAAATCGAATCGAGTTTGATTTAATCTGGATACACCACGTTATTGTTGCTTTAAAGCAACTACGTTTTATTTATGAACGCCAATATATTACTTAGATTGAATATTAAGAGGCAACGGACATCGTAAACTTGAATTTCATACGTCCGTTGTGGTCTATGACGTTGGTACGATGAGAAGAAAAAAAGGACGGTCGTTGTTTTATTTCCTACTTTTTTCAGTTGCTTCGCCCTTTTAAGGCGTTGAAGTACAAGCGAATGGTCTTTTTGAAGTTTCAACGATAAAAATAAATAAATCATGAAGTTTCATGCAAGTTTGCAATATTACGATACCATAACCTCAAAATTACCGTACCCCTATTCCGACCCAGTCCGCCACTATGGCCGATTTCTTGTCTGCTATACCTCCTTCTCTAAATAAATTGTATATGCCCAATAATGTCATTTCATTACAATTAACTTGGCCTCAATGATTATATGATTTTCAACTGTATCTACAGAAAAAATATAGGCAGGGTTGAGGATTGTCTTCAAGGAAATGAGAAAGCTGATTTTCCAGACAGTTTCAATTGATTTATTAATTTATGTTCAATCACGGTACACATTGTACATTCTTTCACATGTGAGTCATAACTTCTGATGTGTGAACGCCAATGGCTTAGTCGACTGGAGACAGGATTGAAGAAGACCATGCCGGGTTGCACTCAGATGATCGGCTATGCTGCAGGACGGTAGAAAACAACTGATCACCCATAGCCAAGTACACTCCAACGCAGGAAAACCTCTTGGCTAGCTTCGATCAATCCTCAGGCTGAAGAAGCTGTAAACTCAAAGAGGATTACTTTTGGTGAACATGAATTTTCAGCCTGTAAAGCAACACAATTCCAGTTAATGCAGCATTTCTTGCAAGAAATAAGAGGGAGGAGAAATTTGGAAGATGTGGTTGAATGTAATGGTGCAACACATTACCAATTACATTTAATACCCCCTCCTCAGTTTAATGGCAATTAAAACCTCCTGTTTCGGGCATGTTAAAAGGACCCCTGCAGGCCAAATGTACGAAGCCACATCATATTACTGTTAAATACGCAGAAAAAATCTGCATCACAGGATTATTGTGCCCATTGTATTAAAAGAGAGAGGGGAAAGAGTGTTGGTTGGTTCCTCAGTTTAGGGGCTGCGGCAACGCGGTCATGTAGCCCCGTGTACTTTGGGTGTGTGTAGAATCTGTCTGATAACCGGTGTTGATTGTGATGGCTGTATTAGTGTGTGTATCTATTTTTTAAATTAAGTACAGACTGCAATTTAGAATTTTTCAAATAGTTCTTACTTCTGCCGCCAAACACCATGGTCAACGACTACTAGGCCTAGTTCAGAACTTAGCTACTAGACGCCACCACAGTCGGCTCTTGGCAACGAACGTAGAAACCTAAGAGCATTGTTTACATTCTTAACCTATCCAATTCAGCTTCATACAGGTGTAATTAGTGGAAGGTTCTTTAACATGCCATAAATCTATGACATGGGACCGCCGGCTTTACTTCCCCTCCGAAGGAAGGCATACTGAGTGTTTTTTAACGCTCTTAAAAAATCCAATGGCTTCGGCCAGGTTTGAACCCGCTATCTTGGGCTCAGCATGCTACCAACTACGCCACCGAAGCCGCCGGGAAAGAGTGTGTCCTACAGACAAGTTGTCAATATTCTTGAAAATACTCTATGCCCTTTAAATATAAATTTACATTGGACTTAAACTTCACCCATTATCTCACAACATGTGTGTTTTGAAATGTGCACATTAAATGCTAAAATCTACTGCTTTAAAGTTAGGCAATGACGATGTTGATTTGTTGAAGAGGACTGGTGAAGTTCAAAACATGTGCACGTATATCTACCCCCTGTCATCTTTTTTGTCGTGTGGCCTCCTGAGAGGCCGAGTACAGGTCTTTCTAGTCAACGCCCGTGGGCGACCTGCACACCGGAATGAGAGATGATTTAATGAAACTGGGCACGGATGTGGAAGGAAGCGGCCGTGACCTGTCAGAGGTACCGTCCCAGCATTTGCCTAGAGTTGGAAATGGGAAACCACGGAAAACCATTTCAAGGATGGTGACGGTGGGGTTTGAACCCACGTCCACCGAGTCAGCAGAGAGCTTGGGCCCATGGCCGAACGCTGCGCTTTAGCTGATGGCATACCTACACCTAATTATTATTCTTTCAGAGGGATCGGAGATGAGATACAATGAATTGCTATAAAAATTGAAACAAGATTTCAGTGAACCGCCATCCAATACAATACCACCATTGAAATATTGCATTAATTTAAGTCGATGCGGTTCCACCTAGCCAATGTGTACAGCCGGATGTCGTAATAGATGGCAACATCACAAGGAGCTGATAAAAGGATGAAATAAATGAATATGACCAAACAGTTGGAATGAAGCGAGGTACCGTCCAGGCCATTGGGGGATGTTGAAAATGGTAAACCTGACCAGAAAAAATCCAGCACCAGTCACCAGATAGATAGACCCCATGGCCTAGCACTGCACTTACATGATTACAGCTACCAAATATGTAAAAACTTTACATTAAACTATATACAGTACACACACATGTACTAACAAAGTGCAATGTTTAGAAATTACTACAACATTAACATATTGTTACACCAGATTATATATATTTCCAGAATACTTTCACAGCACGTGTGCCAACCATCCAACTCTGCCTGTGGGTGTATTCCATCCCTCCCACCCTTGAGGGGGGCAATTCATAAGACAAGTAGGAAGCCTCAAAGAATAGCCAAGGTTGCTCCTTTTAGTCGCCTTGTACGATAGCCAGAGGATACCATGGGTGTAGTCTAAACCCCCACCCACAGGGGGCTGCAGTGTTGAAGCCACCTAAAGAAATTATATTGTGTTGTTGGTTCATTTCGGGGCTTTGCGACATTGTGGTCATGTGGCCCCGTGTACTTAGGTGTGTGTGGAATTTGTCTGATAACCGGTGTTAATGTGAAGGCTGTATTAGTGTGTGCAGTTGTAACTCAGATGAAGATTAAGAAGGAGGCGGCTGTGGTCTTAATTAAGCATACGCCTGGAATAGAAGTGGGGAAACCACAGAAAGCCACTTCCAGGATGGCTGAGGTGTGATTGGAACTTGCCTCTTCTCAGTTTTTGCACAACCCTCAGGCCAGAATTAAACTTCTTGGCAGAGCTGGGGATCGAACCCGGGCCTCCGCAGTGACAGCCAAGAGTACTAGCCACTACACAATGAGGCACAAAAGAAGTTATGTATATGGTCACTGTGCATAGTTGATGTGCGACAAGTGGCAGTACAGTATAGGCTACCTGATCAGGCAATTGGTATCCGGTTTACAATAGCATCCACATTCACAGTTGTTGCAATTAAGACTTTTCTACCTCTGAAGGTACAAAGCTCCAGATGCATTTCGTAATAATAGCAAGTCTATGAATTCATCGCTACACGTCCAGATATTACAACCCACCAAACAGCAAGGCATTTGGGAGGAGGGAGTTAAGTACACGATTATCCGGGCCCTGCTAATAACTTATCACACTCCAAACAGTCACAAGCCTAATATTTGGCTCTATGTTAACCATGGAAACTTGCAATTACATGTATAATTCTGTCAAGGTATCAACATCGACATAATGATCACGATTTGTCAAACCAGAAACAAAACTTCCTCATGGAGAACATCTGGGTGAAGCTTATGCTATCTACTGATAGGGGCAGATGACCTCGTAGTTCTTCCCCTTAAAACCTCAACTACCTGACTGATAATAGCCTAACTACAGGGATGAACAGACACAAATCTACATCACAGATAAAGGTGACTAAAATGGACAATACTGTACCTGGTTTATACAAGGTTTTGTATAAAACTACTACCATACGGTCATCCACGCAGGTGCCTATGCTGGTTAGATGTCGCCATCACAATTCAGAGCAGTACACGACCTTCTTCCCAGCATGGTAATTCTGCAATAAAGTGACAAGACTATTCATCATGAACAAGTGAAACAAAAGTTTGAGAAATGATGAGAATGTAGGCTACATGTAGAGAATAAAGAGGATGTTCATCCTTCCCCTAAATATAATGTACACCATTAATCCCAATAGAAAAAGTCTACTTGTACTGTATGTGTTAACACATTTTCAATATATAGCCTATAATAATTTCTCATTCATACGCGGGCAGATTTTCTAAACTTCTAGCCGATGGCTGGATTACGAGCAACACACATCACATCCATCATTACTTCTCAAATATTGAAGAGCTTAAGATCAGTTAACCTATACAGGATCTCATTATGTCTCTATTATTATAAACTTAGCACGACCTAAAACAGAACTTAATTCACACACAATCAACCAACAATATACTGCCATTTTATCGACTGAAACTACCATTACCTTTCTGTAAATCACCAAATGTCGAGACGTAATAATTATCTTGATTTGCGAACTCCTCATCACATGCATCCATTCACCGTCCATGTTCACGTTGCCATGGAAATATAATTTTTCCAAGGACCAACAAAATGAACGGAAAGTCCCTGACATCTAGTGACAAACAAGCAAACAAGGTTGGCTACAAAACTGTTACCGAGTTCGAGCCCAAACTAAAGAATAATTATTTAACGGACGGAGAAAGTAGTATGGACTTTTTTAGGCCTGAGTCATACTACGTAGCTTGAGGCTACTGCTTGTGGATACGCTTTCAAGATTAACCAAGCTGATAACAAAACAGACACTCCTCCGGAGATTTTGTTCTAAATGCATCCTAAATAAATAGCATTGCACATGGTTTACAATACGTGCCTTGAGGCTACTGCTTGTGGATACGCTTTCAAGATTAACAAAGCTGATAACAAAACAGACACTCCTCCGGAGATATTGTTCTAAATGCATCCTAAATAAATAGCATTGCACATGGTTTACAAGGTTGCTTTATTGCTGGCACAGTTGTATTGATCTCAAACTTACCTGTGTCATGTCTACCAATACGCTGCCGAAGTGACGCGCCTAGCAACCTTAGTGGCGCAGCCACATTGGGCCCAAACAACTGGTTGCAATTTTTTTTATACATAGGAAGCTGCATTAACGCTACGCAGCGTCTTGAATTTTGTGGATAAAAATGTGTAATACGCGTGAAATAAGCCAACGCCTCCCGTGAAGGTCATCTACAGTGTTGGAGCTACAAAATAGAAGTGAAATTTTATGGATAAAGCACGAGAATTTTGCGAGATAGTATGAATAAAGTTGACCTCACTCCTGAGGCAAGAATTGCATGGCGGGTACTACAAATTATAAATATTTATCATTTAGTGGATAGAGTACGGTATATCTAATATAGAGAGATATTTAGGGCATATATGCCACAGAAGGTGTTTTTTGGTTCATGTGGGGAGTGTAGTTGTGATTAAATATGGTTTGTACTATAAGTATTATAAACGACAACCTACTTAACCTTACAGCTGATTTACTAACTCCAATAAATTTTATCCTACAACTTTTCTGAGTGGTGATTTTTCACTTAATTTATTTAAGCAGTGAATTGTGTTTCCAAATAACAATTAGGCCTATCCCAGACTGAAAATTTCTGCGTAAATATTTTATTTTTTGCACTTTCAGAAAACAATTATCATGTACCAACAGCCTAGGCCTACCTGCAACAAAGTTACAGTACTGTATTGTGACATTAATCAAGCCAATGAATACTGCTTATTTCTGAAGTGATGGAGTGGCAAGTCTTGTTGTGATTGTCAGGGACGTTTCGGTGAAAAAGTCAGTGGTGTCAAGAAATGAGGTGATGAGGATAGTGGCGAACCAGGCTACCGTGGCATTATGTCAAGATTGTTATAAAATGTTTTAATCGTTTCAGCATGAAGTATTTGTGAAAAAGTCAGTGGTACTATAAAGTTATCAATAAAAGTGGAAATATAATAACCTAGGTGTGTACTTAGTCAATTTCTTGTGCGTTACTTATCTGGACAATATTTCAAACATTGGACAGTAAAGTTAGGCTAGTTCAATGAAGATATGGAATGCTACAGTATTGTACATTTAAGTTATTATGAGTTATAATAAAACTATAATGCTATTCAAAATATCGAGCCTTAATACTTAACTGCAATGTTTATACCAAACATCTTTAATAGATATCAGGAAATACTGGTATATTATTGGGAAGTAGGCTACTCCCCTGCGATTCAACTAACATGCTCCTGCAGAAGTGTGGATGTGCTTTTCTCCCCTCAAAATAGGCCTTTTTGTTATTGTGATATTTTTATAACAGAACATTTATGATGGGATGTTGTACCTTTGAACACACCCAGAAAGCCACGTGGAGCTGAGAGATCACGCGATACTCTTTGAAGTAGCGGTGAATCGCACTTTTGACTTTGGTGAAATCTGCTAATTATTTATCTGAGGTCTTATTAATTAATTTTATCTTTCCACGAGACTCAGAATATTCCATATCGCCATGCTGCATTATTAAAACATTTTGGAGAATGTTTATTTTTACTTAAGGTACGGTAATACCCTTGCAGATACGCAAACAGGAACGTAAGTAGTCGCTCAACGACTTCGTTTTGACGACCTACTTCCTAGAGACACTCAGTGCCTTGCACTACGTCTGGAGAATCCGCCCCGTGTAGGCGTGAAATTGTATCTGTCCTACAAGACGTAGAGAATATCCGCTGTTGAGCGTTGAAAGTGATTATCAGGTGCCATCGAGCACGCGAATACTACAATTCACTGTTGTTGAAGCACAGTGAGCCACAGAAGAATATTGGGAAATAATAATTGGCAAGTATTAGTGAATTGCATAACATTGCCGTAACACCACATTTTTATGTACCCACGTGTTTGTGGAGGGCCAAGTGCCTAGTGGAAAATATACAGGTAAATGTGTTACAACTATCTTGAATAAGCGTGATTATGATTGTATGACACATTTAAATTGCCAAAGTGAAAATTTCAATTCAAAAACGACGCATAATTCACGGATGCTACGTGATATAAAAGTAGCGTCATTAACACGTGCAGAATCATAAAACAGTGTTAGCTCACATGTTAATTCACATCGACGAAATAAAGGCTGTGTCATATACTACAATTGAAGCCTATAACATTTACGACAAACATTATATTTTTGAAAGTGAAAGAATGAATTATTACGCAACTTATTTCACTATCCACGTGATTCGACTATTCTTCACCATGTTTGAGATCGTCATCATGGGCTAATACCATCACGGTATGAGGGTGATGTTTCTATGGGAACCAGCATGATGGTGGAACTTCCAGAACAGCGAACGAGAAGGAAGGAACCCAGGATGCCATTTCCAGGCATATCCATTACATCCACGAAGTTGTCGACAGGGACAGATCGAACCCTGGTCTTTGGAGGAGTCCAGATGGGAATCATGATGAGGATGATACCGTTCCAGAGAGCCAGAGAGGATTTTGTACAACCCTTGTTGTTGAATAGAGGGCTGAGTGAGAGCTTCTCCATTTCGTGAGTTTTTGGACACCCCTTTCTTGTTCTAGTTTCTGGTGGTATAGTAGGTTAAATGTAGTTTGTGAACCAACCGAACTCAGTGTCAGCCATTTTTATAGGTAGGGAATGTAACTAGTTTAATTAGATGTCATTTATTTCAGTTAGAGTGAGACACCCTTGGGTCAGACATTTTGGTCAGCCCTGGTGCAGCCTGATGAACGTCGTAGAACGTCAATGCCTATCTTTTGCTAAACGTGACCGTAGTCATTTGAGGCTATTTTGTTCAACCCTATTTGGGGTGATTTTTCATGTCTTTGCTGACTTTAGTTATGGCAATCAGATGCCATGGTTTCTTTTAACTGCATTCTTTGCAGCCAGTCTTTGTTACACCCCTGACTTTCGTTAGAACGGTCGTATCAGTTAGGTAGTCAACTGTAATTACCAGTTTTGTAACTGCATTATATTTCATTTTGAATAAGTTCAGAAGCTATTCTTGGTCAAGTGTGGACCTAATAATTAGAAGGAATGTTTCGTTGTCTAGCATCGAACCCAGTTCCCAACGTATCATTAAGCAGATCCCGAGTGTGAAATCTGCGCCACAATTATTATTTTGTTAGTGTCATGTGAAGACACGCATTTATTTGATGTTGTACAAGCAACTGCTGAATTATATTTTTGAGAGCAAAGAGCTCCAGTAATAGTAACATTACTATCATTTAGACGTCTTTGGTTTGGAAGACGGAATTGTATTATTGTATTCAGATTTATAGCGTGTTTTATACACGTATTCTTCGAGGTTTTTAACCTATGGAAATAGTTTTTTATGAAGAGGCCAGATGTATAGCTTTATTTGTTTAAATCGCCGGCCTTGACAGTCAATGTGTTGTGTCAGCCGAGCGCAGGAATGTTGAAGCCTGCTAGCGACACATAAACTGGTTTGTAACCCAGTGCCCTTGAAAGCACGCCTGTTATATTGTGAGACGGAATTACTCTGACGAAGGACAGAATGCTTTTAGTATTCGCATTTCCTTTCATTGCAACTTAGATTATGGAACTCAGTGTCCATCCTTGTATCTGATCACATGTTTTATAGATTGTTTTTTGTTAGTTAAACGCACTGTTGCGTGTACCGTCGTTTGACGTGTACAGTTATGTAAGGTTTTCTATATTACGTTGAAGGCTACCCTGTTATAGCAGGAAGTTATTGTATGAAGGTATTTTGAGTATGCCTTGTCCGGGATTGTTCCCGTTGACTAGATGTTATTGGAGGGTAACTGTAGTGTGCAGGCCCGTCCCAGAGTTATTGAACGCGAGCTTTGCGCCGCTGGTAACTTGTGTTATTATGTGTCCGAGTTGTTATTGCTCGTTGATTATATTCCGACTGTTGAGTCGAGGCTTTTTGGTGGAGAATGATCTCAGTGGAGACACTCCGTGCCCAGGCTATTGTCAATATTATTCGCCATAAACCAACGATAAACCTAAACCGACATCTTAATAATAAAACGCATAATTTTGGTAAAACAAAAGCTAACTAACGAATTCTTTCTATCTAACTTTGTTCTTTTGCATTTGGAACTGTTGACATAGCCGTGCAGATGAAGGTCATTTCCTTTTGTGGAAATGACTAGGATAGCTGACACTATTGTAGCGACCTGAAGCATGCTCGAACCTTGAGTTCGTAGTTTGTGGAGCGCAGGCCATGCGATGTTAGACGTAGTCTTTACTACGCAGTCGTCACCGTAACCACACACTTTAGATGACTATAGCTTACAAAGAGTAAACCAAGGTGCAGGCAGGCATTTTAATAAAACTACTGTGTCTATTTCATTACTTATTTATGATGTACAAGTGTATAAATCCTACATGTTACCTTATTGTGTGCTGTTAGCACGTAGTTTCTAAGAGTAATTAAATGTTTTTCTTACATTGCTGTACACTTAGCTTTTCAATGTAATTGTTTTCTTACGGACGTCATCGCCGTAAATTTTGTTAATTGATAGGACTTAGCTAGATGAATTAACGTTAAATGTAAATGTGGAGATGGTATCGTCCTAACTTACATTTGTTTTGCTACCCTGTTAAATGTAAATTCTGATATTAGCTTGATCTTGTAACTTTTACAAGGGACTTGCGTCGTACCATTTTCCTAGCGTTGCTGTTGTTGCTTTATTATTGTGAGTTAGATCTTTCGCGAGGGTTTTCCGTAACTTCTCAGGTAGGGACCTGCTCTTTATTTTTGTTTGTTTATTAGCTTGCGGACTAGCCAATTGTAACCCTCCGAACTAGGCTAGGGGCTTGTGAATTTTATCAATAAATTTTCACGGTGTTTTACATAAGTCTGGATGTTTATTTTCTCAGTCTAGTTTTTAAGGTGAACCTTTCCTTAGGCAGTCTATGACCATCGTCACCATGTACCACGATCCCTGCGGATTATGGACTCTCGTGCCGCTTTAGCCTATTTGGAAGTTCACCTGATCCTCACGGTAATTTTTTTTGTTTATGCTCGACGGGTGAGATGTTAGGGAAGTCATTGCGGTTGTTGGCTATCCTGACAGCTCCACCGGCGGTCGCAACAGGTTGTGGTGAATTATGTAATATGGTACCAAATGGTAGGTAGGTGGTGTTGGTGGTTATTGAGGCCATTAGCCCTTAACAGGAATGTAGGCTGATTTTATTTAGTTCTGTTGGTCAAGTAATGAATTTGAATCATGAAGGGGTGGGTAGCATAAATATTTTCTAGTTAATAATTTTGTTAGTATAGGCCAACCTCAATAAATTCATTTCTTAACTCAAACCTAAGGTATACATGGCTACCTCTGCATTAGTAAGTCTGTCGTCACACTGTAGTGATACTTTTACAGTGAGTTAGCTACCTAGTTAAATTGGAGGCATGTGGTAAGTAATGAACATATTTTACACCAAGAATGGTGTAAATTTCTAGATCATTGCCCAATATTTTTTATTTCCTTACTCCATGGGCTAATAAACCTAATTATCTTTTACCCACTATTCAGTACCATAAGAACCAACACCCTGATTCCCATTGTTTAGATTGGAATATAGTTATGCTGACCAATTTCCAGCCTTGGAGATTAATCTTCGTGGCCAATCACTGATCAAGCTGTACTAACTTGAGTGTACCATACCTGTATGCATCAATTACTTTATGTGATGCATTTTACTAATATATAATAAGGCGTTGGAGAGGGTAAAATCTAACGCCAGAATACAGCCGCTTACTGTTGAAAGAGGCAGTTTTATGCTGCAAACTGAGCTTAATATGTGGTATGTGGAAAGGTTTGAAGTTGCTACTAGAAAGTCCTATTCAATTTGGTAACTGGAAACTGTGCGAGACATCAAGTACCATAGCACATGGATAATCGTTATGGTACCGGGACTAGCATTTCCCTACATCAACTCTTTAGCCCACTTAATACCAAGTAGGCTACTTGCACCACTTTGACTGTCCATCACATATCGTGTGAATGTTTGCTAGGATTGCTCATGAAGATGCAGGGTAGCTTTTTTTGGTTCTAAATCTCTATATACCAGCTAATTCTATTTAGCTCTTTTGTGGCACACCAGCTAATGTGTAACTCCACCAATGGTATCCTTACCTTGACGCGGTGGTGGAGCTTGCGTGGTCAAATGATCCTGAGAGCTATGCCGGCGGTAGCTTAGCTACTGGTAGGGTCTCCCAAGCCGGACAGGTCGAAGGTGATGATCCAGACTAAACGGGATACTCTGGTGGACGTGGGGCTAACAACCCCACACCATAAAAAAGAACCTGTTACGAAACAAGGACAATTGCCTCGGAAGGACGGATTTAACAGAAGACAACCTCGGCCTGGATTACGGAAAAGAGATTTGTATATTGCGACGTGGAATATAAGAACGATGTTGAGACCAGGAAAGATGAATGAAATAGGAGAAGAGATAACTAAATTTAATTTAGACATTGTAGCGTTACAAGAGGTAAGATGGCAAGGACAAGGAAGGATAGATAAAAGGGTATATTCACTATTGTATAGTGGTCCAAATAGCAGAACAGGACAACATGGTACAGGATTTATGGTATCCAAGGCAGTAAGGAATAGTGTTATGGAATATGAAGCCATAATTGAAAGATTTTGTAAATTGCGCATCAAAGGAATATTCAGGGACATATCCATATTGTCAGTGTATGCACCAACTGAAGAGAAAGATGAGGATGAGAAGGAAGAGTTCTATGAACAATTAGAACAGATATGCGGTGAGATACAGGGATACGATACATTGATAATAATGGGTGACTTGAACGCAAAGATTGGGAAGTATCTATTGATGAGATGTGCAGGGGAAAATACACTACATGATGTTAGTAACCAAAATGGCACACTACTTGGGCATTTTGCTATCAGGAACAATATGGTGATCAAAAGCACATGTTTCCCACATAAACGAATACATCTAGGTACTTGGAAGGCTCCTGATTCTACAACCGTGAATCAAATAGACCATGTGTTGATCAATGCAAGATACTCTTCGTCAATTATAGATGTGCGGAGTTGCAGAGGACCAAATTGTGATTCAGATCACTATCTAGTCAAAGCAGTACTTAGAGAAAAGCTGGCTAAAGCGAAAACGAAATCTGAAACCTGGAAGAACAGTATAAACGTTGAAAGATTAGGAGATGAAAGAATTAAGGAGGGATATCAGGGAGAAATACAAAATAAATTAGAAGAAGAAAAAGAGAGAGATGATCTCAATGAAGAGTGTAAGAAAATAGAGGAAGTAGTTAAACTGGCTGCAGAAGAAATAATCGGAAAGAGGCAGCAACCCCGGAATGAATGGTTTGATCAAGAGTGTAGGGAAGCAATAGAAGAGAAGAATAGAGCAAGAGAAAAGATGATCTTGAGAGAAACAAGAAGCAACTGTGAACATTATAGGCAACTGAGGTTGAATGCCAACAAAGTATGTAGAAGAAAGAAAAAGGAACACATAAAGAAACAATTTATAGAAATAGAAGAATTAAACCAGGGAAGTGAAGTAAGAAAATTCTATGCGGCAATTGGTAAAATGGGGAAAGGTTTCCAACCGAGGGAAAGAAGATGCAAGGATAGACAAGGGTTGATACTGAATGATGAGAACAAAGTGTTAGATAGATGGTCTGAACACTTTAAGGAACTTCTAAGTGAAAGTGTAGAGCCAGAAATTGAACAACATATGCAACAAAATTAGAGACAAGAAGTAATTAGATCAGAATCAGAGAATGAGAATGCAAGTATTATGAGTCCTACAGAATCAGAGACTGAGAATGCAAGTATTATGAGTCCTACAAGATTTGAAGTGGCAAATGTAATGAAGAAAATGAAAAACAACAAATCACCAGGGGAAGACAGTATAGTAGCAGAAATGATAAAATATTTGAGGAGCGGCATTGGAAGATAGAATACATAAACTATAGGAAAGAATATGGGAAGAAGAGAACATGCCAGATGGATGGAGGGGAGGAATAATTTGTCCTATATTTAAGAAAGGAGATAAACTAGCATGTGAGAATTACAGAGGAATTACTCTATTGAATGTTATTTACAAGATCCTATCAGGTATCTTCAAAGAAAGAATGAAGATATTTTCAGAAGAAATTCTGAGTGAATATCAGTGTGGTTTTAGACCCAACCGGAGTACAACGGATCAAATCTTTGTAATTAGGCAGATGATGGAAAAGTTTTATGAACATGATATTGACCTCCACATGCTCTTTGTAGATTTTAAATAAGCTTTCGATAGTGTATGTAGAAAAAGACTATATGAATTACTAGGAGAAATGAGGATACCGGAAAGATAATCCGGCTGATAAGGAAGACACTAGATAACACATGGGCCCGAGTGAAAAATGGAAATAAGCTGAGTAAACCCTTTACAATTAATATGGGTGTAAAACAAGGAGATGGATTGTCTGCAGTACTCTTTAACCTTGCACTACATAAAGCAATCAGTAAAGTGGACCAGGGAGACACTATTTTTAACAAATCAAGTCAGATCTGTGCTTATGCAGATGATGTAGTGATCATAGCCAGAGAGAAGCGTACACTGAAAAGAGTATATTTAGAATTAGAGAAAGAGGCTACAAATATTGGGTTATTAGTGAATGAGAGTAAAACTAAGAGCATGGTAATGTCCACATCTAACACAAGAAGAGCCCCGCATGATATTACAATAGGCGATAAGACATTTGAGGGTGTGACACAATTTAAGTATCTAGGAGTACTTATTAACAACCAGTGTGATATGACAAACTGTATTAAAGATCGATTACAGGCTGGAAACAGAGCATACTATGCAAACATCAAGATGCTCAGGAATCAACTTATATCGCGAACAACCAAAATGAAGGTATATAAGACAATGATATGACCAGTAGTGACCTATGGCTCTGAAGCTTGGACATTAACTATGGATGATGAGAATACTGTGTTGTAATTCTTATGCTCCGAGCAGGGATGAATGATCAAGTCATTGTCAATATGTATGACGTCCTCTTATTTATCAAAAATTAAACAGCAAGTATCATCAAAAGGCGCCTGGCAAACAAAGAAATAATACAATAATGGTTTACACTCTCAGTTACAAACTTCTTCTATTATTATGAACATTTTGTAAACTTAAGGTGTGCTTCCATACAACATATAACCTCATTCAAATACAAGTTGTAAAATACATATTAGATAAGTCGACAATATCATACCTTTTGACTCTAAGCATAACACATGTTTATGAGTTATCAAAAACTTCCCTACATTCAATATAGATACAATTTTGATGGCTGATGGCTTCAGATTTCACAGACAATATCTTACACATACATTCCGCCATTAGCTGTACATCTTCTTCTGGTTTAAAACAATTGCCAACTTATAAAAGTAAAATACATTTTTGATCACATTGTTGCCAACTTAGATTTACAGTAGAGGTTATAGTCAGTTGTAAACATAATTAAATTTCAATACTCCTCCTTAATTATTTTACAACGAAGCGATTCAAACAATTTTCTATTGAGGGGTTTGGTCAGGATATCAGCAAGTTGCTTGGAGCTCTCGACATGTTTGAGAGCAACGGTTTTGCCCACGTGTTCCTGGATGAATTTGCGTGGAATCTCTATATGTTTCTTTCCTTTTGTAGTCTTCCCCTCGTGTGCATTGTGCAGCATGTGGATTGCTGACTGGTTGTCAACCAACAGCGTGACTGGTTTGTCTGACTTCAACATTTCGAGTTCCAGTCCAATTCTCTTGATCCAGCTGATGTCATCTATCGATGAGACAGCTGCTCGGTATTTTGCTTCTGCTGTTGACGTAGCAACGAGTCGCTGCTTCTGTGTGTACCAAATGATTGGTCCTCCTCTCAACAGTAGAACACTTGTTGAGCGCCCTGTTACGGTGTCCCCACCGTAGTCTGAATCTGTATATGTCACAAGTTTGTCGTCTCCATTGAAGAAAATTCCATAGTCTGGAGTTCCCTTCAAATATTGAAATACCTTCTTCACCATTTTCCAGTTACTCTGCATGGCTTTGCAGTTGAAGCGGCTCAAGTAGGTCACTGCGTAGCAGATATCCGGTCGGGATATTGTAGCCAGGTAGAGTAGACTTCCCACTGCTTCTCGATATGGAGTTGTAGGTGGCGCTGGTCTGTCGTTGATTCGATCTTCTTCGTTTGCCACCATTCCTTTCTCCATGGGTGTTGAACTTGGGTTGCAAGTGTCGAACCGAAAACGATTGATGATCTTTCTGGTGTATCCAGGCTGGTTCACAAAAATTCCTTCATTCTCTATTCTTACTTCCATGCCTAGGTACGTGAATTGCTTCTGAACTGATCGTTGGTAAGTGATTTCAAATTCCCGATTTATGACATCCAAGACTTCAAAAATTTCTTTTTCATTATATCCAGCGATGAGCCCGTCGTCTACGAAAAGAGCCATCATCAAAGTTCTCTTCTTGTTATAGTAAATGCAGGGGTCATCGTCGGTGTTCACTAGTCCAAGTTTCTTCTCAAGAAAATCTGACATTTTCTCATTCCACTTTCTTGGTGCTTGCTTTAGTCCATAATGCTTTTCATTAGTTTGCAGGCTCTGCCAGTATCATCTTCAAATCCTTTAGGTTGATACATGTACAAGTTCTCCTCCAAGTCTCCGTGCAAGAAGGCTGTCTTCACATCAAAGGGATCAAGTTTCATCTTCTCAGTAGCGGCATGACTGAGAATCAGTCTAATTGAAGCATGGTTTGCTACTGGACTAAATGTTTCTGAATAGTCAACTCCTTCTTCCTGCTCAAAGCCACGTGCTACCAGTCGTGCTTTCATTCTCCCATCAGGCTTCTCTCGTAACACCCAGCGGCAGGTCAGGGGTCGAATTGCTTCCGGACATTTCACTAATTTCCAAGTTTCCATCTTCTGTAAGGATTCAAATTCTTCTGTCATGGCTTTCAACCACTTGGCATCTTTCAACGCTTTGGAAATAGAGATATCCTGGATTTCTCCTATCATGGCTAAGTTGGCACTCTTTCCTCCCCGGAGGTAGCCCATGACATAGTCTGATAGTTTGGCTGGTAGCTGAATATTTTGACGATTGCGTAGTCCTGGTCTTCTTGGTTGTTCTTCTTCTCTGGCTTCATCTCATTCTTCGTTTCTGTCTTGTCTCAGGTCTATGCTGTCTTCATACTCATCTTCTTCAATCAACTCGTTCTCGTTCATGGCCATTTCAACATCTGTCAGGTTTCGCTCATCTTTTTCTCCTTCATTAAACACGACGTTATCTGAACTTACAACATCACGTTCTTCAGGCAGATAGACTCTGTAGGATGGAGAGTCAATGTCGTATCCAACCTTTCCTAGACTTCTTGTCAAGCTTGCTTCTCTTGTGGTTGGGAGTCAAAACGTAGCAGTCGCATCCGAAGGTTTTCAGTTTGTTCATGTTGAGCTGTCGTCCAAACCATAGGTTGGCTGGACTCTTTCCTTTCACTGAACTTGTGCCAGTCTGGTTGATCGTGAACACAGAATAGTTCACTGCTTCTGCCCACAAATTGTCCTTCAGGTTTCGTGCATGAATTGCTGTCCTTGCTGACTCTACAATTGTTCTCATTTCACGTTCCACTCTTCCGTTCTGTTCTGGGGTGTAAGCTGTTGAAAAAGTGTGAAAGACACCTAGCTCCTCCAGCAGCTTACGTGTGTTGGCATTCTTGATCTCGGTTCCATTATCTGATCTTAGAATTTTCACCTTTCTTCCGAATTGGTTTTCCACCAGCTTCATGAAACCATCCAGTTTGGCTGCGGCTTCATCCTTCGTCTTCAAGAAGTATACTGTTCGGAAATGTGAAATTCATCCTTGAAAAGCAAGAAATATTTTGCTCCTCCTCGCGATGGTGTCGCCATCTCTCCAATATCTACATGGACCAGATCCAATGGTTGGGTAGCAACCTTCTCGTTCAGTGGGTGAGATACCCGATGTTGTTTACCGTAGGTGCATCCTTCGCAGACTCTCTCGTTGCAATCAACATATGGAATGTCATTCCTGTCCAAAACATCCTTCACATACTTCAGGATTTGGTGTGCGAGCCTCTCGTGCCAGGTTACGATCGAGGTGGCTACCATACAGGCTTCCGACTTCTCCTGGCGTAGCATCATTCTGTACAGGTCACCTTCTCTGACTGCCATGGCCACAATTTCACGATGATCAGACGTTTCAAATATTGACTTATCTTTGTTTGCAATTTGGACATAACCTCTGTCGAGTATCTGACTGACAGATATGAAATTGTAGTTGAGCTTAGGCACATAAAGCACATCCTCCAGGATGACCTTGTAACATTCTGTTCCGTTGAACGCCTCAAGTTGAACGTTGCCGATGCCAACACCCTCTAGTACAGTCGCATCTCCGATGACAATAGGAGATGGAGTTTCCAATTCAATCAATTTGACGAACCAGTTCCTGTGTGATGTCATATGTTGTGTAGCTCCACAGTCCTGGTACCAGTGATTTCGTGTGTTACATTTCAAATTTAGACTGTTCAGCTCTGCAGTTGACAGTCCCACTGACGCTAGTGCGTGGTATGTGCGATTCGTGCTCTTCTGTACACTCCGTTCCGACCTTTCATTGCCATTTTTGTTGTCATCCTTCTTAGTACAGTCTCTTGGGAAGTGACCTTTCTGTTCACACACATGGCAAGGGTAGTTTTCTTTACAATAGGCAAGATATTTGGCACAGGGTTTGTTTCTGCAGTGTTTCTTCACATGTCCTTTCTGTCCACACTTAAAGCAGCTGACTGGCGCGCTTCCACCTTGTCTGTTGCTATTGTTGTGAGTAGACTGATTTCCAGTTTTCTTCTCCATTGCGATGAGTGCGTTGACTGCAGTTGCTCCACTTTCCTTTTTACCTTCATTGAGTCGATCCTCTTCCAGCCTCAATCTTTCGATGAGTGTTTCAATAGTTTTGTCGGCTCCTGTCACATTGTCCCAGGCTGTTCTGAAATGGTGCAGCTTAGGTGGTAGCATACTCAGCATTCGTGTCATGATCCAACTGCCTTTTACCCTGTCGTCATCTGATGACAGGTCTTCGGCTATCTGTTGAATCTCCAAGCAATTCTCAACAGCTGATTTTTGGCTGTCAAACACATAACCAAACAATTTCCTTTGCAAACCCTCAACAGTAATATCAGACTTTTTACCATAAACATTTTCTAGCTTATCTAACATTTGTTTTGCAGTTTGGCATTTGACTAGCCTTTTCGCTATATTACTACTGACATTTAAATACCTAAGTCTATTGTTGCCTGGCAATGCAAGCTGCATCACGTCGCCACTACCAGTGTTCTGGTACAGAATTGCGAGCTGCTTATAAATTGCAGTCACGGGAAGTAATTAGTGCAAAAAGATTTCATATGCCCCTTGAAACAGTTGTCATCATGACAATAGTATGCCTCTGTACCTATAAGGGCGATGGTGTTGGTGCAGTGAGGTTATCACCTGCAATAAGCGTTGGTGCTTTCCGATCCTTATCCTTGAGCGATCCCGTTCTGTAGTAGAATTCATTATCATCCATAAAATAAAATTAATCCACCGTGCGGAGCCGGGCACTATTGCTAGTGATGAATAAATCTATAGCCATGGCCGGCTAAATCATGACATGAACACTACATACTGTGCCCGTTTGGACCGAGGTCCAACGACCACAATTTGTAAAATACCGACATCAGATTAGCACGAGAAAATATATCTCAGGGTCTACCTAGGTGAATACTTGGGTCTAATCTGGCATCCCTGATCTCGGTAATTCACAGGTAAGGTAAGGTGAGAAATTATTTTTTTGAACTAACACATTCCTTAAAATCTCAATTTATTTATAGATAAAAATATGATTCGAATGGCAAAAATCTCAACAAAGATAAAACAAATCACACATGAGAAATCAACAGTCCCTAAAATATTACTAGAATGTCGCAGATATGATAATCAGAAAATTAATTAGTCCATTCTGATATCCAAAAAAAAAAAAGAATATTTACACTGGTAATCACTGTTCAATAAAGAGTTCTGAGTGATCCCTAATATTTACATGTTCATAGTTCACTTTTTGAAAGATTGCATTTGATTTTTCAAATATTCGTAGCAAAACATTTCTCAAAAAAAAATAGTCACTTGATTCATTCGGTGTTATTCCAAAATTAGACTTATTTGGAAAAATTATCATATCACTGATTCGTTGTTTCATAACAATATCAATACTCGACTGACATAAAGGCGAATGTTAATAATTGTTCATAAAGATTTTCAATTTCCAAAAAACTAAATTTGTTCTAAAACTTTTCATAATATTTTGAAAATTTAACTTTCTTCTTTCCTCACTTTCATTTGTTTAAATGTCACAAAAATTTTAAATTATTTTCATATGTTATTAACATTACACAAAAATTGTTGTAACCAATATAAATTATTGCTATCCACCATCAGCAGATTAAATCATTTAACTCTTCACCAAAATTTTATGTTATCAAAAATTTTCTATCACCAAAATTTTCATATAATCTCACAAAAAAATCATTTTTAAAAATTATTATTATTAATTAATTAATTTCAAAATTTCCCTTCACTTTATTTATAACAAGTTTTCTCAACCTCTCACATGATGAATATTTTATTTGCTCATTTCCACTGTTATTATTATTATTCCAAAATATAAAAATTCATTAATTATTTATTTTAATTCATTTGCACTTTTCATCTTTTTTTTCTCGGTCAGGTTCAAAAAATCTAAATTCATGTTCTTCAATTATTTACTTAGGCATACCATTGGAACTTCGAGTTGATCCAAAAAAAATAATTTGGATTGACAGAATAGTGAAATCTGACAAGAATATGGGGCGGTCCACATTGCCTAACCCTTCTTTTACAAATTTAGCCCACAGGCTCTTTCAAACATACGCACATCCTTGTGTGCCCACAACTACGGGAACAAAACTCACTTGGATGACCCCCAAGGTCTCCACAACTTTAAGTGTCGCCAAACGCACACTAAAATCATCACCAAAATATTCTGCACACAACATCTTTTTTTATCGTATATAATTTTTTTTTCTTGTAATATTCTGTCAATTACTAGACTGTGTTCTTCAGTGTTATTTTACCAATTAAATAAATTCTGGTCAATATCTCTTTGCCTCCCATTTACATAAATTCTCCCTAATTTGATACATTAAATACCTGCCGTTCCTTTGTTTTCATCTGAATATATATTTTTAAGTGCTTTTGGAAAAATTAATTCTGAGCTCAAAAATCTTACTTCTTCATTCTCTTCATCCATAAACTCATTTAAATTTATTTAAACTTCCAAACTTTTATTCAAAAATAAACAAAGTTATTTAATTTAAGTCCTTCCAACTAATTAAATTCATCCACAAATTATTATTATTATTACAAAAAAAATATTTAGGCATCATCAATGTCATAAATGATTATTATCGCCCTATTCGTTTAATAAATAAATATTTATATCTCATCTGTAAATGATTATTATTAACATCTCCTATTATTTTTATTTAATGCATTAATTATTTAATCACATAGAACTAAAAAAGCCATCTCAGCCTACTATCAGATGAATAATACAATAGTAGGGAAGAATGAGATAAGCATCAAGACCAAAATGCAGATTTACAACACGGTTATGGCCCCGATTACCCTATATGGCACAGAGAGTTTAGCACTGCAAGACAAGCATCTCAGTAAAATCACTGCCACTGAAATGAAGTATACAAGGCGAGCAGTAGGGAGGACTAGAAGGGATAGGATCCGGAATGAGAGAATCAGAGAAGAAGCAGGACAAAAGAAGGCGATAAGTATGGTGATTGAGGAACGTCAGTTGAAGTGGTATGGACATGTCAGGAGGATGGAACAAGAGAGAAAAGCGAAGCAGGTTTTTGAAATGCGAGTGAAAGGGATAGTAGGAAGAGGAAGACCCCGTACCACTTGGGATGACAGAATTGAGAAAATCGGACAGAAGCGAGGGAAATCCATGCTGGAAATGAAGAGATTGTGTGAAAATAGATCGGAGTGGCAGAGATGGACAGAACGAAGCTACCCCGACGCTTGATGGCACAAGGGATACGAAGAAGAAGAAGAAAAATTATTTAATCACAATTAACAATTAATTTAATTTAGTTCCTAATGTTCGGTATTATCACTCCCTAATTATTTATAACTTTAAATAGCATCGTTATTATTTATAATATTATTAACTTATTCACTTCACACTTGATTATTATTATTATTATTATTATTATTATTATTATTATTATTATTATTATTATTATTATTATATAAATCAAATTATTTAAATAATCCAAGCCGCAATTACTTCAGCTCTCATAATAAGAATTAAAGAAAAATACTTCTATCCCTTGGAATAATCGAAATATTTCATGTCGGAACATGAACTAATGCCTGGCCTGACAAAAATCGTAGATCGAAAAATAAATTGTCAGACAGCAGTTCCATTTGTCATCCAGACAAATACAATCGAAAATCTAGCTACGGTGAAAAATGTGTGTTGATTTCTGATCGTGAATGTTCAAAAATATGGAATTCTCTAATACTACAGGTTAGTGGATAGTACATGAATAGTTGTCTTACTTCATTCTTGATGTAGAGGAAGAGCGTGTCCTGCGGTGGACACTATTCCAACAGTGTCTTCCCATGGCCATCTGCCGTATCCATATACCTCGTTCGTCTCCATGTCCTACCAATCCTACGAGTAGTTTTAGCGGCGCATGTTGATAATCGCAGTCACTCGTTCGAAATAACTCCCGCTATCACCAGTACCGTGTAACATGACGAAAGGTTGCTCAGTCATAGACTGGTACAGTACTCCTGTAGATTTGAGAATAAATCTCATATTCAAATAATGCGGTTTCGTTTGCACGCTAAGATAGGAACACCTATTAGCTGCATAAACGAACTGATGAAATAAAACTTCTCCTGATGAAATTCGAAGTGCCTGATGTATAGTCACCACAAGAAATACATCGTTCTGTAGGCTAAATTCTGTGAATGGTTTCGACACTACCATCACCTGACTGTAGAATATGTGACCTGAAAGTCAGTGGATATTCTAAGTCCATTCGCTGCCAAAAGTTAAGTTTGTTCACTCGAACAAAAACTAAGTCGTGCTGACCACTGGTACGGCGACTAAGTCCTCCGACCGTCAGAATCTCGGCGTGTATACTGTCACTTCACGTTACGTAGTTCTGCACATGAGCAAATGCTCCGTTGTAATGATGTGACTATGTTAAGAATCGTGGCCTTTATATAGTCCAGCGAGAAATTGTTCCAGAACTTTCCATCTCGTATCTCGGCTTCTACTGGACCGTTTTTAACGCTTGATATCTCAAATTCCTTCTCTTGTAATTGCCAGTAAAGTGTGCTAATTTCCTAGCGTCCATCTCTTCTCCTAAAGGTAATTCCAGAAAAATATTTCTTGTGACATGCGGGCTCCACGTCATTAACTCACGTCACTCGCCCCTGCGATGCATGCTTCCCTCAGCACTCTTGAGTCTCCTCCGCGCGTTATTCAAACCATCCATTCCCTCAATCTCTTCAACTAATAACTCTTCTTTCCAAAATAATAATGTCAACAATGTCACGGACGTTTGAACGATCCGGGTATAATACAATGTGGAAGTTTGAATCTTCGTGAATATCCACTACTGCCTACATCACTGGAAATGATTTCGAAGAAATTAGAGATGTTTTCGAGTTTGAAACTTAAGACTTTCGAAATGGTGAAGGAAGTGGGTATTAACCACGACTATACTTCTACGAGATTGGGAACTCCTACCAAGGGTGATGGTGTCGACAATCTGGAAGTACGAGGTCACCATTGTTGCGGTATTGCAGTCCAATTTCGAGGATGGAAACGGCAGAAAGTGAGAGGTTTTCCAGTTCGAGTCCATGATGGTTGGATGGGCATACTGTACCCCAGTATGATTCGAGAACAGGACCGGGGCATATATTCCTATTGTATGCTAACTCCCAGAGACATCACAAGGCAGAAGCAAATACAACATATCTGTGGTAGTAGAGTATCAGTATCCTGTTGTAACCATAATTGACATTCTTTTCTTTTCGTGTAGCATGATTGAGGAGTGGTTTAGCTTCGATATTTCTTTCGTGACTGGCCACATTTTCAATCGGATTTTGATTCGAATAACGAATGCATCCTTGTTTCAATTTTGTCTTTTGAATTAACTTTAATATTAATATTTTGGGTTCTGAAATTCATTTTAATGATAATGAATATTTTTATTGTTATGAAGAGGATCGTTAGGAAGATGATTTGCGTTTTTTAAGAAGTCGAATTTCATCTGTAATTACGTTGAACTTTGATAATATTTTGGTGAACTTTTTGACTTTTATCTCAAAGTGATGTGTTGATCTCCATTGTTGTTGGAGGCTAATTTTTCGAGAATAACCATTGAATATCGCTCTCATGAGCTTTAGTGATAGGAATTTTGTTTTTGATGAGAGGAGTTAATTATTCTCAATTTTGATAAACTCTTTATTCGTTGAATGTTATTGATCAACGATGATTTCTAATGAACCGTTAGTAGAATAACTTGTGTTACCAGGTTCCATGGTGTAGAAGGCATCGTTGTTATTTTACGTATTCATATGAGTTAGAGAAGTCTGTTCAATTCGGATCATTTTAACTTCTAATGGATCCCAAAAGTGTGCTCTGTGCCTAGAGGATTTCATGGTCTAAGGTTGAAGGATTTAGATAGATGATCATTTGGAGTTGAGAATTTAATTTTTGGTTAACATTCAATCTTTTAATAAGATTCCCAAGAATGGGTTTGAGAGTTAATAATCATTGTTATTAAAATACGACACGACGTATTTCGAAAGGCAAAGCTACTATATCTCGGTGGAGTTTAATATGTAATCCGTTCCCAAGAGTTTGACCATGCACAATGGAGTTATGAATTTTGGATCGGCACGATGGTATGTGCGACATTTAAAATGTACTCGATGCGTTTAAAAGGTTTATGGTCACCATGAAGGTGTGATTTATGCATATATAAAGTGCGTTCAAAAAGTAACGAGCTGAAGGCTGAAATGCGCAAACCGGTGACGACATCGGCTAATAGTGGCGTATGTAACGAGGTGTGGTTCCGACCAGAGCGTGGAAGGTCACAGCCCGTCGCTAGAGGGCACGCGTGCACGTCACGTGACGATACAAAGCGAGCAGCAGCATGCATCAATCGTCCAACCAAGACCAAGACAGTAGGCCATTCGACATGCTTCCTGGTGTGGCTGAAGACTGTGGGGCACCCATTGGGCACACACTTTGCGCAAGTGCAGTCGTTCCTTCATGATGATGTGCACACTTCCGACGCTCAATCCGACCACGACGGCTATGGCGTTCACTGTCACTCAGCGGTCCTGGGTAATGAGTACATCAACCAGATAGACGTTGTCATCGGTAATGCAGGGGGGGGGGGTACCCCAGACCGGCCATCATCGGCTAACGACACCCGTCCTTCCCTGAAGCGCTTGTGCCACGCCTTGACCCTTGCAAGAGGCATGCAGTGTTCGCCGTACACTTGTGACATTCGGCGATGAATGTCCGTTCCCCCTACTCCTTCCGCTGTCAGAAACCGTACAACACCTCTTTGCTCTTCGGTTGACGCCTCCATGTCACTGTTGCAATGCCACTGCTCGCTTTGTATCGTCACCTGACGTGCACGCATGCCCTCTAGCGACGGGCTGTGACCTTCCACGCTCTGGTCGTAACCACACCTCGTTACACATGCCACGATTAGCCGATGTCGTCACTGGTTTGCACATTACAGCCTCCGGCTCGTTACTTTTTGAACGCACCTTATATATATATTAGTAGATATTACTTGGTGTTTAATAGAACAGTACTATGTGAAGTAGGTGTTGATGGAGATTTTCGGTAAGATCTTCAAGTAAAATGTTTGTTATGTTATTGCTTATGTCAGCGGCGGCTCGTGGGGGTAAAAGTTCGGTGCAGCCCAACACACGCTCGTGTGCTGTAAACGCATACATTTTGAATAGGTGTGTTGGGTCATCTAGCTAGGAGGAAATCTGGTATCGGGGTGATGCATTGGGAAGACAATGGCATACAAATCAACCGCTGTATTATTTTCATGCACTTACTTTAAATAGCACAACATAAGTATAAAATTAACTAAAAGAGCAAATATTACTCACATTCGGTCACGTCTATTGCTTGTATGTTAAATCTATTCTTCGGTCCTTTGAAGCAGCGAACTTGTCTATGATGTCATCGTAAAAGGGCATTGTATTCATCAAGTCGTTGAGCAGTGACTTCTCTAGGGATATGGTTGCCAGCGCAGTCAGCCTCTCCTGGGATGTTGAATTCCTTAAGTATGTTTTAATCCGCTGAAGGCATGAAAAGCTTCTTTCTACTGAGGAACTGGTAGACGGTATAGTAAGTATTAAACAAAATAATTTATACGCTTCTTTGAACACATCGTTAAGTTCATTCTTATTGAGCGACAAAATTATTTCCTCCAAACTGGTATTTTTGTAGGTAGAATCAGAATAGATGTACTGAATTTCGTCTTTTTAACCTGTGTGTGTCAAATATCGTGGGATAAGAGATTTTTAAGTTCTCTAGAGCATCAAGAGGGAGGATTTTAGAATATTCTTCAAACTTAGAGCTATCTCCTAAGCAAAGAAACTGGAGCTTCTGCATATCTTGAAATCTTGTATCAATTTCTAAGGAGACTATATCCAATATCTCAAAATACATCACTCGATACTTAAGGAAAACCTCGTTTTCTGTTTTTAAACCAGAATGTCTTTTAAGTTCAATTTTAGTTTTCTTCTCAGCCATTTGAAAATAGGTTTTAAACGTTTCTTCATTCCTTTTACCTAGTATCAGTTGCCGCGTAGTGTTTATTTTTGAGGTGCAGAAGTAAATGTCCAGAGACTTCTTTTGGAGCACGTTAAATAATATATTAGCAAGCTCAAAAATGGCATTGAATACTATTGATAAAAATGTGAATTGGAAGCTATTAAAGTTATTAAACAACCCCTCTGATTGACGAATGGTCTTTTCGTCTGACTGAGGGTCGTGCATAAGTCTTTCAAAAATATCTTTCAATCCCTCCCACTCCTCGACAACCACGTTTAAAAGTTTTCCATGTGACGACCAACGTGTATCCACACCAGATGGTATTCGTTTCGCAATTACTGAATCAGCGACGAAAGTTCTTTTGGCTGATGAATGAAAAAATGAGGGTATACCACCCAGACTCGCAAAAAAAAACGGCACTCTGATATGTTGCTAATACTTTGCTTTACCACTAGATTTAATCGGTGTGCCAAACAATGTACAAATAATGCTTGAGGGGCATCTTCCTTGACCTTGGTTTGAAGACCGTTTAGATGACCTTCCATGACACTAGCTCCGTCATAACACTGGGCAATCAATTTAGTTTTGTAAGAAAATTCACTCAAAACAGTCTGAAGCAAGTGGAACAAAGTAATCGCTGTACGGTCCGAACTAACATCATAAAAGCCAAGAAACCGTTCAACTAGCGCACCTTTGTAAGTAATATACCGAAGTATCACCGAACACTGCGATTTCTTTGTGATGTCAGTTGTATCATCGACCAGAACTGAAAAGGAAGGGGTTTCTAAAATTTCTTCTTTCGCAGCATCCCTAATGAAGGTATAGATGCAGTCTATTAGCTCACACTGTATGGTTTTCGATTTTCCGCTTAAAACTTACTTTATCGAAGCATAACGGTGTTGCATTTCTAATGAGCTGCTACAGACTAGAAGTTTCAACAGTTCTTTGAAATTCCCTCTATTTAAGGAGGAGTCGCTCTCATCATGGCCTCTAAATGCCATTTCCTGTTTAGACAGAAATAAAACTGCATCGATTGGTAATCGCATGAAAAGTCTGTTAAGCCTCACATTCTCATTAAACTTTGTGATATAAAGACGAGCATTTTCTCTTAAAGCGTCAGCAATTTGATTCTGATTCTTTTTAAGTTCTTTAAATCCCACGGCACTTTTTATATGCTCCGAGGAACCTTCGTGCTTTTGGAAAGACCTAGTAGCACAGGACATATTTTCAAATCCTGTATGATTCCCGACTCCCTGTTTCACTCCTACAATAAGACAAGGCCAACAAAAGAGTTTCTGCAAATACTGACTACCGCATAACCACGGATAACTACTATACCAAGATACCTGGAAATTTCGCGTGTGCACCTTTCCGGAGGCAGAACCAGTTTTTTTTGTGATATGTCAAAAGTGGTTGGGGTTGATTGTTTGATAACATTTCTTTTTTATCCTCCTCCTTCCATTTAGAAAACGGAGTTTCTCTTAAAATACAAACTAAATCTACGGACGGTTCCATGTTAAAACACGCCTTGGAGGGAACACTATTATTTCACATTATAAGAAAAGATTTAAATACGACCTCTCACTCTACATAGGTACTCGTACTTATATTTATAACATAACTGAATTTCAAACGCACTTCCTCTCCAAACATACACCAATAATTACGTTAAGCTTAGCACAGTACGGTAACTATAAAAGCGCCACTGCTACTGTATGCTCTTCAAAAGCGCTCGTTCTATTTACACTTCACTCACAAATAATGCGCCACACGGCCACGAATCACAATTTAACAGCACAATTTTTACTGTAAAAGAATACTTCGTACACCACACATTGCTTCTTGTTACAACTGTTCCCGAACAGTCTACCAGCGGGGAGCCAGAGTTATATTCGGGTGCGGTCGGATAATATCGTTACAGCTAGTGTGAAGCAGCCCAATATCCCGCTTGCTCGAACGGCTGCACCAAGCCACACCAAGCGGAATAGTTCCGCATACATAATGCAGGCAGTTTGGCGCTTTGTCATGGCAACCGTTCAGTTATACGTCACAAGTCAGCCCATACTGCTGTGAGCAATAGTAGGGCTGCACTCCTCCCGCAAGGTGCAATCGTAAGGAAACCGACTGCGGGGCTTGCTTAATTTACTAGTAAGTAAGAGCGCTACGCCGGTTGTGTAATCACAACATATAAATCGTACTTTTCGTTCTTATTAACGAATACGGTAGGTTTTAAAGAGAAACTATAGGGATTCAGAAAATGATAAGACAATTGGTTTGAGAAATGTTAGTACAGCCGGGCTGTAGCTGATGCACTCGAAAAGCCGCTACTGGCTTATGTGAGTGCAATGTGAATGTCAGGTGTGACATAAATAATTATTGAATCGTATCGTAATGGATCTTTACGATGTTAAAAGGTGTGTGACAGAATTTATTCCGAGTACAGGTTGAAAAAGTATATGGAAAATATTCATTAAATCAAACTTGAGATTTAATTAGCGAAGCCAGCAGAGATATTTTAGCCATCTCATTAAATATATTTAGATTGATTTTGAAATTCATATTCTTCTTAGCTTCATCGCTTGGTTGAATGATTACTGGAAACGACTGAAATGATTATGACGAAATATAATAATTTGTAACACGCAAGGTTGAATTGTGACTGCGATAAGCTTATTGCGAACGCACTTAGGGGTGTGAGTGATTATGTAAATTTGTAGATATAACTATTTAATATAAATCCTCAGGTCGGAATGAAATTAAATGTGGAGTAAAATGAAATCTTGGAGTCGGAATGAAATTAAAAGGAGAATGAAAGTAAATCCTCTGGGCGGAATGGAATTAAATGGAATTAAATGTGGAATAAAATTAAATCTTGGTGTCGGAATGAAATTGAATCTCTGACTTGGAGTGAAACTAAATGTGGAAAAAAAATCCTCAGGACGGAATGAAATTGAATGTGGAATAAAATTAAATCTTGACGTAGGAATGAAATTAAATCCTCGACTCGGAGTGAAATTAAATCTGGAATGAAATTAAATCTTGAGGTCGGAGTGAAATTAAATGTGCAGTGAAATTAAACCTTGAGGTCGGAGTGAAATTAGACCGGAGTGAAATTAAATCTTGTGGTCGGAATAAAATTAAATCGTCGACTGGGAGTGAATATACAGTATATTTGGAATTATATTAATTCTTGAGGTCAGAGTGAAATGAAATGTGTAACTAAATTATATCTTGAGGTCGGAGTGAAACGAAACGTGGAACTAAATTAAATCTTGAGGTCGGAGTGAAATGAAATGTGAAATTCAATTAAATCTAGAGGTCGGAGTGAAATGAAATGTGTAACTAAATTAAATCTTGAGGTCGTAGTGAAATTGAATTCATACAATTGAATTATATTCCGCCGGAATGAAATTAAATTCATACAATTCAATTATATTCCGGCTGGAGTGAAATTAAATTCATACAATTTAATTATATTCCGGACGAAGTGAAATGAAATTCATACAATGTAGTTCAATTCCTGTTGGAATGAAGCTACGAACAAACATTTAATGCTATTCTGGCCATAGAGAACTTAAACCCAAACAATTTCATTCGACTCCGGCCGGGGTGAAATGTAATTCATACAATTTAATTCTATTCCTGCTGGAATATAACTGTGAACGAACATTTAATTCTATTCCGGCCGGAGTGAAATTAAATTCATACAATTTAATTCTACTCCGGCCGGAGTGAAATTAAATTCATACACATTCATTCCAACGAGCATTTCATTCTATTCCGACGTGAATAAAATAAATCCACAGAATTTAATGATGTGTAAAATACAGTATAAGGTGAAATGTAATTACTAGAATTACGGTTTATTCACAGAGGAATAGCACTCTTAATGAAGAGTTTGTCTTATTCAATCCAATGAATGATAATGATCATATGGCCTCCTGAGAGGCGGTTTCTAAACCACCCATTTTATTTGTACCCGACTGTACATGCTCAGCTATGTTAAATAATTAATATCTCGCGAACCCATGGTCGGATTTTAACAAATGAGGTGTCGTTGGACTTGGGGTGATGTCCTCTTTCCTATGAATGAATTGTATTTTTGTAAATTGAACATTTTTGTTATTGAAAGTAGGGGATATTTCGAAAGACAAACATGATAGAACGTTGTGCAATAGCTTAAAAGAATGGTCTTTGTGTCCTTTATGGTTAGAACAATTTTTTTTTTCACATTTTTTTGAAAAACGTTCAATTTTTAAAGTGGCTACATTTTTTAAAACTAACAAGTTTACAAAAAATTTGTTTGACATAAATGAAAGGTCCCTACCCCCTCTACCCCCAAAATATATTTCAAGTCTCTAGGACAGAAACTGTACAGTAGTATGAGAATGGTGGCGCGGCTCCACAGCCTACTTTCTCGCGAACTTTGCCGATATCTCGCGAGCGCATGGTCGTATTTTCATGTGTGATGTATTGTAGGACTTGGAGTGACGTCCTCTTTCCTGTGAATAACGTGTACTATTTAAAAAACATTGACAATTTTTGTTTTTGAAAGTAGGTGATATTTTTAAAACAAACATTATAGACGGTTATGCCATGGCTTAAACGGACGGTCTTTATGTCCATTATGGTTAGAACAAAAGTTTATATATTTTTACATCTTTTTGAAAAACGTTGAATTTTGAAACTGTCACTATTTCGGAAACGAGGAAATGTTTGTTTGATATAAATGAAAGCCTTTACCCCCTCTACCCCCAAAATAAATTTTAAGTCCTTAGGCCAAATCTGTGCAGGTTTTGGGTGAATCATATGTTTTTTTGACATTTCCCCTAATATTTGGTAAACCAAATAAGTGATAATGACGTGTGACATGTTATTTTTTTTGTCTCGTTGTCCTCTTTACGGGGATGTATGTGTTGAAAAGATGTGAAAATGTTTTTTGGGGTTAAAAACGTGATTTCAGACTTTTTGTTATATCTGTTAAATCCATGGTCGGATTTTAACAAATGAGGTGTCCAAGGACTCGGGGTGGCGCCCTTTTTTCAAAAAAAAAGTCACGAAGGGCCTAACGCTGAAAAATAAAATTTATTCTTTAAACAATTTTTACATTTTTAATTAAGAATGGTGGTACACCGAGAGACGGTACCGCTGAGTCATGTTTGAACGAGGCTCTCGCCGACCACGGTGGCCGTGATCAATAGAGCAAATGGATATTTGGACGAGACGATTTTCCGATTTTTCCTATGACGATTGGACGGAGGCTAATATCCGAAAATGCGTAAAGCATGCTAAGATTGTTTTACCCCTGAAAGAGGTCTTTATCGCGTTAATAAACGGTGATGAGTAACATGAAAAATGATAATTCTATGATGTGAATGAAAGCGAGCTTGATAGTTGACAACAAGAACTTGCCTATGTCTCGCTGGAAGGCAGAACAGAAATAAGGAAATCTGCTCGAGGCAGCTTGGTGCTGGGGCTGGCAGGATGAGAATAGTAGGGGACAGGGCCCGTTTTAACCCACAGCCTACTTTCCTACGAAGTTTGCCGATATCTCCCCAACGCCTGTTCGGGTTTTGATGTGTGACGTGTCGTAGGACTCTGGGTGACGCCCTTGTTCCAATGGAGAACGTTTTTCCCCCCAAAAAATAAAAACTACCCCTACTAGGGGGTGAAATAGTAATATGAACTAATTTTCGTCCTAGATGCTTGTACTTTATTTTGGGGGTAGAGGGGGTAGGGACCTCTCATTTATGTCAAATAACCTTTTTTGTAAATATCCTAATTATGGAAATATGAAATTTTTAAAATTGGGATTTTTTTAATTCTAGAGACTTGAAACTTGGTTTGTGGGTAGAGGGGTAAGGACCTTTCATTGATGTCAAACCAATGTTTTTGTAAAATTCCTAATTTTGGAACTATAGCCCATTTTGAAAATTTGTTTTGTTCTGTCCTAGAGACTTGAAATTTGGTATGGAGGTAGGGGACCTTTCATTTATGTCAAACATACTTTTTTGTAAAATTCATAATTTTGGAAATATAACCCATTTTCTAACCATGTTTTGGAAAAATAAAATAAAAATTAAAAAAATGGAATACCGCCACGGCGACCTTGGGCCCCCCTCGAAAAAATCCATGGCTATTTCGATGGAACGGCGGGACGTAATACGACGATTGGTTTTTCAGATGTGGCGAACCACGATAGCCATGCTTGCAAATGCATTAGTCGATATTTGAATGAACCATGATTCGCAGAGGCTTATGCCATTGTTTGTAGCAGGCAATCGAACCCGAGATACTTTAAGACCAATCCTAGCACGCTAACCCGTAAGCTATGAATGAACGAAACCGGTGGTCGCCCACGGCGTTTCATGCTTGCAAAACGCATTCATTGCTATTTCACAAATCATGGATCGCAGAGACTTAGGCAGTGGTCATGCCAGGCAATGCATTCATCGCTATTTCATGAACCATGGATCGCAGAGGCTTATGCGGCGGCCATGCTCCTCAATATTGTGAATCGATTGCGATAGACCGAGTCAGTGAATGGAATGAATGAATGAATGAATGAATGAATGAATGAATGAACCGTCCTGGTATTCGCCTGGTGGTAAAATGGGAAACCACGAAAACCATTTTTTCAGGACAGGTGAGGTGAGATTCAAACCCACGCTCTCTTGATGGTGGCTTATGTTGGTGACTTATGGTGGTGGTGGTGGCTTATGTTGGTGGTTTATGTTGATGGCTTATGGTGATGGCTTATGGTGGTGGCTTATGGTGGTAGCTTATGGTGATGGCTTATGGTGGTTAATGTTGATGGTTTATGTTGGTGGCATATGTTGATCATTATCATCATCTTGCACAGTTTCCAGCCACTGGCCGGGTCTGTTTGGAACACAAGCCTCTCCAACGTCTTCTGTCTTCCCACCATCTCTCAGCCTCCACCCTTGTCCAGTCTTCTCCTCTCTTCTTCACGCTTTCTTCCACCCCCCTCAACCACTTGTCTCTCGGTCTCCCTCTTGGTCTCTTTCCTTCCCACTTCGTCTCGTGTATCCTCCTGGGTATCCTCTTCTCCTCCATTCGTTTTACATGTCCGAACCATCTAAGTCTAGATTTCTCTATACCATCCTGTAATGGTTCCTCCTTCATTAATTCTCTGGTCCTCTCATTTCTTATTCTGTCCATCTTTGTAGCTCCAATTCTGCTTCTCAAGAACCTCATATCACAGGCCTGTATTTTGCTCTTCTCCCTTCCTTTCATAACCCAGGTCTTCGAGGCATACGTCAGGATAGGGACATAGTACGTCCGATATATGATCTTTTTGCTGTTCTGAGGAACATCCTTGCTCCATAGCATGCTTCTCACACTCCTCCGGAATGCTTCTGCCTGTCTCCCCGCTCATTTATTTCTCTATCGTTTCTTCCATTATCTTGTATCAGGCTTCCCAGATACTTGAAACTCTCCACTTTCTTCAGCTGTTCCCCACCAATTGTTATTTCTGTTGTGGTTCTTTCCTTTTTCCTTGTTGTGATCACCATCTCACTCTTATTTATGCTAAATTTCATCCCATATCCTTGTATAATCCCACACGTCCAACTGTACCTGTACCTCCTCCTCCTTGTTTCCCCAAATTATCAAATCATCTGCAAACACCATTGCTTTCATCTTTCCTTCCCCAATTACTTGTGCCACTCGGGTCATTATGTCATCCATCACCACAATGAAAAGTAACGGTGACAGTGCACTTCCTTGTTTCAGGCCGTTTCTCTGTTCTAACCAGTCCGATCTCTCTCCTCCCACTTTCACACAGCTCACGCTTCCCTTGTACATCTCCTTTATCCTCTTTATAATCTATTTCTCTACTCCTCTATCCTCCAGGGACTTCCATACTTTGTTTCTGCATACACTGTCATATGCTTTCTCAATGTCCAGGAAGGCCATCAGTAGATCTGTTCCATACTCATAGTGCTGTTCTTGTAACTGCCTTACAGCAAAAATCAAATCCACTGTGGACCTTCCTGCTCTGAAGCCATGTTGTTCTTCCCTCATCCCTCCTTCTATCCTTGTCCTAATTCTCTTTTCCAAAACTTTCTCAAACATCTTTGCACAATGACTCATCAGTTTTATTCCCCGATAGTTCCTGCATTCTGTACTACTACCTTTCTTGAAGATCGGGACAATTATTCCCTTTTTCCAGTCCTCTGGGGGTCTTCCTTTCATTCCATGCTGTCTTCATCACTCGGTACAACCATTGTATCCCCACCTCTCCTGCTGCTCTCACCATCTCCACACTCATCTCATCCACACCCGGTGCCTTCCCTCCTTTCATCTTGTTCACTGCATCTTCCATTTCTTTCCATGTTAAGTCCTTTTCTGTTTGCAGTTCATCTTCCTCTTCCCCGATTTCTTCCTCCTTGCCGTGGTTTCCATTTGGGTTCAGGAGTTCTTCAAAATATTATTTCCACATTTTCTTCAGTTCTTCCCTATTTTCTATCTCTTGTCCCCTTTTGTTCACCATTCTAACATAATCCGTAGGATCCTTCCGCCTCTTATTCTTTACCATCCCATACAGGACCTTTTTTGTAACTTCACTATCCTCCTTCATCATCTTTGTCCACTCTTCCATCCACTTTCTTCTCTCCTCAGCCACTACTCTCTTTGCCTCCTTCTTTCTTTCCTGGTACTCTTCCCCTGTCTCTACCGTCCTATTTTGATACCACCTCCTAAAGGCTCTATTCTTTTCCCTTACTATTTCTTTTGTCTTCTCATTCCACCATGGTGTTTCCTTCCACCTCTTCTTACTACTTGTCCTCCCACATACTGCTTCTGCTGCACCTACTAGTGTCTTCTTAAATCTAGCCCATTCCTCTTCCACCCTTCTTTCTTCATCTGTTGGAATTCCTTCCTTTACCATTTTGAGGTACTCGACCCTTCTATCTCCTTCTTTCAGTTTCCATATCCTTATACGTCTTTCCTGGTTCTCAGTCTTTTTCTTCTCCTTAGTCCCTCTCAGGTTCATTACCAGCAATCGATGGCCGCTATCCAGGTTCTCCGATGGTATAACCTTGATGTCCGTGATGTTCTTATTTAATTCTTTCTCATACAGTATATAGTCGACCACCGACTTCCTGGTCAAGTCATCACTGTACCATGTGATTGTGTGGCTTTCTCTTTTCTTGAACCAGGAGTTCCCAACTAGCAGGCTGCTCCTTTGGCAGAAGTCCAACAGTCTCTTTTCTTCCTCATTTCTTCCGCCCCAACCCTCTGGTCCCAGCACACTCTCATACCCTTGTCTTTCTCTTCCTACATGGGCATTCAAATCCCAAATAACAATCATATTTCTTCCAACCAGCTGCTTCTGCAATTCCTCTTCATACTCCTCCTTCTCTTCAGAGGCGCAGCCTACTTGTGGAGCATACACTTGCACTATTTCTACGGTCTCTCACCTCAGTGCTACTTTCACTTTCATCATCCTATCACGTATTCTCTTCACTTCTTCTTTTAAAACATCTCGAACTACTACTCCCACTCCATTCCTCTTTCCCTCTTCATTCCCACTCCAGTACCGTCTATAGCCTTTTCTCAGTTCTCTCCTTCCTTCCCCTTTCCACTTTGTTTCTGCCAATCCCAATAAATCCAACTTCCTTCTTTCCATCATATCCACTATCTCCTCCACCTTCCTCGTCAGCGTTCTTATGTTTAAAGTTCCAAACCTTAGTCCGTGTTAGCAGCCGTGTCGTCGTCTATTATATCCATCATGTCTGAGGCTCGTTCCATTCTTGATAGCATTTGGTTTCATCCACTACTGGCTCGCTGGGCCCATCGTAGCTACACCAGAGCCCCGTTAGCCGTCACTTTTCAGGGTTCCTGTAGGACCTTCACAGGTACCGTAACGGTCCCGGGGCACACGACGTCCCCACTGTACATCGCCCCTACAGGCAATCCCCTACTTTGTGACGTTGCCCGTCTCCCACGACGTGGACGAGGGTTTGGACTAATGGGAGATGGCTTATGTTAATGCCTTAGGTTTATGTCTTAGGTTGGTGGCTTATGTTGGTGGCTTATGTTTGTGGTATATGTTGGTGGCTTATGGTGGTGGTGGTGGCTTATGTTGATGACATATTTTGGCGGCTTATGTGGTGGCCATGCTTGCCATTGTATTAATTGCTATTTCATAAATCATGGATCGCAGAGGCTTATGCTGCGGCCATGCTTGTCAATGTATTCATCGCTATTTGATGAATCGTAGAGGCTTATGCGGTGGCCATGCTTGGCAATGCATTCATCGCTATTTCATGAATCATGGATCGCAGAGGCTTATGCGGTGGCCATGATTGGCAATGCATTTATCGCTATTTCATGAATCATGGATCGCAGAGGCTTATGCGGCGGCCATGCTCGTCAATATTGTGAATCGATTGCGATAGACCGAGCTAGGGAATGGAATGAATGAATGAACCGTCCTGGTATTTGCGTGGTGGTAAAATGGGAAACCACGAAAACCATTTTTTCAGGAGAGCCGAGGTGAGATTCAAACCCTCGCCCGCTTGATGGTGGCGTATGTTGGTGACTTATGGTGGTGGTGGCTTATGTTGGTGGTGGCTTATGGTGGTGGTGGCTTATGTTGGTGGTGGCTTATGGTGGTGGCTTATGTTGGTGGTTTATGTTGATGGCTTATGGTGATGGCTTATGTTGGTAGCTTTTGGTGGTAGCTTATGGTGATGGCTTATGGAGGTTTATGTTGATGGTTTATGTTGGTGGCATATGTTGATGGCTTATGTTAATGCCTTAGGTTAATGTCTTAGGTTGGTGGCTTATGTTGGCGGCCTATGTTGCTGGCTTATGTTGGTGGCTTATGTTGGTGGTAATGTTGGTGGCTTATGTTGATGGCATATGTTGGCGGCTTATGTGGGTTGCTTATGTGGATGGCTTATACGGGTGGCTTATGTGGTGGCCGTGCTTGCCAATGTATTCATTGCTATTTCATAAATCATGGATCGCAGGGGCTTATGTGGCGGCCATGCTTGTGATTTATTCATCGCTATTTGATGAATCGCAGAGGCTTATGCGGTGGCCATGCTTGTCAATGCATTCATCGATATTTCAAGAATCATGGATTGCGGAGGCTTATGCAGTGGCCATGCTTGTCAATGCATTCATCGCTACTTGATGAATCGCTGAGGCATATGCGGTGGCCATGCTTGGCAATGCATGCATCGCTATTTCATGAATCATGGTTCGCAGAGGCCTATGCGGCGGCCATGTTCGTCAGTATTGTGAATCGATTGCGAGAGACTGAGTCAGGGAACGTTATGAATGAATGAATGAATCGTCCTGGTATTTGCCTAGTGGTAAAAATGGGAAACCACGAGAACCATTTTTTCAGGACAGCCGAGTGTGATTCAAACCCACGCTCTCTTGATGGTGGCTTATGTTCGTGACTTATGGTGGTGGTGGTGGTGGTGGTGGCTTATGGTGGTGGCTTATGTTGGTGGTTTATGTTGATGGCTTATGGTGATGGCTTATGGTGGTGTCTTATGTTGGTAGCTTATGGTGGTAGTTTATGGTGATGGCTTATGGTGGTTTATGTTGATGGTTTATGTTCGTGGCATATGTTGATGGCTTATGTTAATGCCTTAGGTTTATGTCTTAGGTTGGTGGCTTATGTTGGTGGTAAATGTTGGTGGCTTATGGGGGTGGTGGCTAATGTTGATGACATATGTTGGTGGCTTATGTGGGTGGCTTATGTGGTGGCCATGCTTGTCAATGTACTCATTGCTATTTCATGAATCATGGATCACAGAGACTTATGCAGCGGCCATGCTTGTCAATGCATTCATCGCAATTTGATGAATCCTAGAGGCTTATGCGGTGGCCATGCTTGGCAATGCATTCATCGGTATTTCATGAATCATGGATCGCAGAAGCTTATGCGGCGGCCATGCTCGTCAATATTGTGAATCGATTGCGATAGACCGAGTCCGGGAATGGAATGAATGAATGAACCATCCTGGTATTTGCCTGGTGGTAAAAATGGGAAACCACGAAAACCATTTTTTAAGGACAGCAGAGGTGAGATTCAAACCCACGCTCTTTGATGGTGGCTTATGTTGGTGACTTATGGTGGTGGATTGTGTTGGTGGTTTATATTGATGGCTTATGGTTATGGCTTATGATGGTGGCTTATGGTGGTAGCTTATGGTGATGGCTTATGGTGGTTTATGTTGATGGTTTATGTTGGTGGCATATGTTGATGGCTTATTTTAATGCCTTAGAATTATGTCTTAGGTTGGTGGCTTATGTTGGCGGTTTATGTTGGTGGCTAATGTTGGTGGCTTATGGTGGTGGCTTATGTTGGTGGTGGCCTATGTTGATGACATTTGTTGGCGGCTTATGTGGGTGGCTTATGTGGTGGCCATGCTTGCCAATGTATTCATTGCTATTTCATAAATCATGGATCGCAGAGGCTTATGCGGTGGCCATGCTTGTCAATGTATTCATCGCTATTTGATGAATCGCAGAGGCCTATGCGGTGGCCATGCTTGGCAATGCATTCATCGCTATTTCATGAATCATGGATCGCACAGGCTTATGTGGCGGCCATGCTCGTCAATATTGTGAATCGATTGCGATAGAGCGTGTCAGGTAATGGAATGAATGAATGAATTAACCGTCCTGGTATTTGCCTGGTGGTAAAATGGGAAACCACGAAAACCATTTTTTCAGGACAGCCGAGGTGAGATTCAAACCCACGCTCTCTTGATGGTGGCTTATGTTGTTGACTTATGGTGGTGGCTTATGTTGGTGATTTATGTTGATGGCTAATGGTGATGGCTTATGGTGGTGGCTTATGGGGGTAGCTCATGGTGGTAGCTTATGGTGAAGGCTTATGGTGGTTTATGTTGATGGTTTATGTTGGTGGCATATGTTGATGGCTCATGTTAATGCCTTAGGTTAATGTCTTAGGTTGGTGGCTTATGTTGGTGGCTTATGTTGGTGTAAATGTCGGTGGCTTATGGTGGTGGTGACTTAGGTTGATGACATATGATGGCGGCTTATGTGGGTAGCTTATGTGGGTGGCTTATGTTAGAGGCATATGTTGGCGGCCTAGGTTGTTGGATTATTTTTTTGGAGGTTTATGTTAATACTCTATTTGTAATGGCTTAGTTTAGCGGTTAACGTTAATGTCATAGGTTGGTGGCTTATGTTGATATATTTACCTGGATACTCTTTTTGTGGTCGCAGCACTCAGCTTGATGATTGTTTGTGAAGTGGGAGAGACATGCAGGTGGGAAATAATGATATACAGTAGCTTATCATAACAGTTGTGGTCGCAGCACTCAGCTTGATCATTGTTAGAGACGTGGGAAAGACATGCAGATGGGATATAATGATATAGCTTATCATAACAGTGATGCATCATTAGGGCATGTTGTTGTTAATACTCGTGGAATGAAGAGCCAATGACTTTTATCACTCTATAAACCTTAGGATAAAAAAATCAAAATGAATATCATCACTGTTATGATTTTCAAAAAACAGAAAACAAGCGTCTATGTTTTTTGTTTTATTGTGATTAAAAGCAATACTCAATAGCCAAATTATATTATTTTCAGCATTTATATAATAGTGTGTTTTTTTACATAAATTGTATAAAAACAAATGAACATACACATGAAACTTAGTCATGATGATATTGACGCAGCCTAAGGCTGAATTTTTTTACCATAATGGAAAACTAAAATTTAAATTAACATACACATGGATATTAGCCATAATGATATTGACGCAGCCTAAGGCTGAAAAAAATATTCGCATGAGGGTGAACTAAAATAAATTAACATGCCCATGCCCATGGAACTTAGCCATGATGATATTGACGCAGCCTAAGGCTGAAAAAAATAGCTGTAATGGCAAACTAAAATCAAATTAACATACACATGGAACTTAGTCATAATGCTATTGACACAGCCTAAGGCTAAATTTTCTTTTTACCATGAGAGTGAATAAAAATGTTGTTTACCCCTAGAACTTTCACATCATAACAGTTAAGCAACAACAACAACAACAACAGTAAATCAATGTCTAGCTATACAATGCCAAGATTTTAAAAAAACAAGTGATGAAGCTATGGATAGAGTACGGTTATGTGTTAGTTTTGTATTATTTTTTCAAAACGTACCATACATCGATGATTGTTTTAACCTAAATAAATCAAATAAACAGGTTGACTACTTGTATTGTTATCTTGAAATACATCATCAGGCACGTTATTAAAACGTGAAGGGAGAAATGTTTCAAACTCTTCACAAATGCAAAGAGCGCGGTTCCCAAATTTAATGTTTAATTGTTTTATTCCATGAATGCGAAAAGGTGTATGAATAGGCAAGTCACTCATCTTCTTGAGTTCAAGATCACAGGCTTGGCCAATAGCATTCAAACCTTCCATGGCAGTCTATAAGCAAAGGAGCGTAACTATGACACTCTAGTCTCAACATTATTACAGCAACAACAATAACAACAAAAGTGAATTTTACCAAGTGAAAACAAATGTCTGATGTGTACTGGTTGGGAAATTATGCATAACTTATTTAATATAGCCCTTTAAAATATATCTATTTAATGTATTAAAATCTACATGGTATATGAATAACAATAAATAATTATAAAAACTATATAGAGTGCCCATGTGGACATTGCACAAGTCGAACCCTTAACCTTTTAATAAAAGATGACAGAGTTTTCTAAAGGAAATCATGATTAACCAAGAAGATATTCTTTCAAGAACAGGCTTTAGCAACCAAGCTAGACCGTGCAGGTGGCTTATTAGAAATCTAACAGGAAACAAACTCACATTAGTTTGGCACTTTTAATATCGAATGCTATTAAGGAAGCCATTAAAGAGGGCAAGAAGCAATAGAGTGGAGAGGCCAGATGGACCCTTGACATTCCGTGAGGCAGCAGTTCCAACAGAAATTATTACAAGTCAAGTGTGACCTTAATGGGAAAACTACTTTTTTATGATAATGGTAATGACACCCATTAGATTAGGCCCCACTTTATGCCAGCTAGCAAAAATTGGAATATATAAGCAGGGAAACCCCCGCCATTCAACTTGACGAATTGAAATCACTAGGTTGGTAGCCAAGAGACCACAACGAATCCAGTGACGGAGTAATTCAGTAGATTTGTGGCCCTGTAATATAAACACAGGAGGAAACGCTGACTAAGACTATGTAATCGGGGATTCCGGCGCAATACTATGACAGGGCAAGGAGCTATAAGGTTGGCCCCTCAGTGTGAATAATAATGATTTTTAATAATTTAAAATTAACCAGTGATCGAATTTCGTTCCGCTAAAAAGCAATCTTACAATTGAAGTGTTTTACACCTGGAAATAAATTGAGAACCAGATCGGAACAGGGAGTCAGGAATTGAGTTCCCGAAGTCGAAAGGAACTACATTTCGTGTCAAATAAAATATATAGGCCTTGGGCCAAGCCAGGAGGTACTGTTGATCACAGTTCTCGATAAGCCTCGGGGAGGCGCTTCAGACAGTTGATCTCAGTTTCCGACAAACCTCGGGGAGGCCACATTATAACACAGTTCGACATGAGACTCCTAAGGGAGGTCGTGCCACTTGACAGAGCATTCAGAATCACAAGTTCAACAGAGACCGCTATATGCAGGTCGTGCTACTCGACAGAGTATTCAGAGCCACAGTTCATCAGTAATCAGTTTATCTAAACCTCAGTGGAGGCGCGCTACGTTACAAGTATAGCAGATCTTAGAGCTCCGTGGAAGAACACTTTAACGCAGAAATAGTACCTACACTACGAGCTAGAATAAATCGCACCACGTTGATAATCCAGAGTTCGAAACTCTGAACAGTTATATAAATCTGCAGAACATTTTAAATAAGCGAACTATAAAAAGAAATAACGCCAAAGTAAAGATACCAGTTACGGAAGCCATAGGGCGTAGAACAAGTTGCGTTACGTCTAAAGTAAAGGCGTTCACAAAGACATTAACTCCCAGAGGGGACGTTACAGAACAGTATATTGCAACTGCATACCGCAGAGATTTTACGAAAAGAACGTAGGAGAAACGCGAGTTCGAAGAAGAGAAATAATATTCAGAGAATTCTGTGAGGAACAGGAAAATAGTAAGTTTATGGACTTCGAATTGGAAGCCAAGTTATAAAGTTATAAAATTGCGATAGATAGCAATAGGAGAAGATAGTGGCGGCAAAAATTAAGGACAATTTTCGCCTAAACCAAACAGACAGAAGTAATTAAAGCCACGCGCTATAATATTAAACAAGGGAGACTAATCTTGAAAGACTTACCAGAAGTAGGGGTAAAAATATTAAAGGAGAAGTCACACATCCGATGCAGACAGTAGAGATAGCATCAGGGATCGTCAGTGTCGTGGAACTCATCGCCAAAACGCTGAGATATGATCCGTGTGAATTAAGTGACGTGTAAATATAGAAAATAAGTGTTTTAGTGTATTAGTGAGAAAAAGCAGAGTAATTATGTATTTTAAATTGTATCAGTGCCATTTGTATGATCAGAAAATGAAGATGATCAGCTTTAGTGTAATTATGTGTAACTAAACAAGCAGAATGGGTGAAGTCATCCGGAAGTATGGTCATAAACCGAACGTCACACGGGGTGATAAAGGAAATTTTATTAACCTTAAAAATGTTGTGTGATGTGCTATAAATAATTGTGAAAGTAAGAAATAATCAAGTGAATGCACTATTATATGAATGAATGATGGTTAAAAAATGTGTTGAAAATCACAAGTATAATGTTGTCAAATGTAAAGTAATAATGTCAAAATACAAAGTAAAAGTAAATGAAACCCGTATAAATGAATAATTAACAGTGATAAAATGAAATCTAAGATAAGAAACTGAATATAATTATATTATTGGCAAGTATTTTATGCCATATGATAAATTGTAAAAGTAATAAAGAAATGATCACCATAGTAATAATAATAATAAATGCTGAGTTTTATACTCCAAAAATAATGAGTAATATCGAGTAATTGTACTCCATAAATAGTAATGTGATAATTAACAACGGTTAATAATAATGAGCTCAAATCAAGAGAATTGAATAATTAATGGATCTTTGGGATACCTTAAATGTAAATGAAAGTAATAACGTTTGTTCGGACCGTAAATATAATGGACTAAAGTAAATGGTGAATAATCGAACACCTGAACGATATGTTATGAAGTTTGTAAGCTATAAGCCATGTAAAAGGGAAAACGTCGAATTGAAGACCAGTAAGTAATGCCGCGACATGAATAAAGTTGAGTTATCTGAGGATACATAAATGTGGGATGAAAGTCCAAGTTGTAATAATGTTGTACTGCCAAAAAGGGCCAATAAATAATGAATAATATGTAGCATCAAGCTAGGGAAATATATTTGTCCCATACGCGCATATTCGGGAGATCAA
The DNA here is from genome assembly GCA_946902985.2 of Meconema thalassinum. Taxonomy (NCBI): domain Eukaryota; kingdom Metazoa; phylum Arthropoda; class Insecta; order Orthoptera; family Tettigoniidae; genus Meconema; species Meconema thalassinum. The sequence continues at coordinate 232,983,948 of OX336389.2, read as the reverse complement.
AAAAGGTATATATTGTCGGAACATCGTCGTCGTATTAAGGGTTGCTCCCATGGAAGGGCCAAAGGGTCTTTGCCAGTCAGCTGAATTGTATTATGGTAAAGTGCAGTGTAAGTCCAGCTGGGAATGACGGGGATCTCCAGTTTCAAGGCGTTGCCGAATTTTGTATCATGTTAGTCTGGAAGGAATAAAAAGGTTTCTACAAGATATGATATAACTGAGGAGGCTAATGATTGTCACCGGGCCTAATGTCATATAACCTGTCCTATATTGGCCAGCAATGTTTATCCGACCAGTAAGTGTGTGAAATAATAAATGTATGACGGAATTTTGGCATGATGAAGATCTCAAAATGTCCGCATTAAAAGGTATTGAATCGTCGTGATCTCAGAAGAAATGCATTGGTTATGAGGAACATGAAATAAATGATATACTAAAGTGAGGGAATATGTTGAAATAATGTGAGGAAGCTTGGACATTCAAACGCTTGTATAACGAGATGAAAGTAAACAGTTGAAAGTCGCGAAGGTTGAATGAATGGGGTCTAGACGGAGGTCATATATCTTAACTAATAGCTTTCCGAGAGGGGAACGGAACGACCTTGCCAGCTCTTACGAGACTGCAGGGGAGCGTTAACAATAGAAGCATTGTAAGCAGAGGTTTCGAGGATCTGAACAGGTAGTGGCCATTAACCGAGAATGTGCAAATTTGTTAAATAAAGGTGCTAATAGAATAATAAAGTAAATATTTTTATTGATGGGCTTTAGACAAATGTCCCATCCCAAGTTTGAAGTAATTCCATAATATTTGACAGTAATAGTCAAGGATAAAAATGTTGTGAAAATAATCGTTTTCTATCTCAAAATATTGAGTATATTAGACGGGTAAATGAATAATTGAGTTTTGGAAATGAACAAAATAAAGAATAGTGATAATAGCACATGATACATCATTAATGAACCACCTTAGAGCATGATAAGATAAGTTGAAAGGTGTGGGTTAGAGTCATGATATGCAACAATATTAAATGTTGAAGCGTTGTGCTCAAATATAAACACCTAAGGCTTAAAACGGAAGAAAGTTGTGTAGTTTAAATAACTTAATGTAATGCATAGAAATAAAAGTATAGACAAAAGCAAAAGCCCTGAGGGGATGATAATGATATAAAATAAATGTCCGCAAGCCTTAGATGATTTTTACAAAGTGATATGCCCGCTTGGTTCCTAAATAAATATAAACAAAACTATAAGAAATAATTTTTGTGTTGATCTTAAATAAGGGATATTAGATCAAGGAATTTAAGCAAGATAATTCTAGTGTATTGATTTTTTAGTGATTTTATGATGATTTTATTGATTTTTGATTTTTGTTTTGGACTGAATCGAAACCTTTGTGTATGTAATTGTATTTGTAATTTCCCTGGGTATTCCTTTAAGAGACTAAATTTATATTAATTGTAATACGTTAGTTATTTGTGTAGTCTTGTTGACCCATCAGTGCTTTTATATCTGAATGTGAGATCATATTGTGGGTCGAACGGTACACGCCTCGAAACCGCAGTAGCAAAGCCTGGTTATGATCAAGCATTCTCCGACAGGATCGGGTACATGGGAAACATATACAAAGTACTGGAAATGGGCACTGGATCACAAGAAAAGTCGATCAATATTAAGGCTAGGAGTAAAGTTTGAAAGTAGGAATAAAGCTGACCGTAAACCTGCCCAACACGATATAAATATGTTTAAAGATAAACCCCATATCTTTAATGGTACTGTCCCAATGTGGGGCGTATCTTTAATATGGCGCCCAGGTACGTGAGGCGGGTTTTTCGTAGTAAAGCCAGGGATAACTCGAGTTTTCCAAGATATATTTTTTGAAAACCCCGATTTTTTCGAATTTTAAATTTTTGAATATCTTGCTTAAAATTTTGAAGGAGGGAAGGTGTGAATGGATTCGTATACATACCCGATAGCAACTTCACCTCAAAAGGATAAGAACACAATATTTTGCATGTCAATCGAACACCATGAAATCGCATGAGCATGACATACTTTAGGATGTTAGTAGCCCATCTTCTCTCAAAATATTGAGCAAAGAATGGCTATGAGTGAGGAGATGAAGGTGCTCCTGGAAGTAATAAGAGAGGACAATAAGAAACAGTTGGAAGCCATGGAGAGTAAGCTTCAGGACAGCCAAAAACCTGTTCAAGAGAGTATTAAAATTAAGCTTCAGGACAGCCAAGAAGCTGATCAAGAGAGTATTTACCTCAAGCTTCAGGAAAGCAAAGAGGACAATAACAAACAGTGGGAAACTGTTCAAGAGAGCATTTACAAGCCTAGTGTAGAATGCAAAGAAAACGTTAAAATTTTGAATACTCAAATTAATTATGTGAATACTCGCATGGACACCAAGCTAGGAGAAATAAATATTCACATGAACACTAAGCTTGGTGAAATAAATGATCGAATGGACACCAAGCTTGGTGAAATAAATGTTCAGTTTGGTGAATTAAATGTTCAGTTAAGTGAAATGGATAGGAAATTTGAAGCCACACAGGCAAAGGTAAATGATATTCAAGCTCAAATGGAGCCAATGAAAGAGAGTATAAGTGTTATAAAATCAGATGTAAATCATACCTCATACGCACAGGCGAAAGCGAACACACGCTTAGACGAGATCGATGATAAGATAACAATATAAAGATTGAAACTAAAGAGCAGATTGACGGGAAATTCGAAGAAATAAATGAATCTTTCACAAAAACGTTAGGTGAGAAATTAGGAGTCGTAAATGCGAACTTTGATAAATTAAAGAAAGACGTTAATTCACAACTAGAAATGAACAGAAAACAATGTGAGGAATCCAAACGGGATTTAGATGTAAAGCTTGATAAATTGACAGAGGATATAAAAATACGGAAACTCAAATGGAAAAAGATGTAGCAGAAATAAAAACACAAGTGAATAATGTTATATCACAGAAAGGCAAAACGATAATGATAAAGTATGCGAAAAAAGAATAAAGGAACGCATACACCCCATTAGTTTGGAAATGAAATCACAGGGCAAATTGATTAGTAAACACGATGAACAAATCGAAGAACAGAAGTCCCAGATAGATAGCATTAATGAAAGCTTAACTCCATTAAAGATTAGCATAGGAGAATCCCGTAAGAAAATAGAACAAACACAACAGGATCTAGTCCACTTGAAGAAAATGCAAGAGGAAAACAAAGGGGACGTGAAAACTTAAAAAAGGGATGTTAAAGAAATTAAGAATAACCTCAATAAAGACATGGAAAACCTAAAGGAAGAGGTAGAGGCAGATATAAAGGTAAAAACGAGGATAAGGAACAGCAAATACTCGACACGAAGAAAGAGATGAATGAAGAGATAATGAAATTTCAAGAAAGCTGGAAAAAGCAACATGAAGAAATAGGCAAACGGACAGAGAACAATGAGGATCGAATCGAGAAAATCGAACAAGAATCCTTCGCAAGACTCGAAAGAATGGAAGGTAGAGTCAATCAGAGCGAGACCCGTATGATTGCCATAGAAGGTGCAAACTTAAGAAACAATAGATCAAACAAGGGGAGTATGGAGGTTTGGGAAACAACTGGGAGAAACAGAAACCCAGAACATGTTTAAAAATGTCCAAGAGGAGGAAAGCCCGTACAAACTATCAGGGTCACCCTTACTCACATCAACTCCATACAATAACAACAATGCGTTGCAAAATCAGGTGATTACCATTATTAGACCCGAGTCTGACCGAAAAAAAATTCGGGAAATATATCTTCATTTACCCCTAAATACTGGCTCAAGGAAGTGTTTGAGTATCTGAGGGATACTAGGGAGGCACTCGAACGTCAGTTACGGTCAATCGAGAAGCTTATGGATGGTCATTGTCTATTATGGTTCAGGAGCTTCCGATACACATTTGATACCGTGGAGGAATTCAGAGAAGCTTTTCTCAAAAGATACTGGGCGGCCGACATACAGCAAAATCTCAGACTAGATTTATACTCAAAAAAAGACAGCACAAACACGCCAACGCGTTATTCTGAATATTTCACTGCTCAGCTATGTAAGTTCTGAAAATTAGACCGCGCACCATCAGAAAGCGATTTGTGCCTCGCTATCATTAAGAAGTTACCATTTGAAATTCAGAGGTTATTAATTTCGTCCAATGCCAAAACTGCGATAGAAATAGAGAGTGTCTTACGTCAGCTGGACAACACGACACAGCATATGTCACCTAGACATCATAGAACCGTGGAACATGCCCACGTCACAAAGACGCAAACTGAGATTGTCAGAGAACCAAGTACTGACAAAGCAACCAGTACTGAGGAAAGGAGAACGGGACAGAACACTCCAAGTAATGGAACTCGAGAATGGAACCCACCATATCGAGGCAACAGCAGAGGAAATTTCAGAGGAAAGTATAGCGGAGGATATAAAGGAAGAAATTATAATCCAGGACATGGTTATCAAGGGAATAACACGTCAAGGCCATTGAATCCAAGGGGATCAAGTCATAGAGGATCACCGGGGGGAAGACCTTATCAAGGCAGGAAATGGAACCCAAACCATCCAAGGAATAATCAGCCACAAAATGAAGACATTGATTATCAGGCTGAGATCGAGGAACGTCGTGACATCACACAACGGTACTACGATGAATGAGGAGAAGAATACGATAGGCAACCTAAGGTTCGATGGAAGGATGCCATGAATGAAAGGACATCCCCAGATATACATAATGAAGAAGGTGCTCAGAGCCTGGAATTACAGGAGCATAACAGAAGATCCGAAAGAGAGGATCATGAAAAAAACGCCAAAATCTGAAGGGCTAGGGAAAGAAGAGATCGGAGGATGGAACACAGTACAAGTTATAAACTGGATCGCACGACCAGAAGAACTAAGAGAAGAGATCATAGAAGGACCGGTCGTTGTAAAGAGAGAATTGCCAATTATCCTAAAAAGAATAGAAGGAACTCTAGTTAGAAGTTTGCTAGATACAGGGTCAACTGTTTGTTTGGTAACCCAAGCTCTGGTTAAAGAATTAGAAAGAAAAGGGCGAGTTTTGAAGATCCCATGTCAGCGGTAAAAATAAAAGGAATCATTCCGGAGAAAAGTTTGGCTTGTACATATCAAGTATTTTTAGCATTACAGATTGTAAATCTAATGTTATCTCAAAGCTTTTTACTAGTTAGTAAACTGCCATATAACTTTATATTGGGTATAGGCTTTATAAGAGAGCATAAAGTTGTTTATAGAACTATCCCAAGACTGTATTAAATTTCGAAACGAAGGTCATGGTTCAGAGATTCAACTCAGAGAATAGAACATGAAGAGGGCGAGCAAATATGGCACATGGAAGAAGAGACTTGTCACAATGTAACAGAAGAAGAAGTGCTATTCTTATAAAAAGAATTAAGTACACTTGCTGCAGACTTAGAAAAAGAAGCAGAAGTCGAATTTGAAGAATGCTTACAGGAAAAATTCAAAGATGCCAGGATATCATTGGAAGATAAAGAGATTTTGAAAGAAATAATTTTAAAGCAAAGGAAGGTATTTGATTCGAAGCCAGAGAGAATCAAAAATTTTAAATATGCCTTCCAGGTGAATGATTGGACACCGTTCCGTCAGAAACCACATCCAGTTGCGAAAAAGCACTATGAGCAAACTACAGAAGCTTTGCAGAAAATGATGGAAGATGGAGTAATAGAAAAAGTTGCTACACCATATGTTAGTCCATTGGTGGTAGTCGACAAACCGGATGGATCAGTGCGAGTTTGTTTAGATGCCAGAAATCTAAACCAAAGAATAATTCCAGAAAATGACTCGGCATCTCCAATCAAAGAAATTTTGAGGAAATTTAAAGGGAAGAAGATATTCACGATTATACAGTAGATCTGACAAGTTCTTACCCTCATCTGGAATTGGAAGAAAAGACCAGTCTTTCGACAGGATTCCAATTTGATCAACACTCAATGTGTTTTAGAAGATTACCTTTTGGATTAAAAACGGCAGGATCAGCGCTCATAAGGGCCTTAGACAGGAACCTTTCAGAGGAAGTGAAAGCCTGTACTATTAGATATGTGGACGATATTTTACTAACGTCAGAAACTATACTTGAATACTAAGAAAATCTGAAGAAATTATTAAGAGATTTGGAACAAGCGAACTGCAAAATCAACCTTAAGAAATCCAATTTTTGCCAAAGGCAAGTGACATTTTTAGGTCACGTCATAGACCAACATGGAGTTGAACCTAGCCCATGCAAGTTGGAATCTATTAAGAATTTTCCTAGAGCAATGAAAGTCAAAACTGTTAGACAATTTTTAGGACTCATAGGATTTTTCAGCAGTCATTGTCCAGCGTACACAAGTACAATTTCACCCTTGCAAGATTTGCTCAAGAAGGGGGTAAAATGGAGATGGACAGATGGATGCGAGGAAGCATTCATAAAGGCCAAACACATGCTATTAAACTTCGTAAAATTGGGATACCCCGACTATAATGAAAAGTTCATAATTCAAACAGACGCTTCTCAGATAGGCATAGGAGTGTTGTATCAAGAAACCAATGAACAACGAAGCGAAACAAATTACCTAGCATTTACATCTAGAAGATTAAAGCCTCATGAACGGAATTATACAGTCAGTGAAATCGAACTTCTTGCGATATTGTATGCATTGCAATATTGGCGCAAGATAGTCTACGGATTTCCGATCATTTTAAGAATAGATCACAAGGCGTTGACATTCTTAATGAAAACTGACTTGTTCAGTCAACGATTAATGCGATGGGCATTATAATCCAACAGTACGACGTTGAAATAGAATACTGTCCTGGAAAGGAAAACATTGTTCCGGACATTCTGAGTCGAAATCCGGGAACAAATGAAGAGGTAATTGCAATTCAAATAGATAACAAAGATCAAGGAACAATAGAAGAATTAAGAAGAATTGAAGAAAAACTAAAGCAAGACCCATGGATGAGGATGTTGATTGACTTCTTCGAGGGAAAGCTTGAAGGAGCATCACCCGCATTTATTGAAGCGGAAAAGATTGAAATTAACTGCAGTTACTACAATGGACTTTTACATAAATTTGCAGATATAGATCACACCAGATTAAGGATTGTCGTTCCAGCAGAAATTCAAAGGAAGTTAGTATGGTTACTACACCGAACTTTTGGACATATGGGGGTAGATAAAATAGTTAGCATGTTGCAAGAAGAATTTATATGGCCCAGGTTAAGAGATACGGTAAGATATACCATAAAAACCTGTGATACATGCCTAAGAATCAAACCGAATTCTTTCCTAATGAGACAAAAGCCTATACCACTTTTGCCGGAAAGGTCTTGCCAGATTTTATCAGTAGACAACTTTGGTCCATTACCCAAAGCTAGAAGGGGTAATAAACACATAATGGTATCAATGGATGGGTTTACAAAGATGGTTGTGTTATGTCCTATCCAAAAGACATCGACCAAGCAAATAGTAAAGATATTGAAAGAAAGAGTAATTCCAGTCCTTGGAAAACCAGAGAACTTACTTTCCGACCTTGGAAGTCGCTTCACGAATATTGAGTTCCAAAGAGAGTTAGAAAATTTGGGAATCAAACAGATTTTATCATGCGTTAGGCATCCTGAGGCAAATCCTGTTGAGAGAGTCATGAGAGAAATGCAGAAATATTGCAAAATGTATTGTTCCGAAGAAAATTGGAAGTGGATTGACATTTTGCCCACTATTGATATTTTAAAAAACAACACAGTCCACGAAGCGTCAGGAGAGGTACCTGTTAAGCTACATGTAGACAAGCAACCAGAAAGGCCATGGGATCAGATATTACCCACATTTATAGATGCCCAAGTAGGAAGGGAATTAACCCTCCGTCGGGCGCAGCTGGCCTGACAGGCCCCGAAAATCTATTCTTGCTCCCCCATCTTCCCGGAGGGCACCTATGCACCTGCCCCTTTTAGTATTTTCCTATCTCTAGGTCCCTTTCCGAATGCTCCCTGATAGTTTTCCCACCTCCTCCGTAAAGCACAGTAATTACCCTCCAGGCCTGTGAGGCGCATTGCGCCCGAACTCGTTCGACTTTGGAAGGTTCGTATTTCCTTATTGTTCCATCGCATAATAGCTTCTTTTCCTCATTTTATGAATGAGAAATACATAGATAGTGGTTATTTCGTGAATTAAACGGGTCAAAGGATGTCGAATTATGAATGCTATGAATGTCACAAAGCAATCTGTCTGCCCCATACAGATACAGTAAGACTTACCAACCTTGCACTTTACTGGAGGCAATGTACATTTACTGCTGAGCATTCCAACAGTGATTCCAAGTAAGACTGACTCTTTATGGTGTTTGAAGCCAGTTTCCAGTGTTGCCTTAGTAAACAGAAGTTTGGTGAAAAGCACCAATTTTTTGTTAAGACTGACTCTATTGTGCTGTATCTTATTTTGTAATAAGAACATTATTTAAGTTTTGTTCGTAATTTTAATATTTATTTGAATTTTTCACATGAAAACTGAACGCAATTTGGTGGTGGGTTGTAAATGCGAGCTATTATATTAAAGTTTGATTGTGAGCAATAAATTATTGTATGTTTTTAAAAACCTGATGTTGAATAAACTACCTATGTATATCCTAATGAATGCCACTTATCACTTTAAAAATAATTGCGTTAATTGAGTGTTAATGACGTCTATACAACAAGGGCCTGTCAGGCGCACTGCGCCCGAACTCGGGAGTCGCGGAGGTGCGCCCGACGGAGGGTTAAGAATTAGAAGGACGTATGAGCATTTGAATGCCCAAGCTGATAAGTGACAGGAGAGAAATCGACATAAACGATACCATAGACCACTAGTAGAAGGGGAACTATTGCTCGTAAAAGGACCAGCGATTTCAGACCCAGAAAATCGCGTCTATAAGAAGTTCCGCAAAAACTATCACGGACCTTATAGGATAATTAAGGCTCTCTAGAATAATGCATACAAAGTACGACATTTGATAACGGATCACAAGATGATCACGAACGCTGCGAATTTGGAACTTTACCATCCGCCAGAAGAGTATGAACCAGATACGCAAACCCTAGTAGCCCAGGCGGAAACTGAAGAAGAAGTTGAAGTAGAGAAGGAAAAGAAATGGAAGGAATTAGATTGTGAATCTAGTCTGAAGGATTGTTATGATGAATGAAAAGAATTAGCCAGACGCATCGAGAAAGAAAATAGCGAAATAAGAGAAGAAAATGACAAATTAAAAATTGGAAGGAAATAATACATTTAGAGTGAAACGGGTAGGAGCAAGCCTAACCCAGATGGTAGATTGATGTTTTTTTAGTAGAAGATGAGAAGCAACAATGAGGAAAACTGAAGAATGATTAACTATTTAAAACGGGCAAGGATAGACCAAACCCTTGTGTCATTTTTGAAATGAAGCTAGTGTTAATAGTTCGAGAAATGAAGGAAACATACATTTTTGACAAATAAATTTTCACAGGTTTTCGACTATTTATTTGTTTTAGGAGGAGGGTATGTGCCTATGTGGATATTGCATAAGTCGAATAAAAGTTGACAGAGTTTTCTAAAGGAAATCATGATTAACCAAGAAGATATACTTTCAAGAACAGGCTTTAGCAACCAAGCTAGACCGTGCAGGTGGCTTATTAGAAATCTAGCAGGAAACATAAACTCACATTAGTTTGACACTTTTAATATCGAATGTATTAAGGAAGCCATTAAATAGGGCAAGAAGCATTAGAGTGGAGAGGCCAGATGGACCCTTGACATTCCGTGAGGCAGCAGTTCCAACATAAATTATTACAAGTCAAGTGTGACCTTAATGGGAAAACTACTTTTTTATTATAATGGTAATGACACCCATTAGATGAGGCCCCACTTTATGCCAGCTAGCAAAAATTGGAATATATAAGCAGGGAAACCCCCGCCATTCAACTTGACGAATTGAAATCACTAGGTTGGTAGCCAAGAGACCACACCGAATCCAGTGACGGAGTAATTCAGTAGATTTGTGGCCCTGTAATATAAACACAGGAGGAAACGCTGACTAAGACTACGTAATCGGGGATTCCGGCGCAAAACTATGAGAGGGCAAGGAGTTATAAGGTTGGCCCCTCAGTGTGAATAATAATGATTTTTATTAATTTAAAATTGACCAGTGATCGAATTTCGTTCCGCTAAAAAGAAAACTTACAATGGAAGTGTTTTACACCTGGAAATAAATTGAGAACCAGATCGGAACAGGGAGTCAGGAATTGAGTTCCCGAAGTCGAAAGGAACTACATTTTGTGTCAAATCAAATATATAGGCCTTGGGCCAAGCCAGAAGATACAGTTGATCACAGTTCTCGATAAGCCTCGGGGAGGCGCTTCAGATAATTGATCTCAGTTTCCGACAAGCCTCGGGGAGGCCACATCATAACACAGTTTGACTTGAGACTCCTAAGGGTGATCGTGCTACTCGACAGAACATTCAGAATCACAAGTTCATCAGAGACCGCTATAGGCAGGTCGTGCTACTCGGCAGGGTATTCAGAGTCACAGTTCATCAGTAATCAGTTTATCTAGACCTCAGTGAAGGCGCGCTACGTTACAAGTATAGTAGATCATAGAGCTCCGTGGAGGAACACTCTAACGCAGAAATAGTACTTACGCTACGAGCTAGAATAAGTCGCACCACGTTGATAATCCAGAGTTCAAAACTCTGAACAGTTATATAAATCTGCAGAACATTTTAAATAAGCGAACTATAAAAAGAAATAACGCCAAAGTTAAGATACCAGTTACGGAAGCCATAGAGCGTAGAACAAGTTGCGTTACGTCTAAAGTAAAGGCGTTCACAAAGACATTAACTCCCAGAGGGGACGTTACAGAACAGTATATTGCAACTGCATACCGCAGAGATTTTACGAAAAGAACGTAGGAGAAACGCGAGTTCGAAGAAGAGAAATAATATTCAGAGAATTCTGTGAGGAACAGGAAAATAGTAAGTTTATGGACTTCGAATTGGAAGCCAAGTTATAAAGTTATAAAATTGCGATAGATAGCAGATAGTGGCGGCAAAAATTAAGGACAGTTTTCGCCTAAACTAAACAGACAGAAGCAATTAAAGTCACGTGCTATAATATTAAACAAGAGAGACTAATCTTGATAGACTTACCAGAATTAGGGGTAAACACATTAAAGGAGAGGTCACACGTCCGATGCAGACATTAGAGATAGCATCAGGGATCGTCAGTGTCGTGGAACTCATCGCCAAACGCTGAGATATGATCCGTGTGAATTAAGTGACGTGTAAATATAGAAAATAAGTGTTTTAGTGTATTAGTGAGAAAAAGCAGAGTAATTATGTATTTTAAAATGTATCAGTGCCATTTGTATGATCAGAAAATGAAGATGATCAGCTTTAGTGTAATTAAGTGTAACTAAACAAGCAGAATGGGTGAAGTCATCCGGAAGTATGGTCATGAACCGAACGTCACACGGGGTGATTAAGGAAATTTTATTATCCTTAAATATGTTGTGTCATGTGCTATAAATAATTGAAAAAGCAAGCTTGTGACCGTTAATCTCGAGATCATGAGCCACGGGACCTCCTTTTTACGTGGAATCCGAACCACAGGTCATGGCAATTCATTTCGAAAACCTCACATGCATTGACCGGGAATCGAACCCGGACCGCCTTGGTGAGAGGCATACAGCTAGACCGCTGAGCTACCACGCCCCCACTATAAATAATTGAGAAATGTATGAAATAATCAAGTGAATGCACTATTATATGAATGAATAATGGTTAAAATGTGTTGAAAATCACAAGTATAATGTTGTCAAATGTAAAGTAATAATGTCAAAATACAAAGTAAAAGTAAATGAAACCCGTATAAATGAATAATTAACAGTGACAAAATGAAATCTAAGAGAAGAAACTGAATATAATTATATTATTGGCAAGTATTTTATGCCATATGATGAATTGTAAAAGTAATAATGAAATGAGCACCTTAATAATAATTATAATAAATGCTGAGTTTTATACTCCAAAAATAATGAGTAATATCGAATAATTGTACTCCATAAATAGTAATGTGATAATTAACAACGGTTAATAATAACAATAATGAGCTCAAATCAACAGAATTGAATAATTAAAGGATCTTTGGGATACCTTAAATGTAAATGAAAGTAATAACGTTTGTTCAGACCGTAAATATAATTGATTAAAGTAAATGGTGATTAATCGAACACCTGAATGATATGTTATGAAGTTTGTAAGCTATAAGCCATGTAAAAGGGAAAACGTCGAATTGAAGACCAGTAAGTAATGCCGCGACATGAATAAAGTTGAGTTATCTGAGGATAAACAAATGTGCGATGAACGTCCAAGTTGTAATAATGTTGTATTGCCAAAAAGCGCCAATAAATAATGAATAATAAGTAGCGTCTAGCTAGGTAAATGTATTTGTCCCATAACGTGCATATTCGGAAGATCAAAAAAGGTATATATTGTCGGAACATCGTCGTCGTATTAAGGGTTGCTCCCATGCAAGGGCCAAAGGGTCTTTGCCAGTTAGCTGAATTGTATTATGGTAAAGTGCAGTATAAGTCCTGCTGGGAATGATGGGGATCTGCAGTTTTAAGGCGTTGCCGATTTTTGTATCATGTAAGTCTGGAAGGAATAAAAAGGCTAATTTTTTTCTCCTGGCCTAATGTCATATAACCTGTCCTAAATTGGCCAGCAATGTTTATCCGATCAGTAAGTGTGTGAAATAATAAATGTAAGACCGAATTTTGGCAGGATGGAAATCTCAAAATGTCCGCGTTAAAAAGTATTGAATCGTCGTGATCTTAGAAGAAATGCATTGGTTATGAGAAACAGGAAATAAATGATATAATAAAGTGAGGGAATGTGTTGAAATAATGTGAGGAAGCTTGGACATCCATACGCTTGTATAACGAGATGAAAGTAAACAGTTGAAAGTCTCGAAGGTTGAATGAATGGAGTCTAGACGGAGGTCATATATCTTAACTAATAGCTTTTCTAGAGGGGACGGAACGGCCTTGCCAGCTCTTACGAGACTGCAGGGGAGCGTTAACAATAGAAGCATTGTAAGCAGAGATTTTGAGGATCTGAACAGGTAGTGGCCATTAATCGAGGATGTGCAAATTTGTTAAATAAAGGTGCTAATAGAATAATAAAGTAAATATTTGTATTGATGGGCTTTAGACAAATGTCCCATCCCAAGTTTGAAGTAATTCCATAATATTTGACAGTAATAGTCAAGGATAAAGATGTTGTGAAAATAATCAGTTTCTATCTCAAAATATTAAGTATATTAGACGGGTAAATGAATAATTGAGTTTTGGAAATGAACCAAATAAAGAATAGTGATAATAGCACATGATACATCATTATTGAACCACCTTAGAGCATGATGACACAAGTTGAAGGGCGTGGGTTCGAGTCATGACATGCAAAAATATAAAATGTTGAAGTGTTGTGTTGAAATGTAAACACCTAAGGCTAAAAACGGAAGAAAGTTGTGTAGTTTAAATAACTTAATGTAATGCATAGAAATAAAAGTATAGACAAAAACAAAAGCCCTGAGGGGATGATAATGACATAAAATAAATGTTCGCAAGCCTTAGATGATTTTTACAAAGTGATAGGCCCGCTTGGTGTCTAAATAAAAATAAACAAAACTATAAGAAATAATTTTTGTGTTTATCTTAAATGAGGGTTATTAAATCAAGGAATTTAAGCTAGATGATTCTAGTGTATTGATTTTTAGTGATTGTATGATGATTTTATTGATTTTTTATTTTTGTTTTGGACTGAATCGAAACCTTTGTATTTGTAATTGTATTTGTAATTTCCCTGGGTATTCCTTTAAGAGAATAAATTTATATTAATTGTAATATGTTAGTTATTTTTGTAGTCTTGTTGATCCATCAGTGTTTTCATATCTGAATGTGAGATCATATTGTGGGTTGAACGGTACACGCCTCGAAACCGCAGTAGCAAAGCCTGGTTATGATCAAGTATTCTCAGATAGGATCGGGTACAATAGCAAATATTAGATGTACTGCAACAACATAATATTTTGTCCTCTTCTTCTGTCTAGTTTTACTTGTTTTTCTTCTTCCTCTCCTTCTTCTTGTTCTTCTTCGGAACTAGCATATTCCCATTCTTCTTCTTCTTGATTAGCATATTCACATTCTTCCTCTTGTTCTTCTTGTTCTTCTTCTTCCTCTTCTTGACACCTAATATCTTCCCATTCTTCTTCGTCATCATTTTCTTCTTGATTAATATTATTTTGTTGTTCTATTTTAGCATTATACTCATTTACTATTTGTTTCCATTTTACTATTAATGTATGTGCAGCACCTCTAACATCTTCATTATCATGATGGCGTTTAAGATTATTAACTGTTATTCCTATAAGTGTTCCTACCAAATGGTGTGTATTAATTGGGTGATAATATAATTTGTATAAGCAATGCTATATTTTTTTAGGTCTATCCATACGACTTTCTATTTTCTCTTTATAATATATTACACTTTGTATTACCTCTAAGTTTGTATATTCTTGAATATTCTCCTTTGCTTCTTCAGACATATTTAATGGTTTCTAGTTTTCTTTCTTTCTGAAATTGAATTTAATAAACATGGTAAATATTTATATTGACATTCTAACAAATATGTTCATGCATGTTATTAAAACATAACAAAAGAAAATGTATTAAAAATAGTATCAAACAGATACTATGGCCAGTATGACCATGTTGTTGCTGCAGATTCATAAAGGTAAAGTTAACACGTTACATTTCATAATGCATGTCTATACAAAACAATAAAGAAATAACAAAGTAAAACTAAAAAAGAATATTAAGCAATGCACTATGATTTTTAAAAATTACATTCGATTTGTTGACTTTTTTACTCTGGCCTGCGTCAACTGAGTAATTCAAAAGGTAATGCATTCCTATCTTTATGGAGCAACAGCAACACACGCTGTGTGTCTTACAACAGGCAAAAGTGTTTTACTATTTAAGATAACACCAAGGTTTTAAATCATTTAGCAAACCCCACCCCCTTGGTTTACAAATAAGACTATCTTTTAACAAAGACATAGTTATGACTACATGAAAAGGCTTTGCAAAGAAAACAAATATACTATTTTAAAAAATTAAACCCACCCACTCACTTACCCCCTCACCGTATTTGTCCAAATGCTAAATAATAATGGCAAGTACTAGTAGTATTATTTTACAGACAGACATACACACACTCACACATACATACACTTTTGCTTAAACTTACATTTTTTAAATTCCATACACACCTATTTTTTAGGAAAGAACATTTATTTATTCTCAAGCATGCTAACCCAAGGAATCTTTATCGTTTTCATAAACTATAAAAATAAATACTACTTACAAATTTACACTGACTAACATAATAATTAGGATCTTAATCATGGATTTGTTTTGAAAACAAAAGTTGGCAGGGGTATAGGAGGTTGTTTATACTATTTACACTTGCTAATATAAACAAAGCATTACATTAAAAACTATTAACTATACTATCTGTAAAAAATAATGAAAAAGCTATTTTACAACATCATAAAACAAAAAATCACATCCTCTCCTTGTTGTCATAGCCCCATGGCACGCTGCCAAGCTGGTCATCATCCCACTCGCGTGTGTTATCTAACAAGGCCAGTGTTTGTTTCCTCTGTTTAACAAGATACAATTCGTGGTTGCTAGATTGTATTCTGCACTCTGTATGCATCATAGCTTTAGCTGTTTGTAAAAACCTCTAGGTAGTCATCGATATGAAGAGATTTTCCACAGTCTTACCTATACCCTTAGCTCTTTTTTGCTTCCTTGTCATCTAATGTGCGACAAGCATACATCTTACATGCTATTCCGACAAATTTTGTCATAACCAAATCACCACATTCATCTTTTAATAATCCCATTTCCTTCTTGTTCTTAATACGAAGCTCAAACTTATTGTCAATGCTGTAGTAAGAGGTGTCGAACCAGTCACTATGTTCCTTCATCACGTCATAGGGGTTGCAGTGGCGGATGCGATAAATGAATGAATCCGTGCCCATATACAAAAGAGATACATCTCCAAAATGTTGTTTGATAAACTCATAGTGGAATCGCTGCATGACTGATTTGGAAAAGTCTAAAATGACTTGGCCCAAGTAAATGGGCTTATCCATGGTCACGCTGGTCTTATTCATTTCAATAATAGCCAAGTTCTCATCGATAATTTTGATTGATTTGAAATTTGGCTGGGCAATGTACCGTCGGGCACCATAACGCCCCTCCCAGACATTCACATCTAGTAGTGAACATGGGCACTGGATAGAGTGTTAATCAAAACTCATCTATAATGTTAACATCACAAACGATCAAGCCGTTTCAACACGGATTAGCAAACACGTATTGTCAGTGACATTTATTAGTGAACAACCGGGTGAGTTAGCCGTGGTCGTTACGGCATGACTGCTGGCAGTCGCTCACATCCGGGAGGCGAGGAGGTTCGAATCCCCCCACCGGCAACCTTGAAGATGGTCTTCTGTGGTTTCCCATCTTCCTTCCAGGCAAATGCCGGGGTTGGTCCCTAACTATAAGCCACAGCCGCTACCTTCCAGCTCCTCGCCCTTACATTCCAACTTTCCTCCCCAACGGTACCTGTAGCTCACCCATTGGGTGTCCGTCTCGAAGCAGCTACAACACTGGCGAGCCGAACATGTCCTCGGACACTCCCGGCACTAAAAAGCCATACTCTAAAAAAAAAAATAGTGAACATGGTCACTGGATAAAGCGTTAATCCAATCTCACCTATAATTTTAACATGACAAACGGTGAAGTTGTTTCAACACGGATAAGCAAAATCGTATTGTCAGTGACATCTAGTAGTGAACATGGGCGCTGGATAAAGCGTTAATCAAATTTCACCTGTAATTTTAACATCACAAACGATCAAGTTGTTTCAAAACGGATTAGCAAACTCGTATTGTCAGTGACATCTAGTAGTGAACATGGGCACTTGATAGAGCGTTAAAAAATCTAACCTACACGTTTATTATCACTGCATGGTCACGTCTTTTTAACATGGATTGGTAAAAATAGTGTTGCCTTGGCATCTAGTAGTGAACACAAAAGAAATATTACTCTAGCGGTTTAAAGTTATTACAAGAGGTACTCACCTATAATAAATTTATTAAACGACTCCCACTGACTGGACTATGTATAACAGGCAAAACCAATTATCTATAAATAAATCAATTAATCAATCAATCGATCCATTCATTTCAATCCATCACTTACACATTCATTTTGTATGCAAACAGTTAAAAAATCTCACCTATAATGTTAACATCACAAACGGTCAAGTTGTTTCAACACGGATTCGCAAATTAGTATTGTCAGTGACATCTAGTAGTGAACATTGGCACTTGATAGAGCGTTAATCAAATCACAAATGGTCAAGTCGTATTAACACGGATTAGCAAACTTGTATTGTCAGTGACAATTAGTTGTGAACATGGACATTGGATAAAGCGTTAATCAAATTTCACCTATAATTTTAACATCACCGTCAAGTTGTTCCAACACGGATTCACAAATTAGTATTGTCAGTGACATCTAGTAGTGAACATTGGCATTGGATAGAGCGTTAATGAAATCACAAACGGTGAAGTCGTTTCAACACGGATTCGCAAAATAGTATTGTCAGTGACATCTAGTAATAAACATGGACATTGGATAAAGCGTTAATCAAATCTCATGTATAATTTTAACATTACAAACGGTCAAGTTGTTTCAACATGGATTCGCAAAATAGTATTGTCAGTGACATCCAGTAGTGAACATTGGCACTTGATAGAGCGTTAATCAAACCACAAATGGTCTAGTCGTTTTAACACGGATTAGCAAACTTGTATTGTCAGTGACAATTAGTTGTGAACATGGACATTGGATAAAGCGTTAATCAAATTTCACCTATAATTTTGAAATCACCAACAGTCAAGTTGTTTCAACACGGATTCGCAAAATAGTATTGTCAGTGACATCTGGTAGTGAACATTGGCATTGGATAGAGCGTTAATCAAATCACTAACGGTCAAGTCGTTTCAACACGGATTCGCAAACTAGTATTGTCAGTGACATCTAGTAGTGAACATGGACATTGGATAAAGCGTTAATCAAATCTCATCTATAATTTTAACATTACAAACGGTCAAGTTGTTTAAATACGGATTCGCAAAATAGTATTGTCAGTGATATCTAGTAGTGAACATTGGCATTGGATAGAGCGTTAATCAAATCACAAACGGTCAAGTCGTTTCAACACGGATTCGCAAAATAGTATTGTCAGTGACATCTAGTAGTGAACATGGACATTGGATAAAGCGTTAATAAAATCTCACCTATAATTTTAACATATCAAACGGTCAAGTTTTTTAACACGGATTCGCAAAATAGTATTGTCAGTGACATCTGGTAGTGAACATGGATATTGGATAGAGCGTTAATCAAATCACAAACGGTCAAGTCGTTTCAACACGGATTTGTAAAATAGTATTGTCAGTGACATCTAGTAGTGAACATGGACATTGGATAAAGCGTTTATCAAATCTCACCTATAATTTTAACATCTCAAACGGTCAAGTCGTTTCAACACGGATTCGCAAAATAGTATTGTCAGTGACATCTAGTAGTGAACATGGACATTGGATAAAGCGTTTATCAAATCTCACCTATAATTTTAACATCTCAAACGGTCAAGTTGTTTCAACACGGATTCGCAAAATAGTATTGTCAGTGACATCTAGTTGTGAACATGGACATTGGATAAAGCGTTTATCAAATCTCACCTATAATTTTAACATCTCAAACGGTCAAGTTGTTTCAACACGGATTCGCAAATAGTACTGTCAGTGACATCTAGTAGTGAACGTGGATATTGGATAGAGCGTTAATCAAATCACAAACGGTCAAGTCGTTTCAACACGGATTTGTAAAATAGTATTGTCAGTGACATCTAGTTGTGAACATGGACATTGTATAAAGCGTTTATCAAATCTCACCTATAATTTTAACATCTCAAACGGTCAAGTTGTTTCAACACGGATTCGCAAAATAGTATTGTCAGTGACAGCTAGTAGTGAACATGGACATTGGATAAAGCGTTAATCAAATTTCACCTATAATTTTAACATCACAAACGGTCAAGTTCTTTCAACACGGATTCGCAAAGTAGTATTGTCAGTGACATCTAGTAGTGAACATTGACATTGGATAGAGTGTTAATCAAATCTAACCTACACGTTTATCATCACTGCATGGTCAAGTCGTTTTAACATGGATTGGCAGAAATAGTGTTGACTTGGCATCTAGTTGTGAACATAAAAGAAATATTACTCTAGTGGTTTAAAGTTATTACAAGAGGTACTCACCTTTAATAATAATTTATTAAACGACTCCCACTGACTGGACTACGTATTACAGGTAAAACCAATTACTTGCAAATAAATCAATTAATCAATCCATTCATTTCAATCCATCACTTACACATTCATTTTGTATTCAAACAGTTAAAAAGTTTAGTCTATTAAAATAATACACACCTCTCAAATATTTCTTTTTCCAGGTTACGCTACTGCTTTTTTGATTTACTTGTATATAATGATAGCACTGCAGCACTAATTACCTCTCATGAGACTAATGAGTGCCAATGATAGGTAATACCTTGGTTTTATATTGTTCAATATTGCTAGCTTGCAAAAGAAAAAGTTGCGTTTACACGTAAGTAAGTGAAATACGATCCTAATAAACTCACAGCGCATTGAGATTCTATGAACATTTTCGTTCACACACAAACACAAGTTGGCAAAATCTAAGACTACTCAATTTCTCAACGCATGAATATTCAAATTACCGTATTGCAACATTGTACATCACATGACATGTCAAACAGAAATGACGTACACAATAAGTTCTCAGTTTTCGCTTATCAGCAATACCTGCTTCTTTCAAATACGATAGCTCGTATTACAAGACTGCATCCTGCTTCAAGATCTCGGCTGCCAGCTAATCGTTGCTAAGTGATGAAACAAGAAAAACAGTATCATCTAGTTCATCCTTTACAAAATCAGGTGCTCACATCTAGTGGTTGGCAACCACAAGGCCCTAGCTGAGTCCAGCATTGCTTTCACTTACTTGTACAGGACTCCTCTCTGTTTTCTGTCCTGTCGACCTCACACGGTCAACTCTTGTTCTCTTCAAATCCCCAATAGTATTAGTGTATCCAAGGCCTAGGGAGTCTATTACCTTCCAGCCTTAATCGCCCCTTGTCTGATCTTTACTGATACCTTCCTTTTGCAAGTGGGTCAACCTTCTTTTTCTTTTCATGTTATCTCCTGCCTTTGCTCAAGCCCCACCACTTGTAATGCCCTCTGGATATGTTTACACCCTCATAAGCCCCCCCCCCCCGACTAGTGAGTTCAAAAGTTAACAACCCCCTAAGAAATTCCTTTGGGGTGGATTCGTAACTTTGTTCACTTTGCAATCATTTTACCCTCTAGGATAGGCTTTTCACATGGACTAAGCGAGGGATCCCACCTCTACCGCCCCCGAGGGCAGTGTCCTGGAGCTTGAGACTATGGGTCAGGGATACAACTGGGGTGTGCGACCACGACGACGCCCATGCGGCCTCACCTGCAAAGCGTACAGGAGCCTCATGAAGGGATAGGAAGAGTGGGAGGTTTGGGCAAGGAAGTGGGAAAGAGGCGGTCGTGGCCTTACGGTAGGTAGCGTCCAAGCATTTTGCCCGAAGACAAAGTGGGAAACCACAGGAAACCACTTCGAGAATGGCTAAAGTGGGAAACGAACCCCCTCTACTCATTTGGACCTGGGCTGAGGCTGAGTAGACCCCGTTCCTGTCCTCGTTCTGTCCCCGTATATTCTAGAGGCGGTCTGTTGGATATCCGAAGCAACAGCTGGATTCGTAGACCCTGACTGCTCCGGCGCAAAATACTAGTCAAGGATCTACTTCCAACTAGACCCTCGCGAATATACGTGTCGGAAATTACGATACAACTGTGAATTACATAAAAATTATACTCAGCTCGCAGTAGAACACCTACCTTTATTCTCGGGGATCTCGTGGTCAGCCTCTGGACCTATAATGGGTTTCACAGTTGCATCTCCTTATATCTAAAATAAATCATGACGACGCGGCTTCTAATAAAACTAAACGATTTAATAACAAAAGATGTAAACTATGGCTAAACATTCGCACAATAAAATAAAAACACACTCCCATTCTCTCATCTTTACATTCACGCCACTGATAGAACTGCGTTCTATGAACGCTATAATAAAATTTGGGGTAGCTTGTGTCAATACATCAAGCTGTACAACCATTACACACCCCTGTGTATTTACATTCCTTTGGCGCGTTCCAACGAACATCTGGGCGCTATGAGCGCGTGACCCTCGCCACGCGTCTGATGACATAACATTCTCCGTTACATTCCCAGTCCTAGCTGGTTCAAAAAGGTGCGAGCCGTGCGGTTCGCAACAACTCTCTCCATTTGTGCCGCCTAGCCGTGGCCTTGGCTGGAAACGAGTTTTACAGAAGCCCTCGCTATTCCATCCTGGCCCACAAATACACCTCTCCATAACAATAAAAGCTGTGTTAAAATTAAACAGATTCACGTCAGACAAATACGTGAACTGGACGCAAATCCTACATGCTATTAACATAAAACTTCTATACACACTTCCATTCATACTCTCGCATTGTGAAGTCCCGATGGAGTTCATTTCATTCACACTGAACAAGAAACAAACCACATAGTCACATACTCATTCATACTCTAACCACTACGTTAAACAATTTATAAACTTCCTACACCTAACATATTATACACTCGATTGGTAAATAATGAAAGTTAATACTGAACGAATTTACAATGACGCTTATAGCATCAGCTATAGTCCTTTCAAATGAGTAGCGTCTATATACACTTGAGCCTGAGCTCTGATCTAACAGTTATGTCAAATACAGTGAACTGAGATCCTTAAAATCCTCTACATCTTCAGAAATACCCACCATCAGTCTCTCCTCTCTGATCTGGTGTCAAAATAGTTTAAATACATTCGACCACTCAAGGTGAAACATATGTCGTTACATACTTGGGTTTAATAATCTCGATAAGAATATAACATGACAGATGTCGTTATCTATTTCCCGTCTCAATTTCAACCGTGACCCTTCATGTCCTCTCTAATCCAAAGTCGTATATACAAATAAGGAGTACTCTCTCCTCACTCCTATATGCCTTGCCAAACCTAGTCATGCCCACGCAATGACTGTAATATAAAATGCGGAACACACCCTCGCAATACCCTCGTATGCCAACTACATATGGAAATACATAAAAACCACTATCGAAGGGTTATCACCTTCACTTATTTCAAACTGGCATTCCTTAAAAAGGGCATAATTCCTCAGCGTTGTCACAACAATCGCTGGTCTATTGAACAATAACAACAATTGTTAAATCATTAATTTATACATCATAACGACCTTTAGACTTTACGATACTAACCTCCTCACTTATTACTCTTGAAACGTTACTCTGATAAATTTAAACTGTCGTGCATACATTTAATAAAAATACAGCATCTTATCTTCATACTTCTGGGTTCGACTTTATCGAAGAAGGAATATTATGTCTACAACGTGACATGATAGTACTCCTCGTAAATATTTAATCACAACATTATATATGTGTGTGTCCAACAAGAATCGATCACGACGAGGATGTCAAACGATAACTACCCTAACGTCGGATGATAATAAATCTTCCAAGAAGATTCTAGTTTCAAATAAATTTGAATGACTGAAAATTCATAGCTTTCTTCAATAAAACATACAATTAGTCATATTCGTATTCTCTCCATTCAGAACGAATGTCTATGAGTTCTAACGATAATAATCGTGTCCACGTTAAATATTTCTTTTCTACAAGATGTCATGATATTTCACAATATATCACTACCAAGATCTTCTTCTCTTGACGTTTCTTCTCGACGGATAAAATGCCCAAATTAAACTAATAACAATTAATTTAATGGGTAACATAGACGAAAATGTATATCACCTGACTTCAAAATGAATTCAAAAACGTCGAAAATAAATTACTGTTCCTTAAGGGAAATGATAAAAGCTTGTTCCACGAACAAGTAAAAATAATCTCAGTTCAGAAACTGGATTCCTAACAAACGAAGCTAAAAGCGTCGCAAGACGATCACTACAATAAATTTCGAAGAATAAAATTTCTATACATGGAGTACATAAATATTATGTCGAAATATGGATAAAGGATTTGCTCAGAAAATGTCACTACAAGCTCTAACTACAAGGTTAGTGAACACTGCTACCTGGTCTCGAAGTCTAGAAGATCAAGATAGATTATAATAAAATACTCGGTTGTTACATCTCCCAATGATCTGGGCTGGATCCTAGCTCGTCTCCGAGAACTCGTGACCTCAGGAAAGGAATGAATTCCCCCACTGGAAAACAGCAAGCTCCGACCGGGATCGAACTGCGGGCCTCCAATCATCATCTCCCTTGTGACCGGGATAACCCTGGACCTCTTGATATTCTTGATGTCTCTTCTTTCTCCGTCACAGCACAGATTCATCATAACAGCGAGTATCGTCGAAAGTTCTGCTTTCCACATCGACAGGCATTCGAAAGGAAAGTCATGGACCTCACTCGCATAACGAACATTCATGTAGATGGAATATGAACATCGTTCTGTAGTCGCTGATGTTAATGTTGACCTCATGTCTGACAAGAATGCACTAGAATAGAGTTGTACATCAGGTCTCATGATCGCTCATTAAGTAGACATTCATGAACAGTCTCCCCTAACGAAGCTCCATCGTCGACTATTTTGCTTCTATCTGCCTATACTCCTGGCGCACATATTAATTTAGTCCATAATAATCTTCATAATAGTAGACTGAATATTGTTCTTCAATATGGAATACATCTCCATCCTATTTGTTGTAATACAGTTCCACACAAGCAATGCTAACATACACCCGTACTCACTTGTGGCTGCGCATGCGTGCGCTGTAGTCGCTCGAACAAAAGTGTCTTATCGCGCTGGAAAGAAACACTTTTCTCGCGCTTCACAAAACTGCTTATAATTGCTGAAATACTTTCCTCAAACTTCTGAAAGTTCGTAATATACAATATCTGATGACAAGCTACAATCTGTAGTTGAAATAATGTCTCTGAAGTAGATCAGACCGAAGTGATTGCTGCATATACGTTCATCGCAACTTCACTTAGTTTCAAGGCGCGGTTATCTCCTAACTCTACCCTCGCTTATGCCTTGTCTCCACGAGTCACCTTCTACAAGCTCGGTGAAACACTCGAAACTCCTCTCTCTTCCAGTAACCCACGTCTGACCTCTCGGGCATTTAGATGATAAAGAGCCTCGATGCTTGGCATCTCCCCTCCAAGTCTACCGATTCTGGCCGCCTTTTTGAGTTCCCTCTCAAATTCGCGCGGGCTCTAGCAAATCGCTTATTCCTTCCAATAGCGACCTGCTATTGACTTATAAAATATTTCCAATATTTTATTATCATATTCTTCTCTTTTCCCATATATAAATTCACTCTCTAGGGGCTTAAATGAATTAAATATCCATAAAAATTTAGTTTCTGGAAGAGAGGACGTGAAAGACCAAGAATGCGTTGGATGGACTCGGTGGAGAATAGTATTGGAAAACAGAACCTGGATTGGAACACTGTATCGGAAGAGGAATGGTGGAACGACAGAACAAAGTGGAGAGGAACCATATTTGCCCCAACCCAGTGTCAACTGGAAAAGGGGACATGAAGACGATGATGATGTCATTCATTTAATCATTGCCCTATGCAAATTTGTCAGGCTTCAGCAGCCGGCACCTTTTCATATCCTCGCTGCTAAATGAGGACTTCATTCATTCATTCATTCATTCATTCATTCCATTCCCTAACCTGGTTGGTCAAGCAACACTTTACACTAACATTTCATTTCATTTGTTATTAATTTAATCATTGTTCCAAGAGAGTGCGACAGGTTTTAGCAGCCTGCACAGTTTCATATCATCATCGCTAAATGGGGGGTTCATTCCTTCCATTCCCTGATCGCTCAGTCGAGCAACACTTTCCATTATAATTTCATTTCATCTGTCATTCATTTTATCATTTCCCCAGGAAAGTGCGACACGCATTAGCAGTCGGCACTGTTTCAAATCCTCACCGCTAAATGAAGGATTCATTCATTCCATTCCCTAACCCGCTCGGTCAACTGAAAGCAGGCTGTGGATTTTCATTTTCAATCCTGTCTTTACCAAGCATGAGTTGAACCATCACACACAGCTCTACAATCCATGATTCATGAAATAGTGATGAATGCATTGCCAAACATGGCCACCGCATAGGCCTCTGCAATTCATCAAATAGCGATGAATGCATTGACAAGCATGGCCACTGCATAAGCCTCTGCGATCCATGATTCATGAACTAGCGATGAATGCATTGCCAAGCATAGCCACCGAATAAGCCTCTGCGATTCATCAAATAGCGATGAATACATTGACAAGCATGGCCGCCGCATAAGCCTCTGCGATCCATGATTTATGAAATAGCAATGAGTACATTGGCAAGCATGGCCACCACATAAGCCACCCACATTAGCCGCCAACATGTCATCAACATAAGTCACCACCACCATAGGCCACCAACATATACCACCAACAAAAGCCACCAACATAAGCCGCCAACATAAGCCACCAATCTAAGACATAAACCTAAGGCATTAACATAAGCCATCAACATTAACCACCATAAGCCATCACCATAAGCTACCACCTTAAGCTACCACTATACGCTACCACCATAGGCTTAAACATAAGCCATCACCATAAACCATCAACATAAGCCACCACCAAAATCCACCACCACCATAAGTCACCAACATAAGCCCCCATCAAGAGAGCTGTCCTCGGCTGTCCTGAAAAAATGGTTTTCGTGGTTTCCCATTTTTACCACCAGGCAAATACCACGACGGTTCATTCATTCATTCCATTCCCTGATTCGGTTTATCGCAATCGATTCACAATATTGACGAGCATGGCCGCCGCATAAGCCTCTGCGATCCATGAATCATGAAATAGCGATGAATGCATTGCCATGCAAGGTCACTGCATAAGTCTCTGCGATCCATGATTTGTGAACTAGCAATGAATGCATTTTGCAAGCATGAAACGCCGTGGCCGACCACCGGTTTCGTTCTTTCATAGATTACGGGTTAGCGTGCTAGGCTTTGGCTTAAAGTATCTCGGGTTCGATTGCCTGCTACAAACCAAGGCATAAGCCTCTGCGATTCATGGTTCATTCAAATATCGACTAATGCATTTGCATGTATGGCTATCGTGGTTCGCCACATGTGAAAAAACGAATAGTCGTATTACGTCCCGCCGTTCCATCGAAATAGCCATTGATTTTTTCGAGTGGGGCCCATGGTCACCGTGGCGGTATTCTATATTTTTAAGTTTCCAAAACATGGTTAGAAAAGGGCTTATACTTCCAAAATTAGGAATTTTACAAAAAAGTCTCCTTGACATAAATGAAAGGTCCCTACCCTGTCTACCTCCATACCAAATTTCAAGTCTGTAGGACAAAACAAAACAAATATTCAAAATGGGCTACAGTTCCAAAATTAGGAATTTTACAATAACATTGGTTCGACAAGTTTCAAATCTCTAGAATAAAAAAATAAGAAATTCCCAATGTTAAAAATTTTATATTTCCAAAATTAGGAATTTTACACAAAGGGTTATTTGACATAAATGAAAGGTCCCTACTCCCTCTAACGCCAAAATAAATTTCAACTCTCTAGGACGAAAATTAGTTCATATTTCTATTTCACCCCCTAGTAGGGGTAGTTTAATTTTTTGGGGAAAACCTTCTCTATAGGAACAAGGGCGTCACCCAGAGTCCTACCACACGTCACACATCAAAACCCGAACAGGCGTTCGGAAGATATCGGCACACTTCGTAGGAAAGTAGGCTGTGGGTTAGAACCGGCACTGACCCCCTACTGAGGAAGTTATCGCACTTCAGGAATGCTATCAGGACGTGACTTGGAAACACGGCTAGATTGTGACAGAGGACACCTGAAGGTTGAACAAGCTGACAACACTATGATAACATTGACAGGAGTGAGCGACAGAGAGGAGGGGAGAGATGAACACAGAGAAAGAACACACAATCACGTGACTGCCTTGGGAAGAGCGATGGGTGAACAGCTGTGGTTAGAGGGATAAAGAGGAAGGAGGGGCGGGAATGGGAGGAGTGGGAAAACCCATGACAACCAATAGCTGAACGAGTAGTGCGTGAACAGGCAGTGGTGGGGGAGAGGGGATGGGAGAAGGGTGGGGTAAGAGAGAGAACACAGGTTGAGAGAGAAAGAAAGTCGTGTTGCTGATAAGATGTGTGGACATGCATGAAGCGCTGAGTGCAGTACACAGGGTTATAGTACAACATGAATGAATAAATAAATAAATAAAAGGCGCACAGGTTCACACAACATTTAATTTATTTATCCAAGAATTAAAGGCGGAGTTAAATGCCAGCCATTTCACATAGAGTTTATTTCCTCTTTGTTTCAACACTTTTTCTACAAGGTAATGATTTGGAAACTCTGTCCTTTGAAGTTCTTGGATATAAAACCTGCCTTTTATGGGTTGATGGTTGAGGTCCTCGAGTAAATATGTGACTGGGCTGTCCTGGTCGACTTGACGAATTCGAAATAGTTCGGTCGCCCAATTCGATGTGTAGCCCTTATCGAAGGCAGACTTACATTTGCTCACACGAACAAAATCCCCAATTTTGAGACGGTATCGCCTAGGGTCCGCTGTTTTTAGGGGGTAAAACAGTTTATCCAGTCGCTGAATATTCTTGGTTACAAGGCGTGGCTTGGTCCAAATCGTTCTATGATTGGTGTCATTGTAACGAGACACTAGCTCAGGTAACAAGTCCAACGAGCGAAAAGAGCCCTGAGCTGTAAACGCTTTCCACACACGGTTTTTCAATGTTCGGTTAAACCGCTCGAGCACACTGGCTTTGAGATTGATGTACGTGGTGTAATGGTGAATATCCAAAGATTTGAGAAAACTGGAGAAATTCTGGTTGAAAAATTCTTTTCCCTGGTCGGTTTGTAACAACTGGGGTTGACAATTGGATTGTTTAATAATATCTTGAAAGGCCTTGGTGACTAATGGGCCAGACTTGCGACGCAAAGGTTGAACAAAGGCCATTTTGGAATTGACAGCAATGACTGTCAACATATAGTGCACACCATTGTTAACACTAGCATAGGGAATCATTTCCATCAAATCGGCTTGCCAAAGTTCATTCACACCCCATGAAATTATCTTGAGTCGCTGAAAGTGAGGCCTAGCTGGGCGATGCAACTCGTGAGCGATGCCCACTTTAATGGGTGAGGGCTTAAACAATAATTTCAGCATTTCGAAGTTCTTGTTCAATTTCTTGAATTTCCCAATCGTGACAGGTATGGCCGGCTTGATGTGAAGCATGCAACATCTGTAGCCGCTGGACAAGCTTATTGGGGTTATGCCAGTTGGTAACATCCACAAGGGGTTTTAATAGTTTAAATGTCACTCCCGGAGCGGAGACTTTACGACGTGCACTTGGACTGGTTGGAAACCTTTTTGCAATGATGGTTTTATATTTTTGAGATATATTGGCATTCATTTGTTGAGAGGGATTATACTGTCTTTTGTGGGCATGGGTGTCCAATAAAATGGATTTATATTTGCCAAGGTCCTGTTGCGTATAATCATGGGAAGATGGGGTACGAGAGAATAGCAGCTTTAACTTTCCTGATGTTAATTTATAGTTTATGTTTTTAATGAAAGCACTAGTACGAGCAAATGTAATCGATGGATCACCAATTTTATTACTATCATCGTCATAGCGAACACCATACGTTGTATCTGTGTTTCCAATAAATAGATCGATTTAAAAGGGATCCAGTGTAGGTCCATACTGTTTTATTAAAATGTTTTTGAGTTGAGATTTATGTTCAGGGTGGCTAAGAGTTGTGAAAACGGTGACGATCTGGAAGGGCAAGGTGTTTCGGCCATTGCCAATGATTTCTTTTTTTTAAACTCTGCAAGGGGTGAGGATTTTTTTGGAGGCGTAAGCACTTGATCATTATCATCCTCAATATCGCTAACACTAGTCAATGCTTCCTGTTCCTCTTCCTCTTCCACAGGGCCCTCGTGCAGCGTCTGAGTGGCTTGTGAAACGGTGGGTAGCGTTTCAGATGGATTGAAAGAGGGTTTCAACATGGCTTTTAGCGGAGGTGCTAAATGTTGTTGAATAAACAAAGCATTATCCGCACGTGATCGTTTCAACTGGCGAATAGTATTTTTTGCTCTAATAATATGCTTCTTCAATTGACTCCCCGCTAACGCCATGGTGTCTTGACAAATGACTTGAGAGGGAATGAGGCAGTGCCTTAACTAGTGATAAAATGAGCAAACGCATAACATCCTTGGTTGAGTTCACTTTGTTTGTCAATGACCAAACAGGCATGGCGTTGAGTGTTCCAACACTTGCCACACAATTCAGAAAACATTTAAAAGGTCATATCAGGATTCACATGTTCATTATAAATGTGACGACTATTCCGCTCATCATGGCGAAATGATACATTCACATTGGCATTGTCACGAATCAACTGTTTGGACATTTTAAAATACGTTTGTCCAAGATTGGAACAATCGATACGTTTGTGACGACCCATGCTGAAATAGCTTTAAATGATGGCTTGTCGTACAGTGGATACATCATCGAAAATCATGAGTGAATCAAGCTTTTCCTCATCCAGGGCAATAACATTTTCTTGCATAGAAAATGTGAAATAACCCATATTCTCGCTTTGTAATCCAGACATGACTTGATCCAGGGACACGTAAAGGGGTTGGTAGAGAGATTTTGCAAACATATAAATATTTTGAAAACGCAGACCATTAGCGCTGTTATGAGTGTAAGCGAAAGATTGGTCTTTCCACATCCCGAAGGCCCCACGATGATGCAACGAATGGAAGATGGAAACAGTGAACCATCAAAGATATGTACACCAAAATCCCTATTGTTCCTACAATTAACATCATCAAGAGGAATTTAACAAGCAATAGCAATCTTTCCAAAGTAGAAATAGATGAATTCATTTGCATTTTGAATTTTATTCTAAATAATAATTACTCTACTTTCAATAGTAAAATTTACAAACAAAATGATGGCTTAGCCATGGGTTCTCCATTATCAGGAATACTCGCTGATATTTACCTCGACCGTTTAGAAACTAAAATAGAAAGCAAAATAAAAGGAATTAAGGTTTGGGATAGATACGTAGATGATGTTTTCATCATAATTGACGATAATATTCAAAAGGTAGATGAAGTTTTAGACCAACTTAACAATATTGATAATAATATTAAATTTACTATGGAATCCGCCACAAATAATAAGATTAATTTCCTAGACACCAACGTCATTAAAAAAGATAACAGACTACATTACCAAATTTTCAGGAAACCCACGCAACCCCATTCTGCTATAAGACAAGATTCAAACCATCCTGGTTGTCATAAAAAAAGCCACTTGCATTAGTCTTGTGAACAGAGTCATGAGTTTACCCCTTTCCAAACAAGATTTTGACAAAGAAATTGCAATTATTCATCAAATTGCCAGAATTAATGGTTATAACCTTCAATACATTAATAATATAATTAACAAACTGAAAAATAAACCTATCACGCAATTTCAACCTGAGCGTAAAGACAATCCTTCATACGCAGTTTTTACTTACTTTAATCATCGTACTTACAACATCAAAGCCTCCGTGGCTTAGGCGCCAGCACGCCGGCCTCTCACCGCTGGGTCCATGGTTCCAATCCCGGTCACTCCATGTGAGATCTGTGCTGGACAAAGCGGAGGTAGACAGGTTTTTCTCCGGGAACTCCGGTTTTCCCTGTCAAAATTTCATTCCAGCAACACTCTCCACTATCATTTCATTTCATCTGTCATTCATTTAATCATTGCTCCGGAGGAGTGCGTCAGACCTCGGCAGCTGGAACAGTTCATATCCTCGCCGCTAGATGGGGGCTTCATTCATTCCATTCCTGACCCGGTCGGAGACTGGAAAGCAGGCTGTGGATTTTCATTTTCACTTACAACATCACCAACAAATTCAAAAAACTTAACATGAAAATAGCTTATAAAACAAACAATACTAATCAGAACATTTTCTTTAATTCTAATACTATCAACTTGAAGAATAAATTCAGCAAATCCGGTGTCTACAGGTTAAATTGTAATGAATGTAACGCAAATTATATAGGTCAAACCGTAAGAGCTTTCACCACAAGATATAATGATCACTTAAATGCCACTAAATACTGAAAATATTCAGCCATGGCCGCACATATGGAAGATTCAGGTCATAAATTCACTAACATAGATAATGATTTACAGATATTACATTACACTAACAAAGGTACTATGATGAACGTTCTCGAATCTATGGAAATCAACAGAGCACACAAAATTCCAGACCCAGTGTATCTTAATGAAATCATTTTCGAATCAAATATCTTATTTGACACTCTCACAGATAACTTAACTCTTAAATCCAATATTAAACCACCTTAAATATTTTAATATAATTTTTTCTATTATAAATATTTTATACATCATTACATACTTTTATTAATCACTATTACCGCTAGTACAGTCCCCTAATAATTGTTTTTTCATTACATTTTCTAGTTTTAATTCTTCCACTTTGTACGTTTCCTTCTTCCCATAAGTTCATCTTTTCACATTAACGCTCCATTCGTATCTACGTCCTTTTCAAGAACTAGCACTGACATTCTTTCATTTCCTACTACCTTCTATTTGAGCTTTGGACTATGCTACGCCCATAAAATTTCAAACAATAGACAAATCACTTTCTAATAAATGTAAGGTTGTCCTAATCACATTTAAGTTTATCATATGTATTCGATTCATATTCTTTCAATGTCGTTTAAATTAGATTTGCATAATGATTATTATATATTTTTCATCTTTGTCACTGGTTTAATTTTATCTGTTTTTCCATTGCTTTCTTTCAGACATTTAAACTAACCTATGATCACTTTCCATCACGTCGGGTTTCTTAAAGCCGCTTTGTTTTGAAGGGCTAAATTTGGATATAAGAATACAGGCTCTTCATTGGTTATAAAGCTACACGGATTGGTGAAGTATTGGTGTTACATATTTACCATTTCAAGGAACTACTATTTGTCATGAGCAGCTGATCACCGTCACCATCTTTTTCTCTTCATTTTATTATATTCGTATACCCTAAATTTTAAGGTGCACCATATTAGGTTTTAAACACGTACCGGTATATTATTACTGTGCTACGCTTTGTTTTTTGTTTCTTCAACAGCTGATGAAGGGGATAAAATATAATTAATCCCCGAAACATGTACTGTAAACAAGTTCAATAATTAATTTTATCTGTATAATATTGATTCAGGCAAATGTTCATTTCTTGTTAATAACTATTCTAACATATCAATACGGAACCACCATGAGTCATTTAAATAATGTAATTCCCTAGTATACTCAATTCACGCTATTCGTCTACGGGTTTACCTCAGGGATATATCCTCAGTGGAACCTTGTATCTCCTCTATACTAGCGAGAATGAGGGCCTATTTCTACACTACTGCACCTACACGGCCGTAGGCGAGACAAGCTCGGGGATGGACAGTGACCTCGTACGCAGAGGCCGCAAATGGGAATAGGTTACATAAGGTTTCGTGCGCTAAGAGAAAGAAGTTGAGTTTAAAGGAATATAGATATAATTTCAAAGCAATACAAACAAGGTAAATCAAAGCAAATTACGCCCCAATATTATATAGATTAAGCAAGGCGCCAAGCAGTAAAATAGACCATAAATCACTAGACAAACATGGTAGATAACATAAATGAAAACCCATTTCAAACATAAAATTATACACACAGTAGTTACAAGTTTTACCTCGAGTGAAACGATCACAGGAGAAAATACAGAGTTACATGAATGAAAAACACAAGGAGGGACGGCCCCTTTAATAGAACGCCGCTTAAAACAAATATCCATCCGAATGAGGTTAGATGACCTCCCAATCTATCACAGAACTACGAATGGTAAAATCAAAGTTGGATGAACCCCTTAAGGGGAATCCATATGAACGCCCCCTTCCGAACTGAGGAGTAAATTAATGACAACACGTGGTTGATCAAATAAAACCAAGGAAACAGAATATCACTAAGTCTTGAACATAACCCCATGATGACACCAAATAATTATATGAACAAGCTAAAGAAACAGCCGGGATGCCTAAGCATTGAACCGGACGAATGACAAATTAAGTCTAAACATGACGAAGCCCAAGCACAGAACACCAAATATAATGGAAGTGAATGTCGCATGGTAAAGCATGGAAACAAGAAACTACTGCAGCACGCCTAGTGGTGTGGCAGCCAACTACCGGTACTGGTATGGAAATATTAATTCCCAAATATTTTTTTATTTTGTTATTTTATTTAACCGGGTCACTCCAATCCGTATTTCATGTAAGGACACATTTCCATTTAAAAAATCAAACCAACTTGAGACTTAGGACTGGATGGTTTAATTCAGAACTGTTCACGTCGATGTCGTATCACCCATATTCTTTGGCGTGAGCAACACCCGCATTTGACCAATACGGTTTACGAATGAAACGTATGGACAACGATTATAAGCTGCAGAAGTACGTCAGTATCGTGTTATCCAGGAACTATATTTGCTATTGCGGGTAGTCTGAACGAATAAGTGACTTAAAAATCTCTCATAATCAGGATAATGAACAGTCAATGTAACATGTTCCGAGCATGCGGAGCCGCCATGTTGTCAATAACACAGAACACCAAATATAACGAGACCAAATCAACCAATTACGGGTGTGTTTCTATCTCCCAACATTTTAATAATGGCACCCCGTGGCGTTAACGAACAGTACGAGTCGAACATTTGCCTAGCAGCGCTCGTAGTGGGGTGAAGTATCCAGAGTTGTCAGTTACTCGTATCGTAGCTTCATCCCCGTGAGCCCAAGTACTGACTGTCTACTCCCGGGCGGAGCACCCCCGCAAGCGATAACCCCCACCCCCATTTCTTACGTGAAAGAACCATTTGAAATTTAGTCGGGAGGAGAAATAGAATATGAAACAAGAATAATAAGGAAACAACATGTGACGAGGATAACATAATTACACAAACAGAATTAGGTTAGGTGATTTACGCAGCTGCGCAAGTGATCCCATCTTACGTTTAAACACAAGGACGCCATGTTGGCACAAAACAAAAGACACACGGTCCATAGACAAATGAGTTACACGAAACAAAAGAGATTCGCGAAGCGAAATCGAACTAGGCCATACTGCCCTCAAAATATACTACATTAAAAACAGCATCGCTGCCGGATTTGACACAGTAAAAGCCAAGACGCTTCGCTAACCCCCCACAAAGTGCTTTACATAAACACAAATCTTACAAGTCTGGCCCCCGGATAATTACACGAATGAATTCGACACCGGACCCACTCGAAGTGGCAGGACCATATTACTTACGTGTTCACACACGCCATGAAACAGAAAATGAACAAAACTGATATAGAAGCCCTTGTACGCCAAAGTATACCACGCACTCTACCAACAGAAAGAAAATGCCTACACACACATAACCCCACCAAACTAAGAATCTTGAATGTTAGTTTTTAGTTTACTTATCGCACACGGTTACTTCAACCAATTGTATGTTGGTTTTCTAACTGGCCCGGGGGGAAGAGGCAACATCTTCCCGCCCGGCCGCGGATGCACTTGTTAAACACGTCTGCAAGCCTTGAAGTCGGTATTCAGAATGCCCAAGGCGTCAGCACGCCAAGACATCATCTCTTCACACTCGCTGGAAAATTGGCCCAGGCTCGCCACACGAAACACGGCCGGGAATCTCAAATTTGCATGTCCTTATCGTCACTTTTCTGAGGTTCGTACTGAGCTAGTTATGTGCCCGTCAGAGGAGCTGTCAGGGTTGCCAACAACCGAAGTGACTTCCCAGACACCTCGCCTGCCAAACACCTGTGCCAAGAGGATCGGATGCACTTCTTATAGGCCAGAGCAGCACGAGAAGCGTGATCCAGGGGATCTGGGTAACATGGTGGCTAAAGTCATAGACGACCCAACAAGTACACCCAAGAAGTACAAACAAAAATACGAAATTAAAACATCCAGACTTAATTAAACTCGTGAACACTTTTATTTAAAATTGTCAAACCCCTATCCTACTTCGGAGGGTTTGCGTATGCTAATCCGCAAGCTAATAAAAAAGAAAATAAAAGATCCAGACTCTAACTGTAAACTAAGTCAAACCCTCTCGAAAGATCAAAATACAAAAGGTTAAGCAACGACAACAAAGCTAGGAAGATGGCACGTAAAGGAACCCTACTCAAATTACAAACAAATGAAGTGAACAACAGAATTTACATTTAACAGAGTAGCAAAGCAAAACCAGGTTATGATGGTACCAGTTGGTTATTTACATTTAATGTTAATCAATTTAGCTAAGTCCTAACAGTGAATACAAAATTTACGGCCATGACGTCCGTAAGCAAAAAACATTACAATCAAATCTAAATTACAGCCAAGAAAAGAACATTAATAACACTCTTATGACTATGTGTTCATCAACACAGAGAAAGGCACATAAGGGATTACACACATGTTAAATAAATAAAGCACTAGACAACAATTCCATTTTATTAAAACCCTGCCTGCACATTTTGGAATACTGATTGTATCCAAAGTCATCTACGTGAATGTTTGTTAGGTTGGTAATAGCGTAGTTACAACTACTTACATTACTAGAGTGTCGTGCTCCACCGAGTACGAACTATTGGTTAAGCGCACTCCGTCGTCTAAAGATTGTGTATTCTGTCCTTTGTCATTCCCGCCAGAAAATGATTCACATCAGAAGGACTCGGTCAGCAAGCTCAAGATGTAGATTCCAAGATTATATCAAAACAATTATTTAATTATCAGATCCATTTAGAATAATTACACTTGTGATTATTAAAACGTAGGATTAAGTTTGTTGTAGGTTTATGACGATAGTGCTGACGATCCTAGACACCTGGGATAAGCAGTAACGTCTCCTGCGAGATCATTTACTTGCAACAACATCGACATAAAAGTCGGAAAACCTTCAACGAGCTCACAACGCTTGGACATATGATAACACGCGTTGTTAGTGGCGCTCGCCAATCTAAACAACGTTCGGGTAGGCCTGGGAACCACTTCAGTTATCCCCCCGGCAACAACATGGTCTCAGAACTAAGTCTGGACATCAGTGCTCTACTCGCACGAAATACCATAAATATAGCCTCCAAACAGGGTGTCCTACACTAGTCAATAACAGAAAATAAACCTTATATACATTTACAACACTTTCAAAGCAGTGTTAAACATCGTCGCTATGCAGAGCGATCGAAACATGTGACTTTGGTAGTCATCCATTACGAGAGCAAAAACATCTGATTTCACAAAATGGCTTCCAAACTTGACCCAAATAATAAAAAACAATTCATAACAGTTATACGATGCTAAAGCATCAGTCGAAGGGTCTACATTAGTCTGTCTCAAAAGCATGCGAAAGTGGCTTATGGGTAAAGCTTACACCTGTTCTGTATCAGAGTTCGCTCCGCGCAAACTACACTCAGTGCGTCTGGCATTTTATAACGAACATAACATTCATTTCAGCAGCATTTCTCTCAAATGAAAGTCCTAATATGGACTGGCCTCTGGCTTGTGCCAATATAACATTAAATAACATCACAGTTACTACGTGAAAATACGCAGTACGATAAGACCTCATGTCTTAAATATCAAACAGTAGTAAAGACTAGAAATGTCACTCACTCGGAGTGCTTTGCATTGACAGATATGTCACTTCAAGTAATATTTACATTTTCTCACGTAACCAAAATCTTGTGTCTAAAAACACTGGACAAAAATTATACAATAAACTTGCAAAACCTCACATCTGCTGGGTTTGCTAATGTTGCGTCGTCAGTCCAGGGTTCGATGCTCTAGTAGCATACTAGTTAATTCCTGACTTATTTCTTCACCAAGAACACAAATGTGGCGTCAAAGCTCACTATAATGAAAATTACAATACAATTACATAACTGATGGCTTCTGTCAACCATCAACCGATATGACCTGTCTAAGCAAGTCAGTGGCGTGACGTGATAATTACAAGATGAGTCATCACGACAAAACACTAAAATGACGGCTGTCCACCTCCTCAAAGAAAAATATAATCCCATACTAGGGTTGACTGAAATAGCTCAACAGCTACAATCTCGTTCAGGTGGCAATAGACCTGACGTCTCACGACGTTCAAAATAATGCACCGATTGAACCATGTTCAACCCAAAAGGTGGCTAACTATCACTGGAATGTAATTACAAAAGCAAGAGTGCAAAACTACAAAATTCCTCCCTATCTGGCTGTCAAGATGAGTTCGGTTGATTTAACTAAACTACTCTACCACAACAAGGCCCGTACATGAGAGAAGGAAGACTCAGACTCACAGACTATAGCATCTCCACCTCATTCTCTTTGAGTTGAGGGGTAAAATATCTTCTGGGTTTGAGTTATGTTTTTTCCAATCTAGGCTTCCAATCCAAGCCTTATCCATCACCAGGTACTTGATGCGTCCTCGTGGTCGACATAAAGATGTCTTCTTTTCCATAGTAGCGGCTCTTGTACAAGCTCGAATCACGTTCATCATCTCCTCGTGGTCGGCTGGTTCATCCGTCATGTGGAAAACTCTTCCCTCAGAACGGCTCCTTCACATTGTGGGGGTTTATTCCATAACACCCATAGTATATAAGTGTTGAACAATTACACTCACGTGGTCGGTTGAAATATGCATGTTTGAAGATTTACACACGTGTTAATTCACAGCTTCTAGCTTTACACAAATTGTAGATATTAAATAACTCACTGACGTTACACAGTGGCGCAGACTTTATAATAAATAAGCCATTGACTGTCTGCTTATAACAGATTTTAATTCGCCCACATCGCGTAATCTCACTGAATTTAATACTTTGCAAATCACTGCAAATCCGTAATCGGAGAATATTTACGCTCTTGGCGATAATATTTTCTACAATGGTGGCGTTGAAAACAACCACATTAAATCGTTCCAGTTCACAAATGTTGAATATTTTCACGTCCTTTGTGGACATAGAATATGTCGGCCTCGTTGTTAGAAATGTGGTGTTCCACGACGTCGAGACAATATGGTGAAATAATACTTCAAAATCACAGTTTTCACACAAATGTTCACCACGCTACCACTGGCGTGAATAATACGATGATTGCACACAACAGGGTGCCTTAATTCACTACGATGCACACCGATACTATATTCCCTCACCTCGTGGGCGGACTGTTACCTCGTCCTTAGAACGGAAAATCAAAACACGTCCAGCATGGACGGATCCAAAACTAGGTTATGTCGTGACTTGACTCTGCCTACTGGGTCAGAGTGCATACTGGAGTCATTGAGCAACTAATTTCTTCCGCTTCGCGTATCCGCGACGTTAAATACCTTTACCAAAAGACAAAATACATTCTCCAGAATGTTTAAAATATTCAGAATAAAATTATAATATACTCTGAGCCTTGTGAAGTGTAGAAACAAATTAATAGGTACTCAGATAAATAATTCGGAGATTCCTTCGAAGTCAAGATCACTTCCTTTATCATATCCAGCCACGTGCTGATCTCCGGGTGCGTTCTATGACAATGCATGATATTTACAAATATGCTCCAAAGAAAATATCACTGAGCATGAGCTCAGCGGGCTCCATTCGGCTCGCTGTTGCTAGGCCGAGTTCAAACGAAGACGTGGAAAGGTTTCAGCGCTGTTTTAACAAGGGTTGTCTTTGTTCGAAACGACGCGAAGGCCAGATTGGCGAGCTGATTGGTTACCAGGCAAAATGTTCGAAACTTTTCAAATGACGCCAAGCCCCGTACGAGGTGCACATTCGCTTATATCATAAAAGGCGAAATGTTGATGCACGGAAAGGGCGGTAATCCAAGCGAGACGCTTCTCACAATCTTCAGTCCAAGGAATGCGCATGGGCACGCAATAACAGTCACATCTGGAAACACTTCAGTTTTGGCCACCAGCCCATCGGAATTTTAATTGGATTGGAGGCTGGTCATGGGGTATACACCTTCAGAGGTGCCGGCGTGACCGGACGTAACAGTAGGAACTGACATGTTGACTTACTAGGCTGAGCTCGCATTTAGCGAGCGTGAATTAGTTAAGAAATTACATTGTTCACTCAGCGACCCAAATGATGATTCCCGATCAATAAAATCACTTCCCTGCGTCTTAAATTCAGGAACCACAGGGTGCGATGCCAGACTAGAGGTTTTAGGCGTGGAGATTTGTGCCAATTGGCACATCCTCCTCCCCCATCAATGTCTCCATGGGGTGAGGCGTCGAGACGGCTTCTCATTTGCATAGCCGTACATCCACACGAACACAATGGGACAGATTTGCTGAAATTTTCTTTCGGTGATCTAGATGAGAACCAATGGACCAGAGTGTTGATGATCCAGGCGTGTTGATGTTTTTCCACGCTGATCCAGTAGAGGAACATGGAACAGGTGTAGTGATGACCCTGACGTGTTGATGTTTTTCCACGCTGATCCGGAAGAGGACCTTGGGACCTGTGTGGTGATGAACATCAACGATGATCCAGATGAGCCCCATGGAACAGGCAGGTGACAGATGCGGATCCTCTCAGATTACCGCCAGCAGTCACCGAGAGTTCGTCTCCATGACGTTGATTTGCCAAGGCACCCTCCTACCAGCTGACCCTGGCCACAGGACACTGGTAGTACGGCACCGTTCTTCCGCTGCATCCAAGACTCCACTGAAACCAGTAAACGGCCACCACATGTGGACCTTCGAAGAAACGACCCCCTTATTGGGCGTTGTCCACACTTCATTTAAGATTCCTATAGTCAACCCAGGGATGACCGGAGCACACGAATTCCAGGACCCTTAGTTCGTTACACTCCCCCCTCTCCCCCCACATCTTAGCTTAAGACCCTTACAATTCCCCTTAACAACCTAACCTTAGCCATGCTGGAAGTCATAATTTACCTTACACTTAACATTACAAACATAATAATCTAGTTGAAGGACAATAACCTTCAAAATTCCTGCCAAACTGACAATGCTTCAATGGCCCCCTATACCTGTGTTTGTGCTTCTTGGAGACGCGTGACCTTGACTTTCAATAAATTTCACTTTTACATTTACCACATACCAACCAACACAAGCAAGTCCCAGTATACATTAGATCACATGACGTCTAAGTTAAAAAATGAATGTATTAAATTGAGCCTTTTATATCTCCCACCAAATCCCGATAACAAAAACAAAATTTGAAAAGCCGACCAACACAGAGGATATGGCAAGAGATGACAAGACCACAGTGCAGACACGAACTGGGACCCCTCACACACAACACACATCCTTCGCACTCCCAACTTCAAAATCCCCAATACAATCACCACCCACTATAATAAAATTGCAATTACACTCAAGTATGCAATTAGTAGTCGCCAAGGAACCATCACAAGTTAACATGAAATACGTTCTTGAACTCCCTGGATAATTACACGAGCTGAGTCGACACCAGACCCACACTAAGCGGCAGAGCCAATAACAAAATACACTTTAGAACTCCCTGGTATTACATGAGCGAAGTCGACACCAGACCCATACTAAGCAGCAGACCCAATAAATTACCCCAGTACTTACCCAGCGGCACGAATTCATCGTCCGGAGAACCTCGTGGGCATAGTACACCAAATACCCCCAACATTATTTTACCTTACATCGCTGCAGCCCAGTCCCATACCTGAAAACTGCTAAAATGGGGTAAGCTCTATACACAACCTGGCTGGAAGTCGAACCAAATTGGAGCCCATACTATGTCCTCGGCGCGTTTGTGACCAGCAGTTACCACAACGAGATACCACTTGCACACTTGGCTTTGTCGCAAACGAATTAACCCATCGTATGTAATAAATATACCGTCTAGCCTTACTATCGACAAAACACAACCTCAAATTACCCCTCCCAGTAAACTTAGTACAAAAAATATAAATTACCGCACACACTATTCGATACAAACTTCACACAATCATATCCCAGCACGCACATTCTGTGACATAGCGAATATCCTAACAACAAAACGATAAATGCACCAAGTAAGACTGATATTACAGAGGGCCATCGCAACTCAAGACAAGCTGACCATGGTACATCTCCAATGACATCAACGCTACAACTCAAAATAAGTTTGCGCAAAGTGACACGCAGGTTTATTATTATTATTAATTTGAAAATACACCCAGCAGTTAACAAATGCAATAAACTGAAGGCATGACTCACATACAAAGAACTAAATGACTGAGGAAGGCTCGCACGAGCACACGACTACTCCCAACAGCTGACTGCGTATACCAGCTGATCACCAAAACATAAACACCTGATTCGAAAGGGACCGTAGCAGCCCATAACATTCAGAAACAACGGTTTAAAATTTATTCAAAATAGTGAACAGCCATTTAGCAGCTCAATACAATTCAATTTGGAAACGACTTAACACAAAACAGAACTTACATAAACAAGAGTGAAAACCTCACCTCAATGATTAATTGCGACTTTTCTTCCTACAAAATTTTGCGATGTGTCCCAAACCTCCACAGAAATCACACTTAACAGGCCTGCCATTATTTCCGCTGTTATAATTACCATGAGGGCGAGGGGCTCTAACAAACGGTGGAGGAACCGAAACACTTACCCTCAGCGCATCACCTTGTCGTACTGACTCTGCGTGGATAGCCGCAGCAATCAACTCTTTAATGTTGCTTGGACGAAGCCCAAGATTTAGATACGGCCTGTACTCTGGCGTGATCCCACCGAGAATATTCGATACGACATCACCCTCTGACAGAGGCAAAGCAAAAACCTTCACAAACATTTAAATATCTTGAATATACGAGTTAAGTGATTCACCCAGGTTTTGAATCCGGTAAAAATACTGCTTCGTTACTGAACCCGTCAGTCTTGCAGGAACAAAGAAATGTAGTACATCTCTAAGAAACAATTTCAGGGTCACCCCACTTGACATGGCCTCAACGACCATACTACGCATTGCACCGGAAATAAATGGGAATACCAGTTGAAATATTTGTCCGTCGGACACCCCAAACACACCTGCATATTCGTGGATAACCACAAGTTCACGCAGAAACCTAACAACCCCATCAACAGCATCGGTATTGAACTCTTTCAACTTCGTAACACAATTAGTTAAAGGATGATTTAACTTCCAGAAACTCACATTCTGACGTTTCGGGTCGGGTATGGCAGGCATACCACAAGCAGGACGATGAAAAGTAGGTACATTATCACAAAATTCCTAACAATTGGGGCGGAAAAGAGCATCACGGTTCGATTCCCGGTGCGGAACCCCATTTCCACACGCATGACGAAAGGAGTTACAAGATTGAGGGTCAGAATTTGAAATCGGAAAATCAACCACAGGGGCAGAGTACCTGTGAGCAGATGGGACAACAGAACAAGACCGAGCAACGTTCGGAATTAGGTTGCGATCAGATTAAATTGGCAATGTGGAGGTGATAGAAGAATTAGAACAACTCTGTTGTGCAGCGTGCCCTTCTACTGAATGGTTAAGTTGCGATACGGGACCAAGGTTTGGTACCCGGCTAGACTCGGAAGCTAAAGCACGACTGGAATTCCTCCCATTGACAGGTAAAGAGCAAGTTGAAACAATAGGGTTATTATAAGTTCCTCGAGCATTGCCAGTATTGGTCGGCACAACATACTGAACTCATGTGTAGGCCAGAGCTTACGTTACTGTTTGCTCTTGGGCTACTATAAACTGCCGAAGAAACAGGCAAGGAAGAAGGCAAAACAGCCGAAGAAAGAATCTCAAACGAGGTTGAAAATCACGAACAGGTAAGTGATACGTTGCCTCAACGGCTGACACATTACTCACATTAGGCACTTCAAGGCCATTACTAACATTTACACTGATACCAGGATGCGATTCAACACCGGAACGAGCATGAGCTGATGAAGACAGCTCACCCACCGAAATAACTACAACCTCATCTTCGAATACATGATTTTCACATTCAATAAAATTCTCCTGACAACTTGTTAAAATGTTTATGTCACCAACGGAACGATGACTTGACACAGTTCAGATATCACCAATGCGGTAAAACAAATATGTTATCTGTGCTCGTAAACTATTAAATTGAGGCTCACTAGCACTACCCAGTCCAATAAAGTTTACAATATTGACTACAGAATCCACCTTAGCAACAATCTGTGACTCACTTGCCTGGAATGATGCATCGTCAAGCACCGGAGGTATTACAGCTAAATCAGTACCCGCAGAAAGATGTAAACGATACTGGTCGCCGTCTCCCGAATCTCGATACCTCAGATCCACAGCTCATACACAGTTTCATGAGGAGAGAGATATTCCACAATTGGTATAGGGCGGTCCATCGTAAATAAAAATGACAATACAGAGATTACACAAGGTACATAGAATTCTTACAATAGGTAAGTAAAACAAATTTTAAATGGTTCTTCACTCATAACCACAACAACCTAACATATCCTACAAGTGGATAGATACCACGCTATGCTACCAATTGTACTGCCGCTACACGGCCGCAAGCGAGACAAGATCGGGGATGGACGGTGACCTCGTACGCAGAGGCTGCAAATGGGAATAGGTTACCTAAGGTTTCGAGCGCTAAGAGAAAGAAGTTGAATTTAAAGGTATTGAACCATTTATAAGCTACGCATATAAATGATTCTAATTATTTCTTTCATTATACTCTGATGTTACCGCCAGAAACACTCAGAAGGCCAGACAGGATTGCGAAATGAGGAGCTTATAATGGAGACAGTTCGAGTGGACATGCCCAGCCATGAAACAAAGGGTGACGGCAGATCGGAATGTATT
The DNA here is from genome assembly GCA_946902985.2 of Meconema thalassinum. NCBI lineage: Eukaryota > Metazoa > Arthropoda > Insecta > Orthoptera > Tettigoniidae > Meconema > Meconema thalassinum. The sequence continues at coordinate 232,939,538 of OX336389.2, read as the reverse complement.
GACAGGTGCAAGTGTAAGACAAAGGTGATTTGGGAGTTGACTCATTTCAACAGTACTTCCTTTGTAACCCTAGCGTCCGGAGAAAGATAGTTGCTGAGAGAAAGAGATGAGAGGAACTTTTAACCAATCATATGGCAGAGGCTTCTGTTTAAACCTGCAACTTTGACATTGTGAACAACCAATCAGCAGAGGGACGCCACTTGTAGCGCCAAAGATACATCAGACGCCGACCTGTTGATAAAAAGTGGGTATCAAGGATTGAAGAACCCCATGATCGATTTTTGTCCACGACGGCTCAATTGTGACCTGTGATTAATTACGATTTGATTGACATCTGTCGCATGCCAATAGTCGTCAAATTATAGAAGTTAGTGCTAAGATTTCCCCTTCCTTTCGACTTGTCGTCAGAACCATATAAATACAGTCGTTTGAGTTGACGACAGGTGATTCTCTTTGAAGCATTCTACTGATTATTATCGAGGCATTCTATTCTCTGCAGGTCATTCTCTGTGTGTTATTCTGTTGATACCACCATTCATTCTTTTTCAAAGTTGTTATACTAACTGTTTGAAAGTGTCAGTGGGCACTTGTATATTGAATCATTGAAATGAAGTTATATGCACCCAGCTTAGTATGGAAAATTGTAGAGTCTGTGAAATTTAGGTAGTTTACCATGACTACAAATAGTAGGGACAAGTCCTTCGAATAATTTTGCATAAGACAATTGGTGAAAGTAGTAGCCTCTGGCAAAATTTAGTTAGAGATATTAACGTGTGACTATAATTAACATTTTTATTCAGCATCAAGATGGAACTCCAGATCCAGAAGAAAACTTCGAACCAGCGTTTCTTCGGCCTCATGAGGGCTAATGTGAGCTAAACGCATTGAAGGGAGGATGTCTGGCGATGTGAACTGAGGCTGTTGCAGAAAGGAATAAGTACAAAAATAATGCATATTATTTGTCAAATCAGTTGTGGTTTTGATGGGACTAATTTTTGTGTAAATATTTTGTTTGTGTGTTATAAATTTAGAATCTTTGTTTGTTACTGGCACACTATAGTTAATGCATGTAGCAGCGTGACGATTGGTGTATTTATAATTATGAATATATTTTTGGTGATGTTCAAGTACACGGGGCCACACGTACGACCGAGTGCGTGTTCGCTACCGTAAATTTTGCGGCTAAGTGGCACGATTTGGGAACCAGTATTATAGCAGAAGTGAAACTGAATTAATTAGAATAAATAGTAGAATTGGTGGTAAATCTGTGTTGTGCCTAGATTTTATGGTTACTCAGACTAGTGTTGTTAATTGCCATTTGTTGCAATGATTAAGTGAGGGGCCGTCTGCCCACTCAAATTAACGATTTTGAATTAAATTCTTGGAGTGTCCCAGGACACGAATCTAGGGATATCTGGATCATGTGCCGGCCTGTGGTAGACCAGTGTTTGTTCAGCCCAAAGCTTTGTTGTGTCTGCAATGTTGTGTTTTAAGGGATATTAGCTTGCGGGAATGTCCACATTTTGTGTGAATTTATGTACGGCGATTTCAGGTTGGAGTTAACGGGACCGTGGAGGTCACCTGTTATTAATAGCATGACAGAAAGCTTGTAACAGGGGCTGGTTGAACCCATATGTTGATGAGTGGCATGGAGGAATTTCTACCAGGCGGACTTCGCTCAGATAAAACCAAGCAGTGCTCATTAGTAGAGACGGGCTTGGTTTCCGTTCTTCGTAAAATGTTTGTTTAATTTTAAAAGAAAGCCTGAATAATGATAAAAGTATTTTAATCGGTAAATGGGAGCTGTTCGCGCTATGATTGATTGATTTCCAATGTGTTAACTTATCCCTGCTTTTATTTCATGTAAATATCAGCCTGTTTAGGCATGTTATATTCCTGGTCTATTTACTTTCTTGTTCATTGACCTCGGATGGTCTTAATGTTCCGTCACGTTGTTGCCATGTTTGAGTTTGAGCATTTGAGCCCGAGGGCGCGCTCTTGTTTTGTTTGGAGCATTCTGACTCACTTGGGATCTCGTTGGAGATCTGTTAATTATGTAATTTTTAAATGGTTGCGTGTGTCAGTAGATTATTATTCTTGTTCAGCCATTCTAAGTGCATGTCCCATAAAGCCATTATAATGGTTTGCAGAATGAGGATTTGCGAGCATCTTGGCTGTTCCATTTGTGAGCAAATCTTCATCAAAGTACTTATTCTCTTTCTAGCATAGTTATACGCGTGCATACACAATAACCAGACAAGTGGAATTTCCAATCCACATTTTATTTTTCAGGATTGGACCTTCCTAAGCCACTCATATCCTTGTAATTTTATATTCAGTGGGAGTCAAGTTCAGGGAGGACTGTGTTTATTTGTGTTTTGTTATTTCTTGTTCTATTCAGGTATTAAATGGTGTTTATTTTATCTGTTTTTCACTCATTTATTAGTTTATCGTTTTGCTTATGATCCTTGTAGTAGTAAAGCAGTCGTTTGGTATTTGAGCTCTAGTAAAAGCCTACCAGGACTGAACGCACTCAGAAGACAGAATATTGTATAAAAACAATGTTTTACGCAAGGGTACAGTATATAGATATAATTTCAAAGCAATACAAACAAAGTAAATCAAAGCAAATTACGACCCATTATTACATAGATTAAGCAAGGCACCAAGCAGTAAAATAGACCCTTAATCACTATACAAACATAACATAAATGAAAACCCCATTTCAAACATAAAATCATACACACAGAAGTTACAAGTTTCATCTCGTGTGAAACGATCACAGGAGAAAATACAGAGTTACATGAATGAAAAACACGAGGAGGGACGGCACCAGTAGGGGAGCAGTACTGGTTTAAACTCTCTCGTAGCCATGAGCGTTAAAGCACGCACTGCAACTGCATGTTGCAACTTGGCAGGCCACTTTTGCACCCACTCTTGCACCCACTTTTGCACCCACTTTTGCTCTCACATTAGACTATTATTTATATTATCGAGTGAACTTTACTAGAGAGTATTTCATGCTTGACAATTGACATGGAAGTATCAACGAATAGCTATGGTAAGCTATATGCATACTATAAAGGATATATACATATATTGTAAAACGAACCAATAAAAATGGAACTGTTATTTGTCGTTGTTCAAAACATCGTTCAAATAGTGTCGAGGTCAGCTGAAAAGTAAAAATAGTGAGGTCTTAAGTGTGAGTGATCATCAATGTAGTGTACCAGATAAAACATCGTTGCTGTTTAAAAAAACTCTTCAAAATGCTAAAACACTAGTCCGAGAAAAATATATTGCAGCTCAAGATAGTGCATTGTTTGTTAAAAAGCATTTATCATCTCCTCAGAAAGTCGTGTTAGGACAGTTGTCAATATCAGAAAAACTCCCAACACTATCAAAGGCAACACAGACTGTGCACAGTGTGGTATTGCAAAAGGATCAAAAAGGATTATATAGTAATAGGGATGATGATTATAATGATGATGATAATGATAATGGTTATGATGATGATAATGATGATGACAATAATAATGATAATGGTAATGCTTTGTTTACACCAAAAATCATGTGTTAAATTTGTCAACTGGAAAAATCCCAGTAAGCTAATCCGGCGGGTTCACCAATTGCACGCCTATAAACAGGCTGGTCATACTGAATATGAGAATGAACTATTGGATATAGAAAATGAGCTTCATCGTGCAAAAATTATTATGTAATGTATCCGCATAACCACTTAAACATAACTTAGAAATACATGTAATATTTTTTACCACGTTGCTACCACTTTTCTACCACTTTGCTTTCACTTCAAACTATATACAGTATATTAAATATAAAAGCCAACGCTAAATCATTCTATTACCAGAACAGTTATAACCTTTGTAGTGTGCAAATCATACTACTATGGAACTTACTACAACTAACCGAGGTAAACAACGTGTACTCTATAAAGGCTACTATTATAACTATAAACGACAAAATGTAAAAGGAATAATATTCTGGCAATGCTCAAAACGGAGGTCAAAAAATGTCGAGCCAATCTAAAAAGTAGAAATGGTGAGGTTTTAAGCGTGAGTGATCATCAATGTAGTGCTCCAATTAAAACACTGTTAGTGTCAACAAAAAAATCATGACAATGCTAAAAAGCTAGTACAAGAAAAAATGTTGCTAGTCAAAATAGTGCAGTGTTTATTGAGCAACGTTTAATCCCTGTTGTAAAAGTTATGTTTAATTCATCTTTCACGTCTCAAGAGTTATCAACATCAATGACTATGCAAGAGGTAGTGTTGTTGTTTTAAGGGGCTGAACTACAAAGTCATCTGCCCTTCATATGCAAGTGGATCGAAAAGGACTAGATAGTAATAGACAAAAGAGAGTTGTATTTTGTATATAACTATTGTACAAGTACTTACATTAAATAAATAAAAATAGTGTATGGGTATTGTCTGTTTTTCTTAAATGCTAACCCATGTCCCACTATTAATGCAATTGTTAAACATCAACAGTCTCTGACTGTGTTCGGAAAGAGAGTGGTCTTAAGCAATACACTCTATCTATGGTTTGTGTACCGAGTATCATAATAATACAGTGTGGCAAAGCCATGTTGCTAGTTGCTAGGCAATAGTTACGTCAGGTAAGGGATTCGAACCCTTGCTTCCTTGTACTGGAAAATTTGATCTTAAGTCAAACACCTTAACCACGCGGCCAACCTGACAGTTACTAATTTAATTAGTCTTGTGGACTTGAGTGTCTACAAAACTTTTTCCAGTATACATTGACTAATCCACTTGCTTGTTTTGAAATATAGATTTTGGTTTGCTTTACCATAACATTGCAGTTATGAGTCTTGTGAGCTGGGTGTATAATATAGGGTTAAAGGCATTTTAAAATAATTTTAGAAACGCTCTTAGGTGTCGTGTCATGGGTTTTAGTAATGCATAACTGTTCGTTGACTAACATTTACCGTTACACAACAATATTTTGGTGAGCTCTACATGTTGTTGTTTGAGTCTTCAGTCTTTTGACTGGTTTTATGTAGATCTCCATGTCTCGCTGTCCCAAGCTAATCGTTTCATCTCTATATAGCTACCACACCCTACATCCAAGGCAATCTGTTTAACATATTCTAACCTTGATCACCCCTACAAGCCCTTGGGTTCAATTCCTAGCTTTAACACAAAATTTTAAAAGTGGTATGAGAACTGAGACAAGTCTACTCAGTCTCGGGTGATCCAAATAAGTAGAGAGGGTTTGATTCACACTTCAACCATAGAGCACCATTTTTCATATTTTTTTAAAATAATGATAGCCTTTTGTTCATTTTTACATTTCACACATTGCAATTTGTCAATTTTCCATTTTTTTTTTTTAATGTCAGTTTCAAGTTTTTGAATTGCATGATATGGAAACATATTAAGAGCAGTGTAAAGTCACCTTTGTAGTGTAGTGGTTAGCATAGTTAGCTAGCACTCCAAAGCTCTTGGGTTCAATTCCCAGCTTTAACACAACATTTTAAAAGTGGTATGAGGACTAAAACAGGTCTACTCAGTCTTGAGTGGTCCAAATAAGTAGAGGAGTTTTGAATCTCACTTAACAATAGAGCACCATATCTTGTAATTTTTAAGAAAATGATGATAGTCATTTGTTCATTTTTTCATTTTCACATTTCACACATTGCCATTTGTCAATTTTCCATTTGCATTTTTTAAAAATGTCAGTTTGAAGTTTTTGAATTTCATGATATGGGAACATGGATTTTCCAATTTCCTGTTTACACTTTTTTCATTTTGTATATGTCCAAAGTTCTTATTTACGAAATATGATTTTGTATTTTAAGTTATTGTCAATGGTGTTAAATTGAGTTCTTGGCCATGGCAATGGTACAGTCTGTTTATGTGTTTGCAAAACATAGTGGTCTACTACTACTGCAGGTAAGACTGTTTTACAAAATAACGCCTATCTACCGCTGCATTTCAAAGAAACAAAACTATTGAAAAAATTACTATTTACCATTTATATATAAGTGTTGATTTCCCCCCTACCCTACCTCACCGTGTTTGCTCTGCTTAAACAATCAATGCTACCCACACCCACACCCACACACAAGCTTTCTCTCTCTCTCTTTCGGTGTAGTCATACATTTACACAATCATGCCTGTCTTTGAGAACAAACACAACCACTCTATTTATACCAAAAAAACATCCTTGACATGCATACTCATCCCAAAGAACTTTTAGTTAAACATTTACCATTTACTATTATAAAAAAATGGTTTCCACTATTTATAAAAAAAATAACTATTTACAATTACAAATATGAATATTTACAAAATACTGAGGGCCGGTTCCATCAACCCTCGTTAAAAGTTTAACGATACGTTAAAGTAATTTAACGGAAATGTTAGCAAAATGGTGTTCCATCAACCAACATTACTGCTAACAAATCGTTAACCAGTCCGTTATTTTAACATCCCATTCTTGCTCAGTTAAGGAGTTTAACATAGTGTTAAAAATGGTTACAAGCAAATACAGTAAGCCTTTCGTGCTCAGTTATTGTATTATTTATTGTTGATTACCGTATTTGAATAATGCTACAGAACAAGAATTCTTGCCAAGGTATCATGACATGTTGCAACTGTCTGAAAAGATGTTTCTGGAGATGTGTTGTGCATAAATACAGTAAGGACTTTACCTTGCAACCGGCCATTTAAACGATATGCCTAGGCCTAACCTACAAATTAGCCTACATGTAATGAAATTTGTAAATATAGCCTATTCAGACAGCAACATCAATACGTACTGGTCAATAATGTAGTTTTATAGTGTACAAAAGGTTATTGTACTGAATGTATTATCAAATGATGAATAAAACTAGTGGAAACGACAGCCATTTGATTTGAATCCACAGCTTTCAGTTGATCAGCATGAGTGTTGATTTGTAGTTTTCATTTTCACATAGTTTAGATCAACAGTGTTACGATGCAATTTAAATATAAATTCACACACATTTTTTGATCTATAAATAGCCTACAAGTTGACTAAAAAGATTTTTTTAAAATTTTAATAGGCATCTGATTATTAGAAAAACTGAGCTTCACAGATTTGAAACAGCAATGTGGCAAGTTAAAAAAAAGAGTCCCACATGTAGGCCTACGATAAAGCGACCCCTAAAGCAATTTTTGTCACATGGGAAGAACAGCTGTCAAATCGAAAATGCTAAAAGTCGCCTAGTTTGTAATGCAGGGGAGAATGTAGGGTACTGGTTATTTTAAGAAATTCATTACGGTAGTATTTATTAATAAATAATTCTCCTTTGTAAAATGGCAGCCGCATACGATCACATACAGTACTTCGAAATCGGCTTTGCAACGCGAAGTAGGCCTAATCTACTCCATTCTGTCTGAAAAGCTTTTCTTTTGTGGAAGTAAAGCATTGATATGGCAATATTGTTGAATTTGAAGAGCACAGTGGAACTGAGCAATTACTCATCTCTTAGCCTCAATTATTATACAAATAACTGAAAATACGAGAAAAGAGCACACCCATCTACTCAAATCACATGTTATAGCATCTGTTTGTTTATGTTCCCATCGCACTTACGCTAGTTCCAGATAACGGCAGCACCGTCGTTTGAGTTCGCGACACGGTCGACTCTAGAAAGTTCGGAAGGTTCAACCTGACAACACTGTAGCTACGGCTATTGTCAGTCATACTTCGTCACGAGCGCCTGAACTGAAACAGCTGTTTGCTAGCAAGGGCAAGGATCATGTAAGTATAAGAGATCCGTCACTTTTGGTTATAGAATTTCCGAGAGAGAACACCGCCTGAGGCTATGGATTGTACTGCCAAGTCTGGCAACATAAAAAGTAAAAAGCCATATGAATGTAGCCTTTATTACACGAAAATGAACAGTATGTTCTGCGACGAGTTATTGATTATTGATGAAAATAACTCAAACATAACTGCGCCTTTCGCTAGGTGCTGAAATATACGTCCAGATAGGAAAAGAATACATTTTGATATATATCAATGTTGGCAATGGATTTGTCACGAAAGACACAGTTATGCCGTTCTAGAGCTTAATTCACCTCTAGGCTGATTAAAAAATGCTCTCATACTCTACAGAATAGTTGGGATATTCGATGAATATAAAGAAAATCGTCCAAATGCACACACTACATTGCCATAACCTCACTTTTTGCCTAGCATGCCCGCAACCACCCACCCCTCCCCGTAGCCCTAAACCACAAATTTTATTGCAATGCAAAGGAGAATGGGTAAGAAAACAAACAAGAGATGAAATGCACACATTTATTCTCTAAATATTTTTATTCGAGAGTAGTCCGTATTGCCCACTAGTTTTTCACATGGTCAACACCAGGAAGATGAAAATTGCCGTATTGTTCTTACTATCATTATAATTCTTACATCCCGGTGCTTGGCAATTTTTCCTCCCTTGCAGTGGCATGATTGACTCTCAATTCAATTAAAATAAACAATCAAAATACTGAACAATTCAAACCAACCAACAACACCACGAGGAATATCAATCAAAACAGACTATTCCCGCTTCCGCCAGTCGGTTTGATGTGAACGTTCATGAGTGCCAACTACGGAACCTTAGTGCTAAAATTAATTCTTCATTGGTTGGCAGAACAACCAGTACAGGGCCTTACCCCGACCCACGCGCTCCCTATGAACTGTCATCCCCCTGAGCAAGGGAGGCTACAAAAACTACGGAATTAATATCGGATAAACATAATGTACATGTTTAGCACTACATCTGTTCATTTTTATTTACACATGGTCAGTGTTACAATCGGAAATAAATGAATAACGTGCATATGATTGTGAAAAGTTGTTATTATAGCCAAGCAGCTGATATTAGGCATGAGTGACACGAAAATAATTTACCAACATAAAAGTGTTTAGCAAAATAAAGAAAATTATTTTGGTTTCTTTTCGTATTTTACTACTCTGAAGAATGGTAATGAAACAATTGGCGGTGTTATAATAATAATTTGGAGTAAGTAGATGCAATTGAGGGTTTTGTGATGCAAAAATGTAGGCTATCTCTCATAACATCTTCACACTGTTGGCCTATAAACCTTCGATTCCGCCGCACATGTATGTAGATAATTTACTACCATTATAGAAATAGTCTGTTGCTGCTGGTATTCCATAACTGTATCAGATTACTTCTGATTCCGTCCTAAAGTGCTGCAACTTTCTCTTCCCATAACCAAGTTTGCTGACATCAACAGCATCATTCCTTGCCTGAATAATTGTTTAGCAATACAGTGGCAATGACTGGAAGTATTTTTTCACTTAATTGACTAATTTATGCAATCTACGAACCATTTCGAAGGTTCCCTAATCCAGGCCTGGCGCAGATTTTCGTCACTTGGGAACCTAAACACTGGCGTGTAGCCTCCCTTACTTGGTTAATTTGCATTACATGTATCTGGCATTGTTACGGTGCTGAAACATTCCAGGAAAATCAAAGTTTAAAACCTGAAGTACGATCTGTTGTAATTCCATGTACCGTAGGCATTTAAAAATACCATATTTGCCAGATACAAAACACACTCGTCAGTGTGTTCTCGATTAGGGATTACAGTAAAAAAACTCATCTGGAAGGGTAGTATAAACGCTACTATAAAGCGTATAAACGTACAAAGCAAAAGAAACAAAATATAGAAGGAAATATCCCTATGAGATAAACAAGAACACCTGCCAGACCACAGAACAATGTGCCAGACTGAACGTTCCCTCGTGTTCCCGCCTGACAAGGGTATGAGGTATGACTGATGAACATGTTGCCAAGTCTCAGCCTTCCGACCTGTATAGAGTCGACCGTGGTTCGCGAGTAGCAAACAAATGAATACAAGTTGACTAGACACAGTTCAGAAGTCTGAAAAACCATCCATGCCGTTCACTGCTTCCTTGATTCTTACAGCAAGTGACATTTAACGCATCGTCTGTTAACCGACTTGTTAAAACGTGTTGTGGAACACGTAATCTGTAACAGAATGTTAAAATTATAACGATTGGTTAACTAACGTTTTTTTTAGCCAAATTTAACGCAAGGTTGATGGAACCGGCCCTAAATCTACTGGTTACAAAAAGCCATGTCTCTAAACAATAACTTATAAAAATCGCACGCTCGCCTTGTTGTCATAACCCCATGGCACGCAGCAAAGCAGGTCGTTCGTCTGCATACATTTGTTATCCATCAAGGCGAAAGTGCTTTTTTCTGTTCCACAAGATACAAATTATGGTTGCTGGATTGTATCCCGCACTGTTTATGCGACATAGTTTTGCCAGTTCATAAAACCGCTAGGTAGCTCTCTACACATAGCGATTTTTACTACTGCTCTACCTACGGCTTTTGCTTTGTTGGCTTTCTTACATTCTAGTGTGCGATAGGCAGCATTAACCGTATATCGAATCCAGTCCACCTTTGTATTTGTAATCCAAGTAATAATTTGAAAAGAGACAAGTGTAATCGGTTTTAAACATTATCTCTGCTTTTTTTTAATATGTTAATGACATGCATATTAACCTGAAATCAAACTCTAGTCTACCTTAGTGAAAGGCTAACTGCTTAACCACTGCGCCACCATGCCGTTCTTTCTTAGTTTGATTCGTTCTAGGCCTTGGAGCTGGAAATCGAGTTAAGATCTCCAATGCAAGAGGCACATGTGCTCGCCACTGCAGCACAAAATGGTTAGCTGGTAACATTAGACAACCGGAAATGATTGTATTACTGTTAGCCAAGCAATTTTGTCATCTGGCTACTGTGTGAGCACTGCCAGAAAGACAGTTTAGTTTAGAACAAGCGAGTGTGTGTATATAGATTATTAGTCTCAAGTATTTAAAGCTTGTTGTGTGCAGCGACCATCTAGTCCCAGTAACCACTGAGCAAGTTTTAACAGTCAACCAATAAAAACAGCATAGGATAGTTGTGTGAGGTTCATGCACTTGGGTGTGTGCATTAGCACCATGCACTAGCTTTACCTTCCCCTCTATAGGTAGAGCGTTATCCCTTTTCTTTTTGACATCACCAATGACCACATCCACTCACAAGTTTTACACTTAAACCCTTGGCTTGTTTTCGATTCGGTTTGGTTCGGTTTAGTTCGGTTTAGTCGGGTTTGATTCAGCTTGGTTCAGTTTAGTTCGATGTAGTCACCATTTTGTTTTTTAGCTATCCTCTTTAACCAATCAATTAAAGATAGTCTACTCTTAATCCTTGAATCAATAAATCAGATTTTGTGTACACCGTTTGCCATTTATTAACCCATGCCTGCAACCTATACTCTCTCTGTACTGCAGTCTTATCTGAAAACAAGTTCCAATGGTGAAAGACTTGTCAGTCACCATACATGTAGCCTACAATAATTCTTTCTCTACCTAGCTATGTTTCATCACTCACGGTAAACATCTCACATTTCCGTATCCGATTATTAATTTATAAAATCTCAGGTCGATGGCCTTGATGTATTGGGATATTTTGGGTAAATACATTGGCCATGGGAATGGGTTGACCATTCTAAGTACTGTGACACCACACACGTTGATATCCGATTATTAGTTTATAAAAATCACAGGTCAATGACCCTGCTGTTTTGGATTTTTGGGGTAAATTCATTGGTAATGACACCTCACTTGACCCTCTCTGATGATTAGTTTATAAAATCTTAGGTTGATGTCCTTGCTGTTTTGAATCTTTTGGGTAAATTCATTGGCCATGGGAAAGGGTTGGCCATCCTGAGTCCTATGACACCTCGCTTGACCCTCTCCGATGATCAGTTTATAAGATCTTAGGTCGATGACCTTGTTTTTTGGGTCCTTAGGGTAAATTCGTTGAACGCGGGAAAGGGTTGGCCATCCTGAGTCCTATGACACCTCACTTGACCCTATCTGATTATTAGTTAGCGAGATATTAACAAAAGTGCAGTTAGGCCCTTTTGACAAAAATGAATAATATATTCAAAAACAGGGTGTCACCCCAATTTCAACGACCCCTCATACAAGTCCCTAGCCTTATTGGTTCATGAGATATAAAAATCCGATGACCTAGTAGTTTTGGATCTTTTGGTTATTTAAAAAATAACTTATATATAAATCATTATTCAAAAATCCCCGCCCTGTTACAAAAACCCCAAGTACGCATGCGTAAAAACAAAAAACAAAAATGTTAAATCATAGTGGCGTCGACTCGTTGACATGTCATTTATATGGAACAACGTTTAATATCATACTGTTATCGGACCGCATGCATGTTGCACTTGGAATGCCACATTTACCTAAAAAATTACAATTTCAGCCCCTAGTAGGGGTAGATTTTATTTTAGGGTGGAAATAAGTTGTTCATTGAAAAGAGGGTGTGAGCCCGAGTAATTTGATACCTCATATCTCCAAAATCGATCCATGGGTTCGCGAGATATCGGCTTGCCAAGTTGCAACATGCAGTCGCAGTGAGTGCTTTAACGCTCATGGCTACGAGTGAGTTTAAACCGGCACTGCTCTACTGGCCCCTTTAAAAGAACGCCACGCAAAACAAATATCCAACCGAATGAGGATAAGTGAGCTCCCAATCTACCACAGAACTACGAATGGTATAATCAAAGGTGGATGGACCCCATAAGTAATCCATATGAACGCCCCCTTCAAAACTGAGGAGTGACATCGCCAAGTCAGGGTAAAATAATGACAACAAGTGGTGGAACAAATAAAACCAAGGAAACGGAATATCACTGAGTCTTGAACATAACCCCACGATGACACTAAAGGATTAAATGAACAAGCTAAAGAAACAGCCGGCAGGCCGAAGAATTGAACCGGACGAATGACAGATTACGTCTAAACATGACGGAGCCCAAGCACAGAACACCGGCCGATAACTAGATGTTTGGCCCCTTAAAACAACAACAACACAGAACACCAAAGTACTGACTGACTACCCCCGGGCAGAGCGCCCCCACAAGGCGATAACCCCCACCCCCATTTCTTACGTGAAAGAACCATTTGAAATTTTGTCGGGAGGAGAAATAGAATATGAAACAAGAATAATAAAAAACAACATGTGACGAGGATAACATAAACACACAAACAGAATTAGGGTAGGTGACTTCCGCGGCTGCCCACGTAATCCCATCTTACGTTTAAACACAAGGACGCCACGTTGGCACAAAACGGTCCATAGACAAATGAGTTACATGAAATAAAAGAGAAACGCAAAGCGAAATCGAACTAGGCCCTACTGCCCTCGAAATACACTACGTTAAAAACAGCATCGCTGACGGATTAGACACAGTAAAAGTCAAGATGCTTTGCTAACAAAGTGCTTTACATAAACACAAATCTTACAAGTCTGGCCCCCCGGATAATTACACGAATGATTTCGACACCGGACTCACACGAAGTGGCAGGACCATATTACTTACGTGTTCACACACGCCATGAAACAGAAAATGAACAAAACTGAAATAGAAGCCCTTCTACGCCAAAGTATATCATGCACGCAGCCAACAGGAAGAAAATGCCTACCCACACATAACCCCACCAAACTAAGAATCTTGAATGTTAGTTTTTAGTTAACTTATCGCACACGGTTACTTCAAACATTTGTATGTTGGTTTTCTAACTGGCCGGGGGGAAGAGACATCTTCCCGCCCGGCCATGGACGCAATTGTTTAACACGTCTGCAAGCCTTGAAGTCGGTATTCAGAATGCCCAAAGCATCAGCACGCGAAGACATCATCCCTTCACACTCGCTGGAAAATTGCTCCAGGCTCGCCACATGAAACACGGCAGGGAATCTCAAATTTGCGTATACTTATCGTCACTTTTCTCGCCGCGATGTTGGTTCCTACTGAGCTCGCTTCGGCTCGCTGTTGCTAGGCCGAGTTCAAACGAAGACGTGGAATGGTTTCCACGCTGTTTGAACAAGGGTTGTCTTTGTTCGAAACGAGGAGAAGGCCAGATTGGCGAGCTGATTGGTTACCAGGCAAAATGTTCGAACCTTTTCAAATGACGCCAAGCCCCGTACGAGGCGTAGATTCGCTTATTTCAGAAAAGGCGAAATGTAGATGCACGGAAAAGGGCGGTAACCCTAGCGAGACGCTTCTCACAATCTTCAGTCCAAGGAATGCGCTTTGGCACGCAATAACAGTCACATCCGGAAACACTTCAGTTTTGGCCACAAGCCCATCGGAATTTTAATTGGATGGGGGCTGGTCATGGGGTAAACATCTTCAGAGGTGCCGGCTTGACCGGACGTGAGAGTAGAAACTGACAGGGTGGTCTACTAGGCTGGGCTCACATTTAGCGAGTGCGAATTAGTTAAGAAATTACATAGGTCACTCGGCAACCCAAATGATAATTTCCCACCAATGAAATCACTTCCCTGCGTCTTAAGTTCAGGAACCGCAGGGTTCGATGCCAGACTAGGGGTTTTAGGCGTGGAGAATTGTGCCGATTGGCACATCAACAACAAGGAAATAAATCACGCTCAATGCCAACAACTGTACTGCCGCTACGCGGCCATGGACGAGACAAGCTCGGGGATGGACGGTGACCTCGCACGCAGAGGCCGAAAATGGAAATATGTTACCAAAGGTTTCGTGCGCTAAGAGAAAGAAGTTTAATTTAAAGGAATATAGATATAATTTCAATGCGATACACAAGGTAAATTAAAGCAAATTACGCTCCATTACATAGATTAAGCAAGGCGCCAAGCAGTAAAATAGACCCTAAATCACTAGACAAACATGATGCATAACATAAATGAAAACCCCATTTCAAACATAATCTTATACACACAGTAGTTACAAGCTTCACCTCGACTGAAACGATCACAGGAGAAAATACAGTGTTACATGAATCTAAAACACAAGGAAGGACGGCCCCTTTAATAGAACGCCGCGTAAAACAAATACCCAACCGAATGAGGTCAGGTGACCTCCCTAACTAATACAGGAATATGAATGGTATAGTCAAAGGTGAATGAACCCCTTAATGGGAATCCGTATGAACGCCCCCTTCCGAACAAAGGAGTGACATCACCAAGCGAGGGTAAAATAATGACAACACGACGTTGAACCTAAAAAACAAAAGAAACAGGATATCACTAAGTCTTCAACATAACCCCTCGATGATACAAAATAATTAAATGAACAAACTAAAGAAACAGCCGATAAGCCTAAGCATTGAACTGGACGAATAACAATTTACTTCTTAACAGGGCTGGGCCCAAGTACTGACTGACTACCCCTGGGCGGAGCGGTCCCGCAAGGCGATAAACCCCACCCCCATTTCTTACGTGAAAGAACCATTTGAAATTTTCTCGGGAGGAGAACTAGAATACGAAACAAGAATAATAATAGAAAAACAATATATGACGAGGATAACATAAATAAACAAACATAATTAGGTTAGGTGACTTCCGCGGCTGCGCACGAGATCCCATCTTACGTTTGAACACAAGGACGCCATGTTGGCACAAAACAAAAGACACCCGCTCCTACTCATAGGAAGAACAGCTCCAAGCTTACGCTTGGATAAATAACACTTGTGGAAAGGCAATTAAGACTGAATGATATCGTGAGTTAGGGCTTGAGGATTTCACACCTGAACATATACGAGATAATAGATATATAATTTATTACATAAATGACCTGCGTTAACAAATAACCACTTTAAATTCTTGATTAAAAGTTCTTGATAATAATGATAATAAAGTTCAGCTTAAAACTCTATAAAATGGCACTTGCAATTAAGAATGTTCTTAAAAAGTTTTTCTAAGGTAATAATAAACCACTTAACTGTATGAATGTAACTTTGTGCTGAGAATTTCTTTTAATGTAATTATCCCTCAAGATGAAGGAACGTAGCGATGACACTGTCAGCTGTTTCCACTAAGAAGCTTGTTTACTGCCTGGGGCAGTTTTGTAGTGTAGATAGGAAGCCACAATAGGCTACCCGCTCCAACACCTCGAGCCAGTAAGGCTGCCTTTTAAGGTAACTTATGCAGTTGACAGCGACTACTGACTGCGGTGAGGCGTAATTTTTTATGTCTCTTCTGAACCATGCTGTCTTTATGCTGAAAGGTCTCTTTCCCAAGAAGTAGATTCTGAGAGGCATTCATGATGCCATGGACAGCGTTTCTTGCGGCGTCTTGAAGGAAAGAACTAGAGGGCAGCGACATCAACAGATGACAGCTGACAGACGATCAGTGATGACGAGAATATGTCAAGACGAGAAAGGTGAACACCAGGAAGGAACCCGGAGCTTTATAGTGCCAGAGACCCGCCAGGGAGAGAGGTGACCAGAAATAAGCTGCTATTAGCAGACCATGGAGTGTGACGTCACGAGCTCGTGGAGGCGAGCGACAGGCGGCAGGCTGAACCAATGTCGTTCTGACAGTGATATGGTGCGGAGTCCTTATAACACTCAGGTATGAAACTTAATATCTAATACGTGGTTATTCCAATATATAAACATGTCGGTTAAACAATTAATACATTCAAGGGTAATATTTCTCGTTCGATGGTCTCGGATAAATCAAAACAATTTGACTAACAAATGGGCTGGAAAACTTACACGTTGAAAATATCACGAAAAGTGATCAATAGACAAATGAGTTGCTCCTCTATACTAGCGAGATTGAGGGCCTAATAATACCCCATGTTCGTCTCATACAATATGTCGACGATATCCTTTTATATTGTACTCATTCCGATTTAAACATGTGTCGACAACATATGTATCAAGTACTCACGATATTACACTCCTGGCTATTTCAGCATGGGTTAGAAACTGTTCCCCCAAAAAAATCACTTTAATTTTTACTCAAAAACGTACCTATAACCGTTCACCGATCCTATATCAACATTATGCCCCAGTCCCGCCTATCCGTCTTAGATAAATTGCAATATGCCGCCATGAAAATAATATTGGATGCTCTCTCAACACCCACCCAGCCACCGAACAACCTCTCACACTCAGACGACAGTATCTGTCCCATAGATACCTTCTACGTAAATGGTTCTTCATTCATCGCCCATTCTCCCAAAACTCAAATTACTTAATGAATATCACCAACGACATTTACTTAAACGATATTTTCCACCCTCCCTTCTCCAGTCTTTCAATGGACTTAGAAGTATTCGCCCTAATATTCTACAAACACGTAAGCCCATCTGTTATAACGCACCCTTGCAACTGTTTCTGTTTAAACCTGAAGTTATTCATCACTCACCCTACATTTCACATAAAGATTCATTCCATTATCCCCCATCCGCATGCCGATACGTATATAACCTTGAAGAACATTCTTAACATTGTATCACTATTTACACACATGGGTCCAAATTAGCCTCCGCCCCGGTGTGGGTGCCGCCTTCTATATCCAAGTCTCACAGCATCTAGCTTCATTTACGTTACCGAACAACTTGTGTAATTTTTCTGCCGAAGCGTTTGCCATCCGCCAAGCCCTCACATATATTAAAAGGAATGGCATTTCTCGGTCCCTCGTCTTATCCGACTCACATAGTGTTTTACACGCAATGCAAAATGTTTCTCATACCGACAATTGGTTTATTCTTAATATCTTAAGCTTGACGTAATCCTCCGTGGCTTAGGCGGCAGCACGCCGGCCTCTCACCGCTGGGTCCGTGGTTCAAATCCCGGTCACTCCATGTGAGATATGTGCTGGACAAAACGGAGGCAGACAGGTTTTTCTCCGGGTACTCCGGTTTTTCCCTGTCAAAATTTCAACACTCTCCACTATCATTTCATCTGTCATTCATTTAATCATTGCCCAAGAGGAGTGCGTCAGGCCCCGGCAGCCGACACAGTTCATATCCTCGCCGCTAGATGGGGACTTAATTCATTCCATTCCTGACCCGGTCGGAGACTGGAAGCAGGCTGTGGATTTTCATTTATTTTCATCTTAAGCTTGATGTATGAATTGTCGCAGTTTTTTCCTTGATTCCAGGTCATACGAACATCTCAGGGAATGAATGTGTCGATAAAGCCGCCAAAATTGCTGGAGTGGCCACGGTACACCGATAAACACTGCTACACCTGCAACCGATTTTATCCCTATTCTTAAAGATCAACTGGTAGCCGAATTGTCACGTCAATGGCAGGAATATACCAGAGAAAAAGCAAAGTTTTATTATAATATACAACCTACGATCCCCCATCTCCCTTGGTTTTACAATGGTATTATACTCGTCGTCATTATTCGTTTAAGTTTTAATCAAGCCCGTACCTCAGTCTTTATGGCACGGTGCAACTTTTACAACCGTTCTAGGTCCTAGGTTTGCGCATGTAATTTGGAAATCGGTACTGTTAATAAAATGGCGTCAGTTGACAGTGCAAGTAAGCGGTGCGAGGCGAAAAGCGAATGTATTAGGAGTTTTCTGTGTCGGAAGTGTAAAGTTAACTACCCTAAAGGTGAGATTTGTGGTGGTTGTGAGTTGAAAGTGAAGAATACGGGATGGATGACGACACGACTATCTACAAAGGCCATTAAAGCGGGCCTCGTGGAGTGCAACAGTGTAGGCCTAGGCTTAGAGGTTATGAAGTGCCAGAAATATGTGGTCTTGTTTGAGGAAGTGTGCAGCAAAGACGAGATAATTAGATTGCTCCGGCTAGAGCTAGAAGCTGTAATTAAAGATCTGGAGAGGGCCAAGGAGGCAAACAAGACCATGGAGGAAAATTTGTCAAACTTGGAGGTTGGTATTTTAACTTCAGGGATTGGCGGGCAGATGACAGCAGATGGCGGGATCAACAGTGACCGGAAGTCAAGGAGATCCAAGCGCACAGATATGACTGACGGACGGTTGGCGGAGGAAAGACTGGAGCTGGACACCGTCGAGGGCGATCGAGTGGAACAGATATGTGATGAAATAAGGGATAGATCAGTCAACGGAAGAAAAGAGGAGGAAGTGTGCCGGTCCTTGGTTATTGGGGACTCAATAACTAGGCGCTTGGGAACAGGGCGTCAGGAAACAAATACTGAAGTAAAATGTTTTCCTGGTATAAGGACTGAACCATTTAGAAAAAAAAAGTGATGTTAAAGGGAGGGGGTGAAGATGTTAAATCAGTTCTAGTACACGTTGGAACAAATGACCTAGGGAGCTCTCCTACTCCAGACAATATAGGAAATGACATTAAAAACCTGATAAGAGCATGCAGGGAGAAGTATAGAATTGATTCTATTGCAGTGAGTGGGATTTTATATCGGCGGGACGTAGATTGCAGGTATGTGGGTGCAGTATATGGTGTACTGGACTGGATTTGTGGCGAAGAGGAAGTTCTATATATTAACTCTGGACTGTGGATAGAAGACTATGATTTGGGGTGGGATGGTCTCCACTTAAATAGGCGAGGTTCGGCCAAACTGGGACAACTCTATGGAAGGGTCATTAAAAGTTTGTAAAAAAAAACACCAAGTGTTTAAGAGATGATTCATCCCAAACCAGTAAAGGGGACAGTAAACGGAGCAAGATTGTTGCTAGATTTGGGTACAAAGGGCATTATCAAAGCTTGAAGTGTCTTCTGGTAAACTGTCGTAGTGTAGTTAGAAAGGGCATAACATTTGGAACCATGGTAGAAATATATGATCCAGATGTTATTATCGGGACTGAGTCATGGCTAGTTGAAAATGTTGTGGAAGGGGAGGTATTTCCTATGGGTTATAGGGTATACAGGAGGGACAGGGGAAGCACGGGAGGTGGGGTATTTATACAGATGAAGTAAATGAGATTCTGGGGGTTAGGGTTAGTTCTAAAGATATGGTAGACATTTTGGGTGTATATAGAACAGGGAGGGGTGAACGAGATGTAAATCTAGGAACAACGTTAGTAAATTATGCTATGGAGGCTGACCGGGCAGGAAGAAATTTAATAGTAGGGGGTGATTTTAATATGCCAAGAGTGGACTGGGAAGGTAGGGCAGATTCTCAAGAACATTATCAATTGCTGGCTAACAAAATAATATGGGAGGGGGCTTTGTTCAAGTTATCGAGGGAAGCACTAGGGGGAACAGCTTATTGGACGTCTTTTTGATAAAGCCTGAGGATATTTGGGTCAAATCAGAGATCATTGAAGGGATATGTGACCACAAGGCTGTTGTAGTAGAGGTTAAGTTGGGTATTGAGAGGCAGGTTAAGAGGGAGACAAGATTGGTAAAGCAGTATTACAAAGCTAATAAAGAAAAGATTAGGAGTTACCTAGCTGAAAATTTCAATCAGTGGATAGAGGGTGAACAAAATGTAGATTAACTGTGGGCTGGTGTGAAAACCATAATTCTAGATTGTGAAAAATTACATGTGCCATTTAAAAATGTAGGGGCGACTACTGATACACTTTATTACAATAAGGAGGTAAGAAGATTAAAGAAGAAATGTAGATTAGTAAGCAATAGGCTCAGGAAGGGGATAGGCCACCGAATAGAATTAAATAGGTTAAGGAGGGAACTGGACAGGGCTAAGATAGTAGCTAAGAAACATTTTATGGGTAGGCTGGTTGACAGGGGGATGCCTTTCAAGGAACGATGGAGAAATATGTATGTCTATTTAACGGGAGTGAGAGGAGTTCAAGGCCGAATACCTGATATTGAGGGAGAAGATGGAACGTTGCTGGTGGAAGATGGGGAGAAGGCTGAAGCATATAACAAGGTGTATGGTAAGGTGGTGGGGATTGTTGGGGAGGGAAATGTAGATCAGAAAGTAGAGCAGGGTATCGAGGTTGGGAAGAAATTTAGATATGTAAATAAGGATATCCATAATGAAATACGGGGATTGGGGTCAAGAAAAGCAGCTGGGGTAGATGGGATAAATGGGGAATTGTTAAAGATTATGGGATGGAACATTGTACCTTATTTAAGGTTTCTGTTTGTTTTTTGTATAAATAATGGGGTAGTGCCTGATGACTGGAAACAGGCTCTGGTAGTTCCGATATATAAAGGGAGAGGGGAAAGGGGGGATAGTGATAGCTACAGACCTGTCAGCCTAATATGTATTATACGCAAAATTTTTGAAGGAATTATGAATGTTTACATGAGGGAATGCTTAGGGAATAGTAAGTGATTGGCAAATGAACAGCATGGTTTAAGAGAGGTATTTTCTTATGAATCACAACTATCAGGCTTTCAGCAAGATATCAGCGAGGCCTTGGATAATAGAGGTCAAGTTGACTGTATTGCAATTGATCTTTCAAAGGCTTTCGATAGGGTCAATCATGATATCCTATTAAGGAAAATGGAGGTTGTGGGATTGGACAGGAGAGTAGTACAATGGGTGAGATATTTTTTGGAGGGGAGAAGTCAAAGGATAAGGGTTGGAGGGTCAGTGTCAGAACAGTTAAGGATGGGAAGGGGGGTACCTCAGGGAAGTAAATTGGGACCCTTGCTATTTCTCATGTATGTAAATGACATAGGAGTTGAAATATCATCCCAGATAAGATTATTTGCTGATGATATAGTAGTATACAGAAGGATACATCATCTGGACGACTGCGGCATTTTGCAGAGGGACCTGACTGTCATACAAAGCTGGGCAGATGAAAGTGATATGATGATAAATTCAAAGAAAGGTGAGGCAGTGAGATTTGTTAACAAAAGGAATCATATTGTTTTTGAATACTCAGTAGGGGAAAATAAAGTTGTATTTGGGGACGAATGTAGGTATTTAGGTGTATCTCTGGGGGGTGGGAATTTTCACTGGGGTAAGCACATAGGGGAAATAGTGAAGAAAGCAGACAAGTCACTACATATGGTTATGCGATTGTTTAAAGGGGCTGGCAGAGAGATTAGGGAAAGGGCATACATGTCCCTAGTCCGTCCTCTGCTGGAATATGCTGGGGGAGTGTGGAATCCATACCAAATGTATTTAATAAAGGAATTGGAAGGAGTACAAAGGAAGGGAGACTCCTTGGTGGAACAACAGGGTAAAGGAAGCAGTTAAAGAAAAACAAATGGCACGGAGAAAGTGGATATGCAGCAAAGATGCAGAGAAATGGCAAAAATATAGAGAAGCCAAGAAGGCATGTCAAAAGATTGTACAAGAAGAAAAAAGGAAAAGCTGGGAAAGTTTCACTGAAACTCTAGAGGAGGATATCAAAGGAAGTAAAAAGGTTCTATATGGGCTAGTAAAAAACAGTGTGAAAGGTAGGGAAAACACAAAATTTGTAAAAACTGAAGCGGGACAGATATTGTATGAAAGAGATGGTATATTGAAAAGATGGGAAGAATACTTTTCAAAGCTACTGAATGTTAAACACATTGAACTGGATGAAGAAAGGGAACAAGAAGGAACAATGGAGGAAGAAGAAGAACAAGAAAAGGAGATATCTATGCTAGAAATAGAGGAAGCCATAAAGAAGATGAAGAGTGGCAAAGCACCTGGAGTGGATGAGGTGACCACAGAAATGATAAAAGCAGCAGGACCAGTAGGGTTGCAGTGGCTGTATAGATTATTTAGAATAATTTGGAAGAAGAAAGAGATCCCAGAAGAATGGGGAAAGGGTTTAATTATCCCACTTTTTAAGAAAGGTGACAAAAAGGAATGTAACAATTACAGAGGGATCACCCTTATTGCCCATGTAGCCAAGATCTTTGAGAGAGTATTGGAAGGTAGACTGAGGAGGCAGACAGATGGAGAGATGGAAGAAGAACAGTATGGTTTTAGGAGAGACAGATCAACTTTTGATCTAATCTTTACACTAAGGCATATGATGGAGAAAAGATGGGAGTTTGGAAAAGACATGGTGATGACTTTTATTGATATTGAGAAAGCTTATGACAGTGTGCCTAGACAGGTGGTGTGGGATGTATTAAGAAAAAGGCAAGTTAACAGTGCAGAAGTGCAAATGGTGAAAGCTATGTACAAATATTGTGTCAGTAGCGTAAAGACCACAATAGGAGAAACAGAATGGTTCAAGGTGGAAACGGGTCTCCGTCAAGGAAGTGTATTGTCCCCCTTACTATTCATCATAGTCATGGATGAAATCCACAAGAATGTCAAACAGAGATTGGGACAAGAGGCAATAAAGGCCATGCTGTTTGCAGATGATATAGTGATATGGGGTGAGGATGAAAAGGAAGTACAAAAACAAGTAGATGTATGGAACCAAGAGATTGAGAAGTTTGGGATGAAAGTTAGCACAGAGAAGAGCAAGACAATGGTAATGTCAAGGGGAAGTAAGGAGGGAAGAGGAAAGATAGAAGTGAACAGAAAAATTCTAGAAGTGGTGAAAAGTTTCAAGTACTTGGGAAGTGTGATCACAGAAGATGGAAAGATTACTGAGGAAATTGGAAAGAGAATACAACAAGCGAACAGCTTCTACCAGAGTGTTAGGGGTATTCTGTGGAACCAAGATGTCCCAAAGAAATGTAAGCAGGTATTATATTCAACATATTATGGACCCGTACTAACATATGCAGCTGGAGCATGGACCACTACAAAAAGAGAGGAGAGTAGAATACAAGCAGCGGAGATGAAATTCCTAAGAGGTATAGAAGGGAAGACCAGAAGAGATAAAATCAGAAACGAGGAGATAAGAAGGAGGACAGGAATCTTGAAGCTGCAGGACAGGATAGAAACAACCAAGTTAAAGTGGTATGGACATATGATGAGAATGGGAGAGGAGAGAGTGCCAAAGAAAGCTTTTCTGGAAAAGGTTTCGGGGAAGAGACCGCGCGGAAGGCCCCGAAAGAGATGGGCAGATACAGTGTGGGAGTGCGTGGAGAAGAAGGGAGGAAAACCTGAAGATGTACTTAAAGGGGGAGAGGAGTGGTGGAGAGACAGGCAACGTTGGAGGTCCTTGATTCACAACCCGACCCAGGAAGCTGGAAACGGGAAATGAAGAAGAAGAAGAAGACGACAAAGGAAGGTCGCCAGGTATGTAATGGAGGACCACAGATCGACGAGTAGTGTAAGTAGGATGATTCAGGATTTGGGATGGGAAAGTCTGGCTGGTAGACGTTCAAGAACAAGACTAGGGGGTATTTTCTTAGCTTACAAGGGGGAAATTGCTTGGGAAGACATTCATGAGGGATAGGGAAAAGGAGGTACTTATATGGGCAGATACAGTCATTCGTGTAAATTAAAATTAAGTCAGTGGAATAGTAACTGGGGCAAATATTCTTTCATTGGGAGGGGGAAAGTAGAATGGAACAGTTTGCCAGGGGACATTTTTAGCCCTTTGCCTTCTAATGTTGGAAAATTTAAAGAGTTGGTGAGAAAGCGCCAGATCAGGAGCCAGTGACATGACATGGATGAAGAATAGTGTAAATAATCCTTGTTCTTATTTTATAATTGTCTCTATTATTATTATTATTATTATTATTATTATTATTATTATTATTTTCTTATACCAATTAATCCTTGTATCTAAAATGTTTTTTTGATGTGTAACATCTTTCCGCTCAGTTGCTGGATAGTTTTGTGGGAGTGATTTTGAAAATTTGGGACGGAAGTGGATCGGAACGATCGAACTGGCAGTGGTGGATCGAACGGAAGTATGCACTGCCCGCTCGATCGATCGAACGGAAGTGTACTAGCTGGCAGTGGTGGAAAACGGAAGTATGCACTGCCCACTCGATCGATCGAACGGAAGTGTACTATCTGGCAGTGGTGGAAAACGGAAGTAGCACTGCCCGCTCGATCGATCGATCCAGCGGGCAGTGGTAAGACCCAGCTGGCAGTGGTACGAGAAACAATGAGCGCGCGGTGTCGGAAATTGATGCCATGATGTACTCTCGGCCATGTGGAATGTATATGACGTACTGAACGGTAAACGCTCATGCGAACTCTGGTGTCAAGTGATTGAAACAAATGACATGGTACATGCTCGATGTATCAGTATTTAAATGGCAAAACGCCTTAGTATCAAACATTGTAAGTAGTCGGCATTGCCGGTATTATGTTTCTGCACAATGTCTATTCAAATATTAACCCACATAACGGTAATGCAGTCATCAATATAATATAATCGTTGTGGTTTAACGAGAATTGAGCAAGCCTTCATGAACTATTACTGAATACATTCTCTTTACTCACAAGAAGGCCTATTCATTTTTTTAATTTTTTTATTAGGCGATTCACCCTCTAGGTTGGTGGTTCCCACGGACTCAGCGAGGGAACTCACCACTACCGCCTCTATGGGCAGTGTCCTGGAGCTTGGAACATCTGGTCAGGATGGACACAACTGGGAAGGTGTGACCAGCACTTCGCCCAGGCGGCCTCACCTGCAAAGCGAACAGGGGCCTCATGAGGGATAGGAAGGGATGGGATGGAAGATTGGGATGGAGAGGCTAGGAAGAGGGAAGGAGGCGGCCGTGGCCTTAGAAAAGGTACCATCCCGGCATTTGCCCGAAGACGAAGTGGGAAACCACGGAAAACCACTTCGAGGATGGCTGAGGTGGGAATCGAACCCCCTCTACTCATTTGGACCTCCCGAGGCTGAGTAGACCCCGTTCCGGTCCGCATACCACTTTTTCAAATTTCGTGGCAGAGCCGGGAATCGAACCCAGGACCTCCGGGGGCGGCAGCTAACCATGCTGACCGCTACGCTACGGAGGCGACTGGGCGTATTCATAAGGCATTTTAAACTCAATTTCACGCAGGAACATTATCGAAACAAGCAAAATATAAATGAAACTTAATTCCGTAATGCAGTATTATTGCAACGTGGAAATAAGTCACCATCTTGTGCAAAAAATTTGCCTAGTCGAAATAGCCGTGGGTTTAGTGCTTATGACTGTGAATCTAGAGACCTTGGGTTCGAATCCCGGACGGGGGAGATATTTTTGCTACCAGATTATAATTTTAAACGATATTTATCATATCAATATGACTCATTTTAACAGAATCCATATGAAATTACGTGTTGGTCTGTGAATGAAGAGGACCTGTTCATAAGGAATTTAAGGTTATGAGCGGTGTTGCGTCTATTAATCTAGTTGATCCATATCGTATTCTTTATTTAGGCTAGTGCTGGTGGAAGCTACAAATCATCTAATAAAATGAGTTCCGTATTATAAACTACAATATCTGTAAAACACTCCCTTTTACAATAGATTAATATTTGTGCCAATAATAGTATAAAATACCGGTGTATCAACAATTTCACGTGAGGTTTCTTCTATGTCAGATGTTACTCATCATATGCGACTACTGTAAGGCTCGATTTTTTTTTAGTTGTATGAATGATTTATTTGCTTAGTGTTTTTTGCTGCTGTTGTTGTAATTTGCCACCATGGACAGCGTCCACATCTGCAAATAAATATATGTATGTATCTCGTATGTCGCCTCCGTAGCGTAGCGGTCAGCATGGTTAGCTGCCGCCCCGGAGGTCCTGGGTTCGATTCCCGGCTCTGCCACGAAATTTGAAAAGTGGTATGAGGACTGGAACGGGGTCTACTCAGCCTCGGGTGTTCCAAATGAGTAGAGGGGGTTCGATTCCCACCTCAGCCATCCTCGAAGTGGTTTTCCGTGGTTTCCCACTTTCGTCTTCGGGCAAATGCCGGGATGGTACCTTCTTCAAGGCCACGGCCGCCTCCTTCCCTCTTCCTTGCCTATCCATCCTGACCATCCATTACCTTCCCTCATGAGGCCCCTGTTCGCTTTGCAGGTGAGGCCGCCTGGGCGCGGTGCCAATCACACTTCACCAGTTGTATCCCTTCCGATTCGATGTTCCCAGCTCTAGGACACTGCCCGTAGTGGCGGTAGTGGTGAGTTCCCTCGCTGAGTCCGTGGGTTCCACCAACCTGGAGGGTAAACGACTAAGAAAAAAATGTATCTCGTATTCCAGTGTTCCCTTTATATACATCAACGTTCTAAGCTACCGGTACTCAATTCATTACGTCACCTCGGTTTTTTTTCTCCCCTACAGCTCCCATTCTTAATGCTTTATTACAATACCGTCACGACTGTCATTTGACTCTTTAAAGTGTTTGTTTATCCGTAGAAAATCGCTAAGATACGTCACTTAAGATTTGAATCTTATTGTATCCTCGTTTATTTGTGTTTATCCTCTTATTATTCGCAATTCCTGTTCTCTTTTGGTATAATTCAAATTTGTGACTGGGTAAAACCTTGCTATACCCAAATCCTCTCTACAGGAAGAAGAAGAAGAAGATATGGCACAGCCGCAGAGCCCAGGGAGACAAATGTTGACAAAACCTCTTCACGGAAAAATGCCGCTATGTTCTTTACCTCTCTCCGCCGCCCACCCCCTCCACAAGTATATATTGGTCCTCATGCCGTACCTTTTCGCACTTCCTTTAAATATCTAGGGCTTCACATTGATACTAAATTAAACTGGAATGCCCACTTCTCCGCTTTACAAACACTGCTTCATCCGCGAATCAACATCCTTCGCTCGCTTACTCGCTGTCATAGGGGCACTGACCCTATTGTCCTCCTCCGTGTTTATCAAAATATCATTCGCTCTGTCTTAGAATATGGGAGCCATTTCTTTGATTTAGCCCCTACCTGGTTGTTGCAAAAACTTGATACTCTACAATTCCAAGCTTTACGGATAATTACTGGAGCTTTATCTTCTTCCCCCACCAACGCCTTATTGATCGAGGCAGGCGAATACCCACTTCATGTGCGTAGAACCTTTCTCTCTAGCAAATATCTTTTAAGAAATTTATCCTTATATAACCATCCTTTACTTCCCAAACTTCAACTTATGAGTGAATACCGCTACCAAAACCGGTTTTACTCTGTCCGCTCCCTTCGTTGCTCCTTGCTTATCAATTTCTTCTTCCCCTTAAACCGAATATCTTACAAACCCGCACTCATTTGTTACACAGCGGCAACTATCCCGTTCAATTTTTCACCCCCTCCGTTTTTCTGAATGTTTTTCAATCCTTACCACCTCCTGTTCGTAATCTTCCTCATCTCTGTCACAAGCAGCTCCAAGCTTTTCTTCACCACTTCCCTAGTCGTATTCCCTTTTATACTGACGGTTCTAAACGATCTCAAGCCCCCTTTACAGGCGCATCCGTCTACGTCCCTGCTCTTGATCAAACTTTAACATTCTCCTTACCGTGCGATATTTCGATGTTCACCGCCGAAGCCTTTGCTGTTTGCCATGCCTTACAGGTTATTAAACAATTATCCATCAAACAAGCTATAATCTTATCTGATGCTCACAGTGTCTTGTCCGCCCTCCTTTCTCCCTATTTATCCCAAAACTGGTATATTCATTGAATGAATTTCATTCCATTCAAAGATTATCTTACGAATTATCCCAAGCCAATTTTGACATCCTCTTTGTATGGATTCCTGGCCACGCTTCGCTCCCTGGTAATGAAACAGCTGATACTCTTGCCAAATCCGCGACCCTCAGCCAAGGCACGTGTTATAATATTTCTGTGACGTCGAGTGACTTGCTTTTCAAATCCAAACAACACTTCCAGCAATCATGGCAAACCATTTGGGATACATCCTCTCGGTTCAAGGGTACCTTTTATTACAGACTTCAGCCCCATATCCCGACCACACCTTGGTTTTCCTCCTGTACTTACACACGTCGTCATATAACTACCATAATCCGTCTCCGATTTTATCACTCCCTCACCCCGGATAGGTTGTTTAAATTTAAACTTCGCGCCACCGACCGATGTGACTGTGGGCAAGCTATCGGTACCATCCAACATCTTTTATTCCAATGTATTTCCTTCGAACGTCCTCGCTTAAACTCCCATGGTGAATTACTCCACCTTGGATTTGTACAGCCCTTGAATATTACATGATTGTTCCACACTCCGACAATTCCCATTGTCCGTGCGATCGTCTCTTTTTAGACGCCTGCCACCTTCACTTATAACGTTGTAAATGGTTCCCTTATCAGTTGACCCGGTGTTACCCAGTTGTAGTATATATAAGTCGCATTGGTGGGTCATTAGGCGTTAAGATATTGTACCTTGTGTTATATTCCTCCCTTTTCACCTATATCTCCAATTATTATTATTTTTTAAATTTTTTATCCCTTTTCTTTTTTACGTTTTTTACTAATATTACATTCCCATGGTTCTGTATCATACGTGAGTTTACTTTCAATTCTACTTCCAACCACATCGCGCGGTTCTCTTTCTCAAAAAGTATTCATCCCCTCAACTGGCGACTGGATGAAGAGCTTTCCAAGGCCCAAAAAATCTAATAATAAAAGAAGAAGAAGAAATGGTGACAAATGCCAGCTGAGTTGCGTCGTTCGTATTTATTTCATATGTTGTTTTATTGAAGTTTGTATTTTAGAATGGATAATTATGAAATATTAGGCATGGTTGGTGAAGGCTCGTTCGGAAGAGTGTACAAAGCGAAAGATAAGCAGAATGGTGAAATTGTTGCTTTCAAAGTGATCAGAAAGGTACATCATTTAGCCTACTTATAATTTTATCTTACTTTTCGATGCTTTATATCAGGGTTTAAATGATAAAAGGCTTATGTGTTAAAGGTACAGTAACTATCATGCAAGAGAAGTCCTTGGTTAATACAGTCTTCTTGGCTCATTTCCGGAGGACGAGTGGTTATACTTTCAGTAGCACTGAATGAACGTAGAACGAGCGATAACATTCTCTATAGTACATGGATTAGCCAAAATACCTTATCAAACGATGAGTAATACATCAGGGAATGATGTTTTAATAGAAGTTTCCTCCTCCGCCGTCTGTGACCCACCCAGCCTTACCTTTTTTTTTTGGTAGGGGTGGGGGGTGGGGGAAGATTTCCCGCACCCCCCGTGTGATCTACTGCTGCCTCCTACATGCTGTTAGACTACATAGTAGAAGAAACAGAATGGGGTTTGGTAAGGATTGCCCTTTGAGGCTTAGCGCCTGCCGGGAAAAACCGCATTCCCAAACAGGACCACTACTTATATAGCCAAAATTAAAGCTGTGGCCGCCATTGTCCAAATCAATCATCATCAAAACAGTACTGCCAACCTTGCCCTTACGGTACTATGTAAACCAAAGAAGTGTCCAGTTCATTCTTTTGTGCGCAGCACTCGGTTCATTTGATAGTGTGCCGATTTGAATCATTTATTCACTATGGATTGTCGAGGTAACTTCAATCGGTGGTTCTATGATCAACCTAAGAAGTTTCTGAAGCTATTTCAACAACACAATTTAGTAGGCCTACCAAAATACTGTTGTTTGTTTGAGTCTTCAGTCATTCGACTGGTTTGATGCAACCCTCCATGTATCCCTATCCTGAGCTAATCGTTTCATCACTACATAGCTACGACACCCTACATCCGAGGCAATCTGTTGAACATTTCTAACCTTGGTCTACCCCTACTGTTCTCATCCTCGACCCTTCCTTCCATAACTACAGTAAGTTTGCTATTCCAGGTTGTCTTAGTAAGTGTCCTTCCAGCCTATCTCTTCTCTTCATTAGCAGTTGCCAGAAACATCTCCCCTCTCCCACTCGTCTTAATACCTGTTCATTCGTAACCCTATCTACCCATCTGATCTTCATCGTTCTCCTGTAACACCACATTTCAAATGCTTCAATTCTCTTCTTTTCTGCTGCACCAATAGTCCAAGTTTCACTTCCATAGCCCCCCAGGGGCTAACATCTAGTGGGCCATGGGTTGGCGACCACGGGGCCCCAGCTGAGTCTGGCATTGCTTCCACTTACTTGTGCCGGGCTCCTCTCCGTCTTCTTTCCTGTCGACCTCACTTGGTCAACTCTTGTTCTCTTCCGGCCCCGATGGTATTAGGGTATCCGAGGCCTAGGGAGTCTCTTCCTTTCCCTTCTTAATTGGCCCTAGCCTCATCTTTTCTGATACCCTCCTTCTGCGTGGGGTTAGCCTTCTTTTTCTTTTCATGTTATCTCCTGCCTTCTGCTCAAGGCCCTCAAGGAGGCGGGGTGTATTTAGCCCCACCAGTTCTGGTGCACCCTGGATATTGCTACACCCTCAGGGGCTCATGGCTGGTGAGTTCGGGAGTTGGCGACCCCGAGGGATTCTTGAGCTGGGTCTGGTTTTTCCCCTTTTGTCCATTACCTCTGGGGCGGGCCCTCTCCTCTTTCACTTTCCTATCTGCCTTTCAAGGCTCTCATTCCTTCCAAGTCCCTCAATCCGCATTCTTCGAGGGTTGAGGGCATTTCTTTTCCTCCTGTCCTTTGTTTGCCTTATTCTCCTTTTGTTTTCCATTTCTTCTTCTAGTATATAAGTTAGTAGTTAGTTTTTGTTCTAGTTTACATTTCATTTTCATCTTCACGATCACCCAAACCATTAGGCTCCGATAACCTAGATGTTAGGCCCCTTAAAACAACAATTATCATCATCATCACTTCCATAGAGCCCCACGCTCCAGACAAAGGCTTTCAAAAATGACTTCCTAATACCTAAATCTGTATTCGATGTTAACAGATTCCTTTTCTGTAGAAATGCTTTCCTTGCCTGTGCCAACCTACTTTTTAACATCACAGAAGTGACAAAGAGGAAATCTTCCAAAAACACTACCGTGCACGAAATGCCATCGTGAAGTGGAAGTTAGGTGGATAAAACATAACCTATTTGTAACCTGCAACAAGAGACTACCAGGACGTCAAGGCCGCACCTACACCCGACCATTCTAACCTTCGTTTTTTCCATTCCAATGGATTTTCGACAATGGTTACAGCCTAACGCACCCAGATCAATGGTTTTGTGTCAACTGTGCCTCGCCAGCTGCGCGCGACCAAGGCCGCACCTACATCCAACCATTCTAACCTTCGTTTTGTCCAATTCAATGGTTTTCGACAATGGTTACAGCCTAACGCGCCCAGATCAATAGTTTTGTGTCAACTGTGCCTCGCCAGCTGCGTGCGACCAAGGCCGCACCTTCATCCAACCATTCTAACCTTCGTTTTGTCCAATTCAATGGTTTTCGACAATGGTTACAGCCTAACGCGCCCAGATCAATGGTTTTGTGTCGACTGTGCCTCGCCAGCTGCGCGCGACCAAGGCCGCACCTACATCCAACCATTCTAACCTTCGTTTTGTCCAATTCAATGGTTTTCGACAATGGTTACAGCCTAACGCGCCCAGATCAACGGTTTTGTGTCGACTGTGCCTCGCCAGCTGCGCGCGACCAAGGCCGCACCTACATCCAATCATTCTAACCTTCGTTTTGTCCAATTCAATGGTTTTCGACAATGGTTACAGCCTAACGCGCCCAGATCAATAGTTTTGTGTTAACCATGCCCCGCTAGCTGTGCGCGGCCAAGGCCGCACCTACACCTGACCATTCTAACCTTACAGCCTACTGCGTCCAGATCAATGGTTACTGCCTAACTTGTCCCGATGAGTGTGTTATTTAGCAACAGTGATTTTGTATCCCATATGTTGGCAACAATGCCTTGGGGTGTGCCGCTAGAGTACGCCTTGTTGACAGTTGAATGAGATGCAAGTGCTGTCGGAAAATGGCAGCCTTTTTTAAAAGAGCAATAAATAAGAACACATATTTACGTACTTCAGTGCAGTAATGACCAGGGTTCCTAATTTCAATACTGTATGTAATATTGCCCAGAAGATGAAACAAAGACACAAGGTAGGCCTATGTAAAAGTCACATTCATGTCTGATGCAAGTGGATAAGTTGCGTTCTACTTTCATTCAGAATTCTGGTCATATGATGTTGTCCCCTTCAGCTTTAATATTATCAGAAACTCTTTTTTCCTCGTCCTTTATATTTTTCTTCATATAAAAAGTCAGTTTTGTTCAGAATTACTCATAAACATTATATCACTTGGAGTGATGTAACAGCCATAGGGAAGTGCAGGAAGTAACACATCCTACATCAAAATGGCTTTCAATGTAGGCTAAGGTATATGTTGATTTAAGAAATAAAGGTCCAACATATGCATGTAGTATTGTATGAGGAGTCCCTCTATTGAGAGTTACATTAGCCTAGGTACCAAGCTAGTATGTGGTTTATTTGAGAAACACTGGTCTTATTTCATGGTGTAAATATAACAATTTTGCTATTATTTAAGTTAAAATGCTCATGCATTAGTTGGATCCATGAAATTGGCACTATAAGAAAGTGCATGGCAGTTTGGAATGAATATAACTGCCTCACACAGTGATGCCAGTGTGTGTACTTACATTAAATGCATATGTAATAAAATTTATTTATTGCAGCCAATGGCCAATATGAAAAGATATACATTAAATGTATCTATCAAGTCACCAAATGGGAAGGTCCCTGTTGGAGTGTGCATTGACAAGTCACATAACCAACAGCCAGTAAGTAGTCTGTGCAGATGATCACACGGAAAGGTTTTGGTGAAAGTTGTAATGATATGGCCATTTAAATCAGTTTTAAGTGTTCAGGTATATGCCATGATTCCTAAGTGTCTATGCGAATATTTTAAGTGCGAGATAGTCGAGGGAGGGGGGAAAAGCAAGTCATATTGCGCAGATGGCATATGAGATTATTTTTAAAGTGCTCATCATGGTCTGGGAGCGAGGGAGATTAGTGTTGTAGACTCTTCTCTCTTTTGTGTGGTCTGGGGCCTTCCCGGTTGGCATTTCTTATAATATTTAATATTGTATGGAGTTTGTTTGGAATTACTTGATTTTGTGGATTAGTAGGCCCATATATTTTTAATGGTTTCTCCAAATAGTAATTTTTTTCTTCATTTTAGGACATCTTAAGTTTGGTTGAAATATTTTTGTCTATGCATTAAGTAAGTTATAAGTCAGTAGATTTAGTATTAATTGTTTACTTCACCAGAACCAAACCAGAATATCGTAGATTATTGAACATATATCATTCACATACCTTTCTGGGAGTCATTAGGAATTGAAAATACTGTCAAATATCACTGCTGCACATTGAAAATACTGTCAAATATCGGCAATATTGCTTAAATGAAGGTTTTTAATTGTAGCTTGTTCAACGACGACAGATGTTTGTGGCCGACACATTGACGCCATATTGCCTTGCCAACATGTCCGATACAAAATACACCACACGACACACGTAACTTTGTAATTAACTGTTGTGAGAAAAAAAAATTGGCAAAACCATTGGCCTGGATAAAGATTATTGATGCATGACTACCCCCACTGTGCGTGACAAAAACCACGGGTGTGTATATTAGCTAACATGGCCTACGCTACCTAACAATTATTGGTCTAGGAAAAATCCATTGGTCTGCCGGATGCAATATAGTACCGAATGCATGGGGTTGGCAATACTATACATGATGCTAAAAATGGCGGACACAGCTGGAATTTCATATATATAAGTCGTGATCTTATTTGGGATGGCTGGGTGGGTCACAGACAGCGGAGGAGTAAACATCTATTACTATATCATCTCCAAATTTTTCCCATACCATTACTACAGGTATTTTAGCTAATTTCAGAAGTGTAGACAATCTTAACACTAGGTTCCGGTCTCGTATACTGTTACTGATTTAATTGCCTATTCTTTTCACATTTATTCATTTTAATTATCATCCTAAATGTTTTGCCCCTTAAACTACAAACACCACCACCATATTGGGTTTCACGAAGCAAATAAAAGCTAAACAATCATGCTGCATCTTAAGGCTCAGATTTTAGTAATTATTTTTGGTAACTGTACACGAGCCAAGAACCCATGATAAAATTTTCTAAACTACTGAAATTGGCTATAAATACCTTCTGTAATGATTCAAATTAAATCTGACTGGCCGTGTGGCTCAGCAGTAATGTTCTTGCTTGCTGTTCCCAAGGTTGTGGGATTGAATCCCGGCGCAGTCAGCTGGCTTTTGAGGATGCGCAAATGCGAGGCATGTTAAAGATCTCCTTAGGGGCAAAATTCTGGTACCCCGGCATCTCTAAAAGCCGTAGTAGTTAAAAGGGACGTTAAACCAAAACCATTATTTATTATTATCAAAATAAATCTGGAAACAATATAGTTACTCCTTCGCTGTCCCTTTTTAGCTACAACCTATATAGAAAAATTCCAGCTATGTCGGCCATTATCCGCATGAGTTATGTACAAGCATAATCTTTCTCTAGACCAATGCGTTTTGCCTAGACCAATAAATACTAGGGGGCCGCATTAGCCTTATATGCACCCCTGGTTTTTGTCAAGCACAGTGGAAATAGTCACAAATGTGACCGACGTTATATGGTGGTGTATTTTGTATCTTACATGCTGGCAACACTAATTTGACGTCAATATGTCATCAATGTGTGCGACTAGTAACAGTTGAAGAGACCTCACATGCTTGACGAACATGGCTCCCGTCGTTGGATGAGCAAGAAACAAAAACACATATTTACATTATTTAGCACAAATTTCTAGTGCACTAGTGATAATGGACAGAAATTTCAATTGGTATTGTCCCCCAGGTTATGAAGAAAGGTATGAAAATCATCTATTGTCTGTATTAACGAAATGGTGAGTGTCAAAGACAGGTTCTAGTCTCGTGCACTTTTAATTTGTTTTCCTCTTACCAATGCAGGGGTACTAGATGCAATTGTTGCAGCATGGGATATCAAAGTAGCTGAATGTCAAAGTTAAGACTCAATCCATATGCTCCATCTTCCTGTCTGCTTCCCTCACTGCTATAGACCCCAGCTGAATGCAACACAACAATGAGTTTTTGTTTTAAATATTAACCACTGAATGTGTATTAATGATAGAAAGTACCAACATAATTATTTTTCTTGTGTTTTTTCAGGATAGGCCTACAGTACATAGGCCCTAGATGCAATGTGAAAATGTGTTTAATTCAAATATATTACGGTAAAATATTAAACTTGTGTGGACTTTTGAAATTTGTTTTATTTGTATACAATGATCTTTTTCCTGTCACACTGGCCTTGTATGACCTTGTTTTCAAGTATTTATGTGGGTGTTAATCTCGTGACTGTCCACCTCGTTGCATAGTGGCTAGCATTCTTGGCTGTCACTGTGGAGGCCCAGGTTGATTCCCATGCCAGGGAATTTAATTCTGGTCTGAGGGCTAGAATGGGGTACACTCAGTCTCATTGACGCAAAACTGAGAAGAGACAGGTTCGATTCCTACCTCAGCCATCCTGGAAGTGGTTTTCCTTGGTTTCCCCACTTCTGCTGGGATGGCACATGAATTAAGGTCACGTCTGCTTCCTACCCTAATCCTTCCCCAATTACAAATACACACACTAGTACAGACATCACAGTGACACAGGAGGTTCTCACACAAATTCTATACACACCCAAGTACACAGGGCTACATGACCACAATGTCACAAAGCCCCTATAGAATCAACAACAATCTCCTGACTATAAACCTCGGGACCTCCTTTTTGTGTGAAATTCGAACCACGGGATCTTTTTATTTTTAAGAAATCTCATGTGCGTTAGCTAGGAAGCAAACCCAGTGTGCTGTGTGAGGCAAGATGCTAGATCACTACACCACCAAGTCCCCTTAACCAGGTGCAGTGTGCGCTGTATGTTACTCCCCCCCCCCCCCCCCCCACTCGGAGCTTTGCGAGTGTAGATCGTCTCTCTTTCCATGTTGTAACCCTCAAGATGGCCTGTTGAGAGCAGAGAATGCTCCAGAACAAAATTACTTATTCCTGAATGTTAAAATAATATCTAAGCTACTGAACTACTTCCCCAAGGAAGAAAAAGACGGTCTGTTGGTAGGTACAGAGGGTGACATTATTTTTCCCTTCCGAGATGTGGTAAGAATGATTCAGTTTGTACCAATCTCTTTAAGACAATTGATTACTGTTACAAATGATTCCATGTACTACCTGGGTAGACCTACCTGCCATTAAACTGAGACCCTGTAGTGACGGTTGGAAATGTGCTGATATCTCCACTTCTGTATACTATACTTGTTTGGATGGAAGTGGAAGCATACTGCTGCAGTGTTCTTTTGGAGTAATTATATTTTTGTTAATTGTTTGAGCTCATACTATAACGGTTTATAAGTGACTACAGTAGTGTAGTTTCTTATAGATAATGCTATGATGTGTTATTTGAAGAATTTTTTTTCCAGTCTTATCCAGTTCAGCTTACTTGTTAGCTTTGTGGCACTCAACCTGGTGTGTTCAAGATTTTGTCATTGAATCATAGCACAGTTTGTTGGCATTTGATGCTGTTTAAATGTGAGAAGCCTTGCTAGTAAATTTACTGGTATATTAAAGAACCCTTCTTAGTCATGTTTCTGGCACTCTGGAGTCTTTAAAACCACATCATTAGAAAGGAATGTTAAGCATGGATGGATGGCTTTTTCTATGCTGAATGCCACGTGAGATAATAAAATGTACGTGATGAGAACTGATTATTATGCTATTATTGTCTTTGGAGCAGCATAATTAATCAGGTGATTGGGTAATGAAGTGGAAATATTCAGTTTATTATGAAAGTTACAAAATGTAACATTAATATTCCAATCTTAAAACGGAATGTCAAGTAACATTTAGCTCACACTTTGTGTACCACTGGGTGATGATGTGTCCCTGGCCACCCATTGTCTCATAATAATAGTTCAATGTCTTCCAGGCTATCAGGATGACACCATAGACCACCTCTCAAAAATTAATCATAGCGAGTGTTTAAAGTGGAATAAATCATGATTCTCATAACTATTTTAGTGGAGTGGAACACATAATTGGTTATCATAGTAACCTTCCTTATTGCAATTCATTTGTTATATTTTGATAATGGAACACTAAGGGCTGTCTGATCTCATCGCTCACCAACCTCCACTAGGTAGTTCAATCTCTGTATCCCTCTACTCTACCTTCACTCATTATGGTTACCATTCCTTTGTACCAATACTGGCATCAGTTAACTCTGTAGGGAATTATGATGTGTGATTGATGTCTCGATGAATGAATGAGTATCCGAAAAAATGAATGAACAAATGGAGTGATTTAGGGGGTGAAAGTGCGTACGTGAGAGAGTGCGTGAGCATGATAATGTGTACTATATTATTTATCTTATTATAAATATTCTAAATATGTAAATACTGTAAATATCTTTGTAAAATATTTAAATATTATAAAAACAGAAATGTAGATGTACCTAGTGACAGTGAAGCATATATTACACTATACATCAAATTTTAACTTTTTGTTTTTTTTTACAAAGGCAAAAATAGTTGATTTATATGGATTTGAGTGTGCTTAAGTTGAAAATGACAGTTAAAAATCTAGATTAGCTCAGGTTTGGAAGTTATCGAAACTTTAATGTCCTTCACATGTTATAATGGGACAAAACTTGTTGGGGATATTAGCACATCTGCAGGGCATTATGACATGAGTTTTGATTCCATATAGTAACTTAAAAACTCACCTAAAAGTCACAATACAAAAAGGAGCAGTTTTGATTCCACACAGTAACGTAGAAACTCGTGTCACAATACACAATGGATCACTACGGAGGACGAGCAATCTTAGGCTGTGTAAGCTAGAAACAAAACACAGCATTCATTGGCATTCCTGAAAGAAGAAAAAACTGAGAGCTAAAACAGAAATAAGGACGTAACAAATTTCATATAGCAGGAAAATAAGAGCTAAAAGACGAAAATGATTGTCATTTTCGACAGCGTACCATAATCTGTAAAGAGTGGGTATTTTTGTTTATGTAAAAAATCATTGTTGAACAGTGTTATGCATGTGGGGCTTGCCCTATTTCACTATGCCTTCCATACTTCTT
Source organism: Meconema thalassinum (assembly GCA_946902985.2). Classification (NCBI taxonomy): domain Eukaryota; kingdom Metazoa; phylum Arthropoda; class Insecta; order Orthoptera; family Tettigoniidae; genus Meconema; species Meconema thalassinum. Next base: position 232,900,860 of record OX336389.2, on the reverse strand, counting down.
GTATGATATGATATATGAATAATAATAATAATAATAATTGTCTAAATCAAGAGAGCTGGATTTGGTTCAGAGTGTGAATATTAATATGATGGTGACAGTTGTACGATTCGCTCGAGTTGTTTGGGAGTTATTAAGGGTTTATGGGCCCTCATTGCACACGGAGCTAGATGGCTAGGCTCTCATGCAGTAGGTGTGTAACTAGTTTCATGTGTCCAGTTAGCTGGAGGACAATGAGGTAGAACTCGGGACTGAGATTTGCATATGGTTTAAATCTTTCTCCAGGGAAGCTTATTACACATGAATCTAGATTCTTTGAGAGATTGTAACCAGTTATACATCTCAATAGTTTAAATGTGTTAGGCCTCGCTACAGTGAGGGCCCTCCCTGCAGAACAGAGCCTCGCAGAGGCAGTGAGGTAGCCAGGGCACTGTGTATTGCAGCGTGTCGAGCAAGGCATTGACGCTAGCAGCAGCGTAGCGCCCAACTAGTTTAACACATTTACACTTCTTGACTTATTTAATAATCATAATTACTTACATGAATTTCAGAGTAGTTGCTGGAAATGCTGTCCTTCAATTTTTAAACACACGTTGCACCGACGTAGGAAGTTTTGGTACACTCGCTGTAATTCATTCTCACTGATATTTCGTATCAGTGCAGTTATTTCGTTCTTGAGAGCCTCCAGAGTATACAGATTGTTTCTGTGTATATTTTGTTTGAGGTTCCCCCACAAGTAAAAATCGCATGGCGCTGAAACTTACGAACAAATTTACTGCAAACTACTACTTCTTGAGAAGATAAGTTTCCACTAGGTAAATTTGATGTTTTGTTCTATACCTAACCATGTTCACGGAATATGAGATAGGCTACAGTACTTTTGGCAAGTCTTAATTATCACAACTAAGGTATCTTGCCAGCTGCGTATGCAATACATTCTATGACGGTATCCAGGGCTTCCCGACCCGCTGTTGTAATTGGTACATGCTATAAATCTGGTGGTGACTCATTGCGACCTGTCTGCGGCACGGCCAATGTGAGGGTTCTCACTGTATGCATGGATCAAATTATTTTATATGTATCATATATGATGGCAGGATTTGAATAATTCTGGGTGATTCACCACTAAAATTTCTTTTGGATTGTAGCACCAAGTGATATTTCTGTTGTTTTTTTTTCAGCATTAATATTCATAAATTTACTGAGACAGTTCTAAACATAATGCTAGTAAAATCGTACCTTCTGGTCTCATTTTTAAAAACTTGAAGAGAACTTATAACAAATAAATTAGGTATTCATATTATTTCATACTCTGCATACCAGTTACCGATTACTTTTGGAATGGTAAGCATTAATCTTGATAAGAAACAATCCAGTTTTTGAGAACAAATTAACCTTTCATGTAAATTGTCATCGGATGACCTAGAAGTCCTCTGCCCCTTAAAGCAACAATTGCCACCACCCACTTGTACATTATAACCAGTAATGAAAACCAGAAGATATTTCTTCATACTTACATGCAAGCTATTTCCACAAATCCAAGACATATTCATAACAAATTTTAAGTATTTTAGTTTCTTAAATTTGTGATACTAACATCATATCTATACCATCAAGTTGCCCCAATGAAGGGTTGAAAACATGTTTCAAAACAAAAGTACAGGGAGTCCCTTTAAAACCTTTGTGATGGAGTACCGAGGATTAGGAGTGCATGCAAGAGGAGACAGTGATCACAGTGACCGCAAGGCCAGTAAAGGTGAGTGGACGTTATTGAGTAATTGCTTCCGTCTGCAGCTGTGTCCCCTGTCGGCCTGCAATCAACACACGGCATATGGTCTCACATGGCGAATCCCGTGGACCACAAATGGGGTTCCCACGAGTTGCGGATCGAAATGTGAAGTCTTAATAAGGACCCCTTGTATTAACAGGAGTATCTTATTGTAAGCTTGAATATATTTACGTGGGTTAGGCGGCAGCACGCCGGCCTCTCACCGCTGGGTCCGTGGTTCAAATCCAGGTCACTCCATGTGAGATCTGTGCTGGACAAAACGGAGGCAGACAGGTTTTTCTCCGGGTACTCCGGTTTTCCCTGTCAAAATTTCATTCCAGCAACACTCTCCACTATCATTCCATTTCATCTGTCATTCATTTAATCATTGCCCCAGAGGAATGCGTTAGGCCTCGGCAGCCGGCACAATCCATATCCTCGCTGCTAGATGGGGGCTTCATTCATTCCATTCCTGACCCGGTCGGAGACTGGAAGCAGGCTGTGGATTTTCATAATATATATACATACCTTTACATTTTCCAACATGGTTAATGTTTTTGCTTCATATCGTCCTGAATTATTCAAATCCTGCCCTCATATATAGTAGCCATACATACTCCAAACACATTTAATCTTTCGAAATGTGTAACTGACTGTGTAACTATGATCCTCACGAAGATTCTGGCTAGTACATGCTGAGAAAGAAGTGAGCTATATCTCGAATAAGACTTTGGCCTTTTCACCATGTACTGGGCAGTGTCTTGGTGAGGTGTACCAAACCTACTGATGAGCCCAGTGGTACATTGGGCTGAAACACTTGTCAGGGATATTAAGAAGCTTGGGCAATTTCAGTTTCTTTGAAATTTGAATTGATATGGCTGTAATTCTTCAATGAATCTTTCATACTAGCAGACCCAAGTAGTAACATTGTAACTCACTTTTATTTTTAGTCACATATAGCCTACTGAATGGGGAATGGGTTCATATGGTATATGAGAAACTCTGCTATATTTTGGTAATTGAAAATTTCTAGATATTCACTTGTTTTATTATAAGTCATTACAATTTATTTACTCCAGGTATGTACATTGTATCTCAAGTTACAATTATGTAATAACTTATGGATGACAAGTAAATCCATGAAAAGCTAAGTAGCCTATTTTTATATATTTTCCTGGCCTTTTAAATTTCAAAATTCTACTGCCAATTATATAGATTTTACGTGTGATGGACCAAATAACATACGGTACACGACCTACATTGTGATAAAGTATAGGCCAACCTTTCAAACTTAAAACTCGGTATCCAAAAATTGTAGTAATTATAAAAATTAAAAAAAAAAAAAACACAACATTTTAAGCTACCAAAAAATGGTCTGACTGTGATTCTGGTGCTTGCTTTATCTTAACCCAAAAATTTCATCATCACCCAAGTTAACTCACATCAACACACCTCCAGCTCTGGAAAATATTTGATCAAAGTTTTGTATGGTGAATTGATGGAGGATTATTAAGTACATACATGTAACTTTCAAAAACCTGATAAACACAAAGAGAACAAGTCTGTCATGCAAATTTCAAATATGTTATAGGATTTTTCTGGTGATCTAATACGGTTTTTATGGATATATAGTGGCAATAACAATATGAAAGGTACACGGATGAGGGTTGAGAAGTGGCTTGATATCTGCTATTATTCCAAGAATGTTGACGTATTCTGTGTACAGTACTTCCATATTGAAAATAATGCAACCTGTGTTATTCTTATTTCCTCTGACCAGAGAGGGAGATCTGAGAAAGAACTCCGAAGCCTTAGACAGGAATGTGAAATTCAGCGTCATTTGAATCATCCCAACATCATTCACATGCTTGACTCATTCGAAACTGAAAATGAGGTATGTTCATTTATGCATATTTACCATATATTTAGTGATAAGGCTTTAAAAAATGTACTGATTATGTTGTGATATGAACTTGGTTCAAGATTTTGTGGATATACTGCAGTTTTCAGTGATGAATTAACAATGAATAGTGTGCTGCAAGCAATCCTGCAGTAATTACGTATTTCGACTGGCTGCGTGGCTCAGCAGTAATGTTTTTGCCTGCTATGCCCAAGATTGCAAGATCGAATCCTGGCACAGTCAGCTGGCATTTGAAGGTGCGCAAATGCTAGGGAGACGTGTCAGTAGATTTACTGGCACGTCAAAGATCCCCTTCAGGGCAAGATTCCGGCACCCCGGCGTCTCTAAAAGCCGCAGTAGTTAAATGGGATGTAAATCCAATAACATTATTATTATAGTTATGTATTTCCAAGGGACCAGGTGTTATTATTACATTGCAGGCAGGATTCTCATTAATACTGGTGATTAAAAATTAGTGAAAACAGAATAAATGCTGGAAGTATATACACAGGTATAAAGCCTGTATACTCCTTGGTGCTTGAGTCAAGGGAGATGACAATTACACATTTATAAATTTTAGTTCACCAGCACGTACACATATCAATTCTTTCTTAGAACACACAAAATTTAGTTGATCTGTATTTTGCCCATCTATCTGCTGAACAGATAATTTTTCACTAGTCTCTATAACCTTAATTTTTGTGTTCAAATTTGCAACTACTGATCTCCCCCATCACGTTTTAAATGATTTACAGCAAAACTTTTTATAATTCCTTGTAATAATGTGCTAAAGCATAGGCTTTTAACCATTTTTAGCCATGTAAAGTGAAGAATTTATTAATTATTATTTATTAATCTCGTGTATTTTTTTTCAGGATTAGGGAATAACCCATCTCATTTGGGTACAATGGTGTTGACCGACTGAAAAGCATCAAACTTATGTTAAAGTGAAGAAGGCTATCAATGTGTGCAACCCATTGGTCTATTTTAAAAGTAAACAGTGCTAATGTAAAAATACCTCAATGTAGAGATTTTTATAAATTTAATATTTCCTAAAAAGCACTTGTAAAATATTATAATAATATGTGTAAGGGGCAGTCGAATGAAAACCGAACGCCCGCTACAACGTGACCATGGCATGGCTTTATTCAAAAGTAATTACCACAAGTGTTAATACATTTATCGCACTGGAAGACAAGACTATCAATTCCAGTTTTGTAGTAAGAGGTAGATCGCTGACAGATCCACAACCGCACCCACTCTTCCACTTCATCGTCCAAATGAAACAGACATCCATGAATGTCTTTCTTCAGGTCGCCAAAAATGTGAAAATCACAAGGTGAAAGATCCGGACTGTACGGAGGATGTTGAAGTGTTTCCCAGCCAAATCGCTGCAGCATAGCCTTCACCAGATTGGTGGTCTGGGGGCAGACATTATCATGCAACAGGATGATTCCGTCCGATGACAGCATCAATCGTTTGCCCCTCCGTCATTTGATGCAAACCCACTGCATGCAAATTTTGCGGAAGTGCATGTGATTGTTGATAATGGTTTGCACAGCGCCATGGCTAATGCCGACCTGAATATGAATTTCTTCCTCTGTGATTCATCGGTTTCCCAGATAAGACCATCAATCCGCGTTATCACATCAGGAGTAATGGCTCGATGGGTCTGTCCTGTGCGCGCATCGTCTTGCAGTGATGTGCGCCCTTCTTGGAATGTCGTATGCCACTTGTCAAGGGCATACACAGCAGACATGCAACAATGAGTTTCACGTATTCCAGCACCCTCAGCCGCCAGAGAACGATCCACTCTTCTTTGCTCTTCTTTACTTACAAGCCGGACATTTGTTTCAGACGATTGCCTTTAACTTTGAAGCTTGCGGGTGAGCCTGTAAACAGTCACTCTCTTGCCCTATCGCTTCACAGGTGTCACCACCGGCCTGATGTAATGGAAGTCCAGACTTGAGCATGTGACGACACCACCATGCAGAACAGTACAGTCCATGTCGAACTATTGTGTGACACGGAAGTACACGTTACATAGTTACCAACAGAACACCATTATATTTGCCAATGACTGTACTTCAGCTGTAGTGTGAGATAGTTTTGTCCATCATCTGACTGCATGGGACAGGTGACAACAACACAGATACTGTAGTAACTCGCCTCCAGGCTTCCATTAGGATTTTTCACTCGTCGAAAACAAACGTCCGGCCTGTACCTCCATTTCTACAGCTGGATGAACTCACTAGGCAGTCTGTACACCAATAAAGACATACCTCAACACCTGTGTGCACCTGAGAGTTGTCAATATGCAGTTCCCCTACCACAGCGATGGCAGTATCGATATGTAACAACAGTGTTGCCACCTTTTGTGCAGGATGTGTGTTATGGCGGGTGTTCGGTTTTCAATTGACTGCCCCTCATACAAACAAAAAACAAAAAATATTCCTAATCAGTGTGATTTTGACCGATTGGAAAATATTCAATACATAGTCGTGTCTACAATGCAACATCTAAAGGTTGTAGTTGGTTTCTAATCTTAGTTCCTATGACAAAGTGTAGAACAGCAGCTTCACATGGATCGATATTTGAAAACAGAAGTAACAGTTACAGTGGTAGGCATTTGTAAAGTGGAATTAACACTTACGTTACTTTGGTACCAAAAATAAGTTTCTCTATCCTCAGTTTTATCCCAAGTGAAAATAGTAACTCCGTTTGACTTTGGAAACTGTGTCACAAAGCTTTATCTTGTAAGACTTCAATCAGGTCATGAATGCTCTTTGAGAAGACATGGTGACCCATCTCTAAAACCACAGCAACCCTTAGGTGAAAGCCACAGCAACCCCTAGGTTAAGAACCCCTGTGCTAATGGTATATGACCTCTTGGAAGACATCTGGCAAGCATTGTATTATTTATCAGGTAGTGATCTTTCAAGATCATTCGACTTGGTGAACATGCCCGAAGAGCACATTACATGTGTCTCTTTTATACTCAAACAATATCTAATTTTATTTTTTAATTTTTCATTACTGTGTTCCAATTTTCTGTTCATACAGTATTTAGTAGGTTGCAAGTCCTAAGTTCATATATCTAGATGATGAACAACCTTAAGTACCGTACCAAAAACAACTATCAACTTCTTAGATACAGCCCAGAAATAGTGCTAACTCATTACCTGATAACTGGGCCTTGGCACACATATACTGGGTCACTCACGGAAGAGTTGTCAGTCCCATTTTCTTCTGTGTTTATGAAGATTCTTTAATTGAGTTCTTTTTTTTTTTGTGTAGATAGTGTCAGGCAACATCTATTTTATATGAAAAAGTCTTTGTGTTTGCCATTAAAAACAAAATCTTGCGAGACTGATAGTTTTTATTTGAAAGAATGGCTGAGTGGGGCTGTTAGCTTGATTTCTCTAAACTGGCTGCACTGTGCCGCATTGTGCTGTCGATGAGCATCCGCTCTTTAAAATAAAACCTATTGTGGTACCCTTGTTGCTCGGTCACCGTTAATAACTATCCCTAAATTTACTACTAGGTTCAAAAAGTTCCCGGAATGTTCCTACGATCGAATGTATTTACATATATCAAAGGATACACTGTTTACACTGTTGGCAACAATCATGATGTTATTTCCGTAAAGTTTCCGTAGTTATAGCGATTGTTTTGGTTGTGTAGCTGTTTTTTCTTCTGTGTAAATGTCAGTTAGTCACATTTAATAATGATGGCTACAGAACAACGCTCCATTATCAAGTTTTGTGATTTTTTACACAAATATCCTGCCGAGACTTATGATTGCTAGAAGAAGCGTATGACGAAAGAGCAATGAAAAAACTCGAGTGTATGCGTGGCATAAACCATTTTCTGGTGGCCGCGCTAGTGTCCAAGATAATCCACGCAGTGGGTGACCATCAACTTCAACAAATGAACCAGTCGTTCATTGTGTGCATAATGTTGTGACGAATGACCGACGATAAAGTGTAGGAGAGATAGCAGCAGAGGTCGGATTTTCAGTTGGAAGTGTTCACAAAATTCTTCACGAACATCTGAACATGCATCACGTTTCTCGGAAGTTGGTTCCAAATATGTTGTTGCCTGAACACAAAGAAACAAGAATGACTCTTGCTGGGGATCTGATCAGTATGGCTGATGAAGATGGTGATTTCTTGAACAAAATTATTGCTGGTGATGAAACTTGGTGCTATTTGTATGACCCGGTGCCTAAACGGCAGTCATGTGATTGGAAATCGAAAACATCTCCTTGGAAACAGACATTTCTTAAGGATACTTGCAAAGGCAAAGTTATGTTGGATGTATTCTTTGACTCTCAAGGTCTCTTCCACTATGAGTTTATTCCAAACGGTCTTACTGTAACGAAAGAACTGTACATAGAAATCCTTCGTCGCCTCAGGGACGCAGTGAGAAGGAAACGTCAAGAAAAATGGTCACAAAACAACTGGTTCCTTTTGCATGACAATGTACCTGCACATTGTCCAATCATCATCAAAAACTTTCTTGCCAGGCACAAATAACTGCTCTAGAGCACTCGTTATAATCACCTGATCTCTTGCTACCTGATTACTTTCTGTTTCCGCATCTGAAAAGTCGTCTGAAAGGACGGAGATTCATGCATGCTGATGAAGTCGCTGCCAACGCGATGAGCACTATGACTGGTCTCACAAAATGGCTACCAGAAACTTTACACACGTTTACAAAAGTGTCTTGTTGCAGAATTATTTTGAAGGGGATGCTGTGCTTTAGTGCTTATGGTATGTGATTCCTATATTATTACCAAATTTGGGGAACTTTTTGAACCTGGTATGTATATCCCACAGGTCTAAGTTAAGGCCGTTCTATCTACTGGTCAAATAAAATGAAACTTATAGATTTTATTTTTAATGGCAAACACAAAGCCGATGAACAGTCTTAATATAGACTGACCTTACCCACACATTAACGTAATGCTACTTGAATCAAAATTCATTAATCATCACGTTGGTGACATTTTAAGTATATCACCAGGATATTTTTCTAGTGTTCTCTGTTCAGCTAATTTGTTGCACACTCTTATTTTGAAACAATTGTGCTAAGTTTCTGAATAATATTGATGATCATCTGGCATTGATAACCAAAACTGTCTGAGTGGTCTGTGGATGAGATTTAATTAATTTTGTCTTGTAATCACAAAAAATATGACATGAGAGATCTTTTGCGAGCCAACATTGTATGACTTGAAGCACCTTGGATTTTTGCTGCCCTTTAAATATCCAACTTCTTTGGCCAGGAATCAAACTCGTGATCTCTTGGATCATAAGGCAGACTACCACTGACCTTGAGTTGCTGATATTGTAGTATTTTCGTTGTCATCAGTTTTTTCTTTAAATGATTCTGATCTGTAGTTGCAGTTATTTGCATAAAATGTAATGCCATTATGTGTGTCATTTATCAGTTTTGAGTTGTCTTCAATAACTACTTTCTATCCTACAGATTGTTGTCGTTACGGATTATGCTGACAAGGAGCTTTATGAAATACTGGGTACCGAAGGTTATTTGCCAGAGGAGAGAGTGAGAAAGATAGCTTGTGACTTGGTATCAGCTCTTTATTATCTGCATTCCCACAGAGTTCTACATAGGTGGGTGAGTGAATGACTCAATGAATAATAATTAGTTTCTTATAAATAATAAAAACAATTGTGTTTTGCACGACTTCTATTTACTTACTAACTTACAGCCTGTCATAACGGTAGGATCAGTGACGTCTCTGTAAGGAATGTACAAGCAGCCGTGTTCCATTGCACAATTTAGGTGCACTGAGGTTCCAAAGAAGCATTTTTTGGGATCCTACCTTAAATGAATCTTATGAGCAGACAGAACTGATGCTGTTACAGAATTGAAAAAAAATGACTGGACATTGGATTACACCATCTTCATTTGTAACTGTGTTTCTGGAGTAATAAGTTCTTTGTTGCTGTGAAAGAGGGAAATAATTTTTTAGTTGATTTTTGCTGCCTGCTTTTGTTATTGAGGAATAAATATAGCTATTGTTAGTGGCTTTTAGCACTTAAAAAATCCAAAATTTGACATTTTTAATTCCAAATTTAGGGTTTTGATGCAAATTTGTTACAAATAAGGATTTTGTACAGTGTTATATGTAGCAATTAGGTCCGAAATAATATACTTCAATAATATAAAATTGCTCATCATAATATTTACAGATTATTATAGAAAGCTAACCTGTAATGGTACATACAAACATTCAGATTGGTAAAACATTTGCATTTTGGTCCATTTACCAGGAAGGAAATCCCTTACATTCAAGAATTCCAAGAATAGTCCATCCAAAACAAAGCTAATTTTAGCAAATTAATAAATAATTCAAGCATTTTTTTCACTGTTCTTGCAAGTGTTTGTACCACTATTTAAAAAAAGAAATTTAATAGTTTGTAGAAAATTTGCATTTATTTTGCAGAAAAGTGGTAATTTTTAATTTCAAACCAATTTTGCATTTAATCGCTAATTAAATTTGGCTAAAATCCAATCTTCGGGATCATGGAAAATGAAAATAAAATTATATATTGTATTTGGACATATTTTGCATCTATTTCAAACACCCTAAGAATAGCTCTCGAAAAGAGATGCTGGTTAAAAAGGAAGTACGGTATTGCCATTGAAAGTTTTAATTTTATCCTGAGCGAAAGTGAAGTGGATGCTTGACTGTAGAACTCACCTTGGAGGTGTACTGTGAAATGCGGGTGTCAGGTATAATTAAGCCAATTCCAACAAAATATTTGCAACAATTATAAAAGCAACTTAGAGCCTCCGTGGCTTAGGCGGCAGCACGCCGACCTCTCACCGCTGGGTCCGTGGTTCAAATCCCAGTCACTCCATGTGAGATTTGTGCTGGATAAAGCGGGGGCAGACAGGTTTTTCTCTGGGTACTCCGGTTTTCCCTGTCACAAATTTCATTCCAGCAACACGCGCCACTATCATTTCATTTAATCATTGCCCCAGGGGAGTGCGACAGGATTTGGCAGCCGGCACAGTTCATATCCTCGCCGCTAGATGGGGGCTTCATTCATTCCATTCCCTGACCCGGTCGGTCGACTGGAAGCTGGCTGTGGATTTTAATTTCATAAAAGCAACTAAATCAGCTACCATTTTTCATGACACAACATGTTTGATCCATTACAAGGTGCCAACAACAAGGACCAAGAAGAGAAACAATTTAATACCAACAGTCGAACAAGTGACAGAATTTATAGTGTGTTTTAAAAGAATATTTTAATTTGGTTTACAAACAAGGGTGGTAAACATTTCATAAATTGCCATTTGTTTTTAATTCTGTAGTTGTGTATATGTAGAATTCAATTGTTTTTATTGATTTTTTTAATGCTGATGGAGGCTGGTTACTAGCTGAAACATGTCCACATAAAATAATTTACAACAAAATTTTTATTGTGTAAACTTTATTCTTTGGAATAGATTGATTTTATTGACATATTATGGTTGTAAGATTAAAGTTTCTAGGAGTGCCATCGTTTCTTTTCCACATTATAATATAAAATGTCCAGTTTCGTCCACAGGACCCCAGCTGAGTTCGACATTGCTGTCACTTGTGCTCGTCTCTTTCATCTTTGCTGTCAACCTCCCTTGGTCAACTCTTGTTCTCTTTCGACCCCAATGGTATTAGGGTATCTGAGGCATAGGGAGTCTTTGGTTTTTGTTTCTTAATTAGCCCTTCTCTATTCTCTTTTGATACTCGCATTTTTCAAGGGTCAGAACTCTTCTTTTTTTTTCTTGTGCTATCTCCTTCCTACTGTTAGAGGCCCTAATGGAGGCAGGGCATGTGTAGCCCCATCGCGCATGGTGCACCTTTGATAGCTCTACACCCTTATGGGCTCTCGACTGGTGATTTTGGGAGTTAGCCTCTTTGAGGGATTCCTGACCCGGACCCTTTTTCTTTTCTTTCCTTTTCTTGTGACTTTGGGGTGGCCATGGATATAAATACTAAAACCATATTCAAACCACACATATTTAACAATATGCATTTATCAGATCTATGATTGGCAAAAACCACGACATAATGAATATCTTCTCAAACATATTGCAAAAGAATCAAGTTGAAAGAGATAAAAACATAAACATATCAGATCCCATTGAACAGACAAGCAGAGTACTTCAGGGTGACCCTCTTAGCTGTCTGCTATTCTATATCACTACAACAGACACCGTCCTTACAGAGTGTACACACATCTTGGTATATGCAAATAATATGGCCTTAGTTTCTCAATCCAGACATGAACTGCAAAATGCTGTTGACAAACTTGTCCATTGGGCCCAGGAAAATGAGCTTCAGATAAATTCGCTCAAAACAGTTGCAATGGTCTTCCAGGAAACTTTCTCTTCTTTGACTTATAGATACTGTAGATCCTTGTCCCTCACTTTCCCTTCTCAGCATCTAACAGTAGTTGGCCACCATAGTTTCATTCTAGGTCCCCTGGTACCTCCTCTCCATCTCTTTAATGTCTTGGTGGAAATGTTCACCTTGCCCTTCAGTATAATGCCACAGATGTTTTGGAAACTAGTCTTTAAGGGAATTTAGAAAGTGGACTCTAACATTCAGGTTGCAACCCAAGTACTTGAAATTTTCCAACATAGTTTTAACAATGTTTATTATTCCCTAGAACGGAACAGTAACAGATCAGTTTATAGTACCTGCAATCAGAATAGAGAAATCAAATTAGAACAGCACAGGTAAAGCAAGTATTTGAGAAAAACTGTATTTCCATGGTCACAATATGGGAGAGATTGGAAGAAACAGTTGTGTCACCCTAATAACTTCCAAGTCTATCTTGAGAAATTTCCCTCCAACCTTACTCATTACCTAGGTTGGTTGGTTGCTCAGTTTAGGGGCTGCACAACGCGGTCATGTAGCCCCGTGTACTTTGGGTGTGTGTAGAATCTGTCTTGATAACCAGTGTTAATTGTGATGACTATTAGTGTGTGTTATCTGTTTTTAATTCAAGTAAGGGCTTGCCACGGTGGGTGAGTGGTTATAGTGTCGGACTACCAACCCCAAGATTGCAGGTTCGCTCCTGACCATGGTAAGTGATTTTTGAAGGCGACAAAAATCACGACACTCATGTCATACGTTGTTGGCATGTTAAAGAACCCATTTGAATACAGTAGGCCGTGTTCAATGGCAAAATTAATCACGGGATTTTCCGCCAACTAAAGTTCCTCCATTCTCTACTTGAAAGCGCTGTAGTGTCAAGGAGTTTAGATACCGTATCTAACCTCCTTGACTTTCATAGCGTTCATAGGAACGACGAAATTGACATGCAAGCTACCCTCTGGGTGTCAATTAACAAAGCTTGCACCAGGCACCCGAGGCCATACGATCTTATTATTATAATTCAAGTAAGGACTGCAGACATTCAATTTTCAAGTAGTTCCTACTTTTGCTACCAAACACCACCATCAATGACAACTAGTTCTGAATTTGGTTACTAGATGCCACTGCAGTCAGCTCCTGGCGCCGAACGTTGGAACTCAAGAGCGTTAGTCAAATCTAACTTATAATTTAGCTTCACACAAGTGTAATTAGTGGAAGGTACTTTTACATGCCATAAATCTATGACATGGGACCGCCAGCTTTACTTCCCCTCCGAAGGAAGGCATACTGAGGGATTTTTAACGCTCTTAAAAAATCTGACGACTTCGGCCGGGTTTGAACCCACAAACTTGGGCATAGAAGCTCAGCATGATACCAACTACGCCATCGAAGCCGCTACTAATTACCTATTGTGAAAAAACAAGGGACAAGGGAGGTTTAAATAAAACTCCCTCTCTACATGCTGAAACGTGGAGGTAGATTTCACTGGGCTAAGAAATATATTTCCAATTCATTAAATTTGCCATTATTTTGTAGTATACCTACAAAGTTTAGCATACGAGAATAATTCTAATACTGTAATTCTGAAAATATTTTGCTCAGGCGTAAGGGTGGGTCATATCAAAAATTCTTTCAGACAAAAGTTTTAGGTAATGCTTAGAGGACTATCGTCAATTTGAAACGGTTTTGATATTGTGCCTATTAAGGAAGGTATGATTTTTTTCTCTCTCAAATCTCTATTTTCCCCACCCCTTTGGTCAATAATGATAAATGAAAAAACAAACTTCATTCGCTCCCTTCCTGGCCTCACCCTCATGGCACATTTAAATAGTGAAATGCATTGTTTTGAGATCATAAATGTAAAAGAATTTCACCCATTACTGTCACAAGTAAAATATTTTTAGCAGTGGCACATTTTCAGAAAATGAAAATCTTATTCAGCCTTAAAAATGTGTGGTCCTCCAAGACCTCACAACACTGGTTATGTTTTACAAGTTTAACACCACTTGCCGAGGGTTAAAAATTCTCTTCTAGGGCAAAATTCAGCCACAACAGCATCCGTAAAGCCATAATATCGTCTTCACTGCAATTAAATATAACCGTACATATCTGTTCTATTTCAGAGATTTAAAACCTCAAAACATTTTGCTTGAAGCCAGTGGTGTTGCAAAGCTTTGCGACTTTGGATTTGCTCGTAGCATGAGTGCAGGCACTCATGTTCTGACTTCAATAAAAGGAACTCCTTTATATATGGCACCAGAACTTATAGAGGAGAATCCTTATGATCACAATGCTGATCTATGGTAAGTACATACAGTATACCATTGTTCTACAGCTTATATTGTTAATCTAAGGGGTTAGTTTCATTCATGAATTTGTTTGAGTTTCATAAAACAACTGTCATTAATAGCTATCCACTAAACAGCTGTTCTGTATAATGCAAGAGGCTATCCTCCTGTATAATGCAAGAGGCTATCCTCCAAAGTAACTTCAAATTATATGAACCTTATCGTAATTGACATATCCCATAACTCGGTCAGTGATAGAGACTCGAGTTCTGCAGGGGCAGGCATCAGCTTGTGCCAAGACTGGTTGCCGCAATACAGGCCGAAAAAGAGGCTAGCATTTTGTGTGTGTGTGTGTGTGTGTGTGTGTGGAGGGGTGGGGGGGAGTCAGGGCCAACCAGTTTTGATCTAAAATTCTCAAAGTTTATTCTAGTCCAATGCAGTGATCAGTGGTTTTATTAACCTCAACAGAAAATATTTTAGGACCTGTGTTCACAAGCCCAAGGGTATTATACCACTCTTATGTTTTTCTGAAATACATTTTCTGATGTTACTTCAATTAGAGATTTGGGTCTGTATATTTAGTCATCACCACCACAGGTCCATGTGACTCGTCATGCCCACAGTGAAACATGGCGACAAAGTGGTTTATTGTAAACTTGCGCAACTTGTCAAGTTGTTAGTTTTGTGTAACTTCCGTAACTAAATAAGTGTACATATTGTGAATACCTTAGCCTACATACATGTAGGCATAGATTTAATAGCCTGAGTGTAAGGGATCTGATGATGATTGCTCTACGATCGAAACTAGTCATCCAAGTGAATTTATTATCATGATTCTTTTTTCAGGGGTAGAGCATAGCACCCAATACAATTGGCTGAAAAGCATCCATTTCTTACAATTTATTCTTTAACAGTGTTAGCATTGAATTTAGCTTAGTATAACTCACATGAAAAATACAAGTTTGCATAAAAGTTAAGTAAGCATCATTTATTAGCTACAAACATCCAATGTGATAAGTTTTTTTCTTCGAGCTGTACTGCACAGTTTTGATTTTCTTTTACCTCTTGGGTCCTTTCAACAATAATTATACAGCTACCCTGTGTACATTTTTAAACACTTGCTGCAATTGAAAAGGAGAGCTCTGCCAGCCATGGGTCATAAATTGCAAATACCTATGTATAGCTAGTGGTTCCCCCACCCCTCTAGTCTTTCATGTTCCCTAAATATCTTGGCAGTATATTCTCAGTTACAGTATATGTAGTGTAATGGTCTTAATTAGTTAAAGTTGACATTGTTTGGCAAGCATACCTGCTGGTAGTTTAAGGAACTATCAGGGTCATAGTTGATAAAATCGGGTATGACTGTTTGATGCACTAGCCTGCTAATGGATGACCCTGGCTGTGTCAAGCTGCCATAGGATCCTGCTTATAGATTTATTAAAGCCTTCAGACAACTTCTATGTATCCCTAAAGTGGCCCACCAGAAATCCACAATTTACATTATACATTGCAGCCAACATTGAGCACTATCAACTGGCATACTTACCAACTTAATAGGCATCCCAAGCTACACAAGAGAACGAGATGATTTGACATCCAGGGTTCTTTTTTGATTTGGTCATAATTGAGCAACAATAAGAAATCACCCCCCAACATCTTTGTTAGATATAATATGGAGTCATCTATTAACCTATGTGCCTCTACCTTAACCCTTTCGCTTTCAAGTTCTTAGCTGATGGATGTGTGAAAACTGTCAGCCGTATTTACCACATTACATGGATAGCACACCAATGAAGATATCAACATGAAAGTTGGTAAACAATCAGTTATTATCACTGCAAGCTAGTCATGTCTCTAAACCAAAAGGGTTTAATGTTAAAAAAATAAGAAATGTGGAAACAAAGTTTGGAAGTAATTCTAGGAAATGTTATTCATGTCAGTAGGAAGGCTATATTATTGTTTACTAGCTTGGTAAATATCAAGATTCTATGTGCATTAGATCCAAGGATAAATTAAAATTTTTAAGGTGATGTAACAACAAAACTTCAGGTTGCAAGCAATCAAAACTAGGCCTCCCACAAGGAGCTGTATCAAGCACAACTTTATTCAATGTGTACATCAACGATCTTCCAAAAACAATAAAGAAAGTAGGTAATGTGAATATCAGCATGTTTGCAGACGATGTTATCATTTGGACCACAGCACGTAACATCCCAAATCAGCAAATGCTTCTTGAACACAGAATGAACCAGGCACTTATAAAACTCAAAAACTGGACCGAAAACAATAATATGAAAATCAATACTTCCAAAACAGTATACCAGTTTTTCTCCCTGAGACACCACAATCCAACTTTTAGTCTCAAATTTATTAATCAAGACCTTCCAAAAAGTGAAAGTACAAAGTACCTAGGTATCATCATGGACAAGAAGCTGAACTGGACCAAACACATAAAACATGTGGAGGATAAGGTAAGCAAACGGATGAAATTACTGAAGAGACTAGCAGGAGCTACTTGGGGGAGCACTCAAGACACACTCAACAAAACCTACAATGCTTACATCAAACCTATCATAAAATATGGCAGTGAAGTACTCTCTACAGCACCCCAGTCAAACGTTGATCGCCTCGAGAGGTGTCAGAATAATGCCCTACGAATCATAACTGGTGCAATAAAAACCACACCTATAACCGCCTTGCAATTATATACCCACAACTTTCCAATAGAAGAAGAGATGAAACATCAAACAGCCAATGCATATCTCAGTATACAATGACTACCTCAAATGACATGGATCAAAAAACCAGTTTCTAGCCACAATCTTAAAACACAAAAAGATCCCTTAAGTCTCGCCAAAGAATATATCAATAAGAGCAATCTGCAAATAAAACTTGAACCACTCTGTATGCCAGTCAACCCCATTGAATATATACAAGTGACTACAGATCTTACTTTGTTAGAAGAGGTCTGCAAGAAAGACTCTTCACCACAAGATCTAAAACAACTGGCCCTCTGTACAATAGAAGAAAGATATCCATCTAATCAATGGCTAAAAATATTTACAGATGGCTCACAAGACAAAGAAAATAGAACTGGAGCAGGAATACATTCATCTCTCTTCTCACTCTACTTCCCAGTAGGCCAAAACAAAACAAACTTTGATGCTGAGATAAGAGCAATTTCACATGCACTCCATCAGTTATTAGGCAGAAACATTGATTATCAAAAATGTGTTATCATTACAGATTCAAAAGCAGCCATCCAAGCCATCTCGTCAAATTATAAGCCCCAAAACAAAGAACTGAAAGAAATTTTTTGTATGATAAAAACCCTTCAAAGACTCCACAAACAGATCTCATTTCAGTGGATCCCTTCTCATGTTGGAATAGCAGGAAACGAAGAGGCAGACAGATTAGCAAAAAAAGGTACCACACTACAACAACCTGTCAGTCAGACTGATTTTATGTCAGCAAAAAGGATCTTGAAAAATACTATCAAAAACAGGTATGAAGAAATGGCAAAGAAAACAGCAGAAACCAAATTATGGAAAGACATTGATGCTAAATGGGATCAATATAAATTAACACAAGAAGAGAAGCTGTAGCCTTCTTCAGACTTAACACTGGCCACGACTGCCTCGCAGCTCATCTGAAACGAATCAACATCCTGAGATCTGAAGAATGCACACTGTCACGAACCTGGAAGTAAAATGGATAAGGGGCACCTGCTACATTGCAACAAACTTGATGTGACTGCTAGAACTTCTGGAAACCTCACACAACTCTATTGGAACGCAAGAAAGCTGATGGATTGGAATCCGGGCTAGCCATAGGAAACAACAACACAACAGGTGATGTAACACTGAAAAATGTCAGCCATTTTTGTATAAAACACTCATCGCTATCCACACTAACATCACTGTATGGAAGTGCTGGATTATTATAATCATCTACACTTTCCGATTCGGACAGAGAAACATCATCACTTGAAAAATTGTCAAGATATTCAGTGAAATCATCATCAGATAATTGAACTCACTTTGCCATGTCGCACACGATAAATAACTAGGCTTAACCTTACTGAACTATATCTATTACTTCACTATCACTCGGCACCTATTTACCTAAGAAAACTATTTAAATAATAAACTAACAAGTAATCTAAATGTATTGTTTACGGTACAGCTTAATTTCACTATATAATCATGAATGAAAACAGAGAGAAATGAACGCAAGTTTGCCTCCAATCATGATGAAATAAGACCCGTAAGTCCAGTGAACGCATGTTTCAGACTCTAAGAATATCGATAAATACGGATAGCCGGCAGTTCCCGTGAGTATAACGTGAGATAAAACTGTACTCTTCTTATTCCGTACAATAATGCTGCTGTCTAGCGCGTAAATAATGAACTAATAATTGTAAAGATGGGTAACGACGGATCGTTACCGTGTGAGTTTTCGCAGGACCCGTGGGTACCGATGGATTGTTACCTTGAAAGCGAAAGGGTCAAACACTCCTGCTCAACTCAGAAATCTTCCCTGATGACATCACAGAACTCTTTCTTCACTCTGTAACATCCAGATTTTTTCTTGTCTTGATAGCAAGTTTTAGGAGCAGATCAATGGAACGGCCATGGGTTTACCTCTTTGTTGCTAGGATTCATCACAAGACAAACCCAAGTATCTGTTTTTTTTTTTAATGGTTATGTTGTACTTGCTGTATGGCCGCATGGAATTAAAAAGCAACAGACATTCCTGCACCATCTCAACTTCATCCCTTTTGCCTTAAAATCTGGGTGCTTACCATTGCTGGGTGTTCTAATCAAGAAGAGAGAGTTCTGGCACAGTATAATAAAGGCCCCAGCACACTAACCTGAATGCGCATCTCACCACCGCCCATCTCTGAAACATTGGGTCCTTTTCCACTCGAGTACACCGAGCTAGAAAAAATATGTGAAAAGTGATGCTATACCATGATTTCCGCCCTCAGTCGGAAGTTTTCACTAACAATGCCTATAAGAGAGAAAATATAATCTGGGCCATAAATCTAGGAATTGTGAAACAGGAAGACATGAACCAGCATCAGGTTATGGCTAACCTTCTCTACATTAAGGTAACTTGCGAATGAAAAAAACCTAGGTCGCAGATACCTAAAATTGTCAACATGTGGGTGATTCACTACTGAAAAAGACTTTTTATATTGCTAAAGAAAACATTCCCTATGAAACGGATTCACAATACACAACTTAACTCCCAAGTATTCGCTGTCCTCCTGAACTGCATGGGCAGAATTTTGGAAAAATTGGTCTAACATTTGTATTATTTTAAGAAGAGTATTTTTCCTAACTTTCAAGTTTCTTCAGAGATACATACACTCTTAAAGAATTTTTCAAACCCCATTTCACCCCTAAAGCTTCATCAAATCAAACATTTGTCTCATCAATTTTATCACAGAGCATGCATGTCAAATTTCACTTTGTCGCTCAAGCTATTTAGGAAATGGCCTATTTTTTGAACCTCGTATTTTTCTCCCCTTAAAATCCCATTGTATCTCTTGCCTACAAACTTAAAGGAATGTCCATGCAAAATATTAAGGTTCCAGGTTCAATGGTTTCAGAAATAGAATGGTAACTGAGTAATATTTGCCTTATATATACAGTACCTAGGTAATATATAAAGATAATGAAGATTTTGTAAACTAGGTGATGTTTTGTTTCTAGGTCCCTTGGCTGCATTGTGTATGAACTTGTTGTTGGTACTCCTCCATTTTGTACCACCTCGATATTACATCTTGTGAGGCTCATACGTCATGAGGCAGTTAAATGGCCCGACTTTGTTTCTGTCGACTGCAGAAGTTTTATCCAGGTCTGTCAAAAACTTCATATTTTTAAATTTATTTTTCTCACTATTTATTGTTCAGTGGTTTAATTACTAAAATCAAGAATTCTCTAGTTTCTTATCTTTAAGTCTCTATACAAAGAATACAATTATTTCCTCCTGCTGTACTTAATAATCCTGAGATTATTTTTAAGATGTATGTTGCAGATTAATAGAAAAATAGAAAATTCAAAATAGCATTGCAGCAAATTAATATGACTAGCTAATATAAAATTAAGATTAAAATGACTAGCTCTTGAATTAAGATACAATATCAAAACGCTTTGTTCGAAACAATTAAATGCTGTGTCCGAAACAGAACACACCAGGCAATGATTTGTCCTGTTATTGTTGCAATATTAGATTAGCCTGAGAAACCCATTTCAGTGTCTATATTAGTGGTAGGAAACTTCTGTGAGCAGTCGTGTGATACACTTACAAGTACTCCTTTTTAACCTTCATCCGGGCGCGTCCCCTTACATGGCGTAGGTGGGCGAGTGGCAGTAATCTAAACCCCTCATCTTTTTCAGTCCTTTTGATCAAACGCATATCAGCAAAAATGGTGGAATTTGGGTCAATGAAATCATAAACAGCAATCACTCATGTTTGAACAAAGAAATGAGAATGTATTAAAACATAAACAGCAATCACACATGTTTGAACAAAGAAATGAGAAAGTATTAAAACTTGAACAGATCAAAGGCCTTTAGTTAAAAAAAAGAGGCCGAACTCACAGTGACCTTGAAGTTATTGCAAAGATCACATTGGAAAAAAATTACGTTAGACTAGCAATCAGTGTTCGTCATCATTCGAAAACTTAGGTTGAATAACATAGGTAGGAAAACCATAGGCGAATCAATCTCCTGCTCTATCAGTCCTCATCATCTGTGACCATTCCGTCATCATTGTGACAATTGTCACAACTGGTGCTGAACAATGTAACTCGAGAATACTAGCCCCTCCCGCCATCACCTGGACGCTCAGTCAAGAGTTTCGCACCATTATATGAGCACGGCGGTAGACTACCTCCTATGCGCCCATGTAGGTTAATGGCATTTAAATGGACTAATATTTAAAAACCTGAATTACTATATTTTTGTATTATCAGTTTCATACGTTTCTCATGTATTTCATTCTTATTTGGCTTCATTTCACACTATGTAGGCTTATCTCATTTTGTGATATTTTGTGTTTATAAATCCACTGCAAGTGATATATTTTTGCAATAAATACCCAAAAAGAATACATTTGCAATGATATTTTGCATATATCACTATAACCATAAGAATAGGAACCAGATTTTTTTGTGTTATGATGATTGAATTGGTGGGTGGAGAAGGGGAATTAAGTCCATTTTCAAGCATTTTTATTTTTTCTCATAGATAACTAAACTGACCAAGTGACACCCACCTTACTCTGGTGAAAGGAACTGTGTTCCCCTGCTGCTTGTAGGTAAAATGTGAATGAGTTGAGGAGAAAGGAATAAAGTCCAGGACTTCGTTCTTTTCTCTTCCGTTCGTTGGTGCGAAGTTCTTTGTGAAGGGGGATGATTGGCGGCAATACATACTTTATAATATGCAGATTATGACAGCATTTTTCAAGCGGATGTAGATGACACCTACGTTAGTAATTCACATTTCCTTAGTCATTTTCGTCTGCGATAACTTCCACAAGAGCAAAGCCATCCACATAATTTGTACTACTAGTGTCACTTTCTGCAATATCTCAGTCACTAGATACATCACATATATCTAAAACATTCAGAATATTGTATTGGTGCAAACCACGGGACAGGCCAGTTGCTGCGAGTCGCGCCGGACCTTATGATCAATCGGGAGGTCAAGGCCATGGGAAAGCATAATAAAGGGACTCTACGATTTATATATTGATAAGTAGCTTAAAATATTGCCTTTCAAACTGTCTTAACAGATCTCATGTAGTTCAAAGATCTGTCTTTAGATTGCAGCACAGACTGCACCCTGAACAGTGCTGCTTGTGATCAACAGAGGAACTGTTTTGAGCTTATCTTTCCGCTGGTGGTGACATATTAACATTCAAGAACATCACGAAGACATCAGGGAAGATATTGCACATATTAAGCAGAGTATACAGTCTGAGTTCCCGTGATTTCAGAACGAAACATCATGTGTCAAATTTACTTTGCGATTTCGGCTTGCCATAAATATGTTTACATTCCTGGAGCTCTTACATACAAAGTGATTGCGAGGTATCCACCCATTTGTACTGTACATATTATGGTAGCTAGGATTTAATTTGAAAAGCCATATTAACAGAAGTGGTGCATTATAGCACAATATTGAAGCTTTCAACACCAAAAATGTCTATCAAAATATGGTGGAAAGAGCCAAATGAAGCTATTTGATAAACTGCTGAAGGAAAACTTCGCTTGGGAGCAGTGGCGGTTCTTGCTATAGCGCAATGGCGCAATGAACCCCCATTAAATTTGACAATATATTTAGCATTTTGTCCGTATACGTGACAGAAATATTTGTCAGAAAACAGCGCGGAGTTCAAATGCAGTTAACGAGCGCGAGGAAGTGAAGCCGACGCAAGATCTGGTTTGAACCCCCAGTCTTGGCCAATCTTTCCTGCAGAGAATAGGCGAGTAAGGTAGAGTGGCGGCATGGGACATGTAGCGGGGGTTAGAAGGGAAGGGAACAGTGGATACAAGCCAAACTTGTATCCATCGTACACGCATGCGCAATAAGATTGCTGAATTCGTTCACTAGTCCAGCGACACAAGCCCTTCAAGGTTGCGGAAAAGGTATACACCCCGCCATCTCTTGACGTGTTTGTAAAATAAAGCGGCCAATGTGAACATACAGCGAAAGTGCTCACCAGGGGCGCTTTTGAAAGGGTGCTTCATGGCTGCCACATTAGACTGTTTATATGCATCCGTGATTTATCCATGAATTTATCTATATAAAGTAAACTACCTATTTATTGTATTTGAAGGCTAATTAAATAAACGATTCAGTTAGATTGAAATAATACCAATAAAATAGCAGAAAAAGGTGTCTTGTTAGTTAAGCTCCGGAGTTATCCAACTCACTACTGTAGTTCCACTATTTTCTCAGGTTTAAGTAAGTCACACTGTCAAGTGCTGGAACGTAAATCACTTTCAGTATTTCCTTGTGCCTATTAATTGCGTGAAATTAGTGACTGTGAATTTCGATTATTTTTTCCACGTCCCCCAGAGGCTCACATCTAGTGGGACGTGGGTTGGCGACCACGGGACCCCAGCTGAGTCCGTCATTGCTTCCATTTACTTGTGCCGGGCTCCTCACTGTCTTCTTTCCTGTTGACCTCTCTTGGTCAACTCTTGTTGTCTTCCGACCCTGACGGTATTAGGGTATCCGAGGCCTCGGGAGTCTTTTCCTTTCCCGCCATCATTGGCCCCTCACCTTTCCTTATCCCTCATTCTTCGTGGGATCATCCTTCTTTTTATTATAGTTCCTTTTCTCTTTAGGATTCCTGACCTGTTTTTATGAATTGGCTCCCGGTATCTCTAAATTACATTTTGTGAATTTTTTTTAACTCGACCACATTTTGTAAGTTTTTTCAATCTACCTTGCACTTTGTAAGTATTTTCGACCTAAACTCCCTTTTGTAAGTATTTTCAATCTCAATTGCATTTCGTAAGTACAGTATTTTGAATCGTGGGCTTCCACATATTGTGAGTATTTTGATCTACGATACATTTTGTAAGCATTTTCAAATTCAATTGCATTTTGTAAGTATTTTGAATTTCAATTGCACTTTGTGAGTATTTTGAATCTGAACTGGCCTTTATCAATCTCACTTGCATTGTGTATTTTCAATTCCAATTGCATTTTGTAAGTATTTTGTACCTCACTTGCATTTTGTACATATTTTCAATTTCAATTGCATTTTGTAAATATTTTGAATTTCAATTGCATTTTGTTGAGTATTTCGAATCTACATTGCATTTTGTAAGTAATTTGAACCTAAACTACATTTTGTGAGCCATTTCAATCTGATACTCGATTGCTGTAAGATTTGAAGTGTTGCATGTTCTTAACCAGGCTCATTACCAGATGGAGCCTGTCATACAGGTGCGTGTGTTTGAGAGAGAGATCGAGACAGAAAACTTTGATCTTGACTAATAATGCTGATCCAGGGTTCAAGTTCTGGTCGAGGCGAATGATTTGAACTCACTGTGATTGAAATCGCTCATTGTAATGTTCATAACTATCTGTACAAAAATTTAGGTACCACATGTATACTGTTTATCTTTGTAGTAGATTAAGGGTCCGCCATTTGAAGTGAGTGCTCTTTTCTATTGAACCCCCAGTCCAGAAACTCACGAGCCGCCACTTCTTGGGAGAGTTCTTTGAATGGTGAATTGTGCGGATCTATACCATGCGCAGACGCCAGCACCATATGATACTTCCAAAGTCTGTACTGCATACAGAGGCCGGCATTGAAAGTATATAGGAAGGTGACAGTTGTCTTCCAGCATTACAACAAAGCGTCTTTCTGCATTCTATCAGACAGCTTCATACTGCTCATATTACTAATAAGGGAAGTATCAGGTAAGACAGGTCGAAGCCTATTTTGAAACTTTGTGGACGCAATCGTTGTACTATAAGAGGACAACATGCGGAAAATCAGCCTCCAGATTGAACTGCAAGGTTCCGAAATCGTACCTGACATCCTTGTACGTAGGCATGACGGCTGGCAGAGCTTGACATCCCTGTGGCACTCGGAGAAGTCGCGTGGCGGGGCGTATATGCTGACTGGAGCGTGCGGCTGCTTTCCACCGGCCTTGAGTGCCTTGCCGTCAGGGCTGTCCCTTCCAACATGTTTGGTACTCGCTACTTCCCATTGATTTATATGAGATATTCGCCACAATATTTCGGAGCCTTGGAGTTCAATCTGGCGGCTGATTTTCCGCACCTTGTCCTCTTATAGTACAACGATTGCGTCCACAAGGTTTCAAGATAGGTTTCGACCTGTCTTACCGGATACTTCCCTTGTAAGTTATATTCATCGGTATTCAAAGCTTCAATATTGTGCTGTAATGCACTCCGAACTGTATTGAACCATAGCCTGTTTTGATCTTTGGCACTTACTATTCAGGAATTTCTTCAATAACAACCTTGATTAAGTGGGTTTTTGATGCTGTGGAAGAGTGATCTCACCAGGAACCAGTTTCCATTTTCATGTTTACTATATTTAATCAGCATTGGAACAGGTCCCTGTATAATGGAGGTGAATATCTGTAGACACCCTCAAACCTGTAAACTGAACCAACAATCTTTATTTTGCCACACCAAAGATCATACATCAACTCATGTCTGCATGAGTTTACTTCATGTTGCCTGTAATGTCGTTTAAAAGGAGCACAATACATATCGATTTGCCATATTGATTTGGCAAGGTATTAAAACTAAATTTCCCAATATACTCTCATTGTGATATAGTGTATATTTTCCAGTACATATTGTATTCATTTCTAGAAATCAGTGTATGTTTTATTTGAACAACCACTATATGTAATAAAAATTGTAACTTTCTTTATAGGGTCTCTTGCAAAAGGATCCCAATCAGAGATTAACATGGCCAAATCTCTTAAATCATCCCTTTGTTAAAGATGGCATTCTCATCCAGCACGATGAAGGTATGAAAAATGCATGACAGTTTTATTGTTACTACTCTGGTTGAGATTAACGATCTCACAAATCTGTTCTAAAGTTGGTGCACAAAAAGATGGTGATAGTGTGTGGTATTGTTGAATCATGGAGCCTGTTGGGCATCCATTGGTAGAAACACATACAGTAGACACAGTGATGAGGTTAACCACTCTGAGCAGTCACACAAACAGTTAATCTGACATGTAAATATCTGTCTGAGGTACAGTATCCCATGCTCACTGTACACTTTGGTGTGAATAAGTAGATGTCGGTGCTGGGTGTCAAACACCTTCCCATCATGTCCCACATGTGTGTAATGGGGCTGAGATGCAGTGACCTAGCAGACCAGGATACATTAAAATACCAGTATAATGAAATTTTGGGGACCTCAGAAATTAATTTGTTACAGTGAAATTTTGTTATACTGAAATAAGTCAATTCACAAGAATTCACATGGTGTTATATCCATTGCTGGATCTATATTAATTCAACATGCCTTTATTCATGAAAAAGCTCAATATTTATTTGATGAGAAGAAGATTACGTTATTGGTATGTAGCCTACACTTTGTACAAATGCTGCGATGTTCATAACCATCAAAATGCCCACTACCATAACCTCACTTATCCACCACTATTCCCTACTATCCCTTACTAAGCAAATATCTTAGTATCGAAGAAATAGAATGGAATGGGCAAAGGGGAATCAGACATGGAAATGCAAACTTTATTTTTATTTGCACATAGGGAGGGAGAATGCATCAATTAGGGAATGAGCGATGATGCTGAACGATCACATCTTATTAACATTTGTCACCGGCCGCGGTAGAAAGCGCTAACGTGCTACCTTGTGTCTCGCTGGCATTGGGAGAGCGTGGGTTCGAAACCTACCTCGGACGTCTTGAAAATGGTTTTCGTGGTTTCCCATTTTCACTACCAGGCAAATGCCGGGACGGTTCCTTTCATAATCCCTTCCCTGACCCGTCCTGAAAAGGAAAATACATGGCCATTGGCTGCATTAATAAAATTTATTAACATTTGTTAACACAACCGAGCATGTGTTATTCACATAGTTCACATTAATTTACCAATAACGTGTCACACATACGCCGATGTTTCTTGCAACAAATGAAATGAGTTTAAAATGAAACAGAGAAGAAGACTGCCGCAAACACCACTTCGATGTGCAATACAAAGAATGCAAAACAAAACAGACTAGACGAGATATGAAACCATAACTTTCATTGGCGGATTTTAAACTTGGAGCTTCTACTCGGCCAATAGAGTGACGTCTTACATTGGATGACGGGCGAAGCATATTGGTTACACCAAAGCGGTTGTCTTCTCATGCACATATGGAAAATGGCGATCATATCGTCTGAATAACAAAATAATGTAACAAGAAAAGTGTTTGTCATAAAACAGGAGGAATTTTAGTTCAAATTTGAGAAAATCTGGTAAAATTGGTTAAAAAAATGAAAGCTCAATTTTAAATTCGTTAAACTGAAACTACGAAATTCGTTAAAATGAAATATTTTAACACACAACAAATAGGGAAAAGGAAAAAGGGAAGGGACCAAAAAAAAAAAATTCGTTATTCTGAAAATTTTGTTATACTGGTGTTCGTTACAGCGGAATTTTACTGTAGAAGGTAGATGCAGTGTAGTGAGCGCTATGTTTTCTTATCACTTATGGAAGGTTGGTTCTCGAAGTATCCAGACATGGATGGAGGACAAGACTGATGACAATATGGTTTGTCCCCTGAATGAATACCAGATATTGAAATATTATAAGTCATTGTTCAGTTTTGCCTAAGGAATCTATTATTAAAAGCTTCTCAGTCGGTAAATACGATTATGTCCAATTAGATTGGGTAGGGAATTACAATTAATTTCCTAGGACCTGAAATAAATTATCGTATTTACTCGGCTATAGGACCCCATCGCCTATAGCACCCCCCTCCCCATTAATTTTCGTGAGCCAAAATACAAAATTATTGGAAATCGCTTATAGTACCCCCTCCTTAATTCTTCTTCTTCTGCGCGAATGGGTCTCCTAGGACCATGTGGAATCAACACTTCTTGGCCTTGATGTTTGCCCAATAACTCTTCATGCTCAACGATTGAGCGAGTCTTCATTGCTGCGACCAGATGTGTCTGGTAGGTCTTCTCTCTTCTACCTCAAAACCCCGTGTATGAGTAATTTTCCTAATTTCCTCCCGATCCTTGAGATTGGGAAAACCTAATTCAGCCAAGTCCTTTTCCGCCTGTTTGTACCAATTGGACCTTGTTGCCTTTTTCTGCAAAAACGTATAGATTTTATTTGTTAACCTAGTTGGGTCCATTCTGTCCAAATGTCCCACGAATTGGATCCTTCTCATATGGATTGTGTCTGTGATTTTAGTAATTTTTAAATAGATGTCAGCATTAGGTTTCGGAAGGTGAATTCCATCTTTAATTCTTTGTCCCAAAATTTTTCGCATGATTTTGTGTTCCTTAATCTCCAATTGATTTCTCAGTGTTTTATGTTGTAGATTAGGTGTCTCGGCTGCATAAAGGGCTGCAGGCAAGACTACTGTTTTATAATGTTGAATTTTACAATTCCAAGAGAGGCATTTTTTGTTATAAACTTGTTTTGTCAAATGGAAAGCAGTTTCCATTTTCTGTAGTCTTGCTTCTATAGCTTTTCTTTCGTTGCCAGTTTCATTGATCCATTTGCCTAAATACTTGAAGTCTTTCACTCGGGAGACCTGACAATTACCGATGCGGAGTGTATTCGGAGCAGTTTTAATATCCGTCATAAATTTTGTTTTGTCAAAAGAAATCCGTAAGCCAATTTTTGCTGCTTGTTCTTGGAGTAATTCAAGTTGTTTCCGGGCAACAGAAATGTTTGGAGCAATTAACGCCATGTCATCCGCAAATGCCAAACAGTCTAGTGTTATCCCTTTGAGTTTTGGTCCTAGTCTATGGGATGGTGCACCAGCTCGTCTCCATTCTCGGACGACTTTCTCGAGCGCACAATTAAACAACAATGGAGATAATCCATCTCCTTGACGCACTCCTGTATCAATTGAAAATTCTGCGCTCAGTCCTCCCATAAATTAAACCTTTGAACTTGTATTCAAGAGGGTATCTTTGATGATTGATTAAAGAGAGTCAAAATACAACATTCTTGGAAATTGACGAATTCTTTACTATCATTATTTTATTGCGGCAGCACTGTCCGTCTCGTGCTTCTGAGACATTTCATGGCTTACTCAGCGCATAGCACATTCGTATTTGCGCACCAGTCCATTACACACGCTACCGTATTTCAATTTTACGCCAACTCTGTTGCTAACCAGGCATGACCTTGTCTGAAGAAAGAAGTTTCTTTCTTTCCTTCTGTGCGTATGGGCTATGAGACACGCTATGCGAGAGGTGGCCGGCCAACTGACACACGCTTGCCAGTCTACACTCTGTAATGTATTTCGAAGCAAAGAATGGTATCCGCCCACATCCCATCTCGTCCCCGACTCCGTTGCAAAATGGGAATAATAATACAGAAATAGTGGGTCATGATCTTCACTGATGAAAGATGTAAACTTCGTTTATTTTGATTAAATATATTTTACTATGTAGCTTCAAAATAAAGTAGTTAATATTTACTCTCTCCCTTTCCCAAAATAATGGATTTTTGCGAAGTTCGCGTTTATAGTACCCTTTCCCAATTTCGGAACTAAAAATTTAGAAGCAAAAGGAGGTCCAATAGCTGAGTAAACACAGTACATGAATTATTAATACATCGTAATAAAACACTTCTCACACAGCCCCCCATTTGTGTGAGAAGTGTTTTATTGAGATGTATAAATAATTCATGTAATTTATTTCAGGCACTAGGAAATTAATTGTAATTCCCCTCCCAATCTAATTGGGCACACTCTTGTTGACAGACTGAAAAGCTTCTAATAATTGAATACCAGATGAAATTGAAATGTGTTGCTTATTGCTTTCCATACTATAATTACAGGCGTGAACACACTATGTATGTGCAATCCCAGCCCGTAATCGGGTCGACTATGAACATGGACATGGTCGTCAAAATTTTAAAGACAGAATTGACTCTCATTACTGAATTTCTCCATTCACCTCTCCATTCCACTCTCCCCTGACACCCCCAGAGAAATTGTTGGCAACAGACATTGAAACACTATTAAATTTTGCAGAAACAAACTACAGTATAACCCCTCTTTTACACTTTTCAAGGGTCTGGAATGAAAAGGTGTAAATCGAGGGAAAGTGTAAATTGTGGGAAACCATTAGGTTACATTTTTTACACACACGGAGCCAAAATAGCTCATGGAGAGCAAAACATTATTTTTCTCACATAATATCAATATTATAAGCAGTCGCATATGAACATTACAGCTTCATTTCTGCATGGTTTCAGTTTTAATATTAAGTTACTTTCTGATAGGCCTATAAAAGAAATTAATTCTTTCAATATTTTTGTTGTGCTGGAAAATATAATTAAAATAGGTTTCATGCAAAGAGAATGTGTATGTTCGATGATGTCGAAATGTAAATATTATATGTCAGAAAACTGTATCATAATGAGGGTCATTATAGTAATATTCTTCATTATGAAACCGTTTCTCCAGGCAATCAGAGCTCATTCATTGACCAATTAGGTAAGGATAGCTACGCGCATGCGCTCAAAATCCAACATGTCGGACATGAATTACATGATTTGAAAGTTCAAATTGGATATCGGATCAACCATTGTAGTTACAATCCCAAACACAAAGACAAAATCAGCACGAACCTTTACGGTAACGAGAAAATACTATGACATATGCAGGAAATTTATGAATCTACATCCAGAAGTTAGCAACACAGCATCCTTCTACATAAATTACCGACATGGAAAGTGCACCGTCCCATATGTTCGCGTAAATAAACTGGCGAATATGAGACAAGAAATAGCACTGTACCTTCATATCCCCAACTCCAATTTCTACACAGCGCAATTCTGATCGGCACTAGACATCATGCAGGCTGTAAACAATAGCATTGCCAAACAAAGTAAATGGTCTCTGCTTTCGAAATTCTTTGACCCACGCATGCGCTCTGTTCAGTCAGCAAACCACCCAGCGCGCTCTGTTCACTAACTGAAGTTACTGAATCCCACATATATTTAAGTTGAAACATATAATAAAGTTATAATTATCGTCGAACATAAACAGCCATATGCAACTCGCCTATAATGGTAATTAAGGCAATCGTATGGAAATTATAAAACTCGCTACGCTCGTGTTATAAACATACTCGTGTCTTAATTATCGCCATTATAGGCTCGTTGCATAATGTACTATTATATAATTATGATTTTTATGAATAATAATCGAAATATCATTTTAATAATGTACAATTACCTTACTGTATGAATGAAACCCCCCAAAAAGAAATCTGCATGCGTCACTGATCTTAATCACTCTCTACTACTGCCGCTGTTTAATCGTTCCATTCCAACGATTCTAACAACGCTATTAATGTAACTGGAAACTTCCAAACGCGCCGCAATAAGAAAAGATAGGATATGGTAATAATCGACATGTAACAAGGTGCCTGTCGAGTTTTCGATGACAATTTGACAATTGTACAAAACTGACTGATATATTCATTAGTTCATAAAGAAAAACTGGTAACATACTGTATGTGACATATTTGTCAGATTTCTACCTGTCAGCTTTACTACCGTACTTAATGAAACAGATTTCTGACAATTTACAAAATTGTTGCGACATATTTGTCGATTTGTCATGCTTTGAGAAACTGTAACTTGTCGATCCATCGAATTGTCGGACATTTTATGTTATCTGACATGTAACTTGTCAAGTTTTATGTTGAAATAGGGCCCAGTTTGAAGCGCAATGCGAAGAAAGAAACAAAGAAAACAAGCCGCCATTTGCATCAAAGAATATGTTACCTAGTGTCAGTTAGCAAAGAGAATATTAGTGAGTCAGTTATTACCAACCAACATCTGCATAACTTAACTTGTCAAGAGTAATTCGCTCTTCACTTATTGGTGAAAGTGCCGGTCACTGCTCCCAGCACTTTGCACGCTCTCTGGGCGCCTACCTGCTGAAGCTGAATGATCAAGGCCACCGGAGTTCCATAGTACGCGGCATGTCCAGTGCTTTGGAGTTCAACAGAGACTTGTTCTCAAACTAAACTGTCTCTTTGGTGACAGCGACCAATATCGATATCTGGTAAGACGATCGCCACTTTTTAGTGGAAGAAGTAGCACTCCCATGTGGCCTCACATGATGAAGAATAACACATGTCTTCGTCCCGCACCTGCATTCAATACGCCGTAAAATTTGTTTCCATTGGGGTAGCGATAAGCCGCTTGGCACGGCCTGGCGACATTTAAGGTCGTCTCATGGGCACTTTGTTCGCTTTGATCAAGTAATTATTATTATTATTTAAAATTGCTGTCTTCTCTTTATGTTCACTGGTCTACTAGGTGTAAGTTGAGGGAAATTTTAAATTTCATTAACGTAAATGCGGAGACTAAATTGCATTGAAAACATGGGAAATTTGAAGGGACCAAGGAAAAATGTTGTAAATGGCGGGAAAACGTTAATTGCGAGAAAGTAAAAGCGGGGTTATACTGTATCTTATGGGTAGCGTTAGAAGAAGGTAGGCTCGTACTAGATACTATATGTATACAAGGTAGTGGTTGAATGAATTTATGATGGCAGGTGGGCATTCTATTAAAACATTGAAATCAATTACACAGAATGCAGTTGCATAATTAGGATGAAACTTGGTAGACAAGGAGCATTATAAAGCTTACCTCCCATAAGTCCAACCCCTCGTCCACGTCGTGGGAGACGGGCAACGGCACAAAGTAGGGGATTGCCTGTAGGGGCGAAGTACAGTGGGGACTTCGTGTGCCCCGGGACCGTTACGGTAGCTGTGAAGGTCCTACAGGAACCCTGAAAAGTGACGGCTAACGGGGCTCTGGTGAAGCTACGATAGGCCCAGCAAGCCAGTAGTGGATGAAACCAAATGCTTTCAAAAATGGAACGAGCCTCGGACAGGATGGATTTAATAGACGACGACACGGCTGTACACACGGACTAAGATTTGGAACTTTAAACCTAAGAACGCTGACGGGGAAGGTGGAGGAGATAGTGGATATGATGGAAAGAAGGAAGTTGGATTTATTGGGATTGGCAGAAACAAAGAGGAAAGGGGAAGGAAGGAGAGTACTGAGAAAAGGCTATTGACTGTACTGGAGTGGGAACGAAGAGGGAAAGAGGAATGGAGTGGGAGTAGTAGTACGAGATGGTTTAAAAGAAGAAGTGAGGAGAATAAGTGATAGGATGATGAAAGTGAAAGTAGCACTGAGGGGAGAGACCGTAGAAATAGTGCAAGTGTATGCTCCACAAGTAGGCTGCGCCTCTGAAGAGAAGGAGGAGTTTGAAGAGGAATTGCAGAAGCAGCTGGTAGGAAGAAATATGATTGTTATGGGGGACCTCAATGCCCATGTAGGAAGAGAAAGACAAGGTTATGAGAGTGTTCTAGGACCAGAGGGTTGGGGCAGAAGAAATGAGGAAGGAAAGAGACTGTTGGACTTCTGCCAGAGGAACAGCCTGCTAGTTGGGAACTCCTGGTTTAAGAAAAGAGAGAGCCACACAATCACATGGTACAGTGATGACTTGACCAGGAAGTCGGTGGTCGACTATATACTGTATGAGAAAGAACTAAATAAGAACATCACGGACATCAAGGTTATACCATCGGAGAACCTGGATAGCGACCATCGATTGCTGGTAATGAACCTGAGAGGGAGTAAGGAGAAGAAAGGGACTGAGAACCAGGAAAGACGTATAAGGATATGGAAATTGAAAGAAGGGGATAGAAGGGTCGAGTACCTCAAAATGGTAAAGGAAGGAATTCCAACAGATGAAGAAAGAGGGGTGGAAGAGGAATGGGCTAGATTTAAGAAGACACTAGTAGGTGCAGCAGAAGCAGTATGTGGGAGGACAAGTAGTAAGAAGAGGTGGAAGGAAACACCATGGTGGAATGAGAAGACAAAAGATACAGTAAGGGAAAAGAATAGAGCCTTTAGGAGGTGGTATCAAAATAGGACGGTAGAGACAAGGGAAGAGTACCAGGAAAGAAAGAAGGAGGCGAAGAGAGTGGTGGCTGAGGAGAGAAGGAAGAGGATGGAAGAGTGGACAAAGATGATGGAGGAGGATAGTGAAGGTACAAAAAAGGTCCTGTATTGTATGGTAAAAAATAAGAGGCGGAAGGATCCTACGGATTATGTTAGAATAGTGAACAAAAGGGGACAAGAGATAGAAAATAGGGAAGAACTGAAGAAAATGTGGAAAGAATATTTTGAAGAACTTCTGAACCCAAATGGAAAAGATGGTGAGGAGGAAGAAATTGGGGAAGAGGAAGATGAACTGCAAACAGAAAAGGACTTAACATGGAAAGAAGTGGAAGATGCAGTGAACAAGATGAAAGGAGGGAAGGCACCGGGTGTGGATGAGTTGAGTGTGGAGATGGTGAGAGCAGCAGGAGAGGTGGGGATACAGTGGCTGTACCGAGTGATGAGGACAGCATGGAAGGAAAGGAAGACCCCAGAGGACTGGAAAAAAGGAATCATTGTCCCGATCTTCAAGAAAGGTAGTAGAACAGATTGCAGAAACTATCGGGGAATAACACTGACGAGTCATTGTGCAAAGATCTTCGAGAAAGTTTTGGAAAAGAGAATTAGGACAAGGATAGAAGGAGGGATGAGGGAAGAACAACATGGCTTCAGAGCAGGAAGGTCCACAGTGGATTTGATTTTTGCTGTAAGGCAGTTACAAGAACAGCACTATGAGTATGGAACAGATCTACTGATGGCCTTCCTGGACATTGAGAAAGCATATGACAGTGTATGCAGAATCAAAGTATGGAAGTCCCTGGAGGATAGAGGAGTAGAGAAATGGACTATAAAGAGGATAAAGGAGATGTACAAGGGAAGCATGAGCTGTGTGAAAGTGGGAGGAGAGAGATCAGACTGGTTGGAACAGAGAAACGGCCTGAAACAAGGAAGTGCACTGTCACCGGTACTTTTCATTGTGGTGATGGATGACATAATGACCCGATTGGCACAAGTAATTGGGGACGGAAAGATGAAAGCAATGGTGTTTGCAGATGATTTGATGATTTGGGGAAACAAGGAGGAGGAGGAGGTACAGGAACAGTTGGACGTGTGGGAAGGAATAATACAAGGATATGGGATGAAATTTAGCATAAATAAGAGTGAGATGGTGATCACAACAAGGAAGAAGGAAAGAACCACAACGGGAATAACAATTGGTGGGGAACAGGTGAAGAAAGTGGAGAGTTTCAAGTATCTGGGAAGCCTGATACAAGATAATGGAAGAAACGATAGAGAAATAAATGAGCGGGGGAGGCAGGCAGAAGCATTTCGGAGGAGTGTGAGAAGCATGTTATGGAGCAAGGATGTCCCTCAGAACAGCAAAAAGATCATATATCGGACGTACTATGTCCCTATCCTGACTAATGCTCGGAGACCTGGGTTATGAAAGGAAGGGGGAAGAGCAAAATACAGGCCAGTGAGATGAGGTTCTTGAGAAGCAGTATTGGAGCTACAAAGATGGACAGAATAAGAAATGAGAGGACCAGAGAATTAATGAAGGAGGAACCATTACAGGATGATATAGAGAAATCTAGACTTAGATGGTATGGACATGTAAAACGAATGGAGGAGAAGAGGATACCCAGGAGAGTACATGAGGCGAAGTGGGAAGGAAAGAGACCGAGGGGAAGACCGAGAGACAGGTGGCTGAAGGGGGTGGAAGAAAGCGTGAAGAAGAGAGGAGAAGACTGGACAAGGGTGGAGGCTGAGAGATGGTGGGAAGACAGAAGACGTTGGAGAGGCTTGTGTTCCAAACAGACCCGGCCAGTGGCTGGAAACTGTGCAAGATGATGATGATGATGACCTTGCAAACACTACTCTGTAGTCATAAGACTATCATAATGATTATAGCATGTAGCTGCCATCTTGAAAATATAAGTAATTCAAATCAACTGCATTAAACTCTCGATTATCTGGGCATGGATTTGTGGATTATCTGTGCGTAGTTCAGCAAAAAACCCGTCCTCTTCTGTTCTCTCTCATGTACTTAGCATGTTGAAGGTAGTACGTGAATCTGGTTTGAAGTCTCAGAAACCTTGTTTGTATTGATTTTCATTGTGGGAAATATAAACACAATTGCTCAATCATAGCTAATCACTAATAGAGGTCACACATGTAAGGAAATGTTTGGAGGTGGACACAGCTGCCTTCTACTACAGGAGTGGGCTATTTCGAACAGCTGTTGTGAATGGGTCTATGTGCAGTTATAGTCAGCATTAACGACCTCTAGTGAATCATCTGTGTTTCCAAATCTGCATTAAATACTCACCAGACATTTCCTGAATGTTCCTTGTTAGAAGCATTATGATTTGCAGTGAACAATGCTCTATATCCTGAGGAGGAAACTGTACTCCAATTAACATGTAAATTTAAACAGTATTTTAACTGTACAAACCAAGAAGACTTCTGGTGTCTAGCAATAATCTAATACCTAAATGTCATGTCACTCATAGCCAACTTTGCAGCACCCTAGCATTCTGTGGCTGACGAGTTGGGAAACGGTGCTTTCTAGGTTGGGGGTTTGTATATGGAGCATAAATATCAACAAATTTCGAATGCATGGAACTCAGAAGTGGTCACTGCATATCTTAGGTTGTTTTCCTGTTGCAAATGTCCATTCAATCTAACTCACGAGACATTCTCTCCCAATATATGGGTAAATATACTAATTATTGCATCCTCTTGTGTACTTTCTTGTACGTGAGGCAGGAAAGCAGTGTGTTTCAATTGCCCATTGCTCACTAAGGTGGACCCAGGTTTCATTCCCGGCCCATGCATGTCAAATGGTTTGCATTCCATGTAAAAGGAAGACTCCATGACTTATGATCGTAGGGTTAAGAGCCACATAAAACAAAAAGGCTCATTTGTTTTTTGTAGTTTCTTATGTTGATGAATCTGTAGCATCAAAGCCAATCTTCTTATAAGTGGTTACTTAGGGTAACAAACCAAACAAACCCCATGGTGCTACTGCCCATGAAGAGCCTAGGCCTACCAAGCAATCGCTGCCCCTGCCATTAGGCCTGCAGATTATGGGATGACTTGTGGTCAGCACGTCGGGGATCCCCTTGACCGTTAATCTTGGTCTCTGTGACCGATGCGCTGCCTCACTGTCAGACAGCTGTTCATTTGTCCTCACGAGGCTGAGTACACCCCATTCCAGCCCTCGCGTCAGTTTCTAAAATCCCTGACGGAGCTGGGAATATAATCCAGAACTTCCAGCTACAAGGCAGGCGCGCTACCCCTACACCGCAGGACTGGTTTCTTAGAGTTTGGGTCACTAATAAAGTTTGCTCCTTCATCATTTGAAGAACATGAGAATTGGGCTACCTTGGTCACCTCATGTTCCTCATTTCTTCCAGTTTAAATTATATTGGAACTTTTTTTAATGATTTTACTAATGTTAAATTTGTTAAGTTTATCCCCACTTAGTTTCTTGAAGATGTGTTTATCCCCTTCAATTTCCATCAGATTTAAAGCATAATGGTAAACAATGTCAGTGAGTAGATCGATTAGCTCCACAAAATCAGCCTTTCTGGCAAGTGTGACAAAGCTTATATGATTCTTGTTATGGCTAACATTGTTGCACTTAATCAGTGATGAACCCATCTTTTGGGTATGTTTCTCTTCTCAGAAATTGGAATCCTTGCTTTGTTCCAAACCTCACAGATCATTTTCTCATCTGTGTTTAACTGCTGTATTGAAGTAAATTCTCAAGACTTTTGAGTCCACCAAATCCTTCCACTGGTTGGCCAATGAAACAGTATGTTTCAAACATTATTGTTAGTTATTTTTTCTTTTCAAAGGGGAAAGATTAGGGGTAATCTAACCAAAAACAGTATATTTAGCATGATCTGTGTAATCGCGTAGATGCAGCTACTGTGATCTGGGGGTAAGTGTTGTATTTCCCCATTCAAACAACTCAGGTTCCATTCCCTGCTCTGTCATGACATTAAATCCTAGTATCAGGGTTGTAACTGGATACATTCAGTTTTTTGAAATCTTTTGAGAGGATAGGAGAGTTCGAATTGTACTCTTAACCAGTGGCTTTTCCACAATTTCACACTTAAACTTTAATTAATAAATTTCAAAAAGAAAACTTGAAAAAATTGTTCGGTTAGCTCAAATCAGTTACCGGCGTTTTGCCCCCTGTGTACCATTGGGCTCATCAGTTGGTATGGTACACCTCACCAAGACGCTTGGTTAGTACATTCTGAGAAGGCCACTGCAAGGCTCAAATGATTTCACGAGCAGTGCCAATGTACTATACTAGGAGACACAAGCTCCCTTTTTCAAACATAAAGCCTTACTTTGGCTATCCATATTGGAAGTTACTGTTTCCAAAGGATGCAGGATGTTTATTTTATGAATGAGCTTGTTATACTTTAACAAATTTCAAAAAGAAAACTTTAAAACAGACAGATTCCATAAACAGCCAAGTTTATCCTAAGTCCCTTAATAAAGAACACTCTCAATGCATTTAAAGGATGATTGGTGGAAAATCCAGCCTTAACCTGGGAGAAACCAACACATTTTTCTCACAGTTTTAAAACATGTTAAACTATTGATATTAAATAGTTAAAATGACCCCGTTTATATTGGCAGAAGATGTAAAGGGAATCACTTCATAATGCAGCATTTTGCCAAGCCATAATGAACTCCATGCTACTTTTTGCCAAAATTGCACATCCCTAGGAGATATAAACTTAATATTCAGTACACACAAGGGAAAGAAATGAAAATGTACACACAAAAGAAAGAGATGACAATATAAGTTTTCCACTGTATGATTTGACATGATGACCCTTATGGTAATATTCGATATCACTGCCAGTCTTGTTTCATTTTGCAGACTTGTAACATAACTTTTGGCTCTTATATAGGTGATGTAGTTAGTTCCAAAATTCTCATTATTTTAGGTGATATTTTAATGTACAAGTACAGAGGAATTTGATTTACAGGTGTTGGAACTCCCCTGACAAACCCTCTGACTTCATCTCAAGCTATGGCGAAGGAGAACCAGAAGCGGCACTTGGCTAACCGAGCATCGAGTCAGAACAAGTTAGTCAATATTTATTCTTAATCACATAAGAGTATTAAATATGCCAGGTATTGGTAGAAATTGATTCCATGCTAGAATTTGTAACTTTCAGTCAGAAATATGGGTCCCATATACAGTATCTTGTTTTGTTTATCATTAGGGAGTGTATTTTTATGAAATTTCAAGCTTTAAACCATAATCCACCGAGTTGCCAGGATTGAATATGTTGACAATTCATGATGCATGGATTTCAATATCCATAAGGGAATTTTTATATTTCAACATATTCTGACTAAATTTTCATATTTTTAGAAAATGTTCATATTTTTTAATATTTTAGGATTTTTCAATTTTAAAAATAATTTTATTAGGGCTTGTTTTTCAATCGCTGGGCAAGTTCGGAGTAGCATTAAACGCCATGTTGTGTTTTCAATCGCTAGGCAGCGCTGCCAAGGGAATAAATGTGGTGGGCAAGTTGGTCATACTTACTCGATGCTATTTGTGCTGGATAAGCATTAAGCCTTCGGAGTAGTGACATTCCGTAGTTGCTTGTTGCTCCTACCAGCTGTGATTTGAGTCATGGATTTGTATTCTAATTGTATGAATCTTTGTTTCATGGTTTGTTTTCGTTTATCGAAAAGTGCTGTGATGGCTGCGCTAGAATTATCAGCTTCGGTACGCACACAGGTCACAACATTTGTTTACATCATACGGCAATAGAAAATTAAAAATGTCAAAGATCTCTCATACCACACAGCTTGGACATTCTTAAAATTGTCACTTGTCTTGTAATTTATGCTCCGTATTCGTACCGGTACTATGATGAATGTATAGATTGAATTGGAGATATGCTACTGTCACACTTGTTTCAACAAACATTACATATTATTTTATTCTGTAAATTAAGAGGAGGGATGAAACCATAGTCTCTAGCCATCTATAGACTACTAGAAATGATGTTCAATACAATCAAATTTCTCAAAGCCTACTTGCTGCAACATATTGTAATATAAATGAGATAAATCGTAATTTCATGTAGATTCGGTTAAAATGACTCATAATGATATGATAAATATCGTTTAACTAGATAATCTGGTAGCAAATATAATTGCCAAGACTGGGGTTCGAACCCGAGACCTCATGAATTTCAGACCAAGACGCTATCACCGCGGCTATTACAACCACGGAACTGTTGAGTACAAGATGGGTACTTATTTTCACTTACCGGTAATATTATGGAAGTAATATTTTATGCTCTAGTAATATTTTGCTTTTCTTGGGTAATGTTCCTGCGTGGAATTGAGTTTTAAATTCATTATCAATAGGCCTACTTGGCAGTAAAGGGAATACGTACAGTAGTCCATGGAAGGCTAGCCCAGTTCCCGTATAAACACATCGATATTTATTATGTTGATAACTGCATTACCGCAATGTGGGTTAATATCTGAATAGCCATTGTGCAGAAACATAATAACGGTATTGCCGACTAGTTAAAATGTTTCATATTAAAGCATATCATTATTTAAATACTGATGCTAAATCTGAAATCATGTGGTTTGTGTTTCAATCAGTTGACACCAGAGTTTGCATGGGCGTTTACCATTCAGAATTCAATTTTGACCAATCACATAACCCGTACTGTAGGTGTTCGTTGATACTTCCGACGAGTAACTTTGCATTGAAAAACACGTTTTGAATGCCGAAGGGATAAAAATGTTGAGCAAAGTTACTCGGGGAGTGGATGCCCATCACTTTTATCCAGAGATTGAAAAACAGACCCTTAATAGAAAACTATAATTAATGTAAAGTAGCCTATACATTTTTTAACTACCGGATTTACTCAACTCTAGGACCCCCCTTTTTTGTAAATCTTTAGTTTCGAAATTGAGGGGGCAGGTACTAGAGAAGTGAACTTCGCAAAAATCCACTATTTTGGGATATGGAGAGAGTAAAAATAAGCTATTTTATTTTGCTGCTACATAGTATGATATATTTAATCAAAATAAACGAAGTTTACATCTTTAATCAGCCCATTATGAGACTGCCATAACCTCACTTATCCACCAGTATTCCTGACTACCGCTCCCAATGACTTTCACTACTATCCCTTGCGAAGCAAAAATCTCAGTATCAAAGAAATAGAATGGAATGGACAAAGTATCAGACATGGAAATGCAAACATTATTTTTATTTAAACATAGGGAGGGAGAATGCATCAATTAGGGAATGAGTGATGCTGCTGAACAATTACATCTCACTAACATTTGTTAACACAACCAAGTACGTATTATTCACATATTTCACATTAATATACCAATAATGTGTCACACAAACTCCGACAGTTCTTGCAACAAATGAAATGTGTTTAAAATAAAACTGATGAGGAGGCTGCCGCGAACACCACTTCGAAGCGCAATACAAAAAATACAAAACAAGAGAATGCAGGCAGGATATGAAACCATAACTTTCATTGGCGGTTTTTAAACTTGGTGCTTCTACTCGGCCAATAGTGTGGCATCTTCTATTGGATATCGGGTAAAGCCTATTGGCTACACAATTCGATATCCTGCCCAAACACGTACGCGGTACATGTATGCAAA
The DNA here is from genome assembly GCA_946902985.2 of Meconema thalassinum. NCBI lineage: Eukaryota > Metazoa > Arthropoda > Insecta > Orthoptera > Tettigoniidae > Meconema > Meconema thalassinum. The sequence continues at coordinate 232,859,106 of OX336389.2, read as the reverse complement.
ATGGCGGTCATATCATCTGAATAACAAAATAATGTAACAAGAAAAATATTTTTGTCATAAAAGAGGATGAATTTCAGTTACAATTTTAAATTTTTTTTAAGAATTCATCAATTTCCAGGAATGTTGTATTTTGATTCTCGAAAATTAAGGGGGGTACTATAGGCGAGGGGGTCCTATAGCCGAGTAAATACCGTATTATTTAGTGTGCTTAAGCACATGTGAATGTGATGATTTATTTACATTTAAGGTTATGAAACTAGAATATTTGCAAAGTGTATTACAACTAAATGGCCTAATTACATTTTATGTTACATTTAATTCCCACACGTTTAACACAAGTCTTTTCCTGTTATCTCCTGCCTTCTGCACAAGTCTTTAACCCTCTTATTGCCAGGCTTGAGTGCTCACAGTATGCCAAGAGTGCCAGACTGATTTAAAGGATTTTGCAGGTTCACACTCTCAGGGCTTTATAATTCACAATAACAAACACAATGGCTTGAAATTTTCCCTAAAAGCTAACTAGAGGACTCACTTACTTCTGAACTACACTTAACATTATCAAGCTCTTGTTAATTCAAAATATAAATATTTTTTGGGACATTTTCAAAACACAAAAAATAAAGAAACTGAAATAGAACTAAATATAATTAAAAATTCAACTAACAGATCTGTAATGTTCACTTCTGTGTAATCTCCCATTCCAGATGAATAAGCACGTAAAATATCACTTTGTTATGTACAATAGTTTGGGAGTTATCTTCACTAAAGCTAAACACAACACAGAGAAGAAATATTTACAAAACGATAGGCTTCAGGCTTTACCCCTTCCCTGCCAGGTGAGGGTGGGTATGTTGCATCTTGTCCTAACTGAACTTCACGGAAATCGTGAAACTGCTGGATATTGTTGTCGTCATAGCTACTACTGTCATTCTGAAGGTCATTATCACGGCCACTATCACTGTTTACCTTATGCCTAAAAACACATGGTTGGGTATTCAAATCAATCCCGCCGCTATCACTTTCACTTTCCACTTTCTCATCTATTGGAGGATTAAATTCCTCGTCCAAGTAATTATCATCCTCTTCTTCACTCAAATTATGTACGTACATAGCCAGATCATCGCTGTCAACAAACTTACTTCTCCCGCTCGACGCCATTTTACTCAATGTGTCATAATATTGATGTCACACGGCGCGGATGAACACAGATTTCTAAAATTCTCTGAATCGTAACTAGGAAACTTACGCGTCATCTAGCGACGTAGTGAAAAACTACTATCCTTTCTCTGTGGAATCAACGCGTATGGTGCCGCCTCCTGGCAAATCCAACCGTACTAAATACTTACAAAAGAGCGGTCTGTTCAAACGACGATATATCGTCGCTAGCACTTGAGGCGTAAATACGGAACAACGATATATCGTTGTCTGGCGCTCTAAGGGTTAAATACACTTTGAAACATTCATCTACATGGAGGGCAACTCTGCATTTGTCATATTCGAAGCAAGTTTCCTACCAGAGCCTACTTGATACATTCATCTTACACTGTCGTTTTCACTCACGGAATCACATTTCAGATTCTTTATCACTGATTATTGCCAGTTGTTCCCGAGCATTTATCATCATAACTCTCAAGAAGAAATGGAGAATTCTTTCTTATTCCTCAGGAAAACCAGTCTATTTCCATATTTGGTATGGGGACCTACCCCATCCCTGTCCCTAATACAGCTACACACACTACTACAGTCTCCACATAAATAGATACAGCACATTCAACATGCACCTAACTACATGGGGCTGATGACCAAGGTGTGCCAAACCCCTAAATTGAATTGTGTGTGTTAGGTAGTCAGCCCGAAGGCTGGTTGGATCCTCAAAAAGTACCGCCGTTAGGTTATGTGAGTAGATACTCACAAAAACCCAAGGAGAGCTAAATTGAGGCGTACTAGGCAAGAAGAGGAATGAGGTAGTTTGCCATTGCTTTTAACAACAAACAATTCACACTTTTCCCAATAATACTTCTTGTTTAGTCTAAAATAATGTTTGTTCAAAAATCACTCGAGTGAGAAAATGTTACAACAAAAATCACAATAGTGCATCTGGTGGGTTTGACCTAACAAACGTAGAGTCCACAGGGTAATGCTCGACTGCTTGTGTCTACCTTTACCTCATATCAACTACCAAACCTTTGAGGTATTCCAAGTTCTTATTGAAATAATAAAATACCGTATTTCCTCTCATAATCGTCGCCACCGTGTAATCGTCACACCCCACTTTTCAAACACTAAAATAGGTTTATAAAATTTCATCGCATAATCGTTGCATAGCATATTCGTATTTGTGCGCCAGTCAGTTGCACATGCTGACGCGACTTTATAACCTGGCGCGACTTCGTCAGAAGAAAAATATCTCGTCTTTATGCATGCGGGCTATGAACTGTGACGCGAGCGGCCGGTTTCGTCACTTGGCGCATTCCGTGAGCTTATAGGCTTAATCTGGTGTGATCTTGTCAGGAGAAAGTAATCTCGTCTTTATGCCTGCAGGCTATGAACCGCGGCGCGAATGGCCAGCTTCGCCAGCACATTCCGCGAGCGTTAACCTGTCGTGATCTTGTTAGAAGAAAGAAGCCTGTGTCTGACCGCAGGCTATGACTCACGCCAGACTCACGCTACCCGAATGACTGGCCCCTGCAACAAATAATGACACAGTATATTCTTTGAACTTAAATATTCTTCGCATAATCGTCATACCCTGCTTTTTTCCACGTTTTTTTGCTAAAAAAGTGCGACGATTATGCGAGGAAATACGGTATGTTCTCAAATACTATAAGATTCCAGAACAAATGGCACATCTGTAAAAATTACTTGCCTTTTCATTATCTATTGATTTTCCTTCATCCAGAAGTAATCTGCTACATTACCTAAAATCGTGATTGAAAAGAAAAAAGAGCAGTAATGGAAACCTGTAACCCCTAGAGGGCACGTCCCCAGGTGGCGGATAGGGGGACCCTGCAATGTTCAGCAGGGTAGGTTCATATACCCTCAAATAGAACCCGCGAACGAACAGGTAGCCCAATTCCTGGGGGCTTTACATTGCTGGGACACCCTCTCTCCAGGGGTCATAAATATGGAGGGCCCTGCTCTGGGTTATGAGTGAAGACCACAACGGCACCTGCAGTGGAGAAGGAGTCCTTCGATACAGTGTAGTTGGCAGAAGTTCAATCCAGTTCTCGGATTTGTAATGAGTAAAGGATATGTGCCCAAATAAAGGACACATATCAGAATGTAGCGTCTGTACTCCTGGGGAGCGGCTACAACAGGCGTCTGTCAGGGTGTCTACCGGTAACGAAAGTAACGAAAAAGTAACGAATTTTACAAATGGGTAACGAAAGTAACGAAAAAATTAACGAATTTTACAAACGGGTAACGAAAATTTTCTGAAGGCGGGTTGTATCATTTAAACTCGCGCCGCTAGGCTCAGAGATTGCGAGTTTCACGCAAGCGGCGCCGTGCCTATTGCATAGTACTAAGCTATTGTCTCCGTGCCCGACCTCAAGGAAATACATACCGAGGATACCTTGAGCGGTATACATCGGTTCAACGTATATTTTCGACATCAAGAATTAGTCTTAAGTTTCGTGTGAAATATTTTTCTGTGTTACTGTATTAGGAAACCTGACTTTTCGCGAGACGTTTATTCGCGAATACTTCCGAAACTAAAAAGAAATCTCTCATTTCTGTTATTTGGAAACTATGTCAAATTGAAGTCCAGAAATAACACGAAACAATTTAATGTCGCAATCTTGCAAAATGTTACCGTTTCGAAAAACACGCGAAAAATCTTTGAAATACATATAACTTATTTAAAAAATATGTCAAGTAAATTTGCGACATTCAGTATGGTTAATTCGAAATTCCGTTATAAGTCGATTTTTCCTTCGAACTTTCGTTCCATCGGATATATAATCTAACCGATTATTTCGATAACTTGTTGATAATTCGTGGTTCTGAATCGAAATAAAACTTGCCTTCTTGTCGTATTATTCGTGCAATCCTCTCAGAACAATTCGTAATATTCGATACCGTACCTACTTCGAACGTTCATCCTCCAAAATCGCATCCTCAAGACGGCCGGCTGACCGCATGACTTACCTGCGGGAATCTTGTCAAACGGACCGAGATCGACGTCAGTTGCGTAAAATCATAAAACCCGTCCCCTATCGAGATCTTGTCACCACGAGGACTGCGGGAATCCTGTCAAAGGTGATTGGGCACCCATCACGGGGCACCCATCACGAAACCGACTTGCCACTTTTCCCATGACCGTATACTTAAAAGCGTGCGGGGAGCGAGAAGAGCATCAACCCACTTAAAAATGGCAGCCTACGTAGCATCGAAATACTAAATCCTCCCCGTGATCCACCCTGAACTCATGAACTCCCAACTACAGCATAGGGACAAAGGGAATCACTGCGCCGACCGAACAACATGTTCATAACTACGCGTGAATTTTAACCATGCCCAACCTTGAGCTTGCCTTCTCCATTCTATCAGGACAGATAGACAGGCAGACAATCGTTGAACGGCCGGGTGCGGCGACGATTGCATAATATCTCGAGGAAAACGTAAAACGGCCGAGAGCGGCAGCGATTGCGATACATCGCGATATTTTTCCGCATTCAATGACGATGACAACTGTATTCTTGTCAAACGGACAGCAAGTGGCGCCGATTGCGTAATAATGCTATATTTTCTTGTGCCCGAACTCAAGGAATGGAAATCTCGTCGAATGACTAAAAGTGACGCTGATGATCTAAATCGCGATTTTTCTCAGTGTTCTATCGTGAAAACTACGGGAAGCTCACCAAACAACTGAGACCAGCGCCGATCGTGGAACATCTCGATATTTCTCCGCATTTGACTGCGAAGACAGAATTCGGTGACGATCGCGTAACATCGCATACATTTCTTTGCGACCTACCGCGGGGACGAAGGAAATCTCGCCAAATGGTCAAGAGCTGAGCAACCTCTTGGTACCGTAATAATAACAACATATTGTGGACAAGACGACATATTAGCTGAAACAACTCATTGGATATTAAATATCTAGTATATATTTATTATTTTTTAAATTTTTATAACATCATGTGAATTTCATTTAAAGCGGCTTCGGTGGTGTAGTTGGTAGCATGCTGAACTGCTGTGCCCAATATAGCGGGTTCAAACCCGGCCGAAGTCGTCGGATTTTTTAAAAGCTTTAAAAATCCTTCAGTATGCCTTCCTTCGGAGGGGAAGTAAAGCCGGCGGTCCCATGTCATGGATTTATGGCATGTAAAGGATTCTTCCCCAGACAAAACTTGTGTGAAGCTAAATTGTTAGGTTATATTTCGTCGGAATGCTCTATCAAAGTTCCAACGTTCACCACTAGGTATCATTGATATCTGGTAGCAACTTGAAATTGAACGGAACTTGTAGCTCACCCTAAGGGTGTCCGTTGGAAGCAGCTACAGACTCAGACGAGCTGAACATGTCCTCGGACACTCCCAGCACTAAAAGCCATACGATAAATAAAAATCATCTTTAAAATCAGTTCATTGTTGTTTTTCTTCACCGCGTGATGAGCGCCTATGCTTGTAGACCGCAGACATAACTTGAATTCAAAGGTAACTAAAATTAACTAAAAGGTAACTAAAAGGTACCTAAAAAGTAACTAATTTTTACTTCATCCTTACAGTAGACACCCTGCGTCTGTTCTCCATGTTAGGAGCGGCCTAACAAAGTGCTGGCAGTAGCTCTAAAATGCCTTTGGGTGCGGCGAACCCATCGTACAAATAGCCTAAATATGATAGTGTGTGAGTTGAGGCCTCGGAAACGGCTAGGGCGCCCCCCCGGAGGTGACGCGCAGCTCTTGGCATCCTGGGAGAGCTGTGAGAAGTGGGCTATCAGAGAATGTTAAGACTGTCACAAAGATTGCGACCATAAATGTCTTGACCCTTAGTGGTAAGGCAGAGGAACTAATTGAGTACATGGGAAAGATAGATGTTGCACTGATGGGTCTGAGTGAAACCAAGTGGAGAGGAAAGGGGCAGAAGAAACTGAATCAAGGATTCCAATTGTATTGGAATGGTGGTAGTAACAGTAAAAATGGTGTTGCCATGATTCTAAGGAATGTTCTTGTCCAGTATGTTGAGAAAGCAAATCAGGTTAATGACCGAATAATAAAAATTAGACTTGGCCTCAAAAGTGGGGTTAAGGATATCATTCAGGTCTATGCACCCCAGACAGGGAATGTGGAAGAGAGTCTAGAGGATTTCTTGGAGGAACTAGAGGGGTGCATTGAAGAAAAGGAAGTGGTGATAATGGGAGATCTAAATGCCCACATTGGAACAGACAGACAAGGATTGGATGAAATAATTGGTCCTTTCAGTTATAGAAACAAAAATGCTGAAGGAAGGCTTTTAATAGCATTTTGTGAGAGAAATGGACTAATTGTAGGAAATACTTGGTTCAGAAAGAAAAATAGCCAAAAATAACTCGGTATGGATAGGGAGAACGCAGAACGAAAACCATGATAGATCTCTTCCTTATTGAGAAAGAAAATCGCTGGCAACTAATTGATGTCACAGCTATGCCTAGAGAGGATTTTGAAGGTGATCATCAAATTGTAGTAGCTAAATTAAGGCTTGGAAAAATCGTCCAGTTAAAGGAGACAAGAGAAAGGAAAATAAAAGTATGGCGATTAAAAGAGAAGGAAATACAGGAAAATTTCCAAGACAGTCTGAAGAAATTGCTCCCATTAGATGATGATGATGATAATTGTTGTTTTAAGGGGCCTAACATCTAGGTTATCGGCCCCCATTAGATGAGGTAGGAAATGTGGAAGAAGAATGGGCAAAGTTCAAAGAAAGAATCGTCCACTGTGCTGAAGATCAATGTGGTAGGGTATCTGGTAAAAGGAATGATAAGGAGACTCCTTGGTGGAATAACAGAGTAAAAGAGGCAGTGAAAGAAAAACAAAAGGCCTGGAGGAAGTGGATAGTAGGCAACCAGGTTGAGAATAAAGAAAAGTACCAAGCGGCAAAGAAAAAGTGCCAGAAGGTGGTGCAAGGAGAGAAAAGGAAGTGCTGGGAAAACTCTGCAGAAACTTTGCAGGAAGATGCTAAGGGAAGCCAGAAGGTGTTGTATGGATTGGTTTGGAACAAAGTGAAAAGCAGAGAAGAAACAAAATTTGTGAAGACTGAGACAGGGCAGGTTTTGACACAAAAAGAAGAAATACTGAAACATTGGGAAAACTATTTTGACAAATAACTGAACATCAAATCCCAAGTATTGATAGAGGAAAGAAAGGAGGATGAAAAGACTGTGGAAATTCAAGGTGAAGATATAACAATGTTAGAGATAGAAAGTGCCATAAAGAAGATGAAGAGTGGGAAAGCAACAGGAGTGGATGAGGTAGCTATAGAGATGATTAAGGCAGCTGGTCCCATAGGGATGCAATGGTTGTACAGATTGTTTCGGCTGATATGGAAAAATAAGGAAGTACCAGAAGAGTGGGGTAAAGGTCTAATAATTCCGGTCTTCAAGAAGGGAGATAAAAAAAGACTGTAACAACTACCGAGGAATCGCCTCATCTCACGTGTGGCAAAGGTATTTGAACGGATACTCAAGGGACAACTGAGGATGTTAGAGGAAAAGGAAATGGAGGAAGAACAATATGGATTTCGAAGAGGCAGATCAACTTTTATTTTTACGATGAGGAATGTGATGGAGAAAAGGTGGGAATACAGAAAGGATTTGGTGATGGCATTTATAGATATTGTGAAGGCATATGATAGTGTGCCAAGACAACTGGTTTGGGATGTATTGATAAGGAAGAAAGTAGGTTGAGCTGAAGTGGAAATGATTAAAGCCATGTATCGTCAGTGTGTCAGTGGCGTGAAGACCAAGATTGGACAAACAAACTGGTTCAATGTAGAAACAGGTCTCCGACGAGGGAGTGTATTTTCCTCACTGTCATGGATGGAATCCATAAACGAGTAAAACTGAAAATGGGAAGTAAAGGGACGAAGGCCTTACTCTTTGCTGATGGCATAGTGATACGGGACGATGAATTGGAAGTAAAGAACAAGTAAATGTTTGGAACCAGGGGATAGAAGAGCATGGAATGAAAATCAGTGTGTAGAAGAGCCAGACGATGGTGATGACAAGAAATATGCGAGATGGTAGGGGGAATATTGCAGTAGATGGAAAACCATTACAAGTTGTGAAAGCTTCAAATACTTAGGGAGTGTCCTAACAGATGATGGAAGGATAAGTGAGGAAGTTGGTAAGAGGATCCAACAAGCAAATGGGTTTTACCAGAGTGTGAGGGGTCTGGTGTGGAACCAGGAAGTTCCCGAGAAATGTAAAAGAATCTTGTATTCAACATATTACACATCTATATTGACGTATGCAGCAGGCACGTGGACAACAACTAAACGGGAGGAAAGTAGAATCCAGGCAGCTGAGATGAAGTTCCTTAGAGGTATAATTGGAAAGACCCGCAGAGACAAAATCAGAAACAAGGAAATTAGGGAGAAAACAGGATTCCCAAAGTTACAAGACAAAATCGAGATCAGTAAGCTAAAATGGTATGGACATATGATGCGAATGGGAGAAGACAGAATCCCGAAGCGATTGTTTACTGAGAAAGTCATGGGAAGGCGCCAAAGGGGAAGGCCGAGGATGAGGTGGATGGATGCAGTGAGGGAGAGCGTTGAGAAAAGAGGAGTGAGAGTGGAGGATGTACTGGAAGAGTGACGAGAGTGGTGGAGAGACAGAAAAGTATGGAGGTCCTTGATTCACACCACGACCCAGATCACTGGAACCGGAAAAAGAAGAAGAAGAAGTGGTAACTCTGATTTTGCATAGGTTATTTTTAGTCTCCCAGAATAACCATGTACTGTAAAAGCTCAACTACAGTTGAAGAAACAAATTCCTTTGCATGTCTTGGTGAGGTTGGGTACCTTCAGTTGTGTACAGTTCACACAGTGGAAGGAAGCACACACTGGCAATGGTACCACCGGATATACTATCGTGCAAGCTCTGTAGTTGAGCATTGAAGACAGTAGAACAACGCTGAACCAACTGAGGTCCTACATACTTTTGCACAGGAATGTCTCTAAATACATTGACATGAAAATGATCAACAAGTATGGTATCTTACTTAAAACTATCCCCACCAGGGGCTCACATCTAGTGGGACATGGGTTGGCGACCACGGGGCTCCAGCTGAGTCCAGCATTGCGTTCACTTACTTGTGCCGGGCTCCTCTTCATCTTCTTTCCTGTCGACCTCACTTGGTCAACTCTTGTTCTCTTCCGAACCGGATGGTATTAGGGTATCCGAGGCCTAGAGAGTCTCTTCCTTTCCCGCCTTAATTGGCCCTTGTCTCATCTTTTCCGATACCCTCCTTCTGCGAGGGGTCAGCCTTCTTTTCCTTATCCTGTTATCTCCTGCCTTCTGCACAAGGCCCTCAAGGAGGCGGGGTTTATGTAGCCCCACCACTTCTGGTGCACCCTGGATAGTGCTTTACCCTCAAGGGCTCTCGGCTGGTGAGTTTGGGAGTTGGTGACCCCGAGGGATTCCTGAGCTGGGTCCGTTTTGTCCCCTTTTCCTCTGACCTTGGGGCGGTCCCTCTCCTCTTTCCCTTTCCTATCTGCCTTTCATGGCTCTCCTTCCTTCCAAGTCCCTCAATCCTCATTTTTCGAGGGCTGAGGGTATTTCTTTTCTTCCTGTCCTCTATTTGCCTTATCCTTTTATTTGTTTACCATTTCTTCTTTTAGTATGTAAGTTTGTAGTTAGTTTTAGTTATAGTTTTTAATTCTCATCTCATCTTTCACTATCACCCAAACCAGTAGGGGCCAATAACCTAGATGTTAGGCCCCTTAAAACAACAATTATCATCATCATCATTAAAATTATTTTTATTACCCCTTTATGTATGAAGCCTCCGTGGCTTAGGCGGCAGCGCGCCGGCCTCTCACCGCTGGGTCCGTGGTTCAAATCCCGGTCACTCCATGTGAGATCTGTGCTGGACAAAACGGAGGCAGACAGGTTTTTCTCCGGGTACTCCGGTTTTCCCTGTCACAATTTCATTCCAGCAACACTCTCCACTTTCATTTCATTTCATCTGTCATTCATTTAATCATTGCCCCAGAGGAGTGCGTCAGGCCTCGGCAGCCGGCACAGTTCATATCCTCGCCGCTAGGTGGGGGCTTCATTCATTCCATTCCTGACCCGGTCGGAGACTGGAAGCAGACTGTGGATTTTTTTTCACCCCTTTATGTATCTTACACTCTATCGATTTCACTATCACTTCTTACCTTACATTCAGTCCAACAGTTGCTAATACATGAAAACTAGATTTTCAGATTAATCTCACTAGGAATGGCTTTGGCACCAGTTTTCACACATGCTAATAGTGCACTCTTGTGGTTGAGTTTCTGCTTGTAGTTTGTGTTCTCAGTCTCTTTTAGAATCAAATAATTTATGTGCAGATAAGTTGGTGATTTCATGTGACTATATTACCATAATATGACCACTAATAAATTCTGAGATATGGAACAATCTTCAGACAGACGGATTACTTAGAAATAGACTGACCTTCTTTCTAGCTGACCGACAAATGATAGCTTTGCCTTATTATTCACCAATAAATTCGGAGCTCTCTGCTAAATAAATACTTTTGTACATTACTTGCTGCCTATGACTTTATAATCCTATCTTATTATTTCAAACAGACCAATCCAGCCTAAGCATCTGAATGAAACAATCAAATCTTTAACAAAACTCATTGTTTTTATATTTCTCAAATCCTAGGGCTAGATGACCTTGATATTCCTTCCCTTAAAGCCAGAATAATCACTACCACGTTTCAAAACTTAGAAGTATGGCGAAGGACTTGTTTTGCTTGGTAGTGATGGCGGTGTAATGAGTAGAACATTGAGGCCATCTGCCCGTGTGTGCGGTGGTTGTGCATGGAGATTTTTAAAATAAAAAATAATATTGTATTTCGTAATCATTGTTTCTAAGATTATAATTATTATTTTCCAGAATTTTGTCTCGAGTAGTGCAGAAGATCGATGAACAGGAAAGGAAACTGAAATTACATCTAAAGAAGACCCTAAGTATTAAGTCAACTGAGTCATCAAAGGCATCAATTCAAGTGTTAACAGGTGACAATGTCTCTGAAAGTCAACCAGCTGGAGTTCCAGTGTGTAGAAATGTACTTGAATGTACACTGGGCCTAGATCATCATGTTAAAGACTCTAGTAAAGGAAATGGCTGCCAGACAGTTTCTGTTAACGACAGAAACATTAATGCTCAAGTTCTGAGTAATAGTGAAAGTGCGGTTAATTGTGTAAATCGGACCCAAAAAGAGGATTCCAATAATGTGGGAGGGCCAATCCTTGATACTTGTGAATTGACTGACTTATTCCAGAAGGTAGAAATAGGTGAGAACAAAACTACAAACACTGTAGACCAGAAGAGTGTGTGTGGTTGTGTTAGTTCAAATAACAGTCCACTCGTTATGAGTACTAGAACTGAACCAAGATTAGAACATAGTCAGGAACTTGATGCTGGGCGCAATAGTACTACGATTTTTACATTACATAACTGGGATTCTGCTGACAGTGCTCATCCAATTGAGAATGATGAGTGGCTGGCATTTTTGCAACGAACTATGGAAGAAGTGATTGAAGGTGATGTAGATTCCATGTTGCAACAAAGCTTTGTTGGAATGATCGTTACTCCCCTGCGGAACTCAAATGCTAATTGTAGAGTGATTGAATATGTGGCTTCACTTCTTTCTTTGCCATTTGTGTCTGATGGAGTGTTGGAGGATGAAATTGAAGCAGTAATTCAGGTTTGTTGCTCTATTATTTTTATTTATTTATTTATTGATTTATATATTTATTTTGACTTTTTAATTGATTTGAAATTATTCTGCCATCCATTCACTATGATATAATTATGCTTCTTCTCAAATGCAGTGCATTTGTCTCGTTAAAGTTCTAGCTGAGTGAAGTCTTAACATTTAAACGTGTTTCCAGTTTCCCTGTTTCCTAATCATAAGCTGGAGATTTAATACACCAATCAGCATTTATTTGGCAAGATTCGGACCTCTAATGTACCACATTCAAGATCCTCTTTGGCAGAAGACTTAACCAGTTGGTCCTTAAAGTCAGACTGAGTGGCACAGTTGATTTATCATTGGCCTTCAATCCCCAAGATAACAGTTTTAATCCCTGCTCAGTCTGATGGCATTTGAGGGGTTTAACCCTTACAGTATAGTGCCAGGCAACCAATACATCTGTTGGTGGAGTTTTTGCTAAAAATGCCATGGGTTCCATATTAAAAAATTAATAAATTCACAGCCACATACCATATTTGCTCGCGTATATCTCCCACTTTTTTGACCGAAAATGTGTGTGAAAATTTTTGGTGCGAGATATACGCGGGGAATGACCGTGTTCCCGAAAAAACACAAAATTTGCATTATTGAAACAAGGCAACTGGCATAAGGTATTCGCCCTATTCATTGTCACTGCCTTCACTGCTGCCAATCTCCGAGGTACTCTCGCGTGCATCAATCTGGTCATCATCCCATACTGCTTCATCCTGACTTCCGTCCAATGCATTTGCGATGCAAGTCTTCAAGAAGCTCTTCACAACAATGTCCTTCGACACCATTTATTTCTATTCGTTATGGTTATGCGACATTAAGAACCTATGAAAAAGACGTCATACGCTCGTTAAGGATAATTCAGGGCAGAAAAGGAATTTAGAGCGCAGACGCTTAGCCAAGCTTAGCGATCGATAAAATCGATCATCTTCCATATCGATTCCTCGCTACATGCGCGAGCTCGAACTTGCCGACCGCGTCTGAAGACTAACGATGTACCGCGTGCTATAAAACTTGCGCCGCATGTTTGCACGTTCTTGCACGCGGCCGAGCTCTGATGCGACGCAATGAGTAAAAGACGAAATCATTGAGATTCGAGAAGACTGAACTGCGTTTCTCTGCGATGTAACAGTAGGCCTACTTGTGCATACGAGCATGTTGGCGCGAGTGGTATAGCACAGATTTCCTTTATCTTCGAATACAGATTACCGGTGGGCCAACTGATGTCTGCAAGGCAACTGACGGACAACAACAAAGGAAACCTCTGCCGCCAAAACGAACGATAACATTGCGTATCGATGACTGTTGTGGCACGCTAATCGCGCTAAGGTATCGCTTCGGGTAAGTTCCTGGACAATGACGACTGTTGTGGCGCGCTAAATCGAACGTGTTTCTACCTCAAGGTCATTACGGTCATTCATATGACGGCGTCAGAAATGAATGCGAGATATATGCGAGTACTTTTTTCCCCCTGAAATTTCAAATAAAAAATGGGGTGCGAGATATACGCGGGGGCGAGATATACGCGAGCAAATACGGTAGTGCTATCAATGTTGCAACCATAACAATAAGTAATCTTTGAACAAGCTGTAGCCAGCTGACTCCCTACCCATGTTATCTGTTGAAGTCGTGTGTGTTGCATTGCTTGGAGCTAAATAAGATACGTGGTGACGAACGAAGATGAAATAAGGTTTTAAAAAAATATACTATTTTGATTGTGTAGGCTGTCAAAATTATATTGAAATTCACAATTTAAATTTAAAAACAAAATCTTTTAAAAGATAATGAAACAAATGAAGAAATGTTTTAATTTAGCATCTAATATGTTTAAACTTCACTAAATTTGGCATGGCATTTTTAACATAACTACTCATAATAGCTTGGCATCTAAAGGGTTATATGCAACAACCTTAATGTTGGTAGAATCACTGGTGAATTAAAGATCCTTTTTTAGGGCAAATTTCTGGCACCCCAGAATCTCAAAAGCCACAGCAGTTAAAAGGGATGTTAAACCTGTTGGATGAGGCCATCACCAATTCATGATTTCTGAAAAAAAAAAAATTTGTTCTTGTGGAAACTTGAAAATTATATGATAGATTGAATTAGGATTTCACTGTCCACCTTATCTGCTGTTGATTTCCTGGCCCAAATCATACACTGAAGAAAATGGAAATTGCAACACCATGAAGGCATTGGTCGTTTGTGTTGATTTTCAAGATATGGAATGATGCCATGTAGGTATGTAAATGATCAAAGTTTCAGACCCATTGGATTGTTGCTACAGGTCTCCCCACGTGAGTGGTTGTGGAGGAATCAACTCCAGTATACGGACTCTGGTGTAGCGTAGTTGACTTGCAGTCTGTGCAGTGAAGTGTTCCCCGTCAAACATGCCTCGAGGACAGAGAAGAGCACGCTATCAACAACTGTCACCGTTTGAGAGGGCTCGGATAATTGGGCTATGCGAGGCTGGATTATCGCTAAAGACTGTCGCTGCACGTGTTGGCCGACAGGCATCTACGGTACAACGTGTATGGCAGCAGAGGTCAAATGAAGGTACCCACACTCGTAGACCTGGCACAGGCCCAACGCGACATAGACAACTGTGAGAGAGGATCGCCGCATCATTCGGATGGCCCGGATGGAACCCAATGCAACAGCAGCGCAAATTCGAGCAGCTGTGGCACCCCACGATACATAACAAACAGTTGGTAATCACCTGCGTGCAGCTGGCTTACGATCCCGTGTCCCTACAGAAGGTGTTCCATTGACCCCACAAGAGCGACGTGTAAGGCTGGTCTGGTGTCGAGAACGATCGACGTGGGTCGACGAATGGCATAGGGTCGTCTTTAGTGATTAATCGCGCTTCTGTCTTGCCCGTAGTGATCGCCGGAATCGTGGCGCCGACGTACCGGGGAGAGGGGCCGCCCAGACCTTATTGTCGAGAGGCACACAGGGCCAACACCAAGCAATATGGTCTGGGGAGCTATTGGCTTTAATGTGAAATCGCAATTAGTGCTTGTTGAGGGCATTATGACTGCTCGACAGTACGTTGATAGGGTACTCAATCCAGTGGTTGTCCCTAGGATGGCGAACATTGCTAATGGGATGTTTCAGCAGGACAATGACCGGGTTCACACTGCACGCATCTCCAGAGAAGCTCTCCACGACATCACAACCTTAGAATGGCCCGCCAGATCCCTGGACCTCAGTCCTATTGAGCATGTGTGGGACATGATGGGTCGACAACTGGCCAACCGTCCTCAGCCACCCACAACTTTGGAACAACTGACCCGTGCAGTGTAGCAAGCATGTGCCACAATTCCTCAGGAAGCGATTCAGAGCCTTATTGACTCTATGCCTCGCCGAATTCATCAATGTATTGCAGCTCGTGTTGGACACATCCTGTATTGATTGTTGTCCAAACTTGCGGTCAGAGGGACCTGAGAGTGTAATCATCGAATCACGACCGAACACTCGTCCTGCATGTTCAATTGTAGCAATGTAGCACCACTCCTTCTGGGTGTTGCAATTTCTATTTTCTTCAGTGTATTAAACTAAACTGACTCTTAACTTCCTCTTCCTCCATTGAAATTATGTTTTGTGTCTAATCCCTCCATTTCTGGTTATGTTCTAACTCTTAAGAGGGGGCATGATGGTGCACTGGTCAAGCTGCTTGCCCCCCACCAAGGTGGGCTGGGATTGATTCTCCGTTAATGCATGCAAGATTTTCTAGGTGAAATGTCATGTCCACTGGTTTGCATTCTAAGTAATAAGGCTGTCCTGTGGCTTATGATTGCGAGATTAACGGACACGTAATACTATATGCTCTAACTCTTGGGTCTATTAGGGCCTGGATTGCAATGTTGTGTGTCATCTTTTTATTCTGAAGGTGCAGTGGTTACTCATCCCAATGATTAACTACTGAAAAGGTAATCAAAACTAAAGCTTTTTTGGTCTTCAGCATTCCAGATTTCTAAGACAAAGTATACTAGTACAAATGAATTTATTTAGTCTGGTATGCTAAAGTAAACTTGTATAGCCCACCGGCTGGATGGAAGTCTTTGTAATTGACATTACTTGGTTGACTTGCATGTAAACAAGTATCTCAAACCAGAAGTAAATTTCTTGGCAGAGTAGGGAATGAAAAACTGGGTCTCCGGTGTGGCAACCAACAATGCTAACCACTACACCATAAAGTGTATGTCTAATATGTCTTATTTTCTTCTTGAGTAAGATAAGGTCTATCAACTTTGAAACTTTGGATCTCCTTTGCTTGTAACAGTAGGCCTACAGTAGAAACTCGCTTATCCGAGGTAATTGGGACCGAGGGTAGCTCAGATAGCAGAAAACTTGGTTAAGAGGGAATGTGTAGGAAATCATATTTAATTCAACTCATTTTAAAAATGGAAATACAGTATTTACAGTGTACCTTTTTAAATCAATTACACTTTCATTGCAAGAAAGTCCTGTATTTTTTGTTGCTTGAGATTATTACCCCTCTTGCTCACCGCTAAGAGTGAAGATCAATGAACGGCTCCGATCCCTGCCAAAGTTTGTCTATATGGACTCTCCCGCACACTCAACCTTAGGCGTGTTTGGTTATTTCGTTACTAGCAGCACATTATTATGAATTTGAATGCTAATTTAATTAATTATACTAGAGCCATCCTTACTTCCGACTTGAAGTTTCAATGCTACGTCACAGCTACACTCGAACCAGCCAATTGCAGGCAGCCATTCAAATTGATATATTGAGACAAATCGAGTTTCGCTGATGATGTTGCCAGCTAACATGTTGTTCTCAGCTGTTTGCATTGTGCTCGGTTAGTTTCATTGGCGGTCTTTGTGTATTCTCGTATTTTTCGTATATTTTTCTTTTTGATATTATTCTAGTCTGTTGTTATTTAATAGCTTAGTATTTGTTTGTCGTTTGACATAGTGTAGTATAATTACGTGTAGTTGTAGGTTTGCTTTAGATCAGTGAGCATTTGTGTTATTTCTGCCGTGTGTGTGTGTGGTAGTGTCATGCCTCTAAGGCAGTGGTTCTTAACCGGTGGTCCGCGAGTGCCTCAGGAGTGGGCCGCGGGAGAAAAGGGTCCACCAGCACTTATGAAAAGTGGCCAATAAATGACGATTTCGAAAACAATGTGCGTTGAACGAGAATCGTCCGAATGTATTGGCGGCGATGACTATCAGGTTTGGAATTGAAATATCTTTAAAATAAGTGTTATTGAGGAAGGGTTACAACTGATAAGATGTATTGGTGTGGAGGGTGGTCCGTACATGATTCAATTTCATGCTGAGTGGTACGCAGACTTTTACGGGTTCAGAACCACTGCTCTAAGGAGTCCAACCTGGGAAATGATTAGTAATGTGCGAGCACAATTGTTATGGACAATGCCCCGTATCATAGTGTCATTCACGACAAAGCTCCAACAATGGCAGCAAGAAAGAATGTCCTCATTGAGTGGGGTTAGATGGCAATAGTGAATCCGAAATTAGTGGTGTGTTCCCTTTATAGGTTATATAATACATTTTCTCGAACTCTGAACATCTTCGACTCCGGATGCGAGGCGATAATGGTGAGTAATTAATTTGTTACAATTTATTTCTGATTCATTATCAGAAATATTCCGTTAACCGCAGTATACGCGTAATTTCTGCTACTATGTACTTATTCACGAGTATGATATTGTGTGTAAACATGTCTGTTCACATTACGAGTGTTTTGTTAACTTAACGGCTATAATCATGTACGTCAGCTGATTCGTGTCAGTGGACTGGCAACACGGTATCGCCAGCCGGTGAACTGTCAAGTCGGAAGTAACGATGGCGGCACTATAGGTTGACAATATGAGTGCCTCGGTTAACACGGAGCGTCGGATAAGCCGGTCTCGGTTTAGCGGGTTTCTACTGTATTTACAATTATCAAGATACAGAAGTTCTTAATTAAACTTTGTAGCGAGTGAGCGTTTTAGTCCGGTAGTGTGTTGCCTTGCTCCCGACTGGTTGGACCGACTGTTGGCCTGGTAAGTTGGAGAATGTGTAAGGGCTTTAAAGAAGTGTTCCATTGCTGCAAGTCTGAGGGTATGTGGCGTATGAACCCATATGAACAACCACAGAAGTACTCCCAAACAGCACAACTATACTCCCGTTCTCACCCATGCCCAGTCCCATAACATAGCCTTTGATGAGCGCTTCACCGTCAAAGTTATTAACAGACTGCCCCTTTAATCTCCTTTCCTACTGCCAGAGACTCTTGAGATTGCATACCAATTTCTTCTTATTTCTAGAACTTTCTCTGGGCTCAATGGATAGCTTCCATATGCCACACCTGTAATGCAACTCTTTCTGCGTTCACTTTACCATACCCCTAGACCACCACTCGAGTGGAATTCATTCTTCTTTCGATCCCTGATGATTTAATTTTTTTTTGTGTGTTCATTGTACTATCGTCTACTTACCCAGATAGTTGCTCTTCCTTTCTATTAATTCCCCTCCTCGCTTGATAATATCTGTTTTTTGCCTTTATACCTGACAATTTGACGTTCAATGTCCTGTGTTTTGGGGTACAGCCTGTATGGACAGTCTCACTTTATGTGTGATGAAAATGAAAATCCACAGCCTGCTTCCAGTCAGGGAATGGAATGAATGAAGCTCCCATCTAGCAGCGAGGATATGAACAGTGCCGGCTGCCAAAGCCTGTCTCACTCCCGTGATTAAATGAATGACGGATGAAATGAAATGATAGTGGAGAGCATTGCTATTGTGACAGGGAAAACCAGAGTACCCGGAGAAAAACCTGTCTGCCTTCGCTTTGTCCAGCACAAATCTCACATGGAGTGACCGGGATTTGAACCACGGACCCAGCGGTGAGAGGCCGGCGTGCTGCCGCCTAAGCCACGGAGGCTTACTTTATGTGTGATATATGGTGTGGATTATAATTGTAAATTATATATGCCTTTTGTTGCTTCTTAATTCTGCCCATCAAATTGCCATATACCTCCGTGACCTGCATAACTTCACACTCCCCTGTATATGGAGTCAAGCAAATTAATATTTAAAGTACTGTACTTTCCTGTTGAATTTTTGAGAAGCATACTTGAAGTTCTGTTTGAATTGTTTTGTAATAGTAACATGTTTTGTGTTCTTAATAGGCAATTGCATCATGATGACACACATTACAGATTTGTGCATAAAGGGTAACTTTTCTGACTGCTTGAATTTATATCTACAGGTATATTTGGATGTTAAGGTAGTTCCTAACCTTATTTATGCATCAAAACTACTGGCTCGAAATACGGGCTGCATTGGCAACGAGAGCAGTCTGAGTGCTGATGGACTTCAAGCTTTGGAGTGCATATACCTTCTGCTATGCTATCTGATATACTCCCAGAATGAATTTATCATCCAATTCTGTGATACTGTTGTGATTTTAAATGCTGCCTCATTGCTCCAGCAATTCCTCTTATTGGGGCGCAGGAAAGTCCGTATTGTGACTGATCTTATAGCTATTCTCTGTCAAGTCCTGCAAGTTGTGCCTGAGAATGCTTCTGTTGTGGAACAGATTGTTCTGGAAAAGACAGCACCTCGTAAGTCTTAGTTCTACCATTTTTGATTAAATATACTCTGCCATAAAATGAAATCCTAATACCAAGGAAAAGTTATGCTAGGCAACTAAATTTGAGAGGTATGTTTGCACATCTCAAAGATGATGCCTATTAAAATTTGCACGCTAGTGGACGAAGAGTGGTGCTAGTAGTACCACTATGACCTTGCAAAGCATGTTTGCTTTAAATACACCCTGTACTTTCCATGAGCATTAGACATAATCCAGTGTTGATTTTGGGAGGTAGGTGCGAGTCAAACATGCCTTTTAAGGGGACGAGGAAGGCAGTATCAGCATCTTACTGAGTTTGAATGGGGCCGTGTAATAGGGCTCCGAGAAGGTGGATGTTCTTTCCACGATAATTGCAGAAAGATTTAGCAGGGATGTATCCACAGTGCGTTGGTGTTGGCAACAGTTGTCATAGGAAGGCACTATCTCAAGAAGACCAGAGTCCTGCCATACACAGACCACTACGGAAAGTGAAGACTGCCGTATTCGCTGCACGACTGTGGTGGATCGTACTGCATCTGCAGTAGCCATTAGAGCTTCAGTTGGCATGAGGGATGCAGCAAAATGTAACGAATCGATTACTTGAGGGACAGCTGAGCCAGATGTCCTGTAAATTTCATGCCACTAACTCCGAATCACTGCCATCTACAATTTCAGTGGTGTCAAGCTAGAGCTCATTAGAGGACAGCGTGGAGATCTGTTGTGTTCTTTGATGAGGGCCGTATCTGTCTTGATGCCAGTGATCGCCGTATGTTGATAAGGAGGGAGCCAGGTGAGTGCTTGGAACCAATGTCTGCAGCATTCGTGGCAGATGACCTCGCTCTTTCACCCCTTAAAACAACAATAACTAATTAACATAACTGTCTGCAGCATCGACGCACCAGGAGTTATGGTCCGGAAAGCAATTTTCTGAGACAGCAGGAGCACTCTCGTCATTATCCCTAGAACCTTCACAGCACATTTGTATGTCAGATTGGTGATTGAACCGGTTGTACTGCAATTCATTTGCAGTATTCCAACAGGTTAATGCTTGTTCTCATACTGCTGCTATCACCCAATGTGCTCTACAGAATGTCTACCAGTTGCCTTGGCCTGCAAGATTACCAGACCTTTTGGCCATTGAGCACGTATGGGACATTATGGGACGATATATCCAACGTCATCCAATACCAGCATTAACCGTTGCTGTTTTGAAAGACCAATTGCTAGAGGTGTGGAACTCCATCCCACAAAATGATATAGAGCACCTGTACGATACAGTGCATGCACTTATGATACGCTTACATTCAAAATCGTGGAGACTGCAGCAAGTATTCAAAAGAAAAGATTTATAGTTCGCCTTTTCAATACAAGTTTATAATATGGTTACTACAAGTACATGTTTTGGAGGTGCTCCTCCTTCATCAGCCTGTCAATATTAAACATTAGAAACTTTACATACTGTACAAAATATAAAATTAACATTGAAGAAAAACATTCTTACAATGTATATCACCAAATAAGAAAATATTATAATGCATGCTAATAGGATATGAATAATATTTCAAAAAATGATGCACATGATTTAAAAAAGACCTGTCCATGGTCCATGTTCTCATATTAAGATTGCTTTCTTACTATTTCTTACTGTCAGAACAATATAATCACATTAACAAACATTGTATGAACACTCATTGTCCATTTAAATTGAGATCGGTGCACTCTGAGGTGTATGGGTAAAAACTATTGACACTTTAAATTCTTTTTGTTAACATAAAAATTATTAAAATTGTCTAGCAAAATGTATTTAAAATTTAAATCATCATCATCATCTTGCACAGTTTCCAGCCACTGGCCGGGTCTGTTTGGAACACAAGCCTCTCCAACGTCTTCTGTTTTCCCACCATCTCTCAGCCTCCACCCTTGCCCAGTCTTCTCCTCTCTTCTTCACGCTTTCTTCCACCCCCTTCAGCCACCTGTCTCTCGGTCTCTTTCCTTCCCACTTCGTCTCGTGTATCCTCCTGGGTATCCTCTTCTCCTCATTCGTTTTACATGTCCATACCAACTAAGTCTAGATTTCTCTATACTATCCTGTAATGGTTCCTCGTTCATTAATTCTCTGGTCCTCTCATTTCTTAATCTGTCCATCTTTGTAGCTCCAATACTGCTTCTCAAGAACCTCAACTCACTGGCCTGTATTTTGCTCTTCTCCCTTCCTTTCATAACCCAGGTCTCCAAGGCATACGTCAGGATAGGGACATAGTACGTCCGATATATGTTCGTTTCTAGTTCTTTTTCCATGATGATCCAATGGTCCTCTTTGTGGACCTTTGGCTGAGTATACTGTGGGTTACCATGATCATATCCAATTGAATTGGGCGGTTGTGGCAGAAGAGCATATTTTCTTTGTGTACGTAAAAGAAAGTAGGGCGAAAAATTGAATGCACAACTCGAAACAGCCAAGCATGTCTTCCAAAAACCAATCAGTAATCTGACAGACACCATATTTAACCAAACTGAAATACAAATCTAAGAGAAAGGCTTTAACCCATAAACGCCTAGCGTTACCATATGGTAATGCAGCACCGATCATTGCATTTATTGTTCTACAGGACCTTTGCCAGTTCAAGATATTCGAACTTTGCGCTTATATGATCATGGAAGGTCTATTGATTCATTTCCCGCGCACTAGTCGCTAGGGAATGTCTTGGGTGATGCCGCAACAATCGTATACATTTCGTGGTTTGTTTTTCTCGTCGTGATGGCATGCCGCAAGAGGTACGGCATTCTAAATTATTGCTTGAAATGGAGATAGTTTACTTTGTCTTCAAGATTATGGTAGTAAACATATCTAATTTATAATTCAGTAACATATCTTTCGTGTTTATTTATACCTGCTCATGCCCGGGACTAATTTTCCCAGCGTTACCATATGGTAACGCTAGGCGCATACAGGGTCAGTGGTAAGGCAAGGTATTTTCTGTAGTACATTCATGTCAATTGAGTTAGAATACATTTCATGCATTTATACACAAAATGTTTTTACATATACAGCTTTTTAACAGTGCATGCCTTCATATAATATGTTTTATGTCACCGTAGCATATTTTTTTATGCTAGTACCGTATTCAAGACCATACCTTTGCCGAGATATCTGGCTGCAGGCAGTGTTTCAGAAAATACAACAAGAGAATTATTTCGATATTTCAGAGGTCTAGACTGGCTGCGTGGCTCAGTGGCAACGTTCTCGCTTGCTGTGCCCAGGCTTGCAGGATCGAATCCTGGTGCAGTCAGCTGGCATTTGAGGGTGCGCAAATGCGAGGGAGTCGTGTCAGTAGATTTACTGGCACGTTAAAGATCCCCTTTGGGTCAAAATTCCAGCATCCCGGCGTCTCTAAAAGCCAGAGCGGTTAAAAGGGACGTAAATCCAATAACATAATTATTATTCAGAGGTCAGACCTTGGCAGATATGTTGGGGGAGTTGGAAATGGAGTAATGGCGGCATGATTATTGTTTGCTGGCATGAAAACAGCACAGTAACTATTGCCTCCACGACTCGCCCATTTTCCCCCCTCGACAGGGTCAGAAGTTTCTCTCGGCCTGAAAAGAAAAATAGTTACAATCCCACGTCGTCTTCTGATCGGCACCTATAACAAATTTATGGGAGGAACAAATCTTATGGATGAAAATGTGTCATAATATCATCTGTCAATAAGAAACAAAAAGTGGTGGTGGGCCATATTTTCTTGGCTTCTTGATGATAGTCTCCAAAACGCATGGTACCTCATTATTATGTCATGGTAAAGGACTACTCAACTGGAATTCAAGTGGGAAGTGGCGCAATTCTACGTGAAATTGTACGGCGTAGAACCACGTAGAGCCAGGTGGCTGTCAACAGCATGTGTAGTACAGGGCCGCGACATTGAAGACTTGTGATATGATGGACGCAATCTTATGGTCATCAACGTCCCAGGACATAAGCGGAGGCGGTGTGCCGGTGAATTGTATGTAAGCAGTATCCGCACTGCATGAAGTAAATGTGGTGTGGGACTGTGCATAGCATGCTTCTTGCCGTTCCACACCATGTAACTAGTCACTTGACTATGATCGAAGGTTCCAAGGTGTCAAAATACTTGCTTAGTGCTTCTTAAAGTGTAATATTATCAAAATAAGTATTTAGCACCAAATATGAAATTGGTACATTATTGTATTTATAAATCACCATTCAGAATATGCAGTAAGGGTTTTGACAACACAAGCGCCCAGCGTTACATATATGTAACGCCCTGTATTTCCGGAACTTAAGATGCCACCTTCATAAAATAAGGTTAGGGCAGCTTAATAACTCCCTATGGTATGACTTATTAATAAAAAAGCGAAATTTTCAAAAAGTATTAATTCGGGCGTTCATGGGTTAAGCATAATTGGGAATCTAACTATAATGTGAATAATTTAACCAAATTAACAGCAGAATCAGAGACAGCCAACAGCTACCACACGATAAACAAAACGGCGCACGATACGAAATAAATAAGAAAATCAAGAAAATAATCAAACAAAAAAACAAGCACAAAGTTAATATCCAACTTCAACAAGACTGCAAAAATTTGAAAGCCAAAATAAGCTTAGAACAGAACGACTTGATTATAACTAGAGCAGATAAAGGTAACACTACTGTCATCATTAGCAAGAATGAATACATAAATAAAACAGAAGAGTTCCTCAACAACCCTAATTTTGAAATAAGCCATAAAGACCCAACCCAAGTATCACAAAGAAAACTAAAAAAAAAATATTGAGATTACTAATTGGTTTTTGGAAGACATGTTTGATTGTTTCGAGTTGTGCATTAAATTTTTCACCCTTACTTTCTTTTACATACACAAAGAAAATATGCTATTCTGCCAAAACCACCCATTTCAATTGGATATGATTCTGTTGACCCACAGTTTACTCGGCCAAAGGTCCACAAAGAGGACCATTGGATCATAATGAAAAGAGAACTAGAAAGGAATAGGAGAACATATTTTAATTTTTAATACATTTTGCTAGACAATTTTAAATGTTTTTATATAAAAAAATAAAAATAAAAAATCAAGTGTGTATAGTTTTTACCCATACACCTCAGATTGCACCGATCTCAATTTAAATGGACAATGAGTGTTCATACAATGTTTGTAATGTGCTTATATTATTCTGACCGTAAGAAATAGTACGAAAGGGAGGCAAGACGGACGCTAGCCCATCGAGCTCCTACCAAGAACTAGCCAAGCACCAGGTACCAAGTACCAAATCATCCAACCGTGAACCAGTCGATCCAAAGCAGCAGCCGCAAGGTCAACTAAGCGACCTAGACGCCAATCGACGCCCTACCCAAGCTCCCAACCAATCCCCACCAAGCAACTCCACTGAGTACCGAGCACTTCTCATCCAAGACCCTACTTCCACCCCGCAGCAAGTCTCCCTGCCACCAACCTATCATACACCCTACCCCCACCCTCACCTCACAATGCTCGATCAAGACCCAGCTCGCTCATTGTCATGGTCCCAACCGCCAAAACTGATAACCTTAAGCGACTAGGTTTCTGAAACTGAGTAACAAATCTTCTTGGACAAGGCCACCCAGGGTCTACCACGGCATTTGACCTCTCCATTTCATTTCATCCACATTACGCACACAGGCCCGCAACATGAACTCCACATCAGAACACATCCCACAAGACTATGACTACAGCCCACCTCTCATGTACTCACACCCCACACACAGCACTCCATGGAATACATTCACCTTGATCAAGCCACCACGGGTAGTGGATCCTATGTCCAACCGGGTGGCGGTCATACAGGTGCTGGATTCTCTACGGTACTACATCACGGAAATAGAGGAAACTAGCAGCAACTATATCCTCATCACTCCCTCCGGTAACAGAAGACTGGGGTGCATCAGGGGGGGCCCTTTGGAGCTACCCTGGTATACCCCAGCACACACTAATCTCACCCCTCCCTACAGATGAGCTCTAATCCAGCACCCAAACCGACCCCCTCCCCCATCCACCACCAAAGATATACAAACAGGCACACTGGACATCAGCCACGAGCACTCCCAAACAGATATCTCAACAGGCGAGCGTTTCATGCAAACCTCAAAACTGAAAACAAAACACACAAACCTATCCCATCCCAAATACCCTGCCAAGTGAACAAACGAAGGCACCCGGACAACACCACAAGTCAGAACCAATTACACACAGACTCAAGTACTCAAACATAAAAATCCAAGCACTCAAACCACACTTCATTCAGCTCTCACTCAATCACTCTCTTCTCCCTCAGAGAACGACATCGCACCCGCTCCCCGAACTCCCCACCCTCACCTTCAAAAACACAGGCGCCCCGACGCCCACTGCCCGGACCACACCCAACACTAACACAATGCTTCAATTGCCAGCGCCTGCATCATACAGCAGCAGAATGCAAGAAGGAAGCTAGGTGCAACAGGTTTGGCGGTCCTCATCGCCACTCTGAATGTACAGTGCCTAGGAAGTCCCCCACATGCGTAACCTGTGGAGGGAAGCATGCAGCTTGATACCCTGTGTGCAGGTACATCAAGTCTGCCATTAAACACCGGCAATTGAAGTCAGGACAACAACCAAAACATATCCCCCCTTCCTCTCACTCACGCAAACTCAGAACGGCACCGCCAACACTTTCATCTTCACCCAAATACTACAGCTACTCCAACATCTCACCACTTCACAGACACACTAAAACCATAATATTGCAAATTGCCAAGCCAATATTTGGCGTTAAAACCCATAGTTGCGTAGTGTGTCTGCCCAGGGAGTAGGCCACGGCATACTTGTCCGGGGTGGCATGCCGCGGGACTGGGAATAGGCGTCAATTAAAATCACACTACCAACCCATCCCCGCTACTCACCAAACCACAAAATTAGTATGTTACTACAGATTCAGTCACCAAACCTAAAACTCTCACCCTACTCAACGCGGCCGGGCGTGGATATCAGCAGATGACTGACTAGGCCCGACCACGTCTGGCTACTCAAATCACTCAAATTACACCATAAACTCCCCAAATCTGTTCTACAGCATAACCACACACCCAAAGTACACTAATTCAACGAAAGACATTAACATAAACATCAGGAAATACATAAAAATGACCAAAAACATACAGCCAATAACAGCCAATCATAGATCAGCTCACGCCCCGCCACACTAACTCATTCAAATCCAGCCGATCACAGCCCACCTACTCAACACTCACCTCATATATTCCCCTACGATCACAAATTCATTCATAAATACCCCAGCGAGGCTTATTAATATCAACTTATTATTTTTTAATCAACCAAACCTACTATAGGTCTATCCACAATATTTCATAGTACCAAATCAAACCCATTAGTGGTCTTTCTTCCTTCCTAAAGCTATACTTAACAACTTGAAACATTTTTATATTATTATCATTATCACTACCGACTGAAGCTGCTGCTGTTGTCACGCATGGGGGCAACCCACATACGAGTGCATAAGACTAACTAAATCTCGCACACACCCAATTACACACCGCACAAATAACATCACATCAACCACCAATCAAATACAATAACACAGGCAGTGCGGGCCCGAATACAAAGGACCGGCACTGCCCAAACACACACCCAGCAATACACATAAACAACATGAACACCTCTACAAACAGGGTAAAAAGAGCACCTAATGGAGCACCAGTCCCTACACACACACGTCCATCCTACGGATGACCTCCAGCCCGAGATTAATAGTAAGAAAGCAATCTTAATATGAGAACATGGACAGGTATTTTTTGAAATCATGTGCATTATTTTTTAAAATATTATTCATATCCTATTAGCATGCATTATAATCTTTCTATTCTTTTCTTATTTGGTGATATGCATTGTAAGAATGTATTTCTTCATGTTAATTGTTATATTTTGTACAGTATGTAAAGTTTCTAATGTTTAATATTGGCAGGAGGAGCACCTCCGAAACATGTACCTGTAGTAACCATACTATAAACTTGTATTGAAAAGGCGGACTATAAATCTTTTCTTTGATTAATTACGTCAATACGGACCATTATGAATAACACTGTGACAGCAGTTATTAATGTACCACAATGTCATGAGTCTTCTCGTGCATACTTGAACCTTTGACTTGGAAATTTTAATAAATAAATATGTTACATAGACATGCTTAGCCTAAATTGCATTCCTACTAATGTTATCTTGGTGTTGGGATTTCATTTTCTGCCAGTAGTATTCTCGCATGAAAACTTGCTTTAGCAATCACCCACTGTGAAATACACTCCCGGAAGAAAAAATTATGTCACCCTTTTAGAGGTTACCAATTCACTCAAGATTTATTGTGGCAACAGTGCATATGGAGTACATGAAATGATTAAATATACAGATCAATAGGTCAAGCGGTTCAGAGATACCACGTATCGACCCATGCTGAAACACCCGTATTAGTACGACGTGTAGCCTCCACGGGCATCCAGACGATCATACAGATGGCGAATACTGTCTTGGGATACGTTATTCCTCGCCTGCTCGACCTGTTCACACAGTTCTGTAAGAGTTGTGGGTCGACGAGTCGCACGAGTCACTTGTCGGCCCATCATGTCCCACACGTGCTCTTTTGGCGACAAGTCCAGCGATCTTGCTGGCTAGGGAAGTTGCTGCACGTCTTGCAGTGAACGTTGAGTTGCACGGGCAGTGTGTGTGTGAGCATTATCCTGTTGGAACAACACATCCCCTTCTTCTTGCAAGAACGGCAAAAGAACGGGTCTAATAATATCCTGGACGTACCGAGCGCTGGTTAGCGTTCCCTTCACAAACACCAAAGGTGAACGAGAGATGTAGCTTATCGCACCCCAGACCATAAGGCCTGGGGTGGGGCCGGTGTGTCTTGGACGAATGCACTCGACGAGACAGAGCTCACCAGGTCTACGTCGAACGCGCCAACGCCGATCACTTGCGTGCAGCCAGAATCTGCTATCATCGCTGAAGACTACGGCATGCCATTCTATCTTCCAAGTGACCCTCTGACGGCACCAGTCGAGCCGTGCACATCGATGCTTTGGTGCGAGTGGAAGAAGGGCTAGAGGTGTGCGTGCCGGTAGTCCCACTGCTAGTAACCGGTTGGCAACAGTTCATGTTGACACTTCTGGGCTCACAAACCCTCGTATCTGTGCTGTGGTAGCTGTACGATCTGCCACTGCTGCCCTTACAATACGACGATCCTGGCGGACGTCTGTGCTGCATGGATGTCCAGAACCTAGTCTACGGGTGTGAGAATGTTCACGTGACCACTGATACCAGCATCGTTGCACAACGGACACCCCACGTCCAACTTATGTGGCAATTCTCCGAAAGGACCATCTCGCCAGTCGGAAGGCCACAATTTGACCCCTTTCAAACTCGCTCAGTTGGCTGTAGAAAGCATGAGTACGTCTCCATGGCATTGTACCTGCTTTCTTCACACGTTTGCACCCCCAATGAGCCATATGGCTGTGAGCATTCCCTATTAAATGATAGACACAGATGGCGCTCTGGTAGCTATGTCACTACGCTATCTGTTGGTGGATGACGTCGAAACCCTTATCAGTACATCTACTATCCCCCAGGTGGCATCTGCCATCATCGGATCAAAATCGACGTCGTCTTTTCAGGTGACCTTTTTTTTTTTTTTTCCGGCAGTGTATTTGTGGTGTATGTCATTAAATTGTATTTAAATCCAATTAACTCAGTTAAGTGGTGGCCCATTAGAATTTTGTATAGCTGGACTGTTCTTCAGTTGGTCAACACATTAAATTGGGCAGGTGTAGAAATGTCTACTCAAACTTACTAAACCGGAAAAAATTGCGTTCAGTTTATTATAAACACTGCACCAGTCCATAAGCTTGGCTTGGGAAGCCGTCAGGCTGAGTGGCCATGTTCGGAGGCTTAAGCCGTTTGTTTACACATTTTTCAGTTGGTTGAGTGTGGTGTATGTAATATAGTGATAAAAAATTTATAAATTTCATGTTAAAAGGTTTATAACTAAGAAATAATGTGCTGAAGAGATCGTTTGTTCACAATCATTACTTACTAAGCACTTGAATTGATAAAAGCCATTTTTCAGTGTTGCCCAGTTCTATTAAAGAAAGCTTTCCAGTCGGTCAATACAAATTGTGCTCAATTACATTTTTTGCGGGAAACAAGTATTTACAAAATGAGGCACTTATGTACATAAAAGCATGTTATTTTGTAATATCTTATTTCTTTCAGGTTTTGTCATGTAAATGCTTGTTCACAATTTGTGTTGACCGACTGGAAAGCTTTCTTTAAGTTTACTGACCACTTGTATGTAAGGCTGTTTATTACACTTGAATGCATGGAACCACTTTGATGATGATGATTATAGTATTAAGGGCAAAACAGCGAGGTCATCTGCCCCTGAACTGCTTTGGTTGAGTGGTTAATCTTATGGACTCTCACTTGTGTGCAGTGTTTCGATGATTGTTGTTTTACGGGGTAGAAGAAGCGAGGTCATCTGCCCCTTGCAGGAGTTCGATACTTGGGAAAGTTCTGTTTTTTTACTTGGTGTCCTGTATATTTATTGTTTTGTAATTATCCAGACGTTATATTATTAAGCGTACTAAGTGTGCATTTTTTACTGAAAAATTAACACTTCACATTTCAACAGTTGACTGGTATGATTATCTCGCCGTCCTTGAACCATGATAGCATTCACTACAGCCTTCATAACTTCTGACATAATAATCTAAACACAATTTTCTGATATTGCTAGTAATGCACTGCCCTCCAAAAAAAGCGTAACACTTCATGTTTTGGTACGAAGCTTAGTTAAAATCTACATTGCATATAATATCTGTTCTCAATATTTATTGAGTGGCCAGGGTTCTGTAAAAGTTACTGAAGGAGAATCTACAATGAATAACAACATCAGGTTATTTTTAATACAATTGTAATTCGCTGAAATAATGGTGAAAGTTCCCGCACATTTTTATTCATTTTACGCCAATAATACAAAACATTGTTTCGGAATTATAGTTGCCTTTGCACCTTTGATGCTGATTGATGATTATCTGAGGATTACTTGAGAGGTTCTGATCCATTAACAACTCCTCAACATGCCTTTAAGTCTCGGACTATGCGAATGCAATACATTGGTGAATGATGGCCGTAGCTTACGCTATGTAGCCGGGGCGTTGAATATGTCTCCCACAGGCAATTTACAGGCTGGAAAACGTTTTGAGAACCATCATACTAGGTCTTTGGAATATGTATAGTAATATTCTTTCTCTTATTCTGTAAAGAATTTTGAAAATAAAACTAAATTTTACTCTCTCAAGCTGAGAATATTTTTAAAATATCAAGTGTTGCATTTTTTTTATAGGGCAGTGTCTATTATTATATTACTAGTTGTTAATCTGCAAATTGGCCCGGGAAGGAAACCTTGACCAGTGATGAATTAGCCTCTTTATTGTGGTACCTTGTTGTAATATAACGTAGAGGTATATGTCTATTTATTACTACAGGGAGCCCTTTTAAAAACTTTGTGACGGAGTACCGAGAAGTGCATGCAAGCAGAGACAGTGAGCACAGTGGCCCAAGGGCCACCAAAGGTGAGCGGACGTTATTGAGTAATCGCTTCCGTCTGCAGCTGTGTCGCCTGTCAGCGGCTTGCAATCGACACACGCCATATGGTCTCACATGGGGAATCCCGCGGGTCACAAATGGGGTTCCCATGGTTCACGGTTTGTAAAGCAAAGTCTTAAAAATTAATGCATTTAACGGTCGCCAACCCAAAAATAGAACAGCTCAAAATTCATGGATCACTATTATAACAGCTAGAAATTAATGTTTACCTGCAAAGATTATTTTATACATAGTCTATGCACATGATACGAATACAATAATACCATGCCTTTGGGGCAGACCACCTCCTCTTTCCCTTTCCTATCTGCCTGTCATGGCTCTCCTTCTTTCTAAGTCCCTTAATCCTCATTCTTTGAGGGTTGAGGGCATTTGTTTCAGCTTTTATATTTCCATTTCTCTTCTTTTGTTTTCCTTTTCTTATTTTTGTTTGTAAGCTGTAGTTAGTTTTAGTTGTAAGTTTGTAGTTAGATTTACTTATAGGTCCATTTTCATTTTTCATGAACACCCAAACCATTCGGAGCCGATAACCTAGATGTTAGGCCCCTTAAAACAGCAATCATCATCATCATCATCATCATCATCATCAATAATAGCAATCAAATATTTCTCTAAACTTTTAAGTTGTCATTTTTGCCTTATATTGCACATCGTCAATATGCAAGAAATTCTGTTCAGACATGATTATGTTGGTACAACACACAGAAGTTTTATACCATCAGAAATGCTACGGTATTCTTTACTACATGGAGCATTACTTACCCAACGGAGATCATTGTTTTTCGCCCTAAACTTTACTTAGCCAAGCAAAGTACCGTACAAGACAGGCTGGTGCAAAGCTCTGCCTTAAGTGGCTGAATTTAAGCATCAATTAATCATAAGCCATACTTAGCCAAAGAGTGCTTAAATAGCCTGTGCTGAAACTGGACTAAGTAATATTAAAGGAAAAGGAGGGGACTTTTTATTCAACTTAATCTTATCAGGGGTTGCCAAATGGCAAAGTATAATATCTTATGTAGTATGATATTTAAAACGTACAGATAATTTCAAGAATAAAAATAAAATATATGTAGGCCTACAGCTGTTAAAAATAAGGGGGCAGACCCCTGAACAGTGAATACATTCGAAGTCCACTTGAGATCACGGCGGTGTTATATGATATATGAACTTGTAGGTGCTCAGTTGAACTATGCTGTTTTAAGAAAGAATCATTTGACATTTGCATGTCATGTAATAGTTGTAAAGCACTTGATTAATGATTTGAAGGAAGGCTAGATTAAGTGATAATTTTTGTTTTGTTTATTTTTCTGTTGTGATATAAGTTTTGGAACACTACGGGTGCAAAATATTAGTGTTAGTTTTTCTTATATTCTCACATTACATTATCCTGTGCAAACTAAAATGAAATGGAGCGACGATCTGAACCTGAGATATTCTTCTGACTGAGCAACACAGGTTGTACTTTGTACTGAATCAATTCTATGCATTTGCAGCAAAACTACAACTAAACATGCATTTCAGTTATAATATGATTAATTAATAATGTTGTACAACTAGGTCTATTTAGTGACAATATTTGTAGTTGTAATAACAGCAGCAGTAATATTTTTGACTAATACCCAAAACAATGAAGGAACGATTAAGAAATTATTTTGTGGCTGCTATTACTCTCAGTGGAGGACTTTAAATGTCAATGATGGCTTTGAGGTTGAGATTATGTTCTATGTATTTTTTAAATCTATGGAATTTAAATGTATTTAATTTATTAATTTTTAATTTTAAAAGGTATATTTTCATCATAGCGAGTATTTTGCTGCTGTTTTATGACCTAGGTAGGGGCTAAGATTCTTTGGGAAAACGAACAACATTTCTGCCGGAGACTTTGACTGGCTTTGCTTCACAAAATGGTGAAGTACAGATAGGAAGTGTAACATGGGCACTGATTCAACCAGATTTCTTGGCATCGGAGGTAGCTAGGTGTTTTGATATTTTAGAAAGGACAGCTCAGATCTTGGTGTGAAATTATCGGCGGTTGGGTATTTTTGGTCTAAAAGCTGGGATTGGTTGAAGGAAAATTTCAACATCACAGCAGAACACCAGATTAGTGGCAGAGGTTGAAAGGAATCCCTTCCATACTGCTGCTACTTTGAAGGCAGTTATTAATTTTTCTGGCTATAACCAGACAGTGAGAAATAGTTTAAGGGTCACCAATTTGAGATCTCAACATGCCATTCCCAGGGAAGTTTTTCAGGAGGAGCATATAGAAAAGCATTTAGTCCTTGCAGTGGGAAATGATCTTTTCTGATGAAGTCACCCTTACAACAAAGAAAGGGCCCACTTTTATACATCCTCCAGGCACCCGATTCGACCACATGGATGGCGCCATTCATGCCCGCAGTGGTATTCTCTGTGTCATGTTGGAGCTGGATTTCTCATCATGGAGTGGGCACAATCGGCTTCATGGAAATGTAACCAACACAAATATCAACGGTTGCTGGAATGCTATGGTTCTTTATGCTAAGTTGTTATATTGTGATGGAATTCTTGAATTACAGGAAAATGATCCAGTTCACACATCTTAATTAATTCCAGAATTGATTGTAAGGTGACAGGATATCGAATGCTCTCCAGAGTTCAATCCAGTTGAGTATGTGGATACAAGTAAAGAAGCATATGCAGGGAAATTGGTCGAATCTCCTTCCAAGACATCCTGTTGATTTGTGGAAGCTTGTCCAGGATGCTAGGGATGCTGTTCGCTGAAAGCAATCGTTATTTGAGAAGTCGAATAGATTCCATGACCGCTCGACTGCAGGAGTTTGGAGGGAGATTAACTAAATATTGAATTGTGGCTTTTGTTTTTACTTTTATTGGTTTGAATTTTCTATGGCAAACACCGGCAAGATTTTTGTTGTTGTTGTTTATGCCATAAAATATATTTTTGTTCATGAAGTCTTTCATTCTTTCTATTTAGAGCCATAATGTCAGAATAAATGATAGTCATGACATAATACATTCATGGTCCTGGAGTTTACTAAGCCAACTATAAGAGAGACAGGAACAATTATACTTTCTCTCTCAAAAAGAACAAACGGAAACATCACTAAGATGTGTTAGATCGCACGACCTCATGAATACCAGCACACAACATGACTACTACACTTAGGGCCGTTTTCACCAACTCTTTACTAACGATTATTTACTTAATTCCCATTTAACTTAAATACGAGATTTAATGCGTGACTATCTTCGATGCATTTCACGAGGTCATTCGGGCTCGCAATTACTCAAATAAGATTTCCGGCTCTCGTGCATGCGTGGACTCGGTTTCATCTTGGAAACCATGGCGGACAGAACAAGAAACGTCCAGCACTGATTGTTGTTTGCGATGCTTCCTTGAGACTTTCTGGAACATAATTAGAAAAGGAAGGTAAATACAGAAGACCTTGTTCGTGGCAAAGGCTTAAAATGATATGAACTAAATATTTAGTTGAACTGGCAGTTGTGTGAATACATAGCTAAATAGGACACGCTCAGCCAGTTGTCTTCGTAGCATAAGCGGTTGCTGTGCATACTCTGAATTTATTATGCAGCGCTGGAAGGAGTTTGCATCCCACATGGGATTTACTTTTTTATTTAAATTTCCGTATTCGTCTTTCTTGGTATTTAAACTTAGTAATATGTGTGATCTTGTTTTTTAAAAGCCTCCGTGGCTTAGGCGGCAGCACGCCGGCCTCTCACTGTTGGGTCCGTGGTTCAAATCCCGGTCACTCCATGTGAGATCTGTGCTGGACAAAACTGAGGCAGACAGGTTTTTCTCCGGGTACTCCGGTTTTTCCCGTCAACATTTCATTCCAGCAACACTCTCCACTATCATTTCATTTCATCTGTCATTCATTTAATCATTGCCCCAGAGGAGTGCGTCAGGCCTCGGCAGCCGGCACAGTTCATATCCTCGCCGCTAGATCGGGGCTTCATTCATTCCATTTCTGACCCGGTCGGAGACTGGAAGCAGGCTGTGGATTTTCATTTTCATTTTCAATGTGTGTGATCTTTTATAATTTGATTGTCATAAACATATTTTATATTCATATGTATGAAAGTTCATGTGATACTCGGAAACAAACAGCCATTGTGAGATGGACAAGGCACAGTTCAGCTGTTTCCCGCCATTTTAATGATGCTTTAGAGAGTTGAGTGGCCAGATTTGGCCATTTAACGTAATTCCTTGTTAGTGGTAAGTTAACGAGCGTTTCTGTTTAATGAAATGCTCGTGCAAAGTTAAGTAACCCTTAATGATGAATTAAGAGATAATTGACGTTGGTGAAAACGGCCCTTAGTGGCCAAAAGTCGTGGGAAGGTACACCATATGATGTTAATAACGAGTTGCTCCTCCGCGAGCCCTCTAAATGGCAGCAATACGGCGAGGCATCGACAAGAAATGGGTTCCTGACTCCCAATATTCAACTGGGCGGTGATCTGACTCACAGTAGCCCTTCGATCTTCCCGTATGGTTCTGCTGAGGCAACGTGATGTCTGTTCGTTAAGCTCTGGCAACTAAATTGAGAAGTTTGAAAAGTACTAATTTCTCTGAATTACTATCAAATCTTAACTTGTACCACCGACAGTAGTGGCTACGCTGGCTAAAGCGCAGCATTAGGTCATGGGACCATGCTCTCTGCTGACTCGGTAGACGCGTGGGTTCGAGCCCCACCGTCGGCCGTCCTTGAAATGGTTTTCCGTGGTTTCCCATTTTCAACACCAGGCAAATGCTGGGACGGTACCTTCTGACAGGCCATGGCCGGTTCCTTCCACATCCTTGCCCAGTTTCATTCACCATCATTCATTTCATCTCTCATTAACTCCTCTCATGAGGTTGGCGTCAGGAAGGGCATCCGGCCGTAAAACCATCGCCACAAAGACTCCCATCGCATCTCATCCCCGACCCCGTTGGAAAAACTGGAATAATAAGGGGTGGACATACATACATACTTAACTTGTACCACTATTTACCACCCATCATATATGTAGCTAGCATTACTTTCTGTGTTTTGCAAGTTTGAGTTCGTTCATATTGGGACTTTTGATGCAGAGGGAGCACTCGTTGACCTGGCATCAATGCTGACACATCACAGCCCAGTTATTCGGATGCGACTGTGCATTCTACTTCAATTGCTTGGCCGCTTCAGCTGTGCTGCATTACAACCATGCTGGAGCAAGAGACTGCGAGAGAATCTTGTTACCCTCATGTTTGATTCCGACGAGTGTGTTAGAGAGGTGAGTGAGGCAGTATTATGTTGTTTCATTTGAGGAGCTTGGGCATCGGGGTAATTTAGCCCTGTGCACTTAGGTGTGTATGTAATTTTGTCTGATAACCTGCATTACTGTGATAGCTATATTAATGTGTATATTGGTAATTCAGGTGAGGATGGGGGGGGGGGGGGGGGGTGGCGGCCATTGCCTTAACCCTTTAACGCCAAAATTATATTTTTCCTCAGTTTTCTTTGAAATTCACCTAAATTACTTTCAGTCCGTAGTAGAACATAACTACATAATATTAAGTGTGTACTTTTCACAGTTTCATCGTTCATACAATTGGCATTTTAGTCTGTATAACATTTCTTTAATATTTGTAGATCTTTTATATTGGTATTTATAAATTTTGAAGAAAATACATTAAAATAAACAAATGTTGATTATTTGCGAAGAATATACACTAATTATACTAATTACTCCACATAACCAATGCACTAAGAAACTCAATAGAAACATGCGGTTGTTATGATGTATTACATAAGTGATCTAATTCACAGATGTCTCAGTATTCAAAAACAGTGTTGTCTACACAGTATGGAATGGAACAAAACATGAAATACAGAGACCAACATTGCATTTTATGCACTCGGTGCGAACAGTGCTGGAGCATTCCTTTCCAGCACAGCGTTGTCGGTTGCAGGGTGCTACGAGGTGACCAAACCTGTCTGCTCTGCTGGATGCTCTATCTTGAGGTGACAGGGCGGCCTCTTCCAACTGGCATTATTTTAAATTTCTGGAGATATGTCTGCACAATATGGTGATGAAATTGTAGATGTGTCAAATCACATCCAGACCTCTTTAGAAGGAACCATGAATTTTGAATGGAAACATCCAGGAACATGTGAACAGCAACCACCTCCATTTCTTTCCACGTATACCTACTATGTAGTACGACACATTCTGGTCCATCTTGTCTGTTCCACCAATTCCATAATTGTAACCTCCGAACACAGCAGGTCGCTTGACAAGTTATTTCCTTTTCTCTGCCTGAGATAATCGTGCCACTGATTCAACGCCATTGATGCTACGGTAACCACCGAGTTATCGACCCAATGAATAATATTTATACCGTCCGAGTTCTTTGCCATGTCGTATGTCCCTCGCACCCATTTCTTCATTTCATTAGAATGCTTAATCGGGCAGTCTTTGGGAATTCTATTCTTGTGAATTGTCCCTGTAGCTCCATATCCACTAAATTTTAGATGACCCAATAATGCCATTCCGGTAGAAATATAATCGAGAAGGCAAGTGTGTCATCGCATCAGGCAATTGGTCGAGCATCAGTACCATTGGAGCAGCACACTTTCCAAATTGTTGCTCATACTCTGTATTACCATGGGGATTCTTGCCTTGGTATCAACATTTATGAGATAGCCTGAGGGAGTGTTCAAACACCAGACCTTATACTCAAAGCTTTCCTCAGATATATTGCTTGCAGCTGTGCCTACCGTAATATTCCACCATGCATTCATCAAAATCTAGATTTTGTTCAGGCCTGAATTGCAGAAGGAACCTTTTTCAGCATGATCATAAACGGCCGTAATTTCCACATCTTATCGTTCATATCAGGCTGAGTATTATCTGCTCAATGAATGAAGCGGCAAATTTCCTGAAAGCGGTCCTTTTGCATAGCATTTATAACAAGAGTATTATACACATCATCTGCTGCTTCCCAGTATGATCGTTTGCTGGGTACATTGTTGTAACCAGAGAGAAATACTTTTAATTCCTCCTTAGCTATTTTCGGGTCATCACAGTTCTTAAACAGTGCAAATTTACTTGATTCTTGAATCATAAACTCCATCACTACACTATCAAACATGAGTTTGAAGCATTCTGTAGGAGATTTGCCGGTTATGGAGAAATAATCAGCCTCTGGGAACATGCCGATTGAATCTTGATTATCAACCTTACTCTACACAGATTTCTTTTACCGGGTTTTGGTCTTCTTGTGATGTAAGATATCACCTGAAACTGGATCATTGTCTGCACCTCCTAAACTTACAATTTCTGCCTTACTAGAAAGCTAGCTTCCCTGACCTACCCTGAAAAGAAAAGTACATGGCCATTGGCTGCATTAATAAAATTGTTTATTTAACAGAGGAATTATTAAAGTAAGAAGTAAGTGTGAAGAACGAGGTAACACCACCTCGTTGCACATACAGTCTTCACTCAGTAAGAGGCGTTTCCTCCCCTGGCTTGGTTTCATCTTGCTTAAAATAAGGGCATGAATGTCAACTAGGTGAACTGCTTCCCATTCCTCAATAACAGCTGTCTGAAGCTCAACCAGGTTGTGGAGAACTCTTGAATTAACACAATGCCACCCCACACCATGACAGAGCCTCCTCCACATGGTATCCTTGATGAAAAGGTGCAGGCAGCATAATGCTCCTCTGGTCTTGTTCAAACTCTTTCCCTCCTGTCTGGAAACCTGTGGTTGAATCTTGAATAACCTGTAAAGAGAACTTGACTCTAATGCTCCTCTGTCCAAAGTTCATGATTTTGGGTTAATTGCAGGTGGGCCCTTCGGGGATGTGGAGACATCTGGTTGTATAGCAGGTTTTCTGTATGCGAGGTTCATGTCTCTGCATCTTCTTCTGTAGGTCTATAGACTACTGTTACATTGCAAGCTTGATCCAGTTGATTTTTTTCATCTACTGCAGTTGAATAGTGATCGCTCAAGACCTGTAAAGTTATAAAATGGTCATCAAGTTCTCCGTTGTAAATTTTGGATGACTGGATCCCGGCTGTCTGCTTAAGTTTGGTGTTCATGAAACTCTCACAGCATGTGAAATGCTTGTCAGGCTTGTTTGAAACACCCTACGTTATGAAAGCTGCATCCAGGGGTGGCTCCTGACTAAAATATTAGAGTGGGCCAGATGATATTATTGTTGTTTTATATTTGACATTTATTGTTGCCAATATTGCCATTATCATCATTCCACGTAACGCAACTTTGGAAACAAATTTTAATAAATAGTTTCATGGCTCCTTATTTGTAAATATATTTTCCACTCCTGTGTTTGGATGAAGCAAATGTATCTATCAGCTTGGT
The DNA here is from genome assembly GCA_946902985.2 of Meconema thalassinum. Classification (NCBI taxonomy): domain Eukaryota; kingdom Metazoa; phylum Arthropoda; class Insecta; order Orthoptera; family Tettigoniidae; genus Meconema; species Meconema thalassinum. Next base: position 232,819,489 of record OX336389.2, on the reverse strand, counting down.
TGAGGAAGTCCTAATTTTTTAGTTTTTAACTTTGTGTTCAGAGGTATTGAAGAAAATGGATTTGTTAATAAAAACTCCTCTTGACTTCATTAATAGCTACGTACCGTACCACAAAAGTTAAAGGCCCATTAATTTATGGAAGTTAGCTTCATTAACAGAACTCACTAACACACTTGTACAGTACTTGGAACATCTGACAACTGAAAATGTATAAATATATTTTTGTGTAAAATCTTAAGCTCTGAACAATGGCTAAGTACCTGTTTAAGGCATGGGGTAGTCCCATCTCCCGTTATCCGGGTTGACCTTCATACAGAGACAGAAGCAGGAAGTGAAATGGAGAAATCTATTTCCCTCCAATGCAACATTATGGGCCATTTTACCAGGCCCTTGAAGAGAACATAAAATTCTTTCATTGCCCAGAAGAATTTGCATGCAAGACAGTGCTATGACCAGAAGCGGTTCTAGCCCTGGGCCGGGGGGGCCCGCCCCCCCCCCCGTTTTAGTGAAATAATTATTTTAAAATTCCTTGGTTACTTAATAAATTGATAATTTACTGATATAATTTATCTGATATAAAACAAACTAATGCATTTAATTAAGTTAATTTTTCTTTCAATTTCAAAATTTATTTATTTTATTATATGTAATTTAAACACACAATTGGAATCGTGTATAAATATAATATTTGTAAAATGCGTTGTGCATACACCAAGAGTATTAAACTCTTTTCCCAACTTTATGACATGCAAGTTCAGAAGTTTCCAATGTATAGAAACATCCATGCGATACAAGTGCATCGATATCTCCCCAACTCTGTGACAAAAATGTGAGTGCAACTGTTTCTAATATAGACGAACCAGTACCATTACTGTGCATCGATCTATGATGGTCCATGGCCCATGCCAACCCCGTAAATCAGTTTATAAACAAACGTTACTATACAATAAGAACAGAAGTTTTAACAGTAAATGGTTTGATAGGTATACATTTATTGAATACTCTGAGAACAAAGATGCTATTTTCTGAGTAGTCATTTCGTTCAATCTGATTCAAGCAATGCTGAACATGTTTTCAGTAAAACTGGATTTTGCAATTGGAAAAGAATATGAGAAAAACATGCAAAGCATGCTGATAGTGAATGTTATAAATCTTCAATAGTAAAGTGAAACAGTTTTCTGGTAAGTGAACATAGCAGCACAGTGATTTCGAAGCTAAGCGAGAAACCTCTGGTTATATTGCGTAACCGCTCAGCTGTGGCAACAATGGCCCGAGTCGCATTAATTTGTGCTCGGCAAGACATTGGGCTTAGAGGTCATCGCCAAACAGTTTCGGATGATGACAGTGTTAATAATAAAGGGAATTTTGATGAAATTTTAAATGTAATTAAACTAGAAAGTGAATGCACAAGTCAACAGTCTATCAAAGAATGCAACTTACTCATCTAAAGATTCTCAAAATGAATTTCTTGATATCTCAGCTAATATAATAGTTGAACATATTGCAGGAGAGACGAAAAATATAACAATGGTTATGTTTCCTTAATCCTGGATGAAGTTAGAGTTGTTAGTAAAGTGGAACAGATGTCCGTATGTGTCAGATATGTAGGACAAAATTCTATAGAGGAGCGTTTCATTGGTTTTATACATTTGTCTCAACTGAATGCTGAAAGTATAGCTAATTCAGCTTTAGAGTACCTTGTTTCAGTGGATTTCGATCCATGTAAGTGCATTGGACAAGCATATAATGGAGCCGTGGTTATGTCAGGGAAGATAAACGGTGTGCAACGTTTATTGCGACAAAAGGTCAATAACCCTTGTGTTTACGTGCATTGTTATGCACATCTCTTAAATTTAGTTTTGGTGGACGTTTCAAAGCCAGTTTGTAGACGTGGTAGGGGACACTTTTGGTTTACTGGAAGCAATTTATGCTTTTCAGTCTGTATCTACTGTAAGACACCAAAAGTTTGTTGAGATACAGAGTGATCTTCATCCAGGAGAACGTGTTTTAGAGATACCTCTTCAAAGTGACACGTTATGGGTATGTAAATATAGAGGAGTAATGTATTTTCAGAAACGTTTTGCTTCAGTTAAAGCAGGTCTGGAGTATTTTTCAAAGTCAGTTAACAAGAAAGAGGCAGCAGAAGCAAAAGGTTTGTTGAAACAGCTTTGTAAAGTGAAGGTGTTGTTTGTGTTACAAATCTTTTCTGATATTCTCGAGCTTGCCAATGGAGCCTCTATGTTCTTACAACAAAAACATGTGGACTTCGGAGGGGCACATAGATTGATCTATGGTCTTGTAAAATCGTTGCAAGAAAAACGAAATGATTATTATTTTAAGGAACTATGGGCGGTTACATGTGACTCTGCTCAGTCGTTAGGCGTGAAAGTTTATAAGCAATCTAGAGTCTCAAGTATTCCAAAGAACTTTTCAGACTACGTTTTATTAATGCCAGTCTCTGCGGAGAAAGAAGAGGAAAATGTCACATTATCAGAGACATGTAAAAGAAATCTTTTTGAAATATTAGACAACATGGTAGAAGAGTTACTGCGTAGATTTACTGAAAATGATTTTGTGTGCAATGCAATGGATGCCTGTAACCCAAGAAGTGAAAACTTCTTAAATTTTGAATATATATATTCTCACGTTCTGTGAAAAGTATAATCTAATCTTCACAAACCCTAAGGTGCTACAGACTGAAATCAGTTTAGCTAAGAATGTATTTAGAGGCAAATATCCAAACACTTCCTCATTCTTTTTTTCTGAACTTCTGAAAATGGAAGTTGCTTTTCCACAGCTACTATTATTTTTCAAGTTGATGCTGACTCTTCCTGTGTCATCTGCTTCTGCTGAGCGCAGTTTCTCTGTTGTGAAACGAATAAAATCCTATTTAAGAGCAACAATGGCAACAAAGAGGCTTTCCAATCTCGCAATTCTTTCAATTGAAAGAGAATTAAGTGGAAAATTACTTCACGACCCTTCTGATGTAGTGAACCAGTTTGCCCAGAATAGAAACAGAAGAATAAATTTATGTGACAGTGAAATATGCTATTTTTTAACCAATGATAGTTTTTAGCCTACTTTTCTCATTTTGCAAAAATGAGGAAAAAGTAGACTAATGAGATCGATCCGGGAAAATGTCTGGCCCCCCCAGATTTAAGCTTCTAGAACCGCCACTGGCTATGACCACTGTTTTCTCACCCGGATCTTCACTCCATATACTTTACATGGAAGGTTCTATAGAGCAGCCCTTGCTATTACAATACACCATACGAGGGATGGGTTATGTGTACTAAATTCTTTTTACAGATTCCAGAAGGGAAGAACACTTGTTTTAAGTAGAATATCTAAAATTCAATAATAGTGGTAGTGCGTAGCTGTACAGTTATAAGAGATACCGCCGTAAAACTTCAAAACCATATAGGTAATAATCAGGGAAGGGTGGCCTTCATAAACTGGATGTTTTCATAATCTTGTTCCCAAATGTAGAAAACATGATTCTTTGTCCTAAGAATATATAACATAAAATTAACCTAGTTGTAAAATAAATTCCAATAACTCAATTTTTCGTAATACTTTTGTGACTAGCAGTAATTCAATTACATGGATGCAAATATATTTACCTTTTAATTGCTATATATTTCCAGATGAATAAACTCCCCTGAGCTGAGTTATTTTCACACATCTTAGCCCCATTCTACATCAAGGATCTAAATCAATTTAACATATTCTCCATTTTCCTAATGGTTCAACATATTACATATTACATTGGGTTACATATAACTAGAGCTGGGATTTCTATGTAATTACATATTTTATGTAATTACATATTTTACATGTTTTTTTCATATTTGTGGGTATTCTACATATTCTTTGTGATATTACATAAAATTACATATTTCAGAGTTTTCCTGTTTTTATATGAAATAAATTGCTGAATTGAAGTTTCACACTTAATGTGGGGCTGTTGTCTGTCCTCTCAACAGGGGGATTAAGGTAATTATGAGTGACAGGTATTTGCGAGGATGATAGGATGATAAGTGCTGTGCATAGCTGCAAGTATTGAGTAAATTGCAAAAAGTGTTGAAGAGAAATCCTGATTATTCAACATTTCACAGTGTGTGCCGAATTCTAAATGGAGATGACGTTGATCCTCCCGAGGACATTTCTCCAGCGAAAATTCCTCTCCTAAAATTTGCCCCAGCTACATAATGTGATGTTGAAAGATCTTTCTCTGCATATAAGAACATCCTAAGTGACAATCACCTTCTATGTCCCCAGAGAACATCGAAAAATACTTACTAGTTCACTGTGCTACAAAATTTAATGAATAAACGTGCTTTGAGTTATGAAAATAATATGTTTCTATTGAATATGTGTCTGATATATTCATATAATATGAGTCCAAAGAACATTGAAAAATACTTAATTGTTCACTGTTCTACGAAATGTAATTGTGATGTTTGAAGTGTTTGGTCTTCGAGTTTTGATGTCTTTGACATTCAGATGTTTTTCTTTGTGTACCTTGTTCTTTGTGAATTAAAGATGTCCTCCTTTCAAATAGCTCTGTTTTAATTTAACTTGTGATAAAGTTGGAGACCAGCAAGAACATTTGGCGTCCAACCGTGGGAAAATTTGTTTAATGTTTTTTGAGTGTGTTACTTCAGTTTATCAGTTATGGAGAAGATTAAAAAGTCTAGAGCAGTTTTAAGACGCGTGTTCACTACGCAGTACGTAACATTGGGGAAGCTTTTCGATGCCGAACACGTGGACAGTCAGCAAGTTCGTAGTCAATTCGGGGTCTTTGAAGACAGTATGCTTACCATAAACCAAAAGGACGAAGAAATATTCGAAAGTCTGCTAGAGAACGACGCGACGGAAGGCGAGTTAGAGACCCATTTGAATGAGGTGAGCCAGTACAAATTAAAGTTTGAAACTATAAAGGTCAAGGTCAGTGACCTCGAAAATCGGTTACTAAAAGTGGCTACCAGTAACGCAAGTGAAATATCGCATACTAATGTTAGGAAATTCAAACTCCCGGTCATCGAGTTTCGGAAGTATGGTGGCGATGTGCGGGAATGGATTCCTTTCTGGAGCCAGTTTAGGAAAGTGCATGAAGACACAAATATACCACCAGAGGACAAGTGTTTGTATCTCATGCAGGCAATGATTCCCGGTTCACGTGCTAATGACATTGTAAGTAGCTATCCACCTTCTGCAGAGAACTATCATTTAGCTATAGAAGCTTTGAAGAATAGGTTTGGCCGAGAGGATATCCTGATAGAAGTGTACATTAGAGAGTTACTTGGCCTAGTATTACAGAATTATAAGAGCAATAGGCTACCTCTTGGAAAATTATATGGCAAATTGGAGAGCCATATGAGGTCTTTGGAAGCATTAGGAGTAACTAGTGGAAAATGTGCATCTATTTTGTGCCCACTGATAGAATCTTGTATGCCCGAGGACTTTTTAAGGGCATGGCAGAGAAGTCAAGCATGTAGTGAGGTGACTCAGGCAGAATGTAGGCTATCAAATTTTAATGACATTTATGAAACTTGAAGTGCAAAATGATGAACGTATTTCTCTTGCTTTATCAGGATTTGAGGTTAAGCCTACACATGTCGGGGCGCACGACAAAAAGGAGCCAAGGAATTCTGTGATAGAAAAACCTCCATACACCGCTGTAGGACTCCTCACAAAGCCAGAGAGTAAGACTACACATTTTACTTGTATATTTTGCGAGTCAAATAGTCATGTTAGTGTGGATTGCTACAGGGCCAGGGATATGTCAATAGATGAAAAAATGAGCCTAATAAAAGATAAGAAGTGCTGTTTTGTGTGTCTGAAACCAAATCACATTTCAACCAAATGCAAATCAAAACCTAAATGTGCAGTGTGTGACAGGAAACATGTGATTCTGTTATGCCCTGATTTGCCACGGAATGTAAATGCCAAGTCTGCTTCAGCATCTGATAAGCCAAGTCCTGCCCAGACGGATCAAGTACTTGCTAGTTTATCATGTGATTTAGGCGTTGTGCTACCAGCACTCAAGGTCATCCTTCGTGGAGAAAGCCACCAGCGAGAAGTGAGAGCAATTGTGGACACGGGATCGCAGAGATCTTATGTTTTGAAAAGCACTGCCAAAGAGATGAAATACAAACCTGTTGGTGAGGAGCAAATCGTTCATTCACTCTTTGGAGGTCAGAGAAGTGATAACTGTTTCCACACCAGGTACAGAATATATTTAAGTAGTCTTGATGGTCAATACAAGTGCAATCTTGAAGCTTTAGATCAGGTCAACATCTGTGACAATTTGCCTTGCCTCAATGGTGAAACCTTGGAGAAATTGAAAGACACAGGTATCACATTATCTGATAGGGCTACTAGAAGGCATCCAGGTCCCATTGAGCTGTTGCTAGGGGCTGATGTAGCAGGCAAGCTGTTCACTGGAAAAGTCAAAGATCTTACCCCTGGACTCGTTGCTGTACACACCCGTCTTGGATGGACGGTATTGGGTAAGGTATCTGAAAGACCTGAAAGAACTGATTCCGCTCTCATGGTGATATCTATGCTAGTCAACGATGTATCTATTGCCGACATGTGGAAGTTGGATCTCATCGGAATTACAGATCCAGCAGAAAAAAGGACTAAGCTAGAGCTACAAGCTGAAGCTGAGCGACACTTTTTGGAGACTGTTGCGACGGATGATACAGGTAGATACCAAGTTCACTTGCCATGGTTGGATGGGCACCCCGCTCTCCCAAGTAACCTGAATTTAGCACTTAATAGACTTGACAACTGTGAAAAAACTAAAAGGTGACCAGTGTTATGATGAGTACCAGCAGGTTTTCGAGGAATGGCTAGATGAGGGAGTGATTGAGAAGGTTCCAATGTCTGATCTTGAACAGGGAGGTCATTATCTTCCTCACAGGCATGTCCTGAAGGAGAACAGCACAACCAGGGTAAGGCCTGTATTTGACGCCTCTGCTCATGAAAAAGACGCTCCTTCGCTAAATGATTGTTTCGAAAAGGGACCAAATTTGATTGAGCAAATTCCTTCGCTGTTGTTAAATTTTCGCATGAAAAAACTTGGTGTGGTTGCTGACATTAAAAGGGCATTCTTGCAAATAAGTCTGAATCCTTCTGATCGTGATTTTCTTAGATTTTTGTGGCGAGACAAAGATGGCAATCTTGTAATATTTAGACACAAAAGGGTTGTGTTTGGAGTAACGCCAAGTCCCTTTTTACTTGGGGCGGTAATACGCAATCAATTGTTGACGGCACTTGCAAGGTGTGAAGAGGGAGGATCACAATACTCGCAAACTACAATTCAGACATTACTTGATGGCTTTTATGTGGACAACCTTCTTAGCTCAGTGGATGATGAGATGGAACTAAAACGACTTGTCAATGAAGCTACAGCCCTAATGAGTGAATGTAAATTTGATCTTAGGGGATGGGAATTTTCTGATCCTTTCTGTGCTCCAGAAACAAAACTTTCTAATGTCCTTGGCCTCATATGGGACAGAAGAAATGAATCCTTGAGTATTAGCCCTGGTAGCTTAAATGTTTGTGTTACTAAGGTGACTAAGCGGATTATCCTGTCGTTCGCACACAAGGTCTTTGATCCAATTGGCTTTACCTGTCCAGCTACATTGTTTCCGAAAATTTTACTGAGGACATTGTGGGAACTTAAACTGAGCTGGGATGAAGAGGTACCTAGCCAAATCCAAACAAAGTTCTTATGATGGCTGGAAGAATTGCCTAGTATTTTGCAAATCAAGATTCCTAGGTGGTTACCAGGATCAAGCAATGTTCACAAATGGTCTTTGCACACATTCTGTGATGCAAGTGAGGTACCATATGCCGCTGTTGTGTTTCTTCGAGTAGAGACGGAATTTGGTGTGAACGTCCAGTTGATCCAGGCTAAAGTTCGATTGGCACCTATAAAAAGGATGACTATACCACGATTAGAGTTACTAGCGGCTACTATTGGTGCTAGAATTCACCACTCTGTGAGGGAAAGCTTTCCGGAGGATTGTCAATCTGTTTTCTGGAGTGACTCGTCGACAACCTTAGCCTGGATACGAAGAGAAGACCAGTGGGCTCCTATTGTTTGGAATCACACCATGGAAATAAGAAAACTGACAAAAGTCGAAGAATGGCGTTTTGTACCTGGCACCTTAAACCCAGCAGACTTACCTTCAAGAGGGTGTTCAGGGAACAAGCTCTTACAGTCTTCCTGGTGGGAGGGTCCAAAATGGCTTAGCGGATTACCTGATTGTTGGTTGTTGTCCCTGGATGTAAATTATGATGAAGAAATTATTTCTAAGGAAAGAAGAAAAACTGTGGTTTCCATGTCTAATGTCTCTGAGAATCTTAGTTCAGACTGGTATTTTAAGTACTTTTCACAATTCGAAAAATTGGTTCGAATGAGCGCATGGATGTATAGGTTCATTCACAATTGCAAAGCTTCTCAGTCGCAACATTTTGTCAGGAAACAAGGTTCCCTATCTGTGGATGAAATCATGCAAGCTGAAGTGAGAATTTGGAAATATGTTCAACGTGAGTGTTTCTCAAGTGTTGCGGATAAGTGCATCTCGGCTTTACAACCTTTTGAGGATCTAAGTGGGCTTTTACGCTTGAAGACTAAAGTATCCTATCGCCCTGATTCAATGGACTTCCGTTTTCCTGTTGTACAACGTCTGATTCGACATATTCATGAGAAACAATGTCACGTGGGAGTCCAAGGCCTTCTTGCAATTCTCAGAGAGAAATATTGGGTAATGGGTGAGAGAAAGACTATTCGTTCCGTTGTGTCCAAGTGCATCGTTTGTAGGAGGCAAAACTCCAAAAGGCTGGATGCACCGGCACCCCCTTTACCTGTTGACAGAGTACGAGAAGCAGCAGCTTTTGAAATTACAGGCGTAGATATGGCAGGGCCTATTTATCTCAAGAACAATCAAAAAGCTTGGGTATGTCTCTTTACATGTGGTGTAGTAAGGGCAGTGCATTTGGAACTCGTTTTGTCCTTATCAACTGACAGTTTTCTGCAAGCTTTAAGACGATTTGTTGCCCGGAGAGGTCGACCTGTGAGAATTTTTAGTGACAATGGGACTAATTTCACAGGTGCCAAAAATGCATTTTGGAAAATTGATTGGGACAAAGTGTTGGAGTATTGTTCAGTGGAAAGAATAGACTGGAAATTTAATCCTCCTACAGCTGCCTGGTGGGGTGGTTGGTGGGAGAGAATAATTGGCTTAACTAAACAGTTGCTGAGGAAGGTGCTCCGTCGATCATCTCTGTCTCATCCAGAGATGGAAACTGTGCTGTGTGATTGTGAGTGTGTCCTGAACTCTCGTCCACTCACCTACCAATTGGATTCAGATGGCCTACAACCCACACCTATTACTCCAGCAATGTTCATTCAAGACATCAGGCAAGCAGGAATGCCCGAGTGTGATGTGATTGAGTCGACTAATCTGGAACAAAGACTGAAGTATCGTGCCAAAATTAAGGAAGATTTGCGGAGACGTTTCCGTAATGAGTACCTTGGTCAGCTCGTACAGAGAAGCAAAGGTAAAGAGTTTCCTGATGTTAATATTGGTGACGTGGTTCTTGTTGGGAATGACAGTGATAAACGGTTAGATTGGCCTCTGGCTACTGTGAGTGACTTGTTACCAGATCAAGAGGGCACAGTTCGACTTGTCAAATTGAAAACAGCCTCTGGAGAGCTACTTCGACCCATTCAGAGGATCTACCCCATACTTGAGGCTAAAAGTGAAAGTGTCATGCCTATTGAGGAACTGCTACAAGTGAAAGTGAAGACACCACCAACTTCCAAAAAGGATGGTGCCAATATAACTGTGACACGAAGTGGAAGAACAGTTGTGTTACCTAAAAGATACTTGGACTGAGATCTTGAAGTTTGTGTTTGCTTTACTGCAGTGTGTACAGTTGTTATTGGATTCTTGTTTAAAATGTCGTAATTTCCATGTGTTTCTAGTTGCTTTGGTAAGTTAATTGTTTCTGTTTTTGTGCATATTGTAAGCTAACTTCATACCATTTCAGTTAGCTTAGGTGGGTGGATGTGATGTTTGAAGTGTTTGGTCTTTGAGTTTTGATGTCTTTGACATTCAGATGTTTTTCTTTGTGTACCGTGTTCTTTGTGAATTAAAGATGTCCTCCTTTCAAATAGCTCTGTTTTAATTTAACTTGTGATAAAGTTGGAGACCAGCAAGAACAGTAATATAAAGCGTGTTTAGTGTGTTGTAACTGACAAAATGGTAAGTTTATATTAATTATATGATATTACATATTTTGCCCAATCTACATATTTTGCTACATATTTTGGTGCTTTTTGTTACATATTTATGTACATATTATGCCACTTGATATTACATAAAAATCCCAGCTCTACATATAACACACTGCAGTTTCCTTCAGGGGCGTTCCAAGAGAATAATTTCGGGGGAGATAGTTTGATCTGGATGTAGGTATAGACTGCCTTATGTAGTGGCTGGCTAAACGGCTTCTCAATAGGGGTGACAAATCAGACTTATAGGGAGGATATATCCCCTATGCCCTCTCCTAGGTACGGTAGACATTAAGAAGCCCCACTACTCGAACTACTAGTTGGTCTGTTGTCAGCCAGTGCAGTGCACTGGAGTCAAACATAAGTCAAACATTACCTTCTCTTTGAATAGCATAATTCGCATCACCATAGAGATGCAAAGTAAATGGTTCAATGGACTCTCACAAAAGAGCAGGTAAGTCTACTTTCAAATAACATTGCCTCAAACAGCTGGAATGTGGAACTAAAAAGGCGCGCGCATAGCGACGAAGCGCTTCGTCAGTAGCACCACCGCGTGGTAGAAATCGTGATGAACCATTTCGTCAATAGCACTCTGAGGGTTTCACTTTGCTGGGATGATTAAGTTGCCAGAAAATCTCATTGTGTTGGATTGGTGACACTTCTTGAATTTTGAAAGGCGAAAGTAGAAAAATATTTATTACTATACTGTATCGTGAAGAAGATTACCAACTAGCCACCAAATGGCATTTCTTTGCTACAAGTTGCTGAAAAGTTCCAAGTGATGGTGTAGAGGGCACATTAAACTGATTAGCTGCACAAACTGGTATTCAGGGATTGGCAATTTCAAATCCCAAAGAACTTTGTGAGTGGGCAATATGTCATATTTTTGGAAATGTATTTTCATATACTAACTTCATTGTGCTATTCCTGTTAATAGCAAAATTGCAATAATGTAAAAAGTATTCTACTTCACTTGAGGTCCTCAAAGAAGTCTATATTCATTGTGCGACGACACCTGCAAGACATTAGCACTATGATCCTTCCATTAGCAACAGCAGCAGCATTGGCTAACAGTGAGGTAGTAAGAGCATATTTTGAGTGGCTTTACTGTACTTTTAACTAGCTAATTTTTTATACTTCCACCTTATGACTTGGGTAGAATAAAGATAATGATAAATACAATTTTAATTTAAAAGTTCATAAAAATCAAAAGGTTGCAAATATTTATTATTTTGAGTTCAAATATATTTAATTATTTTTCTTCAAGTAGGCTATGCTACTTAAAATGTAACCAACTTCAGTTAGTATTACAAGTCCTCTTGTACTTTTAATAAATCTATCTTTGATATTTTTTTCTCTGATTTGTGTTGTAGTCCATAAGGAAATATAAAATATTTGTATGTATGTGCGAAGCTTTGATTTTGACCCCCTTAACATAGAAACAGTAGCTTATACGTAGGCCTACACACTAATGCATATAGGTATTATATACATACTGTGAGTTAAATATAAAAATATAAGCAATTTTGGGATCATTGAAGATTTTTGACCAACTGCTTTGCATTGGAAAGACTCTATAAGCATATAGGAAAATGAACCTTGTTATGCTTTCACGGAAGAGCATTGTCAGATACGTGATTTTGCAAGTTCAGTGACAATATTCTCAGCATAGTCGAATCATGACTGTCTTCTTCTTGCACCAAAGTCAAATTAAAATATCTTTTTCTTCTCCATTTCCCGTTTCCAGTTCCCTGGGTCGGGTTGCGAATCAAGGACCTCCACAGTTGTCTATCCCTCCACCATTCATTTCCTTCTTTCAATACTTCTTTTTCTTTTACTCCTCTTTTCACCGTATCTATCCACCTCTTTCTGGGCCTTCCTCATGGTCTTCTTCCTGGTATTTTTGCCAGAAATATTCTTTTTGGTACTCTATATTCTTCCATTCTCATCATATGTCTGTACCACTTCAGCTTACTGGTTTCTATCTTGTCTTGCAGTTTTGGGAACCCAGTTCTCTCCTTAATGTCCACATATCTGATTTTATCCCTCCGTGTCTTCCCAATTATTCCTCTGAGGAACTTCATCTCGGCTGCTTGGATTCGGCTTTCATCGCGTTTTGTTGTGGTCCAAGTACCTGCTGCACATGTCAAAATTGGTGTGTAATACATTGAGAATAGAACTTTTCTTGCATTTCTCTGGGACTTCCTGGTTCCATACTAAAACTCTCACACACTGGTAAAACCCATTAGCTTGTTGGATTCTCTTTCCAATTTCTTCATTTATTGTACCATCTTCTGTGAGTATGCTCCCCAAATACTTAAAGCTTTTTACCATTTCCAATGGATTTCCATTGACTTCAATATTCTGTCTTCCTTCTCTCTTGTTTCTTGTCATCACTACAGTCTTATTTTCATTCCATATTTCTCTATCTCTTGATTCCATACAGTAACTTGTTCTTGCACTTCTATTTCATTTTCTTCCCATATTACTATGTCGTCTGCAAAGAGTAAGGCCTTAGTCTCCTTGCTTCCCATTCTTCGTTTCACACTCTTGTGGATTTCATCCATGACAGTTATAAACAGTATAGGGGATAACACACTTCCTTGTCGAAGTCCTGTTTCAACACTGAACCAGTTTGTTTGTCCTAGCTTGGTCTTCACACTACTTACACACTTTTCATACATGGGAAATTTGTATTTCTGCTCTGCATACCCTGGTTTTTATCAATGCGTCCCAGACCAATCTTCGTGGTACACTGTCGTATGCCTTCTCAATATCTAGAAATGTCATCACCAAATCCTTTTTGAACTCCTATCTTCTCTCCATCATGTTACTTAGAGCAATTATTAGATCGAAGGTTGATCTATCTCTTCGGAATCCATGTTGTTCTTCCTCCATTTCTGCCTCAACTTTCATTCTCACTCTTTTCCCTAATATCCTCTCAAAAATCTTTGCAACATGGAAAATAAGTGTGATTCCCCGATAATTGTTACATACTTTCTTATCACCCTTTTTGAATACTGGAATTATCAGACCCTTCCTCCAATTTTCTGGTACTTGTTTCTCCTTCCATATCACACAAAATAGTTTATACATCCAATGTAACCCTACTGGTCCAGCTGCCTTTATCATCTCTGTAGTCACTTCATCCACTCCTGGTGCTTTACCATTCTTCATCTTCTTTAGGGCTTCTTCTATTTCGAACATTGCTATGTCTTCATTTCGGTTTTCTTCCACCTCTTCTTCTTCATGTTCTTCCTCTTCAGCTAGTTTCTTGAATTTGACGTTAAGTAATTTAGCGAAATACTCTTCCCATTACTGAAGTATATCCTGTGTCAAAATATGTCCACTGTCCGTCTTCATAAATTTTGTTTCTTCTCTTATATTAAAATATATCATATAATAATCAATGGCATTGTTCTTGACAGCAGCCATTTCATCTGCCACTTGTCACTCTGTTCATGTTTTGGTCTACAAGAGGCTTCACAATATCTTTCCATGCTATATTTTGAGCATATAGATAACTTCTGCATGAAAATACTGCCAACTGTTTACTTGAGGGGCTCAGATGTTTCGTGTTATAATTGTGTGTATTCTGTTTCCTTTAGGCTGCAGAGCAAGCTGTGTTGGAGCTGAAACAACTTCCATATTATGATGAGAAGAGGTTATAAGGTCCCGGAAAACCACAAATATTTTCTCTAGAAATATTGCTGAGTTTTTCTCTGCTGTTATTTATTAAGTCAAATTTTGTACTGCCATTGCTGTATGAACATGATGTGGTTGAGGAAGACTGGCCAAATGTGAGTAAGACTTTAGGATTACAAGAATAGAGATTTCAATCCAGAATTCATTCTCATGATTAGCATGAACAAATAATATCAATATACTGTATTTACATGTGTATGCCACGCTGTTGTATAAGCCGCACACCGTGGTTTTATAAAATTGCTTTCAGAGAAAAAGTAGAGGAAGTGCAATGAAGCAATTAAAAAGGCACATGTTTTTCGTTAGAATTTTTAAATTACCGCATTGTGCCTGTTAACTACTGGTACGCCATGGCAAGCCACTTTGCACCAATAAGCCAACGTACACATATGTGAAATTTGAGAACAGTGCAAGCATGAGATGTACCTCGGGTCGTCCTGTGTGTGTTTGCGAGATACTAGCAACATTGTCCTCAATTTCCATGCGAGGGAAGGGAAGAGAAATAATAAAAAATCAGGCCAGAGCCTTCGGTTAAAATATTGTAGCTAATTATTTTATTTTCAAAAATTGTAGTCATTACTTATTGAATAACCGGAAGCCTCCGTGGCTTAGGCGGCAGCACGCCGGCCTCTCACCGCTGGGTCCGTGGTTCAAATCCCGGTCACTCCATGTGAGATCTGTGCTGGACAAAACGGAGGCAGACAGGTTTTTCTCCGGGTACTCCGGTTTTCCCTGTCAAAATTTCATTCCAGCAACACTCTCCACTATCATTTCATTTCATCTGTCATTCATTTAATCATTGCCCCAGAGGAGTGCGTCAGGCCTCGGCAGCCGGCACAGTTCATATCCTCGCCGCTAGATGGGGGCTTCATTCATTCCATTCCTGACCCGGTCAGAGACTGGAAGCAGGCTGTGGATTTTCACTTATTGAATAACCCTCCTATGACTCGTAGGGATCCGGGCAGATGACCCCGTAGTTCCGCCCCTTAAAACAACAATAACTAATAAAACTCGTAGGGATTCCAGAAAAAATTGAAATAAAACAAACACTCCTGTGGAGAAAATCACCCTAGGCACTGATTCGTACTGTCGACCTATCCTAGTCAATGTTGCGTTTCAAAACAAAAATTCAAAAAATTAAATTAATATTTTCGGAAATAGACAAGTCACGTTGAACGTGGACAAATCACAGTTCAAATTAACCTGCTATTCACTTCCTGTAGCTATAGCACAAGCTATTGATATCGCGTCAGGAGATGGCAGTTGGATTTGAACTGCAGATGTCTTCCCGCTCACTGCGTATCGCGCATTCCAAAAACATTAAGTTGGTTACTATTTGCTTCACTCACTCAGCACATTCCTTCTATCACTGGCTGCATGCCGTCTGCTTCAGTGACAATCATTGGCATGCAGGAAGCCGATATATTTAGGTTTGGAATACGTGGGCGGCGCATGCGTACTGCAAGACCCCCCTGCACCCCGCCACAGCGTGTTGTGCGATATCAATACTAGACCTCGTGAGATACCCTCACTGACACTACATTAAAAATGACATTTTCCTCTTCAAAATAATGAACTGGGTTTCGTACCATCGAAATGCGCTTTATACTTGAATATGCGCTTAAAATAATAATTCTCTGGCTAGCTACAATGATTTAAATGGAAAAATATAATTATTTTCTCAAAACTTATTATTATTATTATTTACAAATACTTAAAAAAATTCTATAAACTGGAAAATTCTCTAATCTTTATCTGGGCATGGTTAATTTATTCTCAGTTGATAATTTGTGTGACAAAATAATATTCCTCATTTTGTAGCAATCAAATGGGAAGCGGTAAAATATCACAAGTTGCATGGCTTCAACTCATATTTGTCTGAGGGCTCTGATTCAACTTTACAGAAATATTCTTTCTTGCCTTAACACACTATTCGTCTTAAATACAAATTTTATGAACAAGATGGCTTTTATACAATCTTATTATATAATACGCTAAGGTGTATGTTTCACAAAACTCAAGCTCCTAAACCAGAGGGAGTTAGAAGGTGTGGTGTGTACCAAAATCTTCCAAATCGTCTAAATAGTACAGGAAAAATCTTGCGTATCTTGAAAAGTCTACGGAAATATATTTATTTGTTTATAAAGTGCTTTTAAACAATTAAACAAGATGATAGCCCTTGGCAGAACTTTGTCGCCTAAAGCCCGCATAGCACTAGGGCCGGGCGGGTAGTCTGTACACATGGGGCGCACAAAACCCATTATACGAGAGTTCTCGCATGGGCCCGCTAGTGTATTATATAATACGCTAAGTTCATCCTATAAAAATCTCAAGCTCCTGAACCAGAAGGAGTTAGAAGGTGCGTTTTGTGCCAAAATCTTCCAAATCGTCTCAATAGTACAAGAAAAATCTTGCATTTCTTGAAAGGTCAACGGAAATATATTTATTTGTTTAACAAGTATGTTTAAACAGAACTATGTAGCGTCCAGCCCGCATAACACTAGAGCCGGGCGGGTTATCTGTTCACATGGGGTGCACACAACCCATTGTGCATTGAAAAGCATATTCAAACAGTTACCCACAACAGTGACGAATTGCACTCTGATTTCATAACTATCGACAATTTGTATAAAAAGTACGTAAATTAATCAAATAAACATATTTATAGAAGCCCGCATAACAGTAATGCCGGGCAAGTGGTTAATAAACAGGCGAGATTTCTCGCACAGGTCCCCCAGTTTTCATAAATAGGCAAATTTTATGATTTCAAGCTTAGCTAAATTGGCATCTCTTCTAGACAGTTAAATATGAATGTGGTAATTATTCTGCTTGATAGTATGGACGGTACTGTGCTTGCGGATATGATAGTCACTGTATAACATTATTATTATTTATTTAATTCATCTAGTTCAATGGAATAACGTCGCACACACTGCGAAAAATTCTTGGAGAAACTACACCACCACCAGGGATAAGAGACTTGAACACCTCCCAAGATTCAAGACAATAACATTCTTGATATCTTTACAACTATAACCCTGTTACAATTAGGTGGAATTCTCAGAAATCATAAAAACATTTTCTTCTAGCTGTAATTTCTATATCTGTCACTTGTCATCAGAGAGATTTCTTTACATATTGTCGACTGTTATGCCCATCAGACAGGAATATCGGGGGACCGCAGACCACCAACAGCCTTCTTGACGCCCCCATCCGTCGAACCCATACACTGAGAGGATGGGATGTGTTCTCAGACTAGCCCGCACGAGACTGCTACACACGGGTAGTGTCGGGTTGAGTGAGAGGTAAGTGGTTGATAAAATCCGCCCAAGGAACACACCCCCAGAATACAAAGTTAACAATAAGAAGTCCAGTCTTGAGTAAAAGAACATAACATTTATTCAAAAGAACAAATCCCTAGCCTACTTCGGAGGGTAAAAATCGGCTAATCCGTAAATCTAATAAAAGAAATAAGTAATTAAATCCCTGAGCTTAATCTAAGTTAAACCTCCTCGAAGACCTTTTCACAAAAATAATTAATCCACAATCATGCTAGGAATGTGATACGGAAATATCTCCCTACGCAATACAAAGGTTTATGAAAAATATCAATAATGACACCCTGAATCTTCTGCAAAACAAATGAATTTAATCGTTGACTATAGCAAGTACAGTGGAACCTCGTTAGTATGTTCTTCAAGGGACTGGAAAATTTGAACATAAAAAGCGGGAAAACGTACTGCTGAAAAATTATAACTAAATCTCATTAGCTTGTTTCAGTAAGGGAAAAGTAAAAAAAGCGTTAATCGGAAGTACGTACTATCGAATATAAAATTTAAAACACCTACAGAATTATTGTATTACAGAACTGGTTTACACAGCACAGAGAAACGAGAGCAATGAAAACAAGAGAAAAATGTACTACCTACCGGTACCGTACTCTTAATTCAAATTCTGTAGTCATCATCATCATCTTGTACAGTTTCCAGCCCCAGGCTGGGTCTGTTTGGAACATAAGCCTCGCCACTTAGTCCTTTCTTCCCACCACCTCTCTGCTGTCACTCTGGTCCAGTCCTCACCTCTCTTCTTGACACATTCCTCCACTCCTTTCAGCCATCTATCTCTTGGTCTTCCCCTTGGTCGTTTCTTCTGCATCTGCATGTCATGTATCCTCTTGGGAATCTTCTTCTCTTCCATTCTCTTTAAGTGTCCATACCAACTCAGTCTTGATGTCTCAATCCTACCTTGCAAGGGCTCCTCTTTCACTATTTCCCTGACCTTTTCATTCCTCACCCTGTCTCTTCTTGTTACTCCGATCCTACTTCGCAGGAACTTCATTTCACTTGCCTGTATTCTGCTTTTGTACCCTCTGAATAGTTTAAATGTTTCCAGATAGCTGTTAAATTTTGATATCAATGAGGCATCTCCACCGGATTGCTGTGCGGCAACTCTCCCACATGTCACGTAGAGACGCTGCACCCTCCTGTTGTTGTACCTCAAGGCTAACATGTCCAAAAATAAGCTTACTATCTACTACGTTATAGTAACGGTTGAGGCTTCTTATGTACTAAAAACAGCTGATTTAAGGATTTGATACCAACTTAATATACAATAAACGAACACAAGGAAAAACTTTGTCAGGAGAAACATGCCCTCACCTTATGTTATCAATTAATATTTGCATAATATGCGAGCAACTTGCACCACTCCTGCAGACAGTGGTTATTGTTAAGACACCAAAGCATACACATCTAGCTGCAACGAGGGGAACCTATGGCTACAGTGTATGCGGCGTCTGTACCGGAGCGGCATCTGTACCAGATTTACCTTATTGATGCAAAAGGAAATTTGATTTAATTATTATTTAAATGATGCATTGTTTTGACTTCCCTTTGCCGCGTCATTTAACCAACCCTAGTTAAATGATGAGTCTTATATACTGTACTGGTAACACACATTTTAGGTGGTCCATATACAATTTCCTCATGTATGACATGCATCCACATTTTAAACTTCATTTTTTGGAGAAAAAAAAGGCATGCGGCATACACTCATAAATACAGTATCTATCTTTGGCATTTTCCTATATATAAGGGCTGTTGAAATGAAATGACAACTGATGTTTAGAAATGAACACCATATGTATCAGCAGTATACACTACAATCACAGCATACAGTTGACAGTTTGGGGATTCTTCCACAGCATCAAAAAATCAATCACGACCAAACTATACCAACGTTACGATAGACTTTAAAAAATAATTCAAGTTAGTCCAAACCAGCACTGAATGATTTTCACCTTTTTCGAGAATTGAAGGTATGGTTGGGCGGCAACACCTCACCAACAAGGAAACATTTCAGGAAACTGTCCAGACGTACCCACCTCAGTGGCGGCAGAATTTTTTGTCGAGGGCATTGGAAAGCTGGTGTAACGATACGACAAATGTTTCAATCGTTTTGGCGATTATGTTGAGACATATGAATAAAACAAGCAAACATTTAGTAGTAAAATCAGTATGGTATGTCAATCTGTTATTTTTATACAGTCCATCGGAACTTGAAAAGAAAAAAAAAAAAAAAAACAGCCCTCGTATGTACTATGCGCGCGCTTTCAATAGTACAGCAGGGGGCCAAGGCCGCCGCAGCAGTTATTAACAAAACTGCCGCTTGCCGTTCTTACTTTATATGAAAGACCCTGTACTTGAGAATAAAGCATATGGTAGAATAATATTGTATAGTTGATAAGAAATGATTGCAAATAAAAGGTAGTCAGCGTTGTTGTGTGAGTTTTAAGTAAGCCAAGCCATATGTGCATTTCGAATATTGCTCAAGGATCAGTGTTTTGTGTATAATTATATTGTTAATACATTGTCTATAACTGTAAATACTGTATGTAAAAATATTTGATGTAGAATAATGTGCATATTATATAATAAGATCGGCTCGGATGTTTAAGACCTAAAAATAGCTCAAATTTGCAAGCAAATATGACCTTAAAAGTGACAAAATATTACTCAAAAATGACAAAATATGACCTAAAAGCGACAATCCTTTCGAGATCAAATTGTTAACTAAATTCTCTATTCCTATTTTCATATTAATTTTCTGAATATACATGTCTAAGTGGTTATTTACAGTCTATTTCCTTCGACTCACCTGTCAAACACGTGAGAATACATACCTATAAAACATGTTCACTAAATTGATGTTGTCGACTGGCATTGCTGCTGTGCTTTGCCGTGTTACAAAGCTGCTGCACATTAAACCATTTTTTCAGCCACGACTTTCACTTCACACAACTTGCAAAGCCCATACTAATTATAATATCGTATGGCCTCGGGTGCCGTGTGCAAGCTTTGTTATTTGCACCCAGAGGGCAGCTTGCATGTCAAATTTTGTCATTCCTGGGAATGCTGTGAAAGTCAAGGAGGTGAGATATGTAAGCTCCTTGACTTTCTAGTAGAGAAAGGAGGAACTTTGTGTTGGCGGAAAATCCCGAGACTAATTTTGCCATTATGAACACGGCCTACTGATTTCAAATGGGTTCTTTAACATGTCAACAACGTACGACATGCGTGCCGTGATTTTTGTCGCCTTTCAAAAATCACTTACCACGACCAGGAGCGAACTTGCAAGCTTGGGTTGGTAGTCCTCCACGATAACCACTCGCCCACCGTGGCAAGCGCAAACCCATATTCTTTGGGCAAAACAGAACTGAACCATCTGTACAAAAATATTCTTCTCCAAATTCCTTAATAACGCTTCGTAACTTAACACTAGTAGAAGTCTTTTCCTTAGGCGTACTGGAGTGCGATTCACCCTAAACTGACGCTTGTTCAAGTAAAAGAAGGAGATGTAACTAGCCAACTGCTGGGATGGGTTTTACTAGATTATTTCTGTCTCTACCAGTGCGACCATCCAGCCGAGTACAGTGTGGTGGCACAAGTGGTGTATTGAGGTGTAGGACCTCCATCCCATACAAAAGGTATTCCACTTGCATTAACTATTTGATTTGTTGAACAATCTCCGTCAATCAATACATTGATTATGTGCTACAACGCACTAGTTATGGGACATGTTTCGAACCCTGGAAGGGTCCTTCATGAGCCACAAAATTGACGCCGTTAAAACATTATACATAAAACACTGAAGAAGGTAAAAGGAACATCATGCACATACAGTCACTCATAAAAACACAATACAGTCTTGAACTAATTAAACATAATACACATTAAAAACTTTAAAATATTTTTGTATAGTTCATTCTCTTCCTGTCTTCAGTTAATCAGACTATTGTCATGAAATCCTGTCCATTTCAAGAGTCCTTTGCTTGGCGCGGTATAAGATGGGATGTTGTTCTTATGGTCAAAAAGTGCCATTATTTGTATGAGGACGAAAAAATCACGCAAACATTCCCATTTTGACCATAAGAACAACTTCCCATCTTATACCGCGCCAAGCAAAGGACTCTTCAAATGGACAGGATTTCATGACAGTAGTCTGATTAACTGAAGACAGGAAGAGAATGAACTATACAAAAATATTTTAAAGTTTTTAATGTGTATTATGTTTAATTAGTTCAAGACAGTATTGTGTTTTTATGAGTGACTGTATGTGCATGATGTTCCTTTTACCTTCTTCAGTGTTTTATGTATAATGTTTTAACGGCGTCAATTTTGTGGCTCATGAAGGACCCTTCCAGGGTTCGAAACATGTCCCATAACTAGTGCGTTGTAGCACATAATCAATGTATTGATTGACGGAGATTGTTCAATAAATCAAATAGTAATTTGTCAATACGGACCAAAATGACACCAAATATTCCCAAGTCTTGCATTAACTGCCGTTGTGACATCCAGATTCAATTTCTGCAAACACTAGTTGCTGTTGCACACCTACAGCTGCCGTCAAACTACCGAAATATGACGTTCTTACAAAAAAAATGCTCAAAATATGACCTAATGATAAAATATGTTTGAAATATGCATTTATGTGACAAATAAAACCCACTGTATTATGACAATAATCACTTGATTTGCATCAGAAGCCAATCGGGTATGAAAATAGAGGCAAAGAAAAAAATATGACTTTTCCTAAACATAAGAGCCCTAATAATAAGAATCTCGTTGTTGTATGTGCCTGCTAATCCCAAGGTTGCAGGATCAGATCCCAGCACCGTCATTTGATATTTCAGGGTGCTTAAATGCATGTGACTTGCCAGTCCTGCACCCTGGCATCTTTAAAACCACCATTCATTTCTGAAAGTTGTTCTTTTGTATACATTTTTAAGAATAAAGCATTATCATTAATCTACAAGTAAAAATAATACTGCCTCTGATAACATGCTGTCAGGTGATGAGCCTCTTGAATGTATAGGTAATTTCTTCATAGTGTATTTTCTGACTTAGTGTGTAAGCCAACACCATTGTATGCAGCAGAAACACATTTCTTTTTGTACACTGTAGGAAAATGAATACCTTTTAGTAGTAATGGAAATAAATTGTATTATATGGAGTACTGCTCGCATACAAGGAGGTATTGTAATTAGCACTTGTTTGCAATGTTGATAAAGCATCTCTCCAACATTCTGTCCCCTTCAAAAACTTGTTTTCAACCAAGTCTCTTAATTACTGCAGAATTCAGAGAGAGATAAAAGGGTTGTCTGTCTTATTGACAGGTCTGAACCTCCGAGGAGGTGTGCCTGAGCCAGAGTTTCCTTTCCATGGAGTGGTTAGTTGGTTTCTGCTCTTCCTTCCCTTCCTCTGCCAACAGCACTTGGTCCCCAAAAACCAGTCATTCATCCAAGTTCTGACCTTACCCTATGTTGCTTAACTTCAGAGCTAAGGAATACATTTTAATTTCAAAGATTTGTGGGTAGATGCACTTTTAACCCTTAATGCTTGATTTTTGTTGTTTTAGTGATTAACAACGAATCATCACATAAGTGTCAGAAGGGTTTTGCTCTCATTCCTTGTCCCCATTATTGTCATAGACAAACGAGTGACTCTGAGGAAAGACAACTTTAAGCAAACAAAATGGGGAAATTTTACATGTCTTCACTTTTCATTGAGAGTGCACATCTTCTTGTCGCATGTGTGGTCTTGGGATATGCATAGTAACTTTATGTCCTGATGGCTTCATTTCAATTCCAACAGCTCCACCATGGAGTTTCTTTATTCCGTATATAAGGGTCAGGATATGGGACATGCAGCATTTTGACTGTCAAATCATCCTAGAAGTGGTTTTCCTTAGATTGCTCGTCAGTCAGCAAGCCAACTAATTATGGGAGCCCAATTGTATTGGACAGATAACATTAATACCAAAATCACTTATGAAAATAGGCCAAGAATATAAAAAGCACTAAAAATTTCTAAATGTTGCACTTATATAATTACTGTAAGGAAAAAGATATTTCATTATTCACTCGTGTTGTGGAATCTTCAGTCCTTAGACTGGCTTGATGCAGTGCTTGCTCCATGCCAAAATTGTATTATCATCCCATAATAAGTATAGCAGAGATGTGTTTCAGTGTAATCCTTTGTGTTTAATGTCTTGTGAACAGTTGTGTGATTAACTAGTGAATTAATTGTTTTAAAATGCATGATGCATGCTCTTATAAACTCAGGAAGATATCTCAATCCTTTTGATATGTATTGTGAAAACATATTTTTGAAACTTATTTTCAAATACTGTACTTAAGAAATATTTCAATAAATATTTTCTTCTTTTAAGAATTGATTTGTGTTGTCATTTTTCACTGACTCTTCAATCAAAATACTTTATTGATTCAACAAATGAACTTCCAGTGACACATTGACCCAAATCAAGAAGTTGGTGTTGTGGACAAATGCTTAGCAAGTACCTCATCCAGAAAAGCTTTAAAAGAGGTTCCGTATTGACTTATAATTGCAATAAAACAATCTGTTAGGTCTGTCCGCCCAGTCAACACAAATTTAATTATTATTTTTTAATTAATTGGCCATGTTTTGAGCCATCCTTTTTAGCTCAACTTCATTTATTTTATCATTTAAACGTTACAATTTGAAAATCTTTATATAAAATTCTATGGTCCTCATTTTAAACTTAAAATACGGAAGTTTTTTTTTAATGTACAAATTTGACAACACTTCTTCTTGAGGTCTTGAAAGCTTAGAAACACACAAATATTTGTTCAAATGTTAGTCTTAAATATAGCCAGCATGTCTACTTCAAATAAAATGAAGATTTGTTTAATACTGTGTCAATTTATCAGTGGTTTCTGCAAAAATATTTATTTGCCTAGAGTATTTCACGGTTGATATTTTAGTTTTGTGTGTACATATTTTGATGTAGCAAACAGGCTTATTTTTTTTCTTCTACTGTAGGGCATTAATTTGGATGAAATTTGTAGATGGAGGCGTCAACGAGAATACCCAAGTGAGAGTTGATGTGCGTGTATTACCTCATCCGGTACATAGTAATTTTAGGCAGAATGTAATGCGTGCAGACCAGCATAACTGTAATGTTCACTACTGGGAAAAGAGAAACACAGAACACTCTTTGGGAGGTTTCCAATTCATGCAAGATTTATTGTGGAAAGAGTTCATATCAAATACGTGTAATAACAACAATTTCAGACCAAGAGCTGAAGTGGTAAGTCCACTGTTGTACTTTCCAGGGAAATTGTTGTCCATCTTGTAGAGCATGTTTTATTGTGGGCAGTGTGTGGGTGAGCATTATCCTACTGGAACAGCACATCACCTCCCTGTTTCAAGAATGACAGAAGAACTGGTCTAACAATATTCTGCATGTACTAAGTGCTGGCCAACATTCTCTCCACAAACACCAAAGGCGAACGAGAGTTGTAGCTAATCACACCCTAGATCATTGGGCCTGGTGTGGCACTAGTGTCTTGGACAAATGCACTCCACGAGAAGGCGCTCATCACATCTATATCGTGCACACAACCAGCCATCACTTACATACAGGTAGAATCTGCTTTCATCCCTGAAAATCAGTGTGCCATTTCATCTTCCTGCGATGGTACCAGTTGAGAGGTGAACGTCGATGCTGTGGTGCGAGTTGTAGTCGGGCTTGATGTGTGCATTCCTGTTGACCCCCTGCCAGGAACTGCTGGGGTCTCATTTGCTTGTACCTGTGACGTGGTGGCTGTACAGTTTGCCACTGTTGTTACAATATGACAATATTGACATGTGTCTTTACTGCATGGAAACTCCAGAACCTTGTCTATAGGTGTGGTAATGTTCATTTGTGCACTGTTGCCAGCATCACTCTACAACTAAAATGGCACATTAAAATTTCTGGATTTATTTGGGGGGGGGGGGGGGGGGGGGCTGGCTCTTCTGGATATTCCCCCTGGCTATGCCACTGTGGAAGAGGTTTTCCTTGGTTTCTCCACTTTTACTCCAAGCAAATGTGGGATGGTTCTGAACTTAAGGCCACAGCCTCCTCCTTCCCAATTCTCACCTGAATTTCAGATACAGTAGGTTATCAAACAAGAATTCCAAGTACATGAGGCAAAATGACCCAATGTCCAAGCCCTTCAAATGAAACAACAACAACAACAACGAGAGTATAAAAATTAGGAATTAATGCTTTTCAGACATCTCAATCTAGTGCTAGCGTGTACCAATAGACTCGTCTATGATCAGTGAGTAGGAGCGGAAAATGCTTCAGTTTACATCATATTAGAATTTGACTGATTTGTGCAGGATCCCTACTCTGATGAGTCATTGAATGGATATATGTTAGTGTATCAGATGGAAAACATCAGAACAAACACCCTCCAAACATTGCTTCAAGTACACAAGCTGATGGTGGCAGAGTTACGTTCAGGGGATTGTATTTGTGGCATTCTCTACACTCGCTGATCTTGTGGAAGGCACTCCCAACTTATTTGGTTATGAATCTATCATTGTAGATTTATGCACACCTATACATCTGATTGTCTTTATCGGGGAGGATGAGATCTTCCAGCAAGATACTGTAATATGGCTAGAAATGTCTGATAATGGTGGGATGAGCACAACCAAGACTTCCAAGCTCTTCCCTAATACCCTGGATTTGAACTGAATGAAGGATGTGTTGGGCCACCTCGATCCTCTGCCACACATCCTCCAGGAGCTGTAGGATGCACTGCTCCTAGTATGGCTCGACGTATCTGTGACGGCGTATAAACACCATATTGAGTCACTCCTAGCCTCTCAAGCTGTGTCCATGTTGCATTCAGTGGATACTTGAGAATGTGAATTTGACTCGACTGGGCATATGTCCGGTGAGAACTAATTAGATTGTGTTACTATCACAGTACTTGCTATCTATATATTTAAAACACTAAGCTGATTTTTGTTACCGCGAGATTGTGGGAACGGTAGAACCGATTCACTTCGTAGAGCAATCTGTCGAAAGCTGTAGGCCTGTAGATTTGCAGAGTGTCTTTAAAATAAACAAATATGTTACCACTTATTTTTAAATTTATAAACAAAACTACAAAATTATTGGCTCAAGCGCATGCGCAGAATCATCTTGGTTAATGACAGACATGGCGGATGTCCACCGCGTTTTAATGCAATAGTTATTTATAAGAATTATAATAAAGGAGGGGAATATTGATTATGAAGTTTCCACGATATAAACAGGAATTGAATATTATAAAAAACGGGAAATGTAGAAGAACTTATACGGACTGTTGTGAGTGAATGTTGTTTAAGTAACTTAATATTGCACTCTTTTACCGGTGATTCGGTAGCTCAGACGGTAGCGTTCTAAACTGTTAATTTATGCATCGCGCAATGTAAGCAGTTCGAATCCCACTTCCGACATATATTTTTATTTCTCAATTATTCTTTCTGCCCATTGGTAATACATTGTCTTAACATATTTTACTTTTATTATTCCCATAAAGTAAGGAATTCCCCACGATTTACGTTCCCATCTGTATATTTAAAACACTAAGCTGATTTTTGTTACCGCGAGATTGTGGGAACGGTAGAACCGATTCACTTCGTAGAGCAATCTGTCGAAAGCTGTAGGCCTGTAGATTTGCAGAGTGTCTTTAAAATAAACAAATATGTTACCACTTATTTTTAAATTTATAAACAAAACTACAAAATTATTGGCTCAAGCGCATGCGCAGAATCATCTTGGTTAATGACAGACATGGCGGATGTCCACCGCGTTTTAATGCAATAGTTATTTATAAGAATTATAATAAAGGAGGGGAATATTGATTATGAAGTTTCCACGATATAAACAGGAATTGAATATTATAAAAAACGGGAAATGTAGAAGAACTTATACGGACTGTTGTGAGTGAATGTTGTTTAAGTAACTTAATATTGCACTCTTTTACCGGTGATTCGGTAGCTCAGACGGTAGCGTTCTAAACTGTTAATTTATGCATCGCGCAATGTAAGCAGTTCGAATCCCACTTCCGACATATATTTTTATTTCTCAATTATTCTTTCTGCCCATTGGTAATACATTGTCTTAACATATTTTACTTTTATTATTCCCATAAAGTAAGGAATTCCCCACGATTTACGTTCCCATATACTTTTAAATTATTAAATAAAAGATGGCCACAATCGCTTTCGCCATGAGAGACAATCGACGAACATAATTCATTTGTTGGACTCAGACATCGTGGTCACTCAGCCCCGTCTACTTTGGTGTGTGTGTCAAATTTTCTCTGATAACCTGTTTTATTGTGATGGCAGTACTGATGTGTGCATTTGTAATTAAAGTGGGGAATGGGAAATTGGCGACCGATGCTTTAAGTTAGGAACTATCCCGGTATTTACCTGCAGTGGAAGTGGCAAACCACGGAAAACCACATCCCAGATTGTTGAGATGGGAATCGAACCTTGCCCTACTTAGTTTTGCCTCAAGAGTGCGCCCCGTTCCAGCCCTCAGACCAGAATTACACCTGCAGTGGAAGTGGCAAACCACGGAAAACCAAATCCCAGTTAGTTGAGATGGGAAACGAACCTTTCCCTTCTTAGTTTTGCCTCAAGAGTGCGCCCCGTTCCAGCCCTCAGACCAGAATTACAGTTCTAGAGAAATGGCGGATAAAGGATTCACCGTATCGTAGTGTGATCTTTGTTTTTGAGAATTAAAAAGAGGTGATTGAAGAACTTCAACAGGCGTTTGAGTTCGTTTGTTGTTTAAGTAACTTAATATTGGTTGAGAAGTCTGTTGACTGGGTGGCTCAGGGGTTATATTGCGGACCCAGGTTTTGCATAGCCGAAGGAGTCTCACCACAGACATGTATTTTTATTTCCTAATTATTCTTTCTGGCTATTGGTAATTCATTGTCTTAACATATTTTACTTTTATTATTCCCGTACAGTAAGGAATGCTCCACGATTTACATTGCCATATACTTTTAAATTATTAAATAAAAGATGGCCACAATCGCTTTCGCCAAGAGAGACAATTGACGAATATAATTCATTTGATGGACTCAGACATCGTGGTCACTCAGCCCCGTCTACTTTGGTGTGTGTGTGTAAAATTTTCTCTGATAACCTGTGTTATTGTGCATTTGTAATTCAAGTGGGGAATGGGGAATTGACGACCGAGGCTTTAAGTTACGAACTATCCCGGTATTTACCTGCAGTGGACGTGGCAAACCACGGAAAACCACATCCCAGATTGTTGAGATAGTAATCTAACCATGCTCTCCTGAGTTTTGCCTCAAGAGTGCGCCCCGTTCCAGCCCTCAGACCAGAAGTAAATTTCTTGGCAAACCAGGGATCGAACCTGGAATCCGGGGCGATAGCTCAGAATGTAGCCTTCAGATTGGGCTTCCCTGTGTTAATACGATTTTTGACAAGCACTGAGCATATGGTCTAACTCTTAAACTCCCTCCATTACGGTGGCTGTCGACGTGAGTCTATGCTCATTCCAGTAGTTGGCGAAGTATGCTTCCTTGCTTAATTTACAGTCATGGAAATGCAAAGGATTGTACCTACATCAGGTGATGGAAATTGCTTATTTAGAGCAGTTTCGTACTGTTTATTCCAAAATGCAGGACGTTTCCTGAGCTGCGTTTGCAAGCAAATTGCAAAAATTGTTGCTGGCATGAATAATTATAAGGATTTTATTATTGGCGATCAGTATCATCGCAGTCTCATCAGCAACAAACTTGAGAATGAAAGTATCTGAACTTCATTGTATACGTGAATATTATTGTTTATTGATGATTTGTTTAGAGTACATAACAATGAGTCTAACCACGCTGTTGATTTTGGCAATGGAAGTATTATTTGCCATTTAATATTTGGCGGCTGTGTTGATGCAGGCCACTATAGTGTTATTGAATATGACGTTAATTTGGAGAGAAATGCTGCAATAAATATACCCATTTGACGAAAAAGAACATTAGCCACAAAAAAGTGGGAAATCGTAGAAAATAAGAAGCCACTTTTAAAATCTAATATAAAAATGCCATTTCAGAAACAATTCCAGATATTATGCCGTACAGTGTATGGTCCTTGACGAACAAATGTAAACATTGTTCTGCACTGTATTTCTGTAGCGAGAAATCTACGCCTGGTTACTTTGACCTTTGGTGTTGTAATGGCAAAATTAATTCTTCCTAAATATAACATATTTGACAGACTGCAACAATTTTTCACTGGAAATGATATCTCAAGGAATTTAAGAGAGAACTTCGTTAATGTATATTCCAAAATTATAAGCGACGGTTCCTGCGGCCAGTTGTATATATTAGACTCCTCAGAATTCTTGAATTCCTTGGAATTAAGTGATTTGCTTCCACATACTCCAAACGATTGACCCATTGATATGCTCCTGAGAAATCTGAAGTTTCCTAAGGGCATCTAAATGCTACCTTATTAATTATAAGAAATATGTACGAAAATTGCTTGAATTTGGAAATAATAAGTGCAGTTAAAATTAGGTGGAGAGATCTAACCCTTCGACTTGATTCCATATTAATTATATGAAATATGCATGAAAATGCTTCGATTTGGAAATAAGTGTAGTTAAAATTAGGCAGAAAGGTCTAATCCTTCGACTTTATTTAACACCGCCGGATAAAACAATCATTTTCTTCTAAGAGGCAACATTTTCCGATTCGCTTGGCATACTTTATCACAAACAATAAAGCTCAAGGGGGAACTCTGGAACGTATAGGTCTCAATTTGCCTCATCAAGTTTTCAATCATGGCCAGCAGTATGTTGCAATGTCTAGAGTGCAATCTTTTGACGCCCTTAAAGTTTCAATAGCGCCAAAAAATAATTGTACAAAGAACCTATATAATAAAATTCTTCAGTAAATATTTTCTTATTGGCCGTCATGTATTGACGGGTTTCAACTAGTAGAAAATTAATTTAGCTAGATTATGGGAATGCTTTATTATGAGATTACAGAACTGCTCAGATATATAACATCTCGTACACCCATTCTGGCAGGTGCGTATTGACCCAAGTCCTTGCTAGGTATTTGAAATCTGTTGGCTGATAACGTGGATGTGGAAACTTCTGCAGTAGTGCCTGTGTCATGGCTAGCAACACTGGCTCAGTATTTAGCAACTGGAAAATAAAAGCAAGACAGATAGACTTTAGCTTTGCATGTATAATCTTTGCAATGCCATTTGAGTACTAGATTAATATTGATCATGCTTTGGCCTGTAAAGTTTAATTTGTAGAAATAAGTTACTCACATGTGGTGTAGGAGTAGCTTGAGACTTGATCATACCATTCACTACCGAGTCGAAGTAGTTCTCAGAGTAGGCCTTTTGTACATCTTCAGGCAGTTTCTTCCACATATCTATGGCCGTTGACCGGATAACGTTTGGTTGGAAGAGCCTTGTTGCTATAAATAAACGAAGTAGTTTTAATTAGAACATAATCATTCTGCAAAAACATCTAATGTACCGGTATTTATTGCATTGGTTCCAATAAGTTAATTAACATTATTGCCTCAACGTTCTGCCCCAGGGTCCTGCGTAGCTGGTGCCTGTACTATGTTTTATCCTGCTGCTCTTTTTGACTCATAGTCACCCATTTTTCCGTATTGACTTATTATAATAATCAAAAGATTTCCTAGTTCCGCCTCGTCAATACATTATATTCAAAATTTTGTGATGTAATCACATGTCACAATCTACATAGGTACATGTTTCGATGCCTATATGCATTGGCATCATCATCAGCCCAGTGGCGGATCCAGGCCTTGCGGGGCCCTGGGCGATATTATAAGGTGGGGCCCACAACAATAGGAAATACAAAAAATATACAATCAAATGGAAAGTAGTTTTATAATAATAATAATAACATAAAGAATAGTTACACTATTTTGAATACACTACAGGACATTTTTTTAAATAATATGAATCGAACCTTTATTAAGTCTCCTTGCAGAAGATTATGTAAACTATGAAATATTAAAATATTACTTTGCGGCTTTTTTCCGGCTGAAGTCTTCTATTATCTCACTGAAATCTAAACTTGCTAAACGGTCAAGGGAGGTCATAGCTGCACTGGAAAAGACACGGATAGTCAGGCTGAAAGACTGGACTTTATATCATTTTAAATGCTAGCAGCCGAGTACCAAGAAGGCACTGCGAGAACAGAGTTTCAAGATTCTATTTTGTTTCTTCACTGCCTACTTGATTGTTCTCGCACTGCCTTCTTGAAACTCTGTTCTCACACTACCTTCTTGGTACTCTGCTGCTACATCATACTATGACCTCACACATCTCAGTGCATTCTAGGTACATTTCATCCCGTCACCGTAACGTAACGCCAGACCTCAGCGTAACGACGAAGTCGACAAGATCATTTAAAATTATAAAAAAAAAAGAATTATAAATTAGTTCAAAAAAATTGAAAAGTATAATTAATTAATTAATTAAATTTAAAAAGTCCATGGTGCGGGGCCCCCCTGACCGCGGGGCTCTAGGCGGTCGCCCTCCTCGCCCTCCCCTAGATCCGCCCCTGCATCAGCCTTACAGTGTATTGGCAGCACCTAAAAATCACTTTGTAATTACAGTAATAAAATGTTGACATAAAAACACACTCAAATCACTTATACACTGAAACACTTTAAAACACTTTAAATGTTTTCTTAAAAAGTTTTTTAACAATTACGGTAGGTAGCCTACACATTGCAAGACTCTTTATGGTTTAATTGTCTCTCTTGAAGATTATCAGAGTTCAGTTCATGATGTTGTCTCCGAAATTGGTCAAAGGTTTCCGTTTCCAAATGGAAATAAATGACGCTAGGCGTAAGAAAATATGAAATACACTGAAGAAAATGGAAATTGCAACACCATGAAGGCATTGGTCATTTGTGTTGATTTTCAAGATATGGAACGATGCCATGTAGGTATGTAAACGATCAAAGTTTCAGACCCATTGAATTGTTGCTACAGGTCTCCCCACGTGATTGGTCGCGGAGGAATCAACTCCAGTATACAGACTCTAGTGTAGCGTAGTTGACTTGCAGTCTGTGCAGTGAAGTGTTCCCCGTCAAACATGCCTGGACGACAGAGAAGAGCATGCTATCAACAACTGTCGCCGTTTGAGAGGGCTCAGATAATTAGGCTGTGTGAGGCTGGATTATCGCTAAGGACTGTCGCTGCATTTGTTGGCCGACAAGCATCTACGGTACAACGTGCATGGCAGCAGTGGTCAAATGAAGGTACCCACACTCGTAGACCTGGCACAGGCCCAGCGCGACAGACAACTGTGAGAGAGGATCGCCGCATCATTCGGATGGCCCGGATGGAACCCCATGCAACAGTAGCGCAAATTCAAGCAGCTGTGGCACCCCACGTTACACAACAAACAGTTAGCAATCGCCTGCGTGCAGCTGGCTTACGATCCCGTGTCCCTGCAGAAGGTGTTCCATTGACCCCACAACAGCGACGTGTAAGGCTGGCCTGGTGTCGAGAACAATCGACGTGGGTCGACGAATGGCATAGGGTCGTCTTTAGTGATAAATCGCGCTTCTGTCTTGCCCGCAGTGATCGCTGGAATCGTGTGCGCCGACGTACCAGGGAGAGGGGCCGCCCAGACCTTATTGTCGAGAGGTACACAGGGCCAACACCAAGCATTATGGTCTGGGGAGCTCTTGGCTTTAATGTGAAATCACAATTAGTGCTTGTTGAGGGCACTATGACTGCTCGACAGTACGTTGATAGGGTACTCAATCCAGTGGTTGTCCCTATGAAGGCGAACATTGCTAATGGGTTGTTTCAGCAGGACAATGCCCGGGTTCACACTGCACGCATCTCCAGAGAAGCTCTCCACATCACAACCTTAGAATGGCCCGCCAGATCCCCGGACCTCAGTTCTATTGAGCATGTGTGGTACATGATGGGTCGACAACTGGCCAACTGTCCTCAGCCACCCACAACTCTAGAACAACTGACCCATGCAGTGCAGCAAGCATGGGCCACAGTGTAATACAAAGAAATTTGGAAAAATTATCCTTAAATATTTGTAAAGCTTATGTAATTTGCGGCAAGGGTCAAACAGAGCCGTGCTGTGCAGGATGGAGACTGTGCTACACTGAGTTGGCATACTGCCGCGGAAGTGGCCAGCAAGACCGTACGAGGTAGGGGAAGAGAGGGGTAAACTACAGGAGTGGGGTGAGCTAACTATGGCCTACTGTGTGGCGAGAACTGATGTAAAGGGGGTGGGGGAGGGGTATAGTACATTGGAAAACAATTCAACTATTATGGACAATTTCTATGGTGGTTTGTATTTCGTTCTATAATTACTTAATGTTTCATATAGTACGTTATTGTTTTCAAAATTTATCTCATTAAGATTAGTTAAGGGAGCTGTTCTTTGGATTAAATCTATTTCAATTTCTTCCAAAATGTTCATTTTAGTTCCCTTACATGCGTAATATAGGATTTCCATGTCATTGTTGATGTCTGTGAAAGCATGTCTGAAATCTTTCATGTGATTTGCCATGGCGGAAAATTTGTTGTACTTAATTGCATTAAAATGCTCAACATATCTTGTTGTAAATGCTCTCCCCGTTTGTCCACAATAATTAGCATCACATTTTGAACATTTTAGCATATATATACCTGACTTGTTGAATTTATTTGTATGGTTTAATTTTTTAGTATTAAAGAAAATATTAGCGTTGGTGTTGGATGTTTTGTAGGCTATTTTTAGTCCACATTTTTTAAAAATATTTGATATACTATATGTTTTGGCATTGAAGTAAGTAAAAGCCACATATTTAGGCTGTTCTTTTTGCTCCGGTGTTAGGCGGGTGATCGGTTTGTTTTTGTTCCTGCTAATGATGTTGTTGACAAACAGTGATGTGAAACCATTAACCTTGGCAATCTATTTAATTGTTTTTATTTCTTTCTTTAATTCTGTTTTGTCTAAGGGAAGTGAAAAAGCTCTGTTGACCATACTGTAAAAAGCGGCTTTCCTTTGGTTGCCCGGATGGTTTGAATCTTTTCTAATAGTCGTGTGGGTTTGGGTTGGCTTTCTGAACACTTGATTAGCTGATCTGTTGTTTTCTAAGTGAACTGTAATGTCAAGGAAATTGATTTTACCGTTGACCGCTGATTCTGAGGTGAACTGTATGTTTTTATCCAAACTGTTTAATTTTAGTACAAGCTCTTCTATGCTCAAAACATTATCGTCAATTATAACAAATACGTCATCCACGTATCTACCCCAATATTGTATGCCTTCAATTTTGCCTACTACTTCTTCGTGTTCAAGATGGTCGAGATATATATTGGCCACTAGCCCAAATAATGGAGATCCCATTGAGAGTCCCTCTTTTTGTTTAAACGCTTTATTGTTAAAGGTGAAAAAATTGTTCGCAAGCGTGAATTCCAAAAGCGTTATAAACTCATTGATTTCTACTTCTGATAATATGCTGTTGCTGGCTAAATTTTATTTGATGACCTTGAGGGATGGTTTGCCTAAATATGCAGCTTTTACTTACTTCAATGCCAAAACATAGAGTATATCAAATATTTTTAAAAAGTGTGGACTAAAAATAGCCTACAAAACATCCAACACCAACGCTAATATTTTCTTTAATACTAAAAAATTAAACCATACAAATAAATTCAACAAGTCAGGTATATATATGCTAAAATGTTCAAAATGTGATGCTAATTATTGTGGACAAACAGGGAGATCGTTTACAACAAGATATGGTGAGCATTTTAATGCAATTAAGTACAACAAATTTTCCGCCATGGCAAATCATATGCAAGATTTCAGACATGCTTTCACAGACATCAACAATGACATGGAAATCCTACATTATCCATGTAAAGGAACTAAAATGAACATTTTGGAAGAAATTGAAATAGATTTAATCCAAAGAACTTATCTTAATGAGATAAATTTTGAAAACAATAACGTACTTTATGAAACATTAAGTAATTATAGAATGAAATACAAACCACCATAGAAATTGTCCATAATAGTTGAATTGTTTTCCAATGTACTATACCCCTCCCCCACCCCCTTTACATCAGTTCTCGCCACACAGTAGGCCATAGTTAGCTCAACCCACTCCTGTAGTTTACCCCTCTCTTCCCCTACCTCATACGGTCTTGCTGGCCACTTCTGCGGCAGTATGCCAACTCAGTGTAGCACAGTCTCCATCCAGCACAGCACGGCTCTGTTTGACCCTTGCCGCAAATTACATAAGCTTTACAAATATTTAAGGATACTTTTCCAAATTTCTTTGTATTATTTCATATTTTCTTACGCCTAGCGTCATTTATTTCCAGTTGGGAATGGAAACCTTTGACCAATTTTGGAGACAACATCATGAACTGAACTCTGAAAATCCTCAAGAGAGGCAATTAAACCATCAAGGGTTTTGCAATGTGTACCTACCATAATTTTTTTTAAACTTTTTAAGAAAACTTTTAAAGTGTTTCAGTGTATAAGTGATTTGAGTGTGTTTTTATGTCAACATTTTATTACTGTAATTACAAAGTGATTTTTAAGTGCTGCCAATACACTGTAAGGCTGATGATGATGCCAATGCATATAGGCATCGAAACATGTACCTATGTAGATTGTGACATGAGATTACATCACAAAATTTTGAATATAATGTATTGACGAGGTTGAACTAGGAAATCTTTTGATTATTATCCTACTGCACCCTTACGAACAGTCTGAAATGTACGACCCAAGCGCGTGATGTAATATCCTCGACCCTCCTCACCTGCCGCCAGCTTTATGTGCGAGCAAACGGTGTTTAGTGCGATGTGGTACCACATCAGCCCAGCAAGTGCTTTCTGTGCCTGACTACCAACCCTCACCATGCTTATCCCTGTCTGTGCTGGAACTTGTCAGTTCAGGTGCGTGTACTGTAGAGCTGGCCGGCCTGTTCCAACAGGATTTCTTAAAGCCGTTAGGAATTCTTCTTCTTCATCGCCTAGTATTATTATTGTATGTTAAGCAATAAAAGGTTGAAAAGATACCAATAGACTACGTCTCATACTGTCCCCAAGTAGCTGTAGATGGATTCTCAAAAATTGAATGGATCCATTCATAGGAAAATTAGGTCATTTATACTTAGGCATAACCAAACTTAGTCAAAACGTACCACAAGCTTTCACTTCTCTTTGAAGCCTATCGTTTGATCTAATCGACCTGTCTTGCCATGCTGATGGTTACTTCACATGTGACGGTGGGGTCCATCATAAACCTTGTATCTTTCTTACGGAATTTCAACTATTAGTTTGTCAACTAAGACCAAAATGCATGGCTTTACCACAGTGACATACTGTATAAACTCACTTTGGTATGTAGTTGACTGAATGAATAATTTCTTTAAACATACCGGTAGTCATTGTGTTATTTATTTACTTAGCTACTACAAGTAATTACGGTAGGCTATATAACTTTCATTCCAGTACATCGTCAAATAACCTCCGTAGCGTAGCGGTCAGCATGGTTAGCTGCCACCCCGGAGGTCCCCTGTTCGCTTTGCAGGTGAGGCCGCCTGGGCGAGGTG
Source organism: Meconema thalassinum (assembly GCA_946902985.2). Lineage (NCBI taxonomy): Eukaryota > Metazoa > Arthropoda > Insecta > Orthoptera > Tettigoniidae > Meconema > Meconema thalassinum. Next base: position 232,782,467 of record OX336389.2, on the reverse strand, counting down.
CCAATCACACCTCACCAGTTGTATCCACTCCGATTAGATGTTCCCAGCTCTAGGACACTGCCCGTAGAGGTGGTAGTGGTGAGTTCCCTCGCTGAGTCCGTGGGTTCCACCAACCTGGAGGGTAAACGACTAAGAAGACATCGTCAAATAAATTCACTCAGAACATAACTTGAACAATACCATGATCAGGAGACGGTTATACTGAACACTTTAACAATATTGCTTGCTATTAGTGCAGTCATCTCCTTGGCAGCTGTACTATTTTGCTTTAGAATAGAATATATTTATTTAGCATCAACCTACCCAATTACAGATGGTTTAAAAAAACATAATAAATAAACATTTGCTAAATTAAAAAAACATTCAACATAATTAAATTAAAATTGAATAGAAATATTTATAGTGGGAATATATAAGCCTCCGTGGCTTAGGCGGCAGCACGCCGGCCTCTCACCGCTGCGTCCGTGGTTCAAATCCCGGTCACTCCATGTGAGATCTGTGCTGGACAAAACGGAGGCAGACAGGTTTTTCTCCGGGTACTCTGGATTTCCCTGTCAAAATTTCATTCCAGCAACACTCTCCACTATCATTTCATTTGTCATTCATTTAATCATTGCCCCAGAGGAGTGCATCAGGCCTCGGCAGTCGGCACAGTTCATATCCTCGCCGCTAGATGGGGGCTTCATTCATTCCATTCCTGACCCGGTCGGAGACGGGAAGCAGGCTGTGGATTTTTCATAGTGGGGATATGTTCAAAACTAATATTTTGGTGTACATTGCAGTATAGTGAAGTTTCACTGAGCTTCATTAAACCTACTGATCAATTTCTGCCACATGTAGCTTGTGGGGCGAAGTAAAGTTAGCAAGACGTGTCATGGATTGAAATTCGTGCTAAATAGACCAAATTAGGCTTTCCGGTGCAGAAGTTGCTAGCGTATAACTTCCAGAAACACCCTCTGGCTATCAATTAGGCCAAAGCTGGCCACTTGGAAGCAGGTTAGGTCATTTGAAGTCGGCTGATCTTCTCTGCCATCACCAACACTGCTAATTTGGCCGTGGGATGAACCCAGTTGCAAGAATCTCCCTTTGGCCAGCACACTGGCCAAGGACAGTGTTGTCCACCATCATAGACTGGTGATGCAAGTCACAGCCAGTTGTGGCTAGACTTGCTATACAATTTGGCTACTGTGGCAGAGCAATATAGCAAGGTTCCCCCCAGCTATGAGCATCACAGTCAGCTTAGAGCACCTAATGAATTTATTGATTAGTTGTTAGGCAAATTCTGTTTTTATCTAGAAAATTCCATTTTTATTTGTAGTCGTCATTCACAAATTATCATACTAGCAGTCTGACTCTTCACTGATGGGTTAACTTATGAAATTTGTGTAGTTGTATCTCTATAATAGTCGATCATTAAATGCCATTGAGAACAGGAGAGGAGTCCGATAGGTACACTCCCCGACTTTATCTGACTTGCAAACTACTACCGTTGTGCCATGCACTTGGAAATGATATTTCAGGAACGGACTGTTCCACAGAAATGAGATGGAGGTAAAGACAAACATTCATCAAGGGTATGCCTCTAATATTAAGATATACTGGCATGTTAAATACGTATTTCCTTCAGTACAAACTTCTGGCACCGCGATGTCTCTAAAAGGGACATAAAACCCATAACATATGTAGGGTAATGGTAACTGGATATTAACATCACTAAACAAATACTTGGAGCCAAATACACACATCAAAAAAAGTTTTGCATCACCTCGGTTCCAAGAGTTCCGGAACCTTTAAATACAAAGGGAATAGAGATCAACACAAACAACATTTCAGCTCGTTTTATTGCTCATGAGACCCACACATTGCATGTTGTACCATCATACAGCTAGACTTTCAGCATTTGTGGTCCAGATTGCAGTACACACCACTACCTCTAATACCCAGTAGCACGTCCTCTTGCATTGATGCATGCCTGTATTCGTCGTGGCCTACTATCCACAAGTTCATCAAGACACTGTTGGTCCAAATTGTCCCACTCCTCAACGACAATTCGGCGTAAATCTCTCAGAGTGGTTGGTGGGTCAAGACGTCCATAAACAGCCCTTTTCAACATATCCCAGGCATGTTCGATAGGGTTCATGTCTGGCGAACATGCTGGCCACTGTAGTCGAGCGATGTCGTTATCTTGAAGGAACGCATTCACAAGATGTGCACGATGAGGTCGAGAATTGTCGTCCATGAAGACAAATGCCTCTCCAATATTCTGCCGATATGGGTGCACTATGGGTCGGAGGATGTCATTCAGGTATCGTAAAGCCGTTTCGGAGCCTTCCATGACCACCAGTGGCGTACGTCGGCCCCACATAATGCCACCCCCAAAACATCAGGGAACCACCACCTTGCTGCACTCGCTGGACAGTGTGTCTAAGACGTTCAGCCTGACCAGGGTGCCTCCAAACACGTCTCCGACGATTGTCTGGTTGAAGGCATATGCGACACTCATCGGTGAAGAGAACGTGATGCCAATTCTGTGGGGTCCATTCAGCATGTTGTTGGGCCCATCTGTACCGCGCTGCATGGTGTCGGGGTTGCAAAGCTGGACCTCGCCATGGACGTCAGGAGTGAAGTTGCGCATCATGCAGCCTATTGCGCACAGTTTGAGTTGAAACACGACGTCCTGTGGCTGAACGAAACGCATTATTCAACATGGTGGCATTGCTGTCAGGGTTCCTCCGAGCGGCAATCCGTAAGTAGCGGTCATCCACTACAGTAGTAGCCCTTGGGCGGCCTGAGCGAGGCCTGTCATCGACAGTTCCTGTATCTCTGTACCTCCTCCATGTCCGAACAACCTCGCTTTGGTTCACTCTGAGACGCCTGGAAACTTCCCTTGTTGAGAGCCCTTCTTGACACAAAGTAACAATGCGGACGCGATCGAACTGCGGTATTGACCTTCTAGGCATGGTAGAACTACAGACAACATGAGCAGCGTACCTTCGTCCTGGTGGAATGACTGGAACTGATCGGCTGTCGTACCCCCTCCGTCTAATAGGCCCTGCTCATGCATGGTTGTTTACATCTTTGAGCAGTTTTAGTGACATCTATGAACAGTCAAAGGGACTGTATCTTTGATACAATATACACAGTCAACGTCTATATGCCGGAGATCTGGGAACCGAGGTGATGCAAAACTTTTTTTGATGTGTGTAAAAGTGAAAACATTATTGATATCTGTTTTGTTAATATTAGTCATATGGGAAGAATTCATATGTTGTACAAGATTAATAACTAAGGTATTCATACATTTCTCACACATATTTTATAATGATGCTAATATTAACAGAGATACTAACAAACTTATGAATTTATCTTTCAGTAAAACCCCCAATGTGTTGAGTGATTTTGGAAACACTTGAATCTTAAAAACTACTCTTGGATGGGCAGACTCGTAATATAAATCGTAGACAAAGACTAACACACACAGAAGCTGAAAAACTGTTCAGTTGGTCTTAAATTGACCTGAAATGGTAAATTGTGAAAAATGAATGTTCAGACAGTGGATACCTCACAATTTTATTCATTGCTGTGAGAATATGAATCTGTTTGTCCATTCATTTTGACTACGGTAGTGGTCTTTACCTGGGATACTGTCCTCTCTTAGGCATAGGTGATGTATATCAAATACTGTATGTGTTCTAATTTGGTACAATCAAAATAGGACAATACTGTAGGATAGTTTTAGTTTCACGGTACCAGTACTCAGCTAGCCATAACATACCACTGGCAAAGTTTCCAGGTTCAATGAGGGCAACATCAATTCCAAAGCGACGCATCTCAAAACGAAGTGAATCAGTGAGTGCTTCTACACCATACTTGCTGATGCTGTACAGAGTGAAATTGAGAGAGCATTGACGTCCAGAGACACTTCCAACATTGACGATTCGTCCTGAAAAAGACAAGAGGATGAAAACTTTGGAAACAATTGTGTATTGTTGAACAAATGCATAGAATGAATGAAAGTAAAAATATCTGCAGTGAAGAAGCCAAACCTCACATTCGTTAGCTATATGTTCCCCACGGGAGAGTCAGTTGTGGAACATTTCTGTATAGTTAGCGAAAATAAGAAACAAGTTTCAGCTACTTCACTGATTGACCATATGATCTTATACAGTATCTTGACGTGTCCTGCAGTTTATCAGGTATAGTTATGTTCCGTAAGGCTGTTTAAGTAGTAACCTGAATTGTGAATGGTAATTTGAAGATAGAGACAGAGACAGTTCTCAGTTCACAATATCTTCCTGTGAGTAATGTTCAGTATAATTTGATTTGTATTTGCCTATTTTGAGGCGCTGAATAAAACTACATAGCAAGCCAACATGATAGTTCAATTCCGTGCTGGGAAATGGGAAAGTTTGAATTATTCTGATTCTTATTTACAGGTAGATATGTAAGTTTTGGAACTAACTACTGATAAGCTTATATGCTTACAAACACAGTGAAGTCCAGGCACATTCAGTGTCTGTGGACTGGGTCCAATTCCTTTTGTGCAATACAAAATGTAGTCGACTTAAGTAGCTAAATGGCCAGATTGCTGATTATTATTTGCATAAATAATATTCATGCAAGTAATGTAAAAAGAAACGATGTTCAGTAAAGAACATGTAGCCTACTTTCTCTTGTATGGGTACAGTTATAACGGTTTTTACTTACCAAGGAGTACCGTATAATTGAATGTTCTTGTGATGAACGTTAAGAGTTGTACCCAATATAGGACTCTCCATTTGCTAAGTTTCGTTGTAATTTCGCTTTTGCATCCAAAGGAATTGATTGGAACACTAGATAAGTATGCTCATTCACCATACATGCATACATACATTACAGGACATACCGAGTTTGATGCCTTAAGGCAATAAATTATCATCTTATTCTAAAATTAAAATATAAGCTTTGGTTTTACTTGCATGAATAGATAATAAAATTATAAATACTGTATAATATTTGTTGCACTATAATTTATAAGGAAGATCATCAATGTCTTTTTACCTTTGGTTTGTCGAACAAGGGGCAGGAAGGCATTGATGATGCGTAGCATTCCCCACACGTTCACATTCATGACTGACTTGGCCGTGTCCACTGAACACCACTCCACATGACCAAATGTGAATATACCAGCATTGTTTACCACACCCCACAATCCTGCAACAAAATGTATATCTTAAATCTTATTGCAATCTTCCATTCAGAAAGAAGATAAGGACTGCAGGAACAAAAATTTACAATGCCTATAAATATTTAATGTAATTTCTTGCTTGCAGAATTTACATAGTTTTTGTTGCTGGAAGTTCTATTTTGAACTTAAAATATTCCTGAAATTTTCTGCGAATAATCCATATCGTCCAGTAACTGATACTTTTGTTGTAACTAGGGCTCGGAAGTTCATGCCCTAAGAGCGATATAAATATGTATGCACTTATGCCCTAAACGTACCTAAATATGCAACAAAATATTCGTATACATCATCAATTTGGGCTTATTTCCATAAAATGGAATTATCTGTAACTTACGTCGTTATTGCAGGGACCAACCTCATCATCGGCGAATTCTTCACTATCAGCCAGTTAACAACTAGGCTAGGGAGTGACGGATGCTTTCCATGGTTCCTTGCTGAAGCAGATTTCCCACTCCTTCGAACTTCCGATCCCTAGTTATCACTGGAAGCTTTCATCACTCAACTCATGATACGGATTTCTGCTCCAATTAATTTATTGTACTTTTATCTCCGTATTTATGCAAGGAACCAATTTCTAACTTGACACACTATTATGGCAAGAAGCTGTAGATATATTTATAGTAAATTGTCAATGTTAGTGTTAACAACACAACACAAAACTAAGCATGCTTGTAGTTTTGATGTTTAACTGCATATAACTGAATGTAATCTCCAGACTAATTGTTGGATTTCAACCAAATTCTGTACGCGTACATGCAATGTATTGTGCCCAACTCTAGGAATGGGTATTCCAAGATTCAGACACCTAGATATCAAGGGAAAGGCTACAGCCGCTTTTGAAAGTTGAGATATTTGAATATCGCGCTACATTGCTTCTCGAAGGAATTGGAAAGAATATACCGATACTTGCATGTCAAGTGACGTAGCGAGTAATAGCAGAGGTCGAGGCTATTTATTGATTAAATAGTTAACCATGGAGTAGAGACTTGAGACTTGGATCAGATTACTGGCACGGCCAAATTTAAGAGAATGCACTTAGTATCAAGTAAATCAGACCAGGGATACCAGAGATATGAGGATTTCTAGATTTCAGCGTGATGACGCGTGATCCTGACAGCTGGCTCAGGCATCAATAGCTCACTTCGACACAAGCACTTGCCTAGCAAGGTGCCACTACGCTGAGCCAAGGCACATGGTTGCCGGATCTAGGCAGAAGATATTTTCAAAGTTGTGATAGTCACAAAAGTGCTGCGCTACGAGTGGAACTTAGTAAGTTTCCGGCAAGGAGAATCACTGAGGTGATTGATATTTTCTACAGACACTGGTGAAATATTTTTATTTTCACATGGACATATGCTAGACTTTGTCTAGAATTAGTACTTTGTCACAGTCCAGTAATAATCTAATACTTGGATATTTAAGTCCAATTCAGTCAGTTTTCATATTTGTAACTTAATAACCACTTCGATCTATCAGTACACTGAAGACCAGTCGATCACGGTGGTGTTCGTTAGTCTACGCAAGGGAAACTACAGGTTGCTTAGCGCATGGTAGATGGTGTGAAGCCATGCCCAGGGAACAATCTTCAGAACAGCCGTTGATTGGTTAGACTGTCAGTGTCTTCTTGTATTGATAAGATTACCGTGAGTTATGTTACAACTGACATATCTAAGAATAGATCACTTAGATCTGACCCCATTTAAACAAACTGTTATGGCTTTGATAGAAGCCCATATTAAAATGGAACAACAGTTAATTCAAACGTCAAGAGATACTACCACTATGTCTGACTAGACGGATTGTGGGTATATAATGGCGGCCGATACAAGGATTATACAGTCTTGTCCGATAGGGCATGTCTATGGATAAATCTGGTACAGACCAGGTTCACTACGCTTCAAGACCATCAAGAAATGTAAGCCACATTTGAATTATATTATGCCTAGCTAATTGGAACAAACTATTTTTCGGCAGATGACCAACACATTTATTTTTCTTCGTATTTAAATCTTGCAATGATTTACGCAAGATATATTAGAGTTATTCTGAGTATTTTCAGCACTCAGAACAGTTTAGGATCGATGACCGAGCATTTCGAGCATTTATTTGAATATTTCATATTTTAGGGATATCACGGAAAACCGTCGATGTAATGGTTGAGTTAAATTATTTTTGTTGAGGAATGGATATTTTTTCCATATTCGAAGATTCGAACATGTGGATTCTCACATAATGAGATGATAATTAAACATATTTAAAATAATATAACTAATAATAATAATAATAATAATCCACTGATAATAATAATAATAATTTTCATAATTTTTCTAAATAATTTTTGGATATTATATTTTCTAATAATCATATGTATTGTGAGAGAGCCTATGAAGTAGTTTAATCATTTCTAGTCTGGAACAGGAGATTTTCCGAAGGAGAGTGGTTAGCGCAAGCCCGCATTCAACCAACATTTCAGTTCTGGTTGAACAGTTGATATTTGCAGTGAGCAAAGTATATTTTTCAGATAACACGGAGAGGCATGAAACGGGAAGCAATTGATATTTGTATCAAATAGGATATGTTTGTATTTATATAAAATCATGACGTAAATATACACTCGAAAGTGAAATAAAGATTTTCTTAAGTATGGTAAATTCACGGGTTGAACTGAATGGTAAAATAAAATAAACTTGTAAGTTTATTAATCTTCCAGTGTTGATAACAAGCAGAGGCTTGATTTATTGTATACATTTTGGGAAGAAAATTTATATGTGTGGAGTAGTTGAAATGCCATTCCCAGGTGCGCATGTTTAAGTCGCAGGAATGAAGAGGTTTTTTCGAGCATCAATCAAATAGCAGGTTCGATGGCTCAGGTTTATAGTAGGAGTATTGGAACTACACATTTCGTCGTATGAATGACCCGAAGGTTATTTCTTTGAAACCATCAGTTCTTATTTCAACCTTGTTTACGGATTCCATTTAGACTTTGATTTTGCTAGAACCCGGATTTGTCATGATAGTAGTTTATTCTTCTTCAGAGGAAGACCTTTGCCGTTGTTGTTGTAATATTGTGTTCTTACACAAATAATAGAATGGACCACTGCCAATTAAAAATAATTCTTTAACCACGAATAATTTGAAGGATATTTTCAATCCTAGTGCCATGAACTAAATGAATTTATTTTGAAGCTACAATTCTTATTTCCGCATTCTGTCGAAGAATTGCAAGTTGTGAAAGTTACTAAAAGGGCCACAAATATAAATATTTTTCTTAATGATGATTCTAAGTGGAGAATCGAATAGTTGAATGGTTCAACAATTTATTGATCAAGTTGATGATTCAGAAATCATATATTTTGTTAGGAACTTGAAGTTCATAATCGAGTCACTTCTCGAAATGTTTAATGTCAGAAGAACAATTAATTTTTGTTGTGCTTCGCACAGTTCTTCAATGCTATGCTCAAGGTCAAATACTTTTCAGATGTTATTAATATGTGTAAATAATTTGTGTTGATTCAGGAATAATAATATTTTTCGACAATATATTTTTTGAAACTGGAAAAATAAGTGAAAGTTAAAATTCTATGAACATTTATTCTACGAGTGTTAATATTATGTAAAAATTCAAACAGTGAACTACGATATTTCCAGTAGAGACAATTAAATTTGAACTGGAATTAATCATAAATAATTTTGGAACACAGTCTACAGGACTATTAATCAGACTGGTGTTTCCAAAAAATAATTGTCAAATGTGTTTGGAAAATTTCTGTATATTGTGTAAATAGGAGTGTGGGTCGCCACACGTGAGTGATGCTGCTTTGAGCATTTTTGCAGTCAATTTTAAATTCAAAATAAAATGAGATAATTTTACTTGATGTGTTACTCCCAGTTGAATCTCCTTCTATCCTTATTGTTGCATTGAGCCAAAAATCAGTAAAGCATTTTTTTCATTTGATGTCGTTTTTGCGATTTGCTTTAACCCATCTGGCGCCCCGGGATATTTTGACTCTCGTGCTGACTGATTATTGGTAACATGCATATGTGGTCGTGCGGACTCCGGTCTAAACGGGCACAGTATCACCAAAGAGATATTACTATGTACAGTTGAAGATTCACCAGGGCTGCCAACTGTCCATTAATGCTGTCGAGACTTTTGGCCCATAGACCAACTAACTCATCATATGCGCATGGAACATCTTTAAACTCTACATAGGCCTAATGTTACATCAGAATGACCAGATATACGAGCTGGTCAAAAAATAAGGATTTTCCCATATACTGAAAAGTTTGTGTTCTGAAGTCATTTATTCCATTTTAAAGTTAACAAATTAACAAGAGATCAATTCACATACATTACAATGTTAGTACATGATGTGGCCAGCTTTGGCTTTCTTGAATGCTGAAACACGCTGCACCATAGAGTCGATAAGGCTGCGGCACTCTTCCTTGCTCACCTTCCTCCAGAGCTTGAGCATATTGAGGCGCATCTCTTCCTTATTCTTTAGTTTCTTCTTGTCCAGCTGTAGCCCAATCTTGTTCCAAAGGTTCTCAAAAGGATTGAGATCATGAGATCAGGGCTACGAGCTGGCCATGGCAGCAGTTCCACGCCATTGGTCTCCATCCAGGCCTTCGTGACGCGAGACGTATGGCATGGTGCATTGTCTTGTTGGAAGATGAAGTCCTCTCCCAACAGCTGTTTGACAGATGGTAACATGACTTCCTCCATGGTTGTGCAATAACGTTCAGAATTAATAGAACCATCTATGTACTACATAACATTCCCCAGGTCCGCACTGTTTATGCATGCCCAGATCATAACGGCATCACTACCCTGCTGAACCGCCGGGACCAGGCATTGAGGCAAGAGTTTCTCTGTTACCGTGCGCCTGACACGAAACTTTCTGCGTGGAAATAACTCAAATCGACTCTCATCCGAGGAAACTACACGCCTCCAAGCTTCTGCAAGCCAACCTTTTTTTCTCACCACACCACTGTAGTCTTTTAAGTCGATGCTGTTCAGTAAACAGAGGTTTCTCAAAGTATATCAAGATTGAAGACCAACCTCACGCAGCCGTCGGCTAACTGTTGACTTACTGACTAGGATATTGATTTTTGGTTTAATGCAATATTTAGATCACCCTGACTAGCCCTCTTATTCACTTTAGACAATTGAATGAGCCTTCTGTCCTGTCTAGGAGAGGTTCTCCTTGGCCTACCACCATGGGTTTCACTCATGATGTTGACAGTCTCTGCAAAAATCTTCAATGTCTGCTCTACACATGTTTTGCTAACGTCCAATATTTTTCGAATTTGTCGATAACTCATGCTACCCTTGTGCATACCTACAATTTGCCACTTTATTTCATCTGGAACACTTCGACGACCCATTTTGTTTCAACTAATTCCCGAACTCGACGAAGTATGCACTTAACCTCAAAAATAGCACAAGCTGCTCAGAGAACAAAGCAATCAGTTGTTCCCAAACATCATTTCCTGCCTAAACAGATGTGTATCAAGTAGGCTGTGACAACATTTGAGTGCTGGTGCCAAACATAAAAATTTTAAAAGACCATAAAAAATTGGGACTTTCCCTGAAAATTTCAAAGAATTTCAAAGAAATCTCTCACTCTCTCACTCATCCTCACATTTTTCCTCAATAACTTAATACTTCACGTTTGATAGGTCTTTAAGAGGTTTATTGATATGCCAAATTTGAAATGTGTACCTGCCCCCATTTTCTCTTAGGATAGGGTTTCCGTGCATAAGAGTGTTAATTTTTGTGCTATACTTAAAAAAAACAAATTGCCAATAACTTTCGTATTTTTCAACCAAAATCCATGTGTTTTTACTAAACGCCTGCTTATTCTCTGTAGGTTTTATAATAATTAAGAAACATTGTGGTGTTTGAAGCCATATTTTCAGTGTTGCCTTAGTAAACAAGAGTTTAGTGCTTTTCAGTCGGTCAACACGAATGTACCCAAAAGAGATGGGTTATGCCCTAATCCTGAAATAAATTATATGAGATTAATAAAACACTAGGATGACCAGTTTCGATCGTCAAGCGATCATCATCAGATCCATTACACTTAGGCTACAAAATCTATGTTTGAAATACAGGTGAAAATATTGGTACTGCAACTGTCAGTGTATGCTAAATGCAGTATATATGTTAGGTGAAATGCTAAATGGTGATAGCTATCCGTAGATTGTACTTTAGAGAGATTATATGGTTGTAAACTATGGTTAAACTATACAATTTTAGGCTAACTACTTATCTGATTGTCTTCCGTACAACAGCTACTCGCAGTTTTCGTGCTCACTGGAACTCACTTTGCGGTAGACTGCGGTGGTTATCTTAACGACTGGTTTTTCCCTGCTTTCTCCCCCCTGCTCCTACGTGCTGTGGGGAGTGATAGCGATGTGTTTATGTGAGGTGTTGCCAACCTAGATAAGGTGTATGTTATTGAATGAGATGGGTCTACAATTATTAAAGACCGTGGATTAGCCCTCGCCACGCGTGGAGCATAACCCATTCGAACTAAGCGTTGACGGTCTTATGAGGACGTCCCGGCACCTTTAATACTGCCGCGAATATGGGCCTTGGTTTATTGCAGAAGAAAAGTACATCGTACACCTGATCCAGATAACATTTACCTGTTAATAACCCCCTAATTTCCCCCCCCCCCCCCTTTTTATTTTTTTTATTAAAGGTGCCGGGACGTCCTCATAAGTCCGTCAACGCTTAGTTCGAATGGGTTATGCTCCACGCGTGGCGAGGGCTAATCCACGGTCTTTAATAATTGTAGACCCACCTCATTCAATAACATACACCTTATCTAGGTTGGCAACACCTCACATAAACACATCGCTATCACTCCCCACAGCACGTAGGAGCAGGGGGGAGAAAGCAGGGAAAAACCAGTCGTTAAGATAACCACCGCAGTCTACCGCAAAGTGAGTTCCAGTGAGCACGAAAACTGCAAGTAGCTGTTGTACGGAAGACAATCAGATAAGTAGTTAGCCTAAAATTGTATAGTTTAACCATAGTTTACAACCATATAATCTCTCTAAAGTACAATCTACGGATAGCTATCACCATTTAGCATTTCACCTAACATATATACTGCATTTAGCATACACTGACAGTTGCAGTACCAATACTGCAACTAAATAATTGTACATATTGTAAATATTTTCACCTGTATTTCAAACATAGATTTTGTAGCCTAAGTGTAATGGATCTGATGATGATCGCTTGACGATCGAAACTGGTCATCCTAGTGTTTTATTAATCTCATGTAATTTATTTCAGGATTAGGGCATAACCCATCTCTTTTGGGTACATTCGTGTTGACCGACTGAAAAGCACTAAACTCTTGATAATTAAGAAAGTAGTGCATTACCAATACATTGAGGAGAAGAGGCAAAAGTTACTTTATGGTTTGTGTCATTATTTTGACCAGCACTTTATTTTGAGTAATAATGTAATACCAGTGTTACCAACATAAGTCGCCAGGACTGCCAACTTTCTATTAATACATTCAAGACTTTTAAACCTTAGACTAAACATCTCAGAATCTATGTCTGAAACGAACTTCAAACTTGAAGATCCTTTAGAGTGGATTATTTCTGCCAGTGTTTGCAAAGTAAATCTACACATGCTTAGAAATCTCATGATTAGCTGCATGTAACTTCCATATGTACTATTAAGAGGATTTCTGCCACATCTATATATATAAAAATCAATGTAACGTGATAGTTTGTCTGTGGGTATGTCTCCTATGCGTTCATATACCATTCGTCCGATTGCGATGAAACTTGGGTGAGATGTTGAGTACACTCCAAGGAAGGTTTCTGACTTAGTAAATCCATTTTACAATAGGTAGCGCACGAGTAGATTCAACAAATGAGCTACGACGCGCGAAGTATTTCAACAAAGTCACGTTTGCGTTCATATACCATTCGTCCGATAGCGATGAAACTAGGCTGTGATTTTGTGTGCACTCCAGGGAAGGTTTCTAGCTTAGTAAATCCCTTTAAAAATAGGTAGAGCACGAGTAGAATCAACAAACGAGCAACGGCGCACGAAGCGTTTCAACAAAGTCCCATATAATTTCATATACCATTCATCCGATAGCGATGAAACTTGGGTGAGATGTTGTGTACACTCCAGGGAAGGTTTCTGGCTTAGTACATACATTTTACAATAGGTATCGCACCAGTAGATTCAACAAATGAGCGATGACACGCGAAGCGTTTCAACAAAGTCCCGTATAAAGTCATATACCAGTCGTCTGATAGTGATAAATGTTTGGTGAATTGTTGTGTACACTCCAGGAAAGGTTTCTGGCTAAGTAAATCCATTTTACAATACGAAGCGCACGTTTATATTCAACAAATGAGTGACTACGCGCGAAGCGTTTCGACAACGTCCCGTATACGTTCACATACCATTCATCCGATTGCGATGAAACTTGGGTGAGATGTTGTGTACACTCCAGGGAAGGTTTCTGGCTGAGTACATCCATATTACAATATGTAGCGCAAGAGTAGAATCAACAAATGAGCGACGACACGCGAAGCGTTTCAACCAAGTCCCGTATGCATTCATGTACCATTCGTCCGTAGCTATGAAACTTGGGTGAGATGTTGTGTACACGTCATGGAAAATTTCTGGCTTAGTAAATCCACTATACAATATGCAGCGCACAAGTTGATTCAACAAATGAGGGACGACGCGCGAAGCGTTTCAACAAAGTCCCGTATAAGGTCATATACCATTCTGCCGTTAGCGGTGAAACTTGGGTGAAATATGGTGGACACTCCAAGGAAGGTTTCTGGTTTAGTAAATACATTTCACAGTAGGTAGCACACGAGTAGAACGACGACATGCGGAGCGTTTCAATACAGTCCCCTATGTCTTCATATCCCATTAGTCCGATAGCGATGAAACTTGGGTGAGATGTTGTGGACACTTACGTGACGGTTTCTAACTTAGTAAATACATTTTACAGTAGGTAGCGCACGAGTAGATTCAACAAATGAGTGACGGAGCGCGAATCGTTTAAACAAAATCAGGTATGCGTTCATATACTATTCATCCGATTGCGATGAAACATTGATCAGTTATTGTGTACCCGCCAGGGAAGGGGACTTAGTAAATCCATTTCACAATAAGTAGCGCAAAAGTAGATGCAACAAATGGGTGACGACACGCGAAGCGTTTCAACAAAATCCCCTATTGCGTTCATATAACATTCTTCGATTGCGATGAAACCTTGATGAGTTATTGTGTACACGCCAGGGAAGGGCTTCGACCTAGTAATACATTTCTCAATAGGTAGCGCACGAGTAGATTCAACAAATGAGTGACAGCGCACGAATCGTTTAAACAAAACCCCGTATACGTGCATATACAATTCATCCGATTGCGATGAATCATTGATGAGTTATTGTGTACACGCCAGGGAAGGGTTTCGACTTAGTAAATCCATTTCACAACAGGTAGCGTACGAGTAGATTCAACAAATGATTGACAGCGATGAAACTTTTGAAAGTTGTTGTGCACGCTTCCACGAATGGTTCTAAATTAGAAAATCCACTTTACGATAGCTTAGAGGCAGTTAACATGTTGTGTATCCAAAAGCACTTCAAGAAACAGAATTTCAACGCCAACACTTTCTTTGATTGGCATTGCAACGCATGCCGGGTACAGCTTGTTTCAAATAAAAAGATAGCAAACTTTTGATGGCATATACGAGGTTTAAAATTACATTTTCTATCCGAAAGGTATCTCCAACGGTTAGCGAGTAAAACCTAAATTTGTGCTATAAAACACGGTCAACGCCGAGCGGTGTAGTTGGACAAAATGTTCCATCCTTAATCTCCCTCTGCGCAGCACCTCGCCTATCCCCTGTTTTAACTGTCACCTTCACATTTTAATTTTTTATGACGCGTAGCGAAGCACGGGTACTTCAGCTAGTTTGCATATAAAATGCATGCCTAAAGTGATATTGATCAAATGGATAAATACTAATCTAATCTATAATTAAGCATACTTCCAGAATCCTCATTCTGCAAACTGCCTAGTAATGCTCTCCAAACATTCGAGCCCTTGATTCCATATCTCGTAACCTGTGTAGCGAAACAAATTTAAACATGCTATTCCATTCTGAAAATACACCTGAAATACTGTGACATGAATATTCATGTCAGGGTTGCCAACATAATTCCGTAGATTATCATAATATTCTGACTAGGTGAATTGAAAGGTATTCAATCTTGAATTTTAAGAAAATTGGGCTCTTCTATTTCTTCATGGAACTACTTTTTACTCGTTGCATTTCACTTACCATCAGTCGATTTTACTGTTACTGACAACAGATCACTCTTTCGTTCCCCTTTTCGAGATCATTTTGTGCACGAGTCATGAAAAGGGCTACTTGCAGTGAATATCAGTCCCTCAGTCTGCGCCAAGGTGTAAACAAGGGTCAGCCAGAAAATTTGCTTGCGTGAAGAGTTTTGCACCCGTGCAGAAGTGTGCCAGGTTGACGCCCACTTCCTCCCTTGACTCCGTAGTAAAGGCTCCTACGCTCCACCTCAGCAGAGAAATTAATCAGCCAGAAACGAGTAGCTTAGCTGAGATCAAGTGACAAGCGGTGCTCAAGTGGATCAGGCAACACCCAGCATGTCGCATCATCTTCACACGCAAACAGCATACTACTTCCACATGAAATTTTGCACAGGGTGACCACCTGTGTTGAAAACATTGCTGTACATGCTGCGTATGTGCAGTGAATTGCAACTAAGAGATGTTCTATATCTAGTACTGATACTGTACTATGGTTGTATTTTCCAATGATGAAATCTGAAGTTTCCGCGCCACTGGGCAAAGCCTAGTTGACGACTAAATCGTACCCAAGGCTTGTTGCCATGGAAACCATACAGCACTGCCAAGTTGAATGATGCTATTTGGCCAAGTGCTTGCCGTCGACCAGCCACTTGTTTGATTGCCTCCAGTGTGCTCACTGCATTTCATAATCTGTTGTTTTTATGAGTTATCCTTGTTTTGAATTAATTAGTTATTTACTTTTTCTTGTAGGATTTATACTTATAATTCATTAGTGTCCGTTATTTATTTATCACGTTGATGAACTGGCTAAAAAACATTGCCATGAGATTATCCGGCTTCCACCTTACCACTGCCATTTCAATCCCATGGTCTGGGCTCAAGTTAAGCAATACGTTGCAGCTAACAATGAAGCATTTAATTTGACAGAGCTTGAAAACCTTATTGTCGAAGGGGTTGGATAAATGAAAGCTGAAAACAGGTGCCACACGTGGAAAGAGCGTTAAGCAAAGCGCGGGAACGTGAAGGTGGTGTTGATACAGTTGTGGACGAGGTCATTATTTCCCTCTGCGATTCGTCAACCTCCAGTGCGGGGTCCAGTGACGGGGAGGACCGGGACAGCAATGATGATGATATGAATGGGATAGAGCCTCTTCCCAGAGATTAGCTTCTGTCTTCTGAAGGTTGAGTTAATAGCCTACACATTGAGTGTATATTTTGTAATATATTTGTGTATTTCTTGTGCCTTGGAACTTATTCTACAGGAAATATAAATAGCTAAATATCACGGAAACAATCACGTGTTGTCGTTTCACTTTGAACATTTTTGCTTTATTATAGGATTCGTAATACTGCTATTCATTACAATATTTTAGGCCTCTCCTCAATTGACGGGCTATTATATTATTTTACAGTGTGCACCGAACAGTTTTAAGCAGTGCCTTTCTTCTAAAAAAGATTTAAGGGGTTCTCTCAGTTGTAGTCGACAAAACATCACGATCTTGCAATTTTCGGCAATTTGCAGAGTCCGGTCATTGTGTTCGAATCATCAACTTTCAGTTTTTTCGAGCCTTGGTGGATGTTAAATAGTTTTTTATTTTCTTCATCCTTCAAAACTAACCACACGCACAAAATAACAACCTATCCCGCCTCCAAACACTAGCCTGCGTGCTTTATCAGAACGGAGTGCCGAGATGCCGACCAAAAGAAACTGATTCGATAAATCGATTTAAATCAAAATCTCCTCCAGCTGTTGTGAACAGCGCGTTGATGCCAGCTGATCGATGAACTTTCAAGTCGGAAGTTATATTTGCCGGACTAGATACAAATGTACCAATATTTTTTCTTAAACAGTTTTCAAATGTTTAAGGGGTACGCGTACCCCCGCGTTCCCCCTAAAAAAAGCACTGGTTTTAAGCATCGCTTTGTTTAAGATTTTTGAAACCCATCTGAGTAAAAATGTTATAAATGTAATAATGTTTTTTTTTTTTTTTTAAGCGTATGGCTTTTAGCGCCGGGAGCGTCCGAGGACATGTTCGGCTCGCCAGTTTTTGTAGCTGCTTCGAGACGGACACCCAATGGGTGAGCTACTAGTACCGTTGGGGAGGAAAGTTGGAAGGGAGGGTCGAGGAGTTGGAAGGTAGCGGCTGTGGCATATAGTTAGGGACCAACCCCGGCATTTGCCTGGAAGGAAGATGGGAAACCACAGAAGACCATCTTCAAGGTTGCCGGCGGGGGGATTCGAACCTCCTCGCCTCCCGGATGTGAGCGACTGCCAACAGTCATGCCGCAACGACCTCGGCTAACTCACCCGGTTGTAGTAATGGTGCTAATGATATTATGAGCTTGAGGAAAAGAGTGGGAGGGTGGAAGTATGCACGTGGTGACCAGTAGCATACGTGGCAACGCTGCCTTCAGTTCAACGGTTCTCTGCCGAACTGTCAGATTCCCATACCTCTGGGACTTCAACAATTCATGCATGCCATTACTTACTTGTAGTACTTGTTGTTGTTGTTTCATTTGAGGGACTTGGATATCGTGGTCATTTTGTTCCGTGTAGTTTGGGTATATGTGGAATTTTTGTCTCATAACCTGTGTTATTGTGATAGCTGTATTGGTGTTTGTATTTGTAATTCAGGTCAGGTCAGGTGGCCGTGGCCTTAAGTTAGGAACCATCCCGGCATTCGCTTGGAGTAGAAGTGGGAGACCATGGAAAACCCCTTCCAGGATGGGTGAAGTGGGTGTGAAACCCATCTCTGTTCAGTTTTGCCTCACGAGGCTGAGTGTGCCCCTTTCCAGACCTCAGGCTAAATTTAATTTTCTTGGCAGACCCGGGATGTGAACACAGACCTCCAAGGCAACAGCGAAGAATGCTAGCCGGTACCCCACGAGGTGGTCCACTGATACTGTACTAGGGCTATACCTTGACTTATTTTCTTGTAATTTCTATATTAAAGTGGGATTTTACATTATTAATCACTTACCATTTGGAGGTAAATGCTTTTGTACATACTCCACGGCACTGCGTATTTCTTCATCTGAAGAGACGTCAAGTTGCACTACATGTATATTTTTCCTCCCACTATCCCTCAGCTGCTGGGCACCATCTCCTCCCTTATTTGCCAGAAGACAGCCAGCATATACCACTAACCCCTAAAAACAAGGAAAATAAGCAGTTTCTTCACGTATCATATGCTTACAATCACTGTTCTTTGTTATACGCAGTATGGTTCTTCACTGATGGAGGAAGACAGGTGAGTATCTTTTTGCAGGGTTTGAATCCTTAAATATAAGCCAGCAGCATCCATAAATTTTCAGAATAATTACCAGAAATGAATTTGTGAATCTTGCAATAATATGAAAATATAATCATACTTAAATAATATCAATACTGGTGGATGGCATATTACAAGAAACTCTTTGTGGTATAACAGTAAAAAATAATAATGGAATGCTACGTAATTCCTTCTTCGGTCCTTGCACCTTTGACAGGGAGTGGTGCCATGTTAGGTGTAGTTGGAGAGTTTTCACTATGCTCTTAGCTCCTGAATTTTCTTTTTTAATCGCTTATCCTCTCAGCTCGGCCCTCCCACGGACTCTGTGAGGGATTATTCTTCTACCGTCGCAAGGACGGTGTCTGGGAGCTGAACACACTTTGTCAGCAGATACAACTGGGGATGGTGACAGGCCACTCACTTGGGTCTAATTAAGGAAGGGTCAGGGAAGGCATTATTGAATAAAGTCGGCCGTGGGCCAGTTGAACAGAACCGTCCCGGCATTTGTCTGGTGGTGAAAATGGGAAACAACGAAAACCCTGTTCTGGATGGCCGAGGTGGGATTCGAACCCACGCTCACCCGATGCCAGTGAGGCATACCCATCTTACTGCCACCCTTCTGGCTAACTGAACAGCTGACTATTTTGCTCATTCATAAGTTAGAATAACACAAGACATTTTACATGAGTGAAAATAACTGTTCACATATAAATTTACAAACTTACGCAATCCAATCAATTGTCTGACGATTGGTTTTATTCAAAATTTAAAACTTTAGCAGATTTCAAATTTTTATTATTTGGCTCTGGGGAGCGGGGTTGATCCCCCTGATCACCCCTGTAGTTATGCCACTGTTTTTGAGTATAGACTCTGTGACTCTCCTAAGATAAAGTTGATAAATACGCCCCAAGGATGGTCCCCTTCAACTCCAGCATCTATTTACTGTGCACTTGAGTTGGTGCATACAATGCTCCCCCTCTGCACTCCGCTCTGCATAAATTCGCCAAAGCAATGACGTTAAAAACTGAACACTACAAGCACCCAATTGTCCTGTTGGAAACGGCATGAAGTTTGCATTCTTTTACCCACATTTAGGAATAAAAATAAAGTTGCTCTTTACTTACATGTTCTTCCAGCCGCAAGGCCAATTGATATCCAAATCCAGAATCACAGCCAGTAATTAGAACACCCTTGCCCTTGACTGATACCTGTGGAAATTAAACCAATGTTAATGGTAATGCCATATTCAGTTTCAGAGATGTATATTTGAAGGAAATCAGTACGGGTCTAGTTTATGGCAAAATTGGGACCAAAATCATTATGCTGAAGATATCAGTAGCCTGATGTGTAATGATAATATTAAATTTAATTGCTGTTAGAAAGGTAGAATTGTTTTATCTTTTCCGAATGCCTTTGTTCAGTGCTCTCATAAATTCCCATATACAGTAGGCTACTTCACAGGCAATATTAGTGGGGGAACGTGTCCCATTCTATATGATGTGAACATTTTTTAAATTACCGAAGATGTGATAGTGTCTAGCAGTTTTGTAATCCTTGCATCTATCTATCTATCTTTCTTTCTTTCTTTCTTGTGCTCAGCACAATATTTAGTCATCTACGATGACTCAAGACTTTCCTACGATCTGCTATGACAGAAAAGAGATGTTGTTAATTCGTTTTATTGGCTTGGGTCACCTTGGTCATCAGCCTCTGTGTTTGGGTGTGTGTTCAGTTTGTTTGATAACCTTTGTTTCTGTGTTGACTGAAGTAATGTGACATTAAAGAGACTGTAACGTGTTTTTCGAGGGGTTTTTATGCAACTGGCATAAGTCAGTAGGAAGCCATTCTATATTTATTTACGCGGCAAATTGTTCAGCCAAGAGAATTTTTCATGTTAATTTATTATTATTATTAATTTATTATAATTATTATTAAGATATTTTCGGAGCATTTTATAAAAATTATAAGCATACAGATAGGTTTTCTATGTCTTAGAAAACGCTATCAAGCAAATTATTACGAACGACGATATCATAGAAAATTATCTGATTACGGAATTTTACGGAGTTTTGTCAGTTAGGGTATTTGAGAGAGATGGGTCACTGGGAATTCAAATACAAGCTTAATCTTGTCAGGAAGTATTACGCAAGGCTGGGTCGCATCGTCAAGGAAAGGCGAATGGTTGGAACGGAAATCGACTTCATCATCGCCGCGCCGTGTGTAATGACCCGGAGGAGGGGAAGATCGCGTGGTGGGTCAGCCAATCAGTGAGGACCACGCAAGCTACAAGACGGATGAAGAGTGGGGAAACGACGTGTGCATATATCGTTCGACGCGCCGTGGTACGAGGACAATCTGTGAAATACTTGACGAGTATGGGTGCGCGTGCGAGTGGCTCCGATGTTCGGTGGAGTTAGCGACGATCTGTATAGAATTTAACGAGTACGGTTGTACGCGGGAATCGCTCCGATGTTCCGTGGATTGGAGGACTAACTTTGTAAAACTTAACCAGTGCGGTTGTACGAGTGTTTGGGTCCGAGGTACGGACCATAGAATTATCTAATCTACCAGAATCTCATCAAACATCGACGAAGATGACGACATCCAGGAGACTGTGGGAAGCCCACAGCATCATCCAGTACGAGGGAAAGGCTTCGGGCATTTCCAGTGGTAAGCGCTAATGACGCAGAAATACGCAATCTCTCATTTCTCTTGGTTTTATATTTCATATTTCAGTAACTTCATAGCTTGGAAATAAGAGTAAAATAAATTTATCAGACTCCGTTTTCACGTAATTTTCTATCGGTAATATTAAAATCGCAACGCTCCAATTTAAATTTTAAACTTATTATTATTATTAATTTTGCTATACTTGTTTTATATAATAAATTCATTTCTTTTACAATGCAATCTTTGCTTTCAGTAGGTAGCATTAGATATAGACCAATTCCTTCTCCTGATACAATTGTTTGTTGGGTTAATGATCAAATCATACCACGATCTGAGTGAATAGAGTCTTGAATGTGTTCTGCCAGAGCTAGACGTTGTTAAATACAAATTTAGATTTCGACATTGCGTTGAGGTCTTGGCGCTCATTAAAACAACATAGCTTAGGCAAAGGTAAACAGTTACATTTCTCACCCAACAGTTAGGGGCTAGCAAGACGTTTCATTTGTACGCTCAACGTGGAGCAAAGTAAATACCGTTTCACTTGTCATCCCAGCCTAAGCAAAACGTTTCATTTGTCGCCGACAACTTGGGGCTGAAAACCTAATAACATTTGTGGAAGGAGAAGGGTATATATTTCTGTGCCTGTATTTTGGGGGTTATTTGTCTGTATCAGTGTATATCATTATGGGGGATGAGAAAGAAAGACAGATGAGGTTACGTAGTGGTCATCAACGGGAGAGTGATGATACGAGCAGTATGTCGAGTGATGGTAGTACCGGGGTAGCGGAGGTAAATCCCGATACTGAAACAGGGAGTGTAGGCGGCCAACCAGAATTAAAAACTTTACTTCTCGAGTTCATGTATCAGAACAAAGTTAGTAGTGATGCCTTAAATGCAAAATTAGAACAGAATAATGCAAAATTAGAACAAAACAGTAGGGAAAATAAAGAAAGTACAGATGCCTTAAATGCTAAATTAGAACAAAACAGTAGGGAAAATAGAGAGAGTAATGAAACTTTAAACGCCAGATTATAACAAAACAGTAAGGAAAATAGAGAGAGTACTGAAACTTTAAATGCTAAATTAGAACAAAACAGTAGGGAAATGAGTGACAAATTCGAACTGATTAGAGGTGAGATCAGGGGGGTGATGGAAGAAAAGGCTAAAGAGATTATTGCAGATGTAGACAGAAAATTAGGAAAAGTACAGGAGGAGTTGGAAATTAGAATCAGTACACAGGCTGAAAATTTAAAAGAACTAGTGCAACTGGAAACACAGCAGGTCAAAAAGCAATTGGGGGGAGAAATTGACAAAATTCAGGTAGCTACTAAAGAGGTTAAGGAACAGCTGGGGGGTAGAATTGAGAAAGTCCACTCACAAATAGTTGCAGAAGTAAATGATTTAAGAGAGAGTAATAAAGAGAGCATTAGCAAGATTGAGGAGAAACAAGCAAAGCTATATGATAAAGTAGAAGAATCAGAAGGAAACATTAAATTAACAGTAAACAGTATTGAGAGGAAGGCTGAGGAGAAAATCGCAGAATTAGAGTTAAAATTAAAAGCTAGGATCAGGCAAGAAAATAGTCAGAATAGGCCAGTTTTTGTGAATAGCACACACAGGGAGGTAGAACTGGGTAAGTTCAGCAATCGACAGGGGTGCCCAATGGAGTTCATGAACACTATAGAAAATAAATTCGGCGAGAGGTTGGAAAATGGTAGTATTGAGTGGTGCCAGGTAGTTGAAATTTTAGAACAAGTGTTTGTGGGGGAAACGAGGAATTGGTTTGCTGTCTACAGAGACAAGTTTACTGATATGAATGATTTTAAAATGAAATTCTGTGAAAAGTTCTGGAATGAGGTTATTCAGTCGCAGCATCGTGAGGGAGTAGTGTGTGGTAAATATAACCCTAAAGGAAGCTCCACCATGACCGAATACTTTTTAGGGCAGGTATTAGTGTGTAAATATCTGGATGGGTTGAAGGAGGAAAGTGATGTGGTAAGGTTGCTACTTAGGCACTTTCCCTATAGGATCAAGGAGGCTGCTTGTATCCAGAATGTAAAGACAATATCACAAGTAGAAAATTTGTTAAGCACATTTGATGCACTAGGGAGAGGGGGTTATGAGGACAATTTCAATAGGAACCAGGGTAATAATAATAATAGACCTAATGAAGCCAGGCATCAGGAAGTTCAAGGGAACGGTGGCGAAGGGGCCAACGCTCAAAATAGAAATAATAATAATCAGCTAAATCAGAACAGAGGAAATGGCTATGGTAATCAGTATCAAGGGAGGAACAATGATTTCAGGGGAAATCAAGGGAGGAACAATGATTACAGGGGAAATCAAGGGAGAAACAATGATTTCAGGGTAAATCAAGGAAGAAATTATAATGACAATAATTACAACCAGAATAGGGGTCAAGGAAGAGGACAGCCTAGTGGTAGTAATATACAGCCAAACAATGACAACACAACTCAGAACAACCAGACCAGTGCAGTAGTAACTAGTACTACGGCCAGCTGTAGCGGTTCTTTAAACGCGAACCAGGCTGCGAAGTAAGGTCAGAATCTCAGTCTGTAGCATGCCCTGTCAATACAATTATACAGGAACCCTATGACCTAAATGTTGAAATGAATTATTACATGAACTAAATGATGAAGGTATTGTACAGTACCCCAGGGGTAGGCACCCCTTGGAGACCATCCCCCCAGCATCTAGCTAAATCTCCTAACTGGCAACCCTTGGAAAGCCAGACCAACATCCATTAATACCACAAGGACAGCTTGCCACTCTAGAAAACAGCTCAGTCCTTGCACAATTGTTACACACAGTGACATATTATAAACTGGGGCAGCTATGCCAACACATTGCTGACAGCATAGCGCCGAAGGGTATAAGAAGGCGTCGTAATCAGGTCAAGGGATCTCTCCATTATCAGTCTTTCAGTGGTACAGCCGGAGGCTACGTTGGTGTCATCAGAGGTGAGTCAGTCGTGTTCAGATTTCCTACTTTTGTAACCTTTATCCACAGCTTGTACTTTCACATTGTAAACATTGTTACATTCCCTACAAGGGACTCATACAGTAACATCACTGACCAATAAACACTTGGTCAACATTCTACACTCGCCTTACTGTTTATACGCCTCTTTACATCCCAACGCCCTTCCTTATTCCCGTCACGGTTAGACGTGACATACGGTAGTCTGACAGTGCTAGCTCAGATATAATTGTATTTCTCGTGGCGGCCCGGCTGCTAGGGAGCAGCGCGTGCGTTTAGCTGATACCAGCACGTTCCGTTACATAATAAGTCAGGCAGCTGAGCGACCAGCACAGTGACCCTTGCATAGAATCACATCCCCTAAAACACTACTACATTATTCATAGGAGCGCCCCCTAGTTCCTAGCACACCACAACACTCTACACTGGTCAGCTTACCCTGCCAAGGGAAGCTACCCCTTTTAGGCACAGCTTTATAAATTAACACAGTAACTCTTTCCTTTTAGATCCTACCACCCCCAAATAAGGGATCTAAAACACTGGTGGAGGCGGGGTACTACGCATAGAGAACAGGACTCAACCAACGAGCCCTCGTAGGTAAAACGACCCCTTCCGTACCGCAAAAAGCCAAGCAGATAGTGAAATATTTTTTTTAACCTCATATTGCGTCACACATTTTTTTAAATTAAATGTCCACATTTAGAACTACATTAAGAGACTTTGCACACCATTTATCGGCTAGTACAACTCCACTCCTGCCGAAGCTAAAAATTAGGAACGGTGACTTAATAACTGACCAGACTGCAGTACAACTTCTCAGGGACCTTGAATTCAAAACAGCACAGATCCGTCCTCAACACCCTGCCGCCGCAGCACAAGTTATACATTTTACACGGTCCCAGGCCAGTGAACACACACAAGAGTCACCAGTATCCAGCGCTAGTGAGGTAGATTGCCTGCCAACACTCCATCCCCTATTGTTGCAGCAACTGCAGATCACAGAGCAGAAAGCCAGTAACCTGCTCAAGCGCATTTCAGAGCTATTAGAGACAGACACTATTAAAGCCAATAATCACACGACAGAAGCGGTTCTTGACATCCACACTATTTTGGAAACAGTAAAACAGGATTTAGACAGAACCGTACACATAGTCGAATCCACGCAGTACGACAATACACCATCCATCAGCACAGACATATCAGGTGACGAGCCACCTGGTAACGTAACACAGGTGTCGTACACGGGAAGCGAGGCTAATTCCCCTCTAAACAGCCCAAACACCTCGGCACACGACAGCGGGGGTGAACGGCACAAACAGACCAGAAGCACTACACAACCAACGAGACATAGCTGAAAACGAGATGAATAGACACACTGAGTACCCCATGATCCACCCCACAAAGTTCACGGGGGAAGGCCAGGATCCCGAGGAATACCTCAAGGCCTTCAATAGAACGGCCCGGATCAACGGTTGGAGCGAGGAAGTTAGGAAACGACTCCTTCCTGCCTATCTCACAAAGGCGGCCATGACGTGGTATGAGCTCCATGAGGACACGCTAGAAGCTGCCACATGGGAGGAAACCGCTTTACTCTTGAAGGATGAGTTCCAGCTTATACCAGACGATGACGATCTCTATGACCAGATTAGACAGAGGTCACAGGGACCCAAAGAGAGTGCCCAGGCATACATCAATGTTAAATTGATAATGTGCGAAAAGTACAATGCAGCCATGACAAATAAACAGAAAGTCAAGCTGTTAATGCAGGGCCTCAGACCAGCCATAGTGGAAAAGTTATGCATCATGAACAACCCCACGATCCAACATATGTTAAATAACATAAAGACCATAGAGGAGATGAGAAAGATCACGGAAAAGGCTACGGAAAAAGCCGTGAATCTGCACTTCCAAACTCAGAAAGACGACACTAACGACAAAATGGACGAATTAGTGGACAGGAAGGAGAAACTTACCATAGCTGCCATCCAAGCGGGCGGGAGACCGCTAAGGGATGAGCACGCAGACAAACGAGAACACTATCATACTGAGAGGGACAGGGGGTACACAGAGAGGAGACGCTACGGGAGGGAGGAAAATTACTACCCTCCACAGCGGCCAACAACACCTCCCCCACAGGATAGGCCACACTACCCTCCTCGATACTCACCGATGTCATACACGGACACAGAGCCGACATACCCCCCACGGCGGTCACCATCTCCGTACACACGGGAGTACTACCCTGAGGAGTACGACCACGACATCCCCCGACGAAACAGCCCGCCACCAAATAGACAGTCCTACGCTGCCCCACAATACAGGGCAGACAGGCAGTACCGGGAAAACTCGCCCCCACGTAGGCAGGGCTATGCAGCCCCGCAGTACAGGGGAAATGGGGAATATCGGGAGAACCCGCCCCCACGCAGGCAAAGCTATACACCCCCACAATACAGGGGAAATAGGGACAGGCGAGGAAATCCACCCCCAACCGGACAGGAGTATGCCGCTACCCAATATAGGGAAAAGGGGAACCAACGGGAAAACCCGCTCCCCCAGCATCAGACATACACCCCACCCTGGAGGGAACAGGAAAACAGACCCCCGGGCAATAATAGACAGGGAAGAAAACACACGAAGGGCCCGGAACACTACCCCCTACCCGACGAATACCCGAGGGAGTTCAGGGATGAAACACCCCACAGGACAAACAGGGGGGCAATACTCCCTACGCCTAGACACACACCGCAGGCGGGGAGCTGGCGCAGCCACCCCGAGGGGGGGCGCACATACATTACAGGCAGGCGTACACCCACATTTTCAAAAAACGCCTAGACGGGGAGGTTCGGCCAGCTAATGAAGCGGCTGAGGTTCCTCCCCCAACACAACACAAGAAAGGCCCTTCCCCCAAGCAAACTCGCAAGAGTAAGGGGAAGAAGCAGCCGGCTAAAGCTAAGGCTGACGATCCGCCCCCGGACCGTTTCCAAACACACCCCGTGCAAGGAGACGGCAACTGTCTGTTTAGGGCCATGAGCTTCCTAATCCGGAATACCGAGGACTATCATGGGGACTACAGACAGAAAACGGTCAAACATATCCTGGCCAACTGGAAAGAGTACCGGGACTTTGTGTCGGACGAGAGGGAAAACCTATTCCAGACCGGGGCGGATTACAGTAAATACATGGGTAAGGACGGCACCTATGGCAGTGCCGTAGAGGTGACCGCTCTCGGCAAGGTGCTGAAAGCCAACATCCATGTATACACTGATGTGCACTCGCCTCCGCTATTCTCAACTGCGGGATTCGATAGGGACCTACATGTACTTTTTACAGGAAACCCTAAGGCGGGACATTACACACCCCTCACAATCATAAGCAAACAGCCTGAGAGCACGCCCACACCCTCCAAACAGAAAACCCTACCCCCTTCACCACAACACAGGGGGGGAATTGACCACACACAGGCGCATGACGCGAGCTCGCTCGGCATAGGGAAGCCAGCAACAGGAGTTGAACTCGCGACCGCCTGGAACAAAAGGCAGGGTAACAAGGGCAAGCTCAGGGTCACGTTCGCAGACACACCTTCCCGAAAGGAAGAAACCAACAACAACATAACTACACAAAGGCTGGGAACGATTAGTACATTAAACGTTCGCCAGCAAACTCCTAGTCTAACAGCAAGACCGATTAAAAGAGCTGGCAATGTACTTAGCGAACGCACTTTGCTGACCGGGGCAAAGTATTCAGGACAGGAAGTCAGCCGAGAGGCGAAGCGTGCCAGGTACGATAAGCGGACAGCTCCGTGCCTTCCCAGCACAAATGTCACTCCGGCAACAACAACAACAACAACAACACACATCTTACACAACACATCGGTGCAGGGCAGTGGATTTCAGGTATCGGCCCTCACGATACACGCCACCATAAATGGCCACAAAGTGCAGGCCCTAATTGACACCGGGGCAGCAGTAAGTTGTGTTAATAGGAGACACGTTACCGAAGCCCAAATACACGGTGTCACGAGGGACATCCGGCTGGTAACGGCCAATGCTCAGACGTTAGAGAACGCGGGGGTGGCAAACATACATCTTAGGATAGACCATTTTGCCACAACGCACCCCATGTTCGTTATCGAACACCTTTCTGCGTCAGCCATAATTGGCATGGATTTTCTCGCTAAATATGAGGCTAGCATAAATTTCGCTAGTGGTCAGATGCTTTTAAAGCACGACCAGAGGCTCACTACACATCCCATGATATACACCACGAACAAAAATGGGATTCGAGCGGAGCGAGAAAATCACGAGCAACAGGCCTCTGCACTACATACTATCAGCCAACACACACACACACAGATAAGGCGGCCAGCCAGAACCACAGGCAGGACCTGACTCCGGAGCAAAATAAAAGACTCACGGAGCTCCTGGAGACCAACAGAGATATTTTTGCCCACTCAATGAAGGATCTCGCTGTGACAGACCTCATTGAACACCACGTCACACTCACTAGTGACCGACCAGTACACCAGCCTCCCTTCAGAGTGAGCCAGAAGGAGAGACATGCCATCGATGCCCAGATCTCAGAGATGCTCGAGGCAGGGGTCATTGTTCCAGTTATTTCTAACTATTCCTCTCCAGTTCTGCTGACCAAAAAGAAGGACGGATCGCACAGGTATTGTACTGACTACAGGAGGCTCAATAAGTTAGTCGAAAATGATAGTTATCCACTACCAAGGGCAGACACCTATTTGGACGCCCTTGGTGGAGCTAGCTGGTTCAGTTCGATGGATTGCTATAGTGGATTCTATTCAATCCCCGTCTATGAACCAGATAGGCACAAGCTGGCGTTCGTTACAGAGAACGGGCTATATACCTACACAAGGTTACCCATGGGCCTCCGTAACGCCAGCCAAACCTTCCAAAAGCTGGTGGATAAGACATTTTTAGGGCTTAAGTGGCGTTCCGTATTAGTGTACGTGGACGATATAACAGTTTTCTCCAATACCTTCGACGAACATATCATACATTTGGAGGAGGCTTTCGCAAGGATCAGAGAAGCTAAACTAAGGCTTAAACCTGCGAAATGTCAATTTGCCAGACAGCAAATTAACATATTGGGCCATATTGTCAACAGGGAGGGCATTATTCCCGACCCAGCTAAGACTGACGCAATAACGGGCATCCCAATGCCCACAAATTTGAAACAATTGCGCAGTTTTATTGGTTTGGCATCGTATTACCGCAAGTATATCTACAGGTTTGCACACATCGCCCATCCCCTAACCGAGCTCACACGTGAAAAAACGCCCTTCAGCATCAAGCAGGAGCACATAGATGCCTTCAACACATTGAAGCAACTATTGACCTCACCGCCATTACTGCAACACTTCCACAGTGATAGGCCCACATTTTTACACATGGATGCCAGCCTGTATGGGCTGGGGGCGGCCCTATTGCAGGAAGACGCAGAAGGGCGCATACGGCCCGTCGCTTACGCTAGCAGGAAACTAACGGCCGTTGAAACTAGATACTCTGCCACAGAGCGGGAAATGCTGGCATTTTCGTGGGGAGTGAACTATTTCAGAGTATACCTCTATGGTATCAAGTTCACAGTAGTGACTGACCACGCGAGCTTGCTTTTTTGGGACAAATTTAAAAACCCAAATTCGCGGCTCAACAGGTTTATATTCCGCCTGTATGAATATGACTTCGTGGTCAAACACAAGAAAGGCGCTACACACCTAGACGCAGATGGGTTGTCTAGGCTGCCAGTAGCCGATCCCCCGGATGACAGTAAGGACCACGACTGGGACAACATGCCCACTTTTGCCCTGACGGTGATTAACATCAAACAGGAGCAAGAAAGTGATCCGTACTTGAAACAGATTCTATTGGCACTAGAAAACTTGGATAAAGTGGACTCCAAGACAGCACGGCCGTCTAGGCGATTTTTCCTAGACGAAGACGGGGTACTAAAATTTAAGCCCACAGCCATGCACAATAACGCACCTATAGCGGTTCCGGAATCATTGAAGGAAAATATCATGATCGGACACCACAATAGCCCACTGGCAGGGGCACACTTAGGTACGCATAAAACATACCTTAGAATCCGTGACAAGTATTATTGGGTAAACATGAAGGCCGACATAGATACCTTTGTAAAGACATGTCACACTTGCCAGCGATTCAAAACAAGGCCTGGCAAGCCTCATGGACTACTCAACCCAATTCCCGTGGGAGAGTTATTTCACAGAGTCGGAATAGAGGTGAAAGGCCCCATTACAACAAGTCAGAAAGGCAATAAATATATCCTGGTGGCAACCGAGTATCTCACACGATACATGATTACGAAGGCTGTTCCCAAAGCAGACACGAACAGCATAGCCGAATTTTTATTTGATATAGTTACACGATACGGCCTATTCCAAACCTTATTATCCGACAGAGGTACTATTTTCACCTCGAGAGTGCTCCAACAGTTTCTGGAGATACTCAGGATTAAGGCATACACTACCACGAGTTTTTCCCCGCAAACCAACGGACTCACGGAGAGTATGAATAAAATACTCGGAATAGCGTTGGCTAAATTCACAGAGGACGCAGGAACAGACTGGGATGAATACCTGCAACCCATTACTTTTAGTTACAATACATCTATATCCACGGCTACGAAACACTCTCCACACTTCCTACTGCACGGATACACACCCAGAAGTTCCATAGATAATATATGTATCCCACAGGACACTTACACAGACAACGCGGCCCGGCTAGAGCATTTGCAAATAGCCCGCATGGACGCTAGAAAAAACATAGCCGAGGCCCAGAAAAAGCAAAAAGAGCGGTACGATCGAAATAGGAAGACCGTGGAATACACACCCGGGCAATTGGTCATGGTCTCCAATTCTGCCCGTAAGAAAAACGTGTCCGAATTTCTCCTGCCACGCTGGTCAGGTCCCTTCAAAGTCTGCAGGAAGGTATCTGACCTAAATTATATAGTGAGCGTGCGCCATGGGAGAAAACTCATAAAGGACACTATTCATGCCCGCCGGATGAAGGCATATCATACACGTAAAGCTCACACACCTACACGTACAGGCGGGCACACTGCTAAAAGAAAAGGAAACGATCCCGCTGGCAGACGTGAAAAAAAGACCAAGAAATAGCCTTCAAACACTACTGACCGAACCGGGATATGATCCTAACACTCACCAGAACTATCCCGGAGGCACTCGTGCATAACGACATTGGGTACAATGGGTAAGGGACATACTTGAACCACGTTACAGTAACACACAATTGGGGACACAAGGGTAGTTAGCAAGAGGTTCTTTTACAAGTACGGCCAATGCATGTAAGACTTTCGAAGTGAAATGCCATGGCCTGTGGTTTGGATTCCACGTAAAACGGAAGTCCCGTGGCGCATGATCTACAGATTAACGGTCATGTTAAACCACAAGTTTTTTTTTACAATGCGAGAAGCACTGCTCGCAATTACTACAGACAACAATCAAGTCCACACACACACACGTGCAGGAAACAAGGACGTGGGCTGAACATAAAACAAATGAAAGCCCACAACATCGTAATTCAACACCATCGAGTCAGCAGTCACACACCTCAATGGCCAAGACTGCTCGACACAGACGAACTAAGCCAGTTCCTAGTGAGCAGGAATAAACGCATCATTCACGTCCGATCCAAGGACCCTATAACTTCCAAAATTACACTACGAGGAGAGTTCAAAAAATACGCAAACTCCTCACAGTATTGGGTACTTTCGTTTGCGCATAGCAAATACACAGTACATGTGCCATAATATATAGAACACAGAGAATGACATAAAGTCACGGGTTCCAATCCCAGTAAAAATTAGACACAAGGGAAAGCAATTATCCAGGCTTCCAACCACACCGAAATTGGCCCATACAAATACATGAACAGGGAATACTACATTTCCTCCCACCAAAAACCGGGCATAAAATTTCGAATTACACCAGACATGGAAAATGCACTTCCCACACAAAGGCATAGAAACTTCGCAAGACACAAGTCTTAGGAAACAATGGCCACACAACATCATTAGCTAATTAGGATGAATTGCTACATTAGTCCGCTAGGAATCTAAAACAATGACCACACTTGCATACGTGCAGAAAAGCACTTGCCGGCGGATGACAAACAATAACATCCCAGCCTGACATTACACATACCAACTGCTGACTTGCAGACTAGTCATACTGCAATACTGCTGATGACAGGACACTATTGTTTGTCGGCATTGACAATGAAATCAAAAACGCAAAAGAATCATAACAACATACATTTTTTTTATTACACTGCAAAAGCACTTGGCAATGGACAAGACGTTGACAGGCCACGGGCGCCTCCCGCCCATACACGTGATACATATTACGACAGCCTGTAACAGACCAACCGTCCGCGTGGTGTAGCGGAACATAGTCACACACACGCACATGCACTCAACAATTAGGAGCAAACACAGACAAGATCTCCCCCCTAATAACTTCTTTTATCGATCGTAAGGCATAGGAGTCATTACAGGTGACTAGGACATGGCCAGTCGCACTACGACCACTGGCCACATTTACACTACAAATGGCAGACCAGATTAGGTCGTGAAGCTTTACTATCCCAAGGCGCGGATAGAAAGCAAGCATGGACCTAGGGAGGATGACAAACCATAGGTGGATAATCCGAGAGGGATTACCGACATACTACAGCAGGCTACCATGGTTAATACCCAATTCCCTTCCAATAACCCTCTCACGTCCAACATAAACCAACGCAGACACATGAACACGATCAAAACAGCTATACTACATTACAGAGTACACACAAGGGGTTGATGGACTTCATGCGTCTAAAGAGCAGGCATGCTACGCCTTGGACCACGATGCTACCACCTGAGTATTAGGGGTGGGTCGGCAAAAATTAAATAAGCATAATGCGCATCTCCAAATGAGAGATGAGGCCATAGATATATATTAACCATTCTTTATTAATTAAACACTCCCGCATGACAGGAATATATTGGTATTATGCCCCACCCTACACCTATCCTTATATGAGTGCAGATGCCTCATATCCAGATTCATGCATGACTATCCCATCCATTCACCAGGGATATTAATATCAAACCTGCATGGAATTTTCGTATCTTTGCAAACCCGGGAATTGCCTCCCCAGTCCACTCACTATAGGAACATCCCAGCGCCATCACCGGTTCCAGGCCACCACTAACGTGGAACCCAAAGATGCATACCCCCTTCCTACCATACTTTAAGCCCATTCAACAAATAACTACCCCCAGATCATAATAACAGGGTACCTGACGCCACAGACCCTACTAACACCTCCATTAAGGTAAAGAGAGCATTATCGCTGGAAAGCTGACGTAGCAATGGTAGACCAGAAGTAGTCTATGTACTTAGAAGATCTACAACCCCACAACACTGGAAATATTTTACATTTTACACAGAGATTAAACTATTTACACAGGTTACGACCACATTTTTTTCTTACAAAGGAATCTGATACGCTCTGATTGATGACAACGGCGTAAGCCGAAGGGCAGAGGGACCACACTTTGAGAGCTGGGGAAGGCGATGTGGACCCTTACCCCAGTTGGCTCAACAGCGCAGCGACCTCACTTAACTTGACGGCTAGACCAAACAGACGAACCACGTAAGGTCAAAGCATTCGCGGCCTGGCCGGGCAAGCTCTGGAATCCTAGGTGCGCATAAACCGCCCCTGGGAGGAAGGGATGCTACACCCACTTTGTGCCACGGTCGTCGAAGCCAAGACCTGCAGGGAGACTTTCTGAGAATGGCGGGAGAAATAGCTCACTCAGCGCCGGACTCGGGAGCTATCCCTAGAGACGACCCATATTATGACTAGACTGTTAGTTAAATTTACGTAAGTAGGACTTCCATGGCGGGGAGTCAGACTCCTATTCGTCAGGAGTGAAGCAGGATCCTAGGGTTCAGCAGGACCAATCCTAGATCCGACAAGTCCTTACCCCGCGAGGTGAAGGTGAAGACCACGACGTTAATCAATAATGAAGAATGAAATATGAATATATATATATGGAATGTACGCGCTCATTCGGTCCTGCGCCCACGTAAATGGATGACAACGGGTCGCCAGAGATCTTAAATGAGTAGCATAGCGGGCACTCAAAGGGGTTCAGTGGGCCACCCCAGCAATGCCGACAATGGCGAAGAGATTCCTACAATGCGAAAAGCATACTACTACGGCCGATACAGGCGAAGATTACTGCGAAAAGCAGATTACGATTGCCGACAAAGGCGAAGAGAATATTATGCCATTGGACGACAATGTCCTATGCCCACATAAATGGCGATGCATCGGGCAGCCAATGGGCATTAAGAGAGGGGCATTGCGAGCGCCTCATAAGGGTTACGTGGGCGGCCCAGATACGACTACACACGCAATGGCAACGGCAAAGAAATGATAGGTACAGCAGGCGAAACGGTTTGCTTAGTGGCACCGTAAGCCGCCTGTGACTAGATTAGTACTAGTAATAGACGTCGACACCTAGAATTAAGGGAACGGAATCCAGCGATCCTAGAGACAACCGGTGTTTCTAGGACTCGTGCGGGTGGTGTCCTGGGGAAGTAAATTGCCCCAGGCGATCGTTCTAGGCCAAATTTAGCTGTAAGACGGTTGCATTTGACACGCAACCTAGGATTAAGCAAATTTATTCACCGCTGTTGCCAGGTATGGCACAGCACATTTCGGCAGTAGATTAAGGCAACCCTTTCGGCTTAGAAATAGCATTTTTTTTATTAGACCATAATTAAGATAGATAGCACTAAGTAACGCCGTTCGGCGCCTGATGACCCAGAAACCCGGCATCAGGGTAAGTCCGACAACTCATGATAAGTCATGATAATTCGTCGTAAGATAGCATAAGCCTACATTCAAGGCAATTTTTTTTTATTATATATATATATAGATTACAGTAGAATATCTCGGCACTCGGTGACTAAAAACCGTTACCGAGGTAAGCCCGACCATACTTAGGATAAACTAGAATAACATAGGCTAACCTAGATTAAGTTAGACTTAAGTGGCAACATAATTGATCTTATATAATATGCGCAGCGATGGAACTGCTATATGTATTAATACACTCTATTTGCAGGAAAGCAAGGAAGCGATTGAATGTACATGTTTCCAGATATATGGCCATTAACACATTTTGTTTTGCAGATGACGAGCATTGTACACTAACCTGTTGTATATACATATCTCAACACAAAAAAATACCACACGTCCTTGTACAGACACACACACTCTTTTTCAATTTCCGTTGCGCCTCCTAAAGGTGACAGCGTAGCGACCACCGAAGCACAGTATCCGTGGGATACTGGGCATCGATGAACGCCAAAAACAAGATGCACGCAAATAAGGCGTGACTTCGGCATCGAAGGGCGGCACAAATATTGTAAGGGCCGAACCTTCGACGCCAAGGTGGAATTTCCCAACCCACGGCGGGAAAACCACTAGGACATAAGCTCAATGGAAAAGGAATTAGCGGCCTAGCCACTAAACTACGATAAAACGGCTGAGTGGAAAATGGCCAGGAAAGAATCAGCGAATGCTATACAAAGGTCAGGTAAAGAGCTCTACGAAATGAAAGGTACCAGGCTCATGAGCAAACCGGTTTAACAATAAGATTCTTATTTATATATATACATTATATCATGCTTGTAAATTAAAGGTTTATATATACATTATATCATGCTTGTAAATTAAAAGTTTATATATACATTATATCATGCTTGTAAATTAAAGGTTTATATATACATTATATCATGCTTGTAAATTAAAGGTTTATATATACATTATATCATGCTTGTAAATTAAAGGTTTATATATATATAGTATCATGCTTGTAAATTAAATGTAACAATATGTCACGCCACTCAACACTGCCATAATGGCAACACTGAATATACGGTTTTGTTTTTTCCTTTCTACACTACTAACGCCCAAATTTGTCAGGGTGTTCCGTTTTTTCCCAAACAAATAAATACTTTGAATATTTCCCTTAAATTATACCCTGGAACACCCATTTTTTCTATTCTCTTCTATCTTTCTCTTCGCAGGGAGCACTTTTTCCCCAAAATAAAGCCAGACGGCACAATTCCTCGTCTAGCTGGGTTTTTCCTCCCTGCACAAATATGTAACTATCAAAACCATGTTTTTTTTCTTTTTTGAAACCAGCAACATGCCAACAATGGCAACGTCAATTTTTTTTTCTCAATGTCAATTTTTTTCAATGTCAATTTTTTCTCCATGTCAAATTTTTCGCAATGTCAATTTTTTCTTGTCAATTTCTATTTGCACAATGCCAATGTCAGTGTTATACATATATCTGTACATCCCATAACCCTCCCCTCTGAACACGGGCTGATCTCACACCTACACTTCACGACATCACCCATTCTACACGACAACGCTGACGACAACGAGGAAGACACCGCCAGACGATACGAGGGGGCCTCACGAACGACTTCATCAGCATCCCAACCTCCAGTTCCGTTCCCGTTCGCGGGGACGCGAACTAAATCGGGAAGGAGGCTTGTACAGTACCCCAGGGGTAGGCACCCCTTGGAGACCATCCCCCCAGCATCTAGCTAAATCTCCTAACTGGCAACCCTTGGAAAGCCAGACCAACATCCATTAATACCACAAGGACAGCTTGCCACTCTAGAAAACAGCTCAGTCCTTGCACAATTGTTACACACAGTGACATATTATAAACTGGGGCAGCTATGCCAACACATTGCTGACAGCATAGCGCCGAAGGGTATAAGAAGGCGTCGTAATCAGGTCAAGGGATCTCTCCATTATCAGTCTTTCAGTGGTACAGCCGGAGGCTACGTTGGTGTCATCAGAGGTGAGTCAGTCGTGTTCAGATTTCCTACTTTTGTAACCTTTATCCACAGCTTGTACTTTCACATTGTAAACATTGTTACATTCCCTACAAGGGACTCATACATTAACATCACTGACCAATAAACACTTGGTCAACATTCTACACTCGCCTTACTGTTTATACGCCTCTTTACATCCCAACGCCCTTCCTTATTCCCGTCACGGTTAGACGTGACATACGGTAGTCTGACAGTGCTAGCTCAGATATAATTGTATTTCTCGTGGCGGCCCGGCTGCTAGGGAGCAGCGCGTGCGTTTAGCTGATACCAGCACGTTCCGTTACATAATAAGTCAGGCAGCTGAGCGACCAGCACAGTGACCCTTGCATAGAATCACATCCCCTAAAACACTACTACATTATTCATAGGAGCGCCCCCTAGTTCCTAGCACACCACAACACTCTACACTGGTCAGCTTACCCTGCCAAGGGAAGCTACCCCTTTTAGGCACAGCTTTATAAATTAACACAGTAACTCTTTCCTTTTAGATCCTACCACCCCCAAATAAGGGATCTAAAACAGTATTATTCAGGAAGTGGTTAGTAAGAGCCCCATAGTTAAATTTAACGTGTCCGAG
The DNA here is from genome assembly GCA_946902985.2 of Meconema thalassinum. NCBI lineage: Eukaryota > Metazoa > Arthropoda > Insecta > Orthoptera > Tettigoniidae > Meconema > Meconema thalassinum. The sequence continues at coordinate 232,744,382 of OX336389.2, read as the reverse complement.
GCGTACAAAGATGTTTTAATTGATAGTGGTTGTATGAAGAGTTGCATAAGTAGTGCATTTTATGATAAAATGAAAGGAACTGGAGTAAATTTTGAGGAGATGCCAATTAAAAGCACTTTTGTTATCACAGCTGTTGGGAAGAGGTCTAAAGTAATTTCTAAGCAAGTTTTAGTAGACATTAAAATTAATAATCTTGTAGAGAAGCAGATTTGCCTTGTAATTCCAAATTTAGTATTCAGTGTTATCTTGGGTTCAGAGTGGCTAAGTAGAGTGTCTGGTAACTTGTGTTATGATGTAGGGAGTTAGAAATTTAAATGGGGAGATTCTGAAGTAGAAGTAGCGTTCAATGACCATATTCAGAGGAGTAGTATTGTAGGTGTGATTTGTACTTTAAATGAGATATCGCCAGCCGTAGAGCGGGGTTCTCCATGTTTTGTGGGCAGTGTGATTACGAACGGAAGTCTAGAGGACTCGTTACGTGATGCTGCATTTCAGGGTAATATAGAGGTGGAACAAAGTGTTCGGCTCTATGATGTGTTATTGTGTAATAGGAGAGTTTTTGAGGATCGCATTGGTATGGCCAATTGCTATACACATTCATTGAACGTTATTGATAGGTCAGTATTCACAGGACATAGATATCCTGTACCTTTCGCTTATCAGAGTGCAGTTGAGGCACAAATTAATCAGATGCTTGAAGATGGGATTATTGAGCACTCTAACAGTCCATATGTTAATTCTTTGATCACGGTACCCAAGACCGACGGCACGGTTCGTATTTGTTTAGACGCTCGTTTGGTTAACAGTAGAATTAGTTCAGATCAGCTGAAATCTATGTCAATAGAGGAATTAATGCAAACATTTGAGGGGAAGAAGTATTTCACTTGTGTAGATTTGAGTTCCAGTTTTTGGCAAGTGTCACTTATGTACGAAGATAGACCATTTACAGCTTTTAGTCATAAATATAACCTTTATCAATTTTGTAGAACACCTTATGGGTTAAAGAGTAGTTCAGCAGCTTTAATTAGGGCTTTAAACATCGCATTAGGGGATGACACAGGAGAGTTTGTAACCATTTACATTGATGATATGGTAATTAGTTCACGCAGTTTTGAGGAGCATCTACGTCATTTAGATATAGTTTTTCAGAAGTTAGATCAGGCAGGGCTCACTTTGAAGCTGTCTAAGTCGTCATTCTGTCAGTCAGAAGTGACATTTTTAGGTCATAGAGTGTCGAGTAGAGGTGTAACACCAGAAGAAAGTAGGGTTAATAAGATACTTAACGCAGAGGTGCCACAGAATGTTAAACAGTTAAAAACTTACCTGGGAATTTGCAACTTTTTCAGGAGGTTCGTTCTTAAATACTCTGGGTTGGTAGAACCATTCAGGGAATTGCTTAAAAGTGGGACTCGGTGGAGATGGGAGTCCAAGCATGATCAGGCTTTTAGAGCGCTGAAGGAAGGTTTTGAGAAAGCTGTAGTGCTGAAATATCCGTTAAAAGATAAGGAATATGTGGTTATGACAGATGCTTCACATATAGGCATTGCTGGAGTATTATGTCAGAAAGATGATGAGGGTAATCTGTGCATTGTATCTTTAGCCTCGCGAGGACTGACAGCAGCAGAGAAAAGATACACGATTACTGAGTTAGAGCTTTTAGGTATCGTTTTCAGTTTAGGGAAATTTAGAATGTATTTAGTAGGGGGGAAATTTGAGATCCACACAGATCACCATGCATTACTGTATATGAGAACTTGTAAACTCAGTTCTAACAGAGTTAGTAGGTGGATTCTTGCTCTGCAGGAATACGAATTCACAGTAAAATATATTAAAGGTAAAGATAACATTCTTGCAGACATGCTATCGAGGGACACTAATTTATGTAGGGATTATCCTGTGGTTAAAGCAGAGGACGGTATTTTAATATGTGCATGTGTGGACAGTAGCAACAGGGCATCGTTACAGACACTGAGAAATATGCTAGTGGAGCAACGTGATGACGTTAAGTTAAAGGAGCCACTGGCTAGGTTGGAAATAGGTGAAGAAGAGTATGTGAAAGTAGGACGGTTCACGTACAAGATGCAGGATGGGCTTCTTGCAAGGAAATGTAGGAATAATCGGTGGGCAATATGTGTTCCTGCCACTTTGCTGGAGGAGCTAATTTGGTTCATTCATAGGGAATTAGGACACTTTGGTGCTGCCAAGGTCTTCTATGAAATTGGTCGTGACTTCATTTGGAGTAAAATGGGAAGGGATGTTAGGAGGATTTTAGCTAAGTGTGACACCTGTCAAAGGAGTAAATATCCAGTTAAATATTTAGTGGGGGAGAGATCTGCAGTTCTCACCAGTAGTCCCGGCGAACTACTGTGTGTGGATTTATTTGGCCCGATCGTTAAAGGACAGTACGGCTACGAGTACATTTTTATAGTTATTGACGCTTTTAGTAAGTATGTCAAGCTATATCCGCTAAGGAAAGCCACGGGACTAGCGTGTAGCCGTCTGATCATTAATAAGTATGTACCTGAGTTTGGCATTCCTCTCAGGATACTATCTGACAGTGGACCACAGTTTACTGCAAAGAAATGGAGAACCAGTATGCAGGAAGCTGGTATAACACACGTTCATTCCTCTGTAAGGTACCCTCAGGGTAATTCTGCAGAGCGTCCATTAAGGGAAGTGGCTCGTCTTTTTCGGACTCTAGTGCATGACAAGCATGCGGCCTGGGTTGGACATCTTCCCAAGGTCGAGACTTGGCTGAATTCTGTCCAGCATGAGAGCACGAAATTGACGCCATACGAAGTTCACTTCGGAAAAAGACCACAAAATGAACTAGCGAGGGTGTTGGGATTAAATGAGGGTAAGCAACCGGGGATGGATTACATTGTCCAGTTGGCGAAACAGAATTTATCTAAGTCAGCACAAAAGAGAATTCGCCAACAAAAAGAAACTAAATTTGACCTATTCGAGCCGGGAGACAGAGTCTTACTTAGAGTGCCGAAACAGTCAAATAAGCTAGAGAAAGTCATGTCCAAGTTCTTTTATCTCTACGATGGCCCATTTATAGTTTCCAAACGTATTGGGAAAACAGCATATGTGCTGGAGAATAGTGAGGGAAACAGATTATACGGAACGTATAATATACATAGTCTACGAAAATATGTGTCATAAAGTGAGTGTGTTTAGCTGGCGAGCCAGCCTATCAAATGAGTAAGTGTGGTGTCTGGTGCGTGGAAGATCTGGTCTTCAAGGCAGGCGTATCAGAAGTCGCACAGGGGGGTAGTATGTAAGTAAATGAGAGTTTTTAAGGTACAGGGAAATATGACGGGATTGTCGGATGCTCTTGAGCACTAAAATGTCTCGATACACCAAGGCCAGAATTTGGTAGCGCTGGTGAATTCCCATTTGCCTCCTAGAGATGGGTGAGCGCTTGGACAGGGTATTTTTGCTTAAGGCGTCCACGAGGCAAAAGATGGGCCATCAGAAGGCGAGACAGTCCTTCATGAAACTCATACATATCAGCACACGTGATTTCTGTTTACGGCCTCGCCATGTAAGATTTGTAAGTGTGTAATTTAAGATAATTTGTACAAAGGTATTATTTGTGTGAGAAGAATTGATCTGTGTTGAGAACTAGTATTAAGTAGAATATGGTCTACGGGAACTTAACAAGACAGGGTGATTACGGCACAGAAATATTTGGTGTTATATGTAATGCACATTTACTGTTTTTTTTCAGAAGTCAATATTAATTTAATCATCTTTTATAAAGAGAGATCATGTATTATGGTCACGAGGCGCTGCCACAATAGTGTGATCGTGTGCTCAGTGATAAGTGAGATTAAATTTCACCATAAGGAAGGGACCTCCAGTGAAATTAGGAAGTTCTATGGTGATATAAATATATCAGAACACCTTCAATGCGTGTGATATGACATCATAAATACATAGTGCTCACACATTAATTATGTCTATTTCTCCAACATAGAGGAATTTGAGAGGCGGAAATATCCGTGGAACACTATTTTATATGAGAAACATTGGACTGGTTGCAAAGTGCAATCCATTGTGACAACAAACTTTGACGCAAAGTGCGTGAAGAAAAATTATGAGTGTATATATCTGTAATTTAGGATGATTTCATTTATGTAATATGTATTTTGGATGGGGATTATTAACGTGTCTGGGATAATCGGATAATGGACCGTCGTCACGGTAAATCATCCGATGATCCGAGGCGAATATGTAACGTGTTTTTCGAGGGGTTTTTATGCAACTGGCATAAGTCAGTAGGAAGCCATTCTATATTTATTTACGCGGCAAATTGTTCAGCCAAGAGAATTTTTCATGTTAATTTATTATTATTATTAATTTATTATAATTATTATTAAGATATTTTCGGAGCATTTTATAAAAATTATAAGCATACAGATAGGTTTTCTATGTCTTAGAAAACGCTATCAAGCAAATTATTACGAACGACGATATCATAGAAAATTATCTGATTACGGAATTTTACGGAGTTTTGTCAGTTAGGGTATTTGAGAGAGATGGGTCACTGGGAATTCAAATACAAGCTTAATCTTGTCAGGAAGTATTACGCAAGGCTGGGTCGCATCGTCAAGGAAAGGCGAATGGTTGGAACGGAAATCGACTTCATCATCGCCGCGCCGTGTGTAATGACCCGGAGGAGGGGAATATCGCGTGGGGGGTCAGCCAATCAGTGAGGACCACGCAAGCTACAAGACGGATGAAGAGTGGGGAAACGACGTGTGCATATATCGTTCGACGCGCCGTGGTACGAGGACAATCTGTGAAATACTTGACGAGTATAGGTGCGCGTGCGAGTGGCTCCGATGTTCGGTGGAGTTAGCGACGATCTGTATAGAATTTAACGAGTACGGTTGTACGCGGGAATCGCTCCGATGTTCCGTGGATTGGAGGACTAACTTTGTAAAACTTAACCAGTGCGGTTGTACGAGTGTTTGGGTCCGAGGTACGGACCATAGAATTATCTAATCTACCAGAATCTCATCAAACATCGACGAAGATGACGACATCCAGGAGACTGTGGGAAGCTCACAGCATCATCCAGTACGAGGGAAAGGCTTCGGGCATTTCCAGTGGTAAGCGCTAATGACGCAGAAATACGCAATCTCTTATTTCTCTTGGTTTTATATTTCATATTTCAGTAACTTCATAGCTTGGAAATAAGAGTAAAATCAATTTATCAGACTCCGTTTTCACGTAATTTTCTATCGGTAATATTACAATCGCAACGCTCCAATTTAAATTTTAAACTTATTATTATTATTAATTTTGCTATACTTGTTTTATATAATAAATTCATTTCTTTTACAATGCAATCTTTGCTTTCAGTAGGTAGCATTAGATATAGACCAATTCCTTCTCCTGATACAATTGTTTGTTGGGTTAATGATCAAATCATACCACGATCTGAGTGAATAGAGTCTTGAATGTGTTCTGCCAGAGCTAGACGTTGTTAAATACAAATTTAGATTTCGACATTGCGTTGAGGTCTTGGCGCCCATTAAAACAACATAGCTTAGGCAAAGGTAAACAGTTACATTTCTCACCCAACAGTTAGGGGCTAGCAAGACGTTTCATTTGTACGCTCAACGTGGAGCAAAGTAAATACCGTTTCACTTGTCATCCCAGCCTAAGCAAAACGTTTCAAGACCTAGCAGATAAAATATATATTTATTACTTATTGGAGGTCAAAGCATTGTTCGCACATTATTGTTTCCAGGTCTCAAATAAAGGAGCACAACATTTAATTGTAGTTGATCATTATAACGTACTGTACACTTGATGTGACATACAAAATATGTCATTATTCATTGTCCTACGTCCTTTTGAGAACTGGATTACAGTAAATAATACTGGTATTAATTAACAAGTGCATGTAACTTATTAAGCCTCCGTGGCTTAGGCGGCAGCACGCCGGCCTCTCACCGCTGGGTCCGTGGTTCAAATCCCGGTCACTCCATGTGAGATCTGTGCTGGACAAAACGGAGGCAGACAGGTTTTTCTCCGGGTACTCCGGTTTTCCCTGTCAACATTTCATTCCAGCAACACTCTCCACTATCATTTCATTTCATCTGTCATTCATTTAATCATTGCCCCAGAGGAGTGCGTCAGGCCTCGGCAGCCGGCACATTCCATATCCTCGCCGCTAGATGGGGGCTTCATTCATTCCATTCCTGACCCGGTCGGAGACTGGAAGCAGGCTGTGGATTTTTCATGTAACTTATTAAGCTGACTTGTATTAAAAAAATATATCAGTCATAAATCAAATCCAATTTTTTATATTTGTTTAAATTGTTTAAATTATTTAGAGCTAATGGCACTCCTGGCTTACTTAACATATGGATACAATGAATTGTTATCTTCATTAAAAAATAAATGCCACCTACTTGAATACTCAGACAAAGTCACAGTGCTGTTGGAATTTAGTCATTGATTGGTGTTTTCCACTCTCACCCCAGCCAAAATCTGCAGCGCTACCTATAAGAGGACTTTCCAAGTGCGCGACACAATATAGGACTGAAAAGCTTCTAATAATAAGAAGATCAAGAAACTGGTAGTTTCAAGGGCCAAATCATTTCGCGGAAGATGATGTGTTTTGAATGAAATAGGAAACCCGTGGCAAATAGCGTACCCGAACAACTTGTTGCAGTTGGTGTAGAGATGGAGGTGACAGTGAAGCAACGTGAATATGCTGCACTTGTTGAGGAACGAATTCAAGTTCAAGATGGAAAAAGTTTCTACAGAGAGTAGAACAAATCGTTCTATGGTTGGGTGTAACTACACACACAGAAATATTCACCTGGAACGTAATTCTTCGAACCCACAAACAATAAGCAGCACATTCATAGAAAGGACGCCTTCTGGATAGCGGGATTCAACTGGGACTAGGGAACCCAGCGAGAAATCGCATTTCAACATTATTATTTTTGTTGTGCATTAGCCTCGTACAACAGTAAGGCTCGACGCGACACAGTTCTGGCAGCGGCTGTCGTCTTGTTTATTTGTTTATAAACAAAATGCCGATATTTATGAACTCAGTGTGCATTTTGTCACTGCTCCCAGTAATTCTCTTTCTTTAGAATGCTCAATTGTTGCGATCGGTTATTTGTACGCTTCTCAAAAGGGATCTGTACTACTGAAATATATATGACTAGCAGACCCGTGCGAGAATTCTCGCATGTTCATAAACCACACATTCCCCAATAGGTTTATAATGAGAGACTTAAGGAGAAAGGTTGTTACGTTTTTATTTCAACCAAATGATTATATAGAACACTATTTACATTTCAGTTAGAATTCCAAGTTTTACGTTCCCTAACTTAAGAAGGCAATCACTGAAAATTGGATCATCATAACACTCACCGGTTATACAATCTTTATGAAATTTTACCATTTGAGTACCGTACTCATTCCTTTGATTTACTGTTTCTGAAATCCACGCAAAATGATAAAGGTAAGACCTCAGAATGTTCAAATAACATGAAACAGGCGTCACAGCGACCAAAATGTGAAGTGGACAGTAATTATGGAGCATGTTTTCCTACAACAACAGTGTCTGCAAATCGCACACGTCGTACATTCTTTTAAAAGTATTTTTTTTAAAGAAATTATAGATATTTATGAAATTAGGGTGCAATTCGTCACTGCTAATGTCTATTCCCTTTCATTTGAATGCTTATTTGTCACGATCGGTCGCTTGTAAGCGCCGCAGGAGGAATCTATACTTCTGAAATAATATATACTAGCGGACCCGTGCGAGAAATCTCGCAAGTTCATAATCATAAGCCATACTTTCCCCAATAGGTATATAATAAGAGACTTTAGTAGAAAGGTTGTTATGTTTTTATTTGAACCGAATTATTATAGAACACTATTTACGTTTCAGGCGTCCCTACTGCCAAAATACGAACTGGCCAGGAATGATGTCGCGTATTTTCAGACAGCAACGGTATTTGCAAATCGCACACTTCGTACAGTTTTTGAAAAGTCATTTTTTAAAGAAATTATAGAGACTTAAGAAATTAGAGTGCAATGCGTCACTGGTAATGTATATTCTCTTTCATTTGAATGCTCATTTTTCACGATCGGTCGCTTGTGAGTGCCACAGGAGGGATCTATACTACTGAAATAATATATACTAGCGGACCCGTGCGAGAAATCTCGCATGTTCATAAACCACACTTTCCCCAATAGGATTTGCAAATCGAACACTTCTTACAAAAATTGATATTTAAGAAATTGGAAAGCAATTTGTCAGTGATAATGTCATTTGTGTGCTGAGTGTTCTGTAACACTCACCGGTTATTCGATATTTATGAAATTATACGATTTGAGTAGTCTACTCATTCCTTTGATTTACTGTTTCTGAAATCCATGCAAAATGATAAAGGAAAGACCTCATAATGTTAAAATGACATGAAACGGGCGTCACTGTGACCAAAATGTGGAGTGGACAGAAATTATGGAGCGTATTTTCATACATCAACAGTATCTGCAAATCGCACACTTCGTACATTTTTTAAAGTAATTTTTTAAAGAAATTATTGATATTTAAGGAATTGGTGTGCAATTCTTCAGTACTAATGTCTATTCTCTTTCATTTGAATGCTCATTTTCACGATCGGTCGCTTGTGAGTGCCGCTGGAGGGATCTATAAACATATATGATGATGATACCAGTTATACTAAACCATGGCTTCCCAAATTCACGTGTTTGTAGTCGGCATTTTATAAATGGAACATCGATAAGAGGTCCAGACACTCTCAGGCACTGTCTTGTATTAAGACAAATTTATCGATTTAGCGTCAACAAGGAGATACCAGATGGCGATGATGATTGTTCTTTTAAGGGGCCGATACGCTAACACTGTTGGATTCGGAAGAGAACAAGAATTCCCCAAGGGAGGTCGAAATGAAAGATGACAGAGTGGAGCCCGGTATAAGTAAGTGGAGCTAATGTCGTGCTCAGTTCGGGTCCCGTGGTCGCCAACTCACGTCCTACTAATTGTGAATTCCTGGGGGAAGATTCAAGAGGCTAAATCTGAGACATGAATATGAGGGATGTGAAGGAAGTGCATGGAATATGGATTATTTAGCAATGCGAGCATACTGATAGACATCAGAATCATAAACAGTGATGAGCCCGAGTTGAAATTAATGTCACCATCACAGTTTATATAAAAATAACCAAGATGTTCAATAAAGAATGTGTAGCCTACTCTCTCCTAAATGTATGGGTATACTGTGGTTACAACAGTTTGTCCTTAACAAGGAGTATAATTGAATGTTCTTGTGATGAACCTTAGGTGTTGTACCCTGCATAAGACTCCCCGTTTCTAAGTTTCGTTGTAATTCCACTTTTGCATCCAGAGGAATTGATTGTGACATTTGAAAAGTATGCCCTTCCACCATCTTGAATGTATGGAATCGTTAATCTTGCGACTTCTGCTGGGCAAGTCTCCTATGTGAGACTACATATCTGCTATGTTTCGTCATTGCAACTGTAATAAATAGCGGATTGTCGATATTAATGTCTTATATAACTTAGGCTATTCAAGATGGCGACTGCGTGCTATTTGCAGTGTGATAGTGTTATGAGTTATGAAAGCGAGGTATCGGTATCTTATAGTCTATTTGTCTCCCCTTTTACAAAATTTCGTGTTAATTGCGCAATTGGATCCTGACGTTCTGATTTTGAAGCCACCATCTTGAATATATGGCGGGGGTGTTCTTTTGGCATACAAAGATTACATTAATTTGAGATATTGTATCTCTAAAATATGGGGAGCGTGATGGTGCAGTGGCTTAGCTGCTCGTCTTTCACCCGGATGGCCGGGGTTCGAATCTCGGTGACAGCGGGGTGGAATTTTCAACTGAAAAATCACGTGGTGTCAGGAAGGGCATCCGGCCTTAAATCCCCGGCCAAAACTAAAATGAGCCTGGTTGGCTCCGGCGACCCCAATTAATTGGGAAAAGCCGAAGAAAGTTACTGCATCTCTAAAATATATAGAGTTATTTGTTTATTTCAGGCCTTTCAAACACGTCAAACAACACGAGTGCAATCCGAGGAGCAGAGGTTCTGTGCACCGAGCATCGGACCAGCGTTTACGCTGTAGAGCGATAGACGGCATGTTTATTATTGAAATAATAATTTTATTAATGGCCATGTACTTTTCTTTTCAGGACGGGATTTTGGAAGGAAATCGGCCGTGGATCTATTGAAAGGAACCATCCCGGCATTTGCTTGGTGGTGAAAATGGGAAACCACGAAACCCATTTTCAGGACGGCTGAGGTGGGATTCGAACCCACGCTCTCCCGATGCCAGCGAGGCACGAGGTAGCGCGTTAGCGCTCTCGGCCACCGCGGCCGGTTTGTTATTGAAATAGATAAGTGCAAGACAACCACATAATAACGGAGCAACCTGCTCTGAAGAAAGCAAAGACTTCCGAAAGTCCATTCAAATCGAAGTTTAATTCCCAAAATGTAATATAATTACGTAGGCGGCAGTGCTTTTTTTTTCAGGGGAAACGCGGGGGTACACGTACCCCTTAAACATTTGGAAACTGTTTAAGAAAAAATATTGGTACATTTGTATTTTGTCCGGCAAATATAACTTCCGACTTGAAATTTTATGGATCAGCTGGCGTCAACTCGCTGTTCACAACAGCTGGAGGAGATTTCGAGTAATCCTCGTTTTAAATCGCTATATCGAATCAGCTTCTTTTGGTTGGCAACTCGGCACTCTGTTCTTATAAGCACGCAGGCTAGTGTTTGGAGGCGGGGTAGGTTGTTATTTTGTGCGTGTGATTAGTTTTGAAGGATGAAGAAAATAACGAACTATTTAACATCCGCCCTGGCATCGAAAAAGCTGAAAGTTAATGATTCCAACACAAACAAGTAGTTCCGTGAAGAACTATACAGCCTATTTTCATATATCCTACTTATGTTAACTGCCACTATGAACATACAAAATTTCAGTTTGATTGCTGTAATAGATTCGTAGATATTGAGAACCGAATAAATATTTCGTATGGTCGCCATGTTGGATTTTATATATGTAGGTCCTAAAGTTATGTACTGTTACTTGAAAATTATTTTGTATGTGTAGCATTCAAATTTCAATCGCATGATTAGGACACAAGAAGTAACAAGGAGATTTGAAAATTTCGCACAGGTGCCATCTTGTGGTTATGGAAACAATTGAAATAAATTAGATGCCAGTGGATTAACATTCGTATAAGGATTTACTGTACCAAGTTTCACTGCACTAGGATGGTTAAATTGCGAGAAACGTCCATGTGAATATTTATACTTCGCGTCGCCGCCATGTTGGATTTGTGATCACCAGGTTATTGAAAGTCCTATAGGTTCATATGTTCATAGCCCCTATGAACATAAAGAAATTCAGTTTGATTGCTATAATAGATTCGTAGATATTCAGAGCCGTCTAAATATTTCGGATGGTCGCCATGTAGGATTGTTAGATGTTTAGGCCATAGAGTCATGTACCATTAAAGGAAAATTATTGCGTAGGTTCATTATTCAAACTTTCACTTCGATCGCATGATTACGACACAAGAAATAAAAACTTAATTTTAAAATTCGCACAGCCGCCATTTTGAGGTTATGTAAACAATTGAACTAAATTGGATACCAGTGCATTACAATGTGCATAAACATTTCCTGTACCAGATTTCATTGCGTTTGGAACATTAAATCGCGAGAAAGGTATATTAAAGTTTTTAATTCGCTTGGCCGCCATGTTCGTTTTGTAGTTAACCGGTTTTTGAAAGTCTTATAGATGAACTTTCAGTAGTGCCCTTTATCTCCGTACAAAATTTCAGGGTGATACCGCTAATACAGTAGTTTCAGAGATATAGAATGCCGGTGAAATATTTCGCACATCCGCCATCTTATGGTTATGTAAACAATTGAACGAAGTTTTATGTCGGTGCATTACAATGTGTATAAACATATACTGTACCAAGTTTTATTGTGTTTGGTTGGTTAAATCGCGAGAAACGTCTGTTTAAAAGTCGCTAATTCGCGTGGGCGCCATGTTGGTTTTGTAGTTAGCAGTTTTTCAATAGTCACATAGGTAAACTTCTAGTAGTTCCTTCTATCACCGTAAAAAAATCCAGGGTGATATCGGGAATAGTTTCGGAGATATTGAATGCTGGTGAAATATTTCGCACAGCCGCCATGTTGGATTGGTGAGACGTAACAAAATTTGAAAGGCACGGTCGGGGTCACCCGGAGTAGTGCTATCAACCTACCGAGTTTCACTGAAATCGCTCCAGCCGTATAGAAGTTATTAGGGAGACACACACACACACACCTCTCTCAGACACACGCACACACAGACACACGGACAAAAGGTGATCTCATAAGCCTATTTTTTCAAAATTGAAAATAGGCTAAAAACGACTGGACTTTGCAAATTGTAGAAAATTGCAAGATCGTGATGTTTTGTCGACTACAACTGAGAGTACCCCTTAATTTTTATAGAAAAAGAAAAGCACTGCACGGTAGGCCTATCCCTGAGAATTTAGAGAAATGATCATAGTCTTCATGCCTGGGATTGGCCGTTTAAAAACCCTGGCGATGATCTAAGTTACTGTAACAGAGCAAGAGAGGAGATGTGTAGCTTGTCAAGTAGCGTGCCCAGGTCCTGGGGAGGGAGAAGGAGCAGTATTGATTAATGGCTGCTGGCAGATCCTTTTCCCCGGATGCTGGTTGTCATGGCAACTGTTAGGTGGCGGGGTCCTACAGGTGGGAGGGCGAGAAGAGATGTTATGAAGAGAAACTATAGGTCTACATTGAATGTTTATTAAAATACACCTTCTGTCTGAAAAGTTCGGTGAATGGGCTATATTACGAACAGATTGTTGGCTTACCTGAAACAGCCGTTACTATCCTTCGAAGTAATCCCCGTGGATGGTTATGCACTTCTGAGAACGACTGAACAAGTCCTGGAAACTCCTGGCATAGTCTTCTTTAGGTATAGCCTTCAGTTTGGATCGTCAAAACTCTAAATCGAAAGCAAGAGAGAAGCGTGAATTTATGCAACCTGCCTTGCACACCTGATAGACGGGCGGCAGTGAGAAGGGTGAATTTATGCAACCTAACGTGCACACCTGTTCGACGGGTGGCAGTGAGAAGGGTGAATGTTCCTTGGAATGGAATGGTCCTGAACACCATCGTCACGGGTGACGAGACATGGTGCCTGAGGTACGGCCTCGAAGGAAAGCGTCAAAGTATGGAGTATCGGGGTCCAGGGTCACCGAAAAGCCCTGAAGGGCCAGAGGTTTTCGGACATTTCGGACATCCAACGTAATGTGACGACCCAACTGAAGGCTATCCCTCAGGAAGACTATGCCAGGACTTGTACAGCCGCTCTAAGAAGTGCATAACCCTCCACGGGGATTACTTCGAAGGATAGTAACGGCTGTTCCAGGTAAGCCAACAATGCGTTCGTAATATAGACAGACCCATTCACCGAACTTTTCAGACAGAGGCTGTACATGGTCACAGCTTCTATGGCAGTGTGTTTAAGAAGGGAAAAATGGACATGTTTTTAAGCGTAGGTATTAAGTACTGTAGACGTTACAAACATTTTTTTTCTTCAATTTAATTCTATGTGGTGAGCAATATTTTCTCTGTCTTAATTCGATATTCTGTTGAGGTTAATGGAAATTCTTACACACATATAGGCTATTTGTTAGTGTTTCACATTAAGCGGCTATATTTAATTTCTCCTTGTTTGTTTACGGTTCGTGAACAGTGTTTTTAGGGGTGGAAGAACGAAGTTATCTGCTCCTCGTAATATACAGATGCTATAAGGAAGGAGAAATGAGTTTCAAATCTTTGAAAAATGCGGGTATAGGAAATGTCCCTTGGAGGGGTTCCTTAACAGGCCCGTAAATCCACTTAAACAAAGTAATCACATTTAAACAACCACAAATGCCATGGGGCTTAGCTGAGATCGATCCAGATATCTTGGATTTTGAAGGCCAATGCTTTACCGACTAGGTCCACATCGTGGAGTAGCGGTTAGCGTTCTAGGTTGTTGCCCCGGAAGTCCAGGTTCGATTCCCAGCCCTGCCAATCAGTTTAAATTTGGTGTGAGGGCTCGTGAGGCCAAACTCAGACGAAGAGACTTCGATTTCCACCTCAGCCATCCTGGATGTGGTTTTCCGTTGTTTCCACCACTTATACTCCAGGCAAATGCTGGGATGGTTCCTAACCTTAGGCCACGGTTGCCTCATTTCCAGCCTCACCTGAATTACAAATACACACTACTGCAGACACCACAATAACACAGGTTATCAGCTGCCCCTAATGATATTGTTTTATGCAGCCCAACTAGCGTTGTTATCAGGATTGTGCATATTCCTCTTAGTACAGTACAGCTGGAATGTTTTTGTTCCAAAAACTGTGCTAAGGTTTGCTTTTTGTAAATCGTTAGAAAAGCACAAAGAAAGCTTAACTCTGAATATTAGAATAATTTGCACGATCATTATATCAGAAAACTCAAAAAAAAACATTGAAAAGCGTTTTTCTCTGAATCGACGTATTTTAAAGAAAAGTTTTTTAAACAAAAAATGTAGAGGACATTGTCACCTACAATTCGTCTCATTGAGGTCATGTCATACGTTTTGAAATGCAGAAGCTAGGTGGCGCCAATATTTCCAAAAAAGTGTTTTTTCACTTTTTGTCCTAGAAAAAATAGTTTTTTTTTTCACAAAAGGGTGAATCAGCAATTTGTTCATCTAAAAATTGTCTGCAACATTTATCTAAACGTTTGTTTCCTCCGACTTACCGTTCCAAAGTTATAGCGCAGCAAATGCAACGCTGCGTAGTCAAGGCTACTATTGTTACTGCGGAGAGAGCATAATAATAATGTTATTGGTTTTACGTCCCTTTTAACTACACTGGCTTTTAGAGACGCCGGGGTGCCGGAATTTTGCCCCGAAGGGGATCTTTAACGTGCCAGTAAATCTACGGACACGGCTCCCTCACATTTGCGCATCCTCAAATGCCAGCTGACTGCGCCAGGAAACGAACCTGCAACCTTGGGCCCAGCAAGCGAGAACGTTACCCCTGAGCCACGCAGCCAGTCGCGGAGAGAGCGGTGGGCATAATTTAGATAGGGACCGGTTTCGGACAGCTGCCTAAAAGGCTCGGTCAAACAGGACGCGGGCTGTGTTTGTTAATTAGCTCAAACAATCATATCTATTTCAATCGCCACGTTTCAATCATAACTGTACACATATTAACCTTTGTGCCATCTGAATAGTACAATTTTCACACTTCGGCAGACTATAACTTTGGAACGGTAAGGCGGAGGAAAAAAAATGTTTCAGTAAATGTTGTAGACAATTTTGAGAGGAAGAAATTTCTGTCGCCTCCGTAGCGTAGCGGTCAGCATGGTTAGCTGCCGCCCCGGAGGTCCTGGGTTCGATTCCCGGCTCTGCCACGAAATTTGAAAAGTAGTATGAGGACTGGAACGGGGTCTACTCAGCCTCGGGTGTTCCAAATGAGTAGAGGGGGTTCGATTCCCACCTCAGCCATCCTCGAAGTGGTTTTCCGTGGTTTCCCACTTCGTCTTCGGGCAAATGCCGGGATGGTACTGCCCCCGTAAATTGAATTATATTGAGACCACGATGGCTGTATTGGCAAATATGAATAAAGTTATGGATGTCATAGTTGTGACGTGTATATTCATGACGTAGGCACGGATGACGTAGAATTCATGCAAGTAGGCTGATTGAGCTGAGATTCTTGGTGACGTCATGAGTTTGTTCGAGAAAGATCTGAGATTTACGACGCAGTCGCAGGAAACAAGGTATTGTGCTAAGGAAGAAGTTACGCTATTGGAGGAAAGGCTCGATCCAATGAACGATAGTTTGGAAGGAAGACGGAGATTACTGAAACTACCATATTTAATTACTTTTGGCATGCAGATTTGTGGAAATCTATTTTCAGTTATGGCATTGATTTGGAATTTTGAAGAAATTAATTTTGAGTTTTTGAAATTTGAAAATCCGTCAAGTATAGCCAAAGTTAAAACTTCTAGCAATGACGGAGCAACGAACTATGGAAGGGATGGATACGCCCCTTAAGAAGTTGATAAAAGGTCGTGCACAGGAGAGAGGAGCTCTCATATTCTCTCATATCTCTCATACCGCTGATAACGCATATATATTTCAGATGTCATATAGTCATTTTCGAGTGAATAAGTGAAGCAAGTCATCTTTAGCGTGTGGTTAAAGCCCGGCGCATCGAACGAACACGGAGCAGTTCCATTTTACGCTGTTCGAAACTAAGTGAAGTTGAAACGCTCACATTAACGTTTCTACCAGATAAGATATAAAGAGTTAACTTCTGCCTTTATTATAATTCAATTGGGCAGTACAACATTGAGGTGTGTAGAACATTTGAACAATTTCACAGTTATACTTTGAAAGATATTGACACTTTAAGGCTGCAGACAAAAGTGATTTTCTCGCCACCTGAGAAGCACTTTTAAAATTCTACATTATACACTACGGCTGACACGTGCATGGCAACCGTGATATTGGAGAATACGTTTGGTAATACAACGATACATTCTACTATGGAACATTATAATCTTGCAGTGCTTTCAATGATTATAACAGAAGTTGAGATGGAAGGCTAAGGCTTTAATGCAATTGGGACATATATCGATGGAGTGAAGTAACAGCATGGAACTTCGTTAATCGTCATTCTACAAAAGCGAGCATGTAGTGAACATCCAACTACACTCATGCATCGTGAATCCATCGCTGAATTATATCAAATGACAGTGGAAATATTTTCATACTCCACGATTATGAATATTTCTGCGGAAATAATTGCAATAAACTTCATGGCGAATTACGACTGGAACTTCAGGGAACTTTCAAGAGAGGCCAGGGTGGACCCGGCTCATAAAGAAGAGTTTTGCCAGAAGGATGTCTTTCGGATACATGGAGCAGTGCAATTTCCGGAGGAGGAAGCAGTTCGATTCTCCGAGGACGCTGATTCCAGGTTCGAGGTCGGAGCACATCTTCACGCTGGTGAAATGGAACCAACAGCAGTTTTCTTTGAAAACTTTCCTCTAGAACTTCAATCAACAGATAAGGTAGTCGTGAACGTTTCTTGTATTATTTGAGTCATGTAGCGATATCTGAGCAACCATTTTCCCATATTTTTGTCCTATCTTTTGCCCCATTTTCTTGATTAACATTTCTGTACTCAGTACACTTCGATGATTTATGCCTTTTTCTACGATTTGTTGAGACATTGTTATGTCATTGGCATAGTTAAATAATTTTGGATCAGTTGAGACTGATAATTTAGATTCTTTCAGTAATTTGCATATTTTTGTAGTCACGATTTGACTGTAAAGTTAACGATTTTCTATGGCAGATTTGAATTCAGACAGCGTGTCAATTTTATTAAAGTAATTCTATTCAGTAAATTACTTTGACCAATTTTCTGTCATCCTCAAGAAAGAAGAATGATTAAATGATTTTAGAGCGTTAAAATCTAATACGTTATCGACGATCTTTGAAATACTAGTCGTCTTATGAACATGATTGCAACATAGACATTTATCATTGCATTATAGACAATTTTATGAAATATGAACTTGGATTACGATTTATTGAATACATTATAGTAATGAACTTTTGATAGGAGTTTTTCTCAATTATAGATTGGAACAATAATGTTTGCATTCCACAGTCTAATTGTATTCTATTCGACTATTTATGCAGTTTAGATGAACTTTGATTGAAGATAGTATTTTTATACTGCGTTACTTTGAAGATATTAATCTCAATTTTGATAGACCAGGGAGGAGTGTCTAATCGTATTTGCTATTAAATTTATTTGTGATTGGCAAATTTTTACTTCATATCGATTCATGAATGAAACCCACGAAGGTTAAATAATAACAGACATTAATACAATTGATGAATATAAGAATTTTTGAAGAGGAACAATGGATGTATAATCGTTAGTTCAGTGGACCTGTAAAAGTCGCTGATGAGTAATGCCCTTGAATAATGAAGGAGGTTCCCACAGTAATAAATGAAGTTGTTGAATTTATGAGTGGAGGTTTTTGTATGTAATTTGGAAGATTTTGATGCCATATATATGAAGATATATGATGAATTCTGGGCCTATTGTTGAGCAATTTTGTGCGTTTTGAGCGAAGTATTTTTCCGCTGAATGTATTGTTCTGGTTCTTTGAAAGTTATTCATGTGAAAATACTGTTAAAGTTAACAAGAGTGTTAAATAATTTGAGATGAAGATTTTGAATGGAGGTTACCGTCACAAATATTAATAATAATTATTAAACCTTATTAAACCTGAATTTGACATTTAAATATAACTAACCTTCATTGGTCGATTATATCACCACGATTTGAGTAATTATCAACTGGATAAACGTGTGGTTTAATGTATTTCTTGTATAAATAATATAAACAATATAATATTGTAAATAATTATGTAAATATCTTTGATAACAATTTGTAATGAAAGGGATTAATAGAGGCGTGTATAAAATTTTTAATTGTCGTCTGACATTGTTATAAACAATTTATTATTGTTATAAATAATTAATGAACTTTTGTTATTAACATTTAGAATTTTGTTGTTATACTCTAAACAACGCTAATTAAACATGTGGATTGAACAATTAAACATGATTTAGGATTGTTGGAGTATTCCACTGGTGTTTGAATGGAGCATTTAAAAGATTTGCGTGATAATATTTCAGTTGAGATGTGGACATTTAACGTGTTTTGAAAAGGAGAGCTAGGCTCTGATGTAACTCGCTTATGCTAGGGTTGAACGGAGGGGTGAGTCCACTTTGACGATGCAGGTGCATTGCAGCTGGCCCGGACAACTGTATGATAGAGGCCAAGGACGTTTACATAATAGCTTTGTGGCTTTAAATAAAATATGAAGTATATAAACACGCAAACCAATTGATATATGTGTCTCGTCCCAAATCCCGTTTCCATTCCAAGTGCATTATTATTTTTACGTTATTTTGAGCTTGAGAAAGCTGAAAAATTGTATGTAGAGTATACAAGTTCTACAGGAGGACATAGTTATGTGGACAATGACTTCTGATTGCCACGTGGATTTTGTTGTTTTATTTTTGTTAAATTCATTCTTTATGTGAAATAAATTATTGTGCAGTTTAACGTTTCTCGTCTTCGTTATGGTTCATTTTAAATATCATGGTGGAGGTTATTGTGTGGGCACGCTTTAAGTGATCCAGTTGACAACCCAGTCCCCGAGATAAATTTAAGAGGTAAGTAAAGGTAAGTATGAACCCCCGTATATTTTGGTGTGTTCCACAATAATTTTCTTGTTAACTATTGTGCTCTAATCTCGATAGTATCTGTCAGTGCCATTTTCATTGATGTAGCTGTGCCGGTGCGTTTGATTATTGGCAATCCGATTGAGGGGGCGGATATCTGACAGCCTACTATCCGGATAACGGGGACAGTACCTTCTTCAAGGCCACGGCCGCCTCCTTCCCTCTTCCCTGCCTATCCATCCTGACGATCCATTACCTTCCCTCAAGAGGCCCCTGTTCGCTTTGCAGGTGAGGCCGCCTGGGCGAGGTGCCAATCCCACCTCACCAGTTGTATCCACTCTGATTAGATGTTCCCAGCTCTAGGACACTGCCCGTAGAGGCGGTAGTGGTGAGTTCCCTCGCTGAGTCCGTGGGTTCCACCAAACTGGAGGGTAAACGACTCAGAAGAAGAAAAGAAAAGAAAACAAATTTCTCATTCGCTCTTTTGTGAACAAAACATTTCTTCAAGGTCAAAAAGTGAAAAAACACTTTTTTTTTGTAAACTTTAGCTCCACCTAGCCTCTGCATTTCAAAACGTATGACATGACCTCAATGAGACGAATTGTAGGTGACAATGTCTTCTACATTTTTTGTTTAAAAAACTTCTCTTTAAAATACGTCCATTCAGAGAAAAACGCTTTTCAATGTTTTTTTGAGTTTTCCGACAAAATGATCGTGCAAATTATTCTAAAATTCAGAGTTAAGCTTTTTTTTGTGCTTTTCTAACGATTTACGAAAAGCCAACCATAGCACAGTTTTTGGAACAAAAGGTTATTTTCGGTGCAGCTGTCCTGTACTATCTGTTTTCATCCCGTATGATACTTTTCTTAAGCGTATGGCTTTTAGTGCCGGGAGTGTCCGAGGACATGTTCGGCTCGCCATTTTTTGTAGCTGCTTCGAGGCGGACACCCAATGGGTGAGCTAAACGTACCGTCCCGTGTGGAGTGTTGTCTGGGGAGGAAAGCGTGATTGTAAGGACGAGGAGTTGGAAGGTAGCGGCTGCTACCTATAGTTAGGGACCAACCCTGGCATTTGTCTGGAAGGAAGATGGGAAACCACAGAAGACCATCTTCAAGGTTGCCGGCGGGGAGATTCGAACGTCCTCGCCTCCCGGATGTGAGCGATTGCCAGCAGTCATACCGTAACGACCACGGCTAACTCACCTGGTCCGTATGATACTAATGCACTGCAAGCATATCCTGCAAACGATACTGAACACTATTATTTTTCCCTCGATGTGACTACAGACTAATGCGACATTCCTGATAACAACGCTAGTTGGGCTGCCTAAAACAATATTATTAGGGACAGCTGATTCGCCTGGTTATACACACATAGTCTACAAGTAGCCTACATGGGGCTCAATGACTACGATGTCCAAGCCCCTCAAATGTAACAACAACAATAGCTTTACCGGCTGCGCCACTTTGTATCGGAAAGGAAAGAATATGGGTATGAAGGAAGGGAAATATAAGTCTCCCTAGGCCTCGTTACATAATAACCCCGTGTACTTGGATATTGTTCAACTTGCCAGATGACTGTGATGACCGTAGTAGTGTCGGTAGCTATGGGGTAGGTGCTCCGGGACTTGAAACATGGTACTATCCCGGCATTTGCCTGGAGAGAGTTTGGAAAAATACGGGAGAAACCACACACAGGATAGCTACTGTAGGCGCCGTGATTTGAACCTCTGATCTCCGGACTGACTGCAGCTGCCCACCACGGTCGATTTAACGCACACAGCTACGCCGCGGGCGTTGGCCAAGTGAGATCGACAGGGATTATACAAGAGAGAGGAGCCCGGTGCCAAAGCATTGGAAGCTGTTGTTGTTGATGATTCATTTAGGGGCTTTGCGACATAGTGGTCATGTTGCCCCGTGTACATGGGTGTGTAATTTGTCTGATAAGCTGTGTTATTGTAATGGCTATGCTAATGTGTATATTTGTAATTGGGGTGGGGGATTGGGAAGGAGATATATTCAGCCTCGTAAGCAATAACTGAGAGGAGGTGTGTTCGAAACTCACCTATACCATCATAGGAGTGAGTTTCCGTGGTTTTCCACTTATACTCCAAACAAATATCGGGATGGTTTCTTTCTAACTTAAGTACACAGCCGTCTCCTTCTCAATTAGTCTCAATTAATGCACAAATATGAAAAGACACGAATAGTCAGTCTGAAAGTCTGGACTTTATATCATTTTAAATGCTAGCAGCCGAGTACCAAGAAGGCAGTGCGAGAACAGAGTTTCAAGATTCTATTTTGTTTCTTCACTGCCTACTTGATTGTTCTCGCACTGCCTTCTTGAAACTCGGCTGCTACATCGTACTATGACGTCACACACTTCAGTGCATTCTCGGTACATTTCGTCCCGTCACCGTAACGTAACGCCAGACCTCAGCGTAACGACGAAGTCGACAAGATCATTTATAATGATAAAATAACACAGGTTATCAGATAAATCGTACACACACACACACTCTCAAGTAAAGGAAAGGATGCTTTAAGTTTTACGTGACTGTTAATTTTGGGACCATGAGCCACTGGACCTCCTTTGTACGTGGAAATCGAACCACAGGACACGGCATTCCACTTCGAAAATCATACATGCATTGACCGGGAATCAAACCTGATCCACCCTGGTGAGCACACTGAAGTTCACGGGGCTTAATGATGATAATGATAATTGTCGTTTTAAAAGGACTAACATCTAGGTTATCGGCCCCTAATGGTACGGGTGAAAAATGAAACCTGAGTTAAAACTAACTACAAACTTACAACAAACTTAAGTACTAAACTAGTTGTTGTAGATTATCTAGAGGCTTAGTGATATCGTGGTCATGTAGCCCCGTGTACTTGGGTGTGTAATTTGTCAATTAATCTGTGTTATTGTGATGGTTGTCTAAGTAAGTGTATTTGTAATTGAGGTAGGATTTGGGCAGGAAGCGGCTGTGGCCTTAAGTTAAGTACCATCCCAGCATTTGCCTGGGGTAGAAGTGGCAAACCACGGAAGTCCACTTCCAGTATGGCTGAGGTGAGAATCTAACCCACCTTATCTCAGTTTTGCCTCACGAGACTGAGTGTACTTGGTTCCAGCCCTCAGACCAGAATGACATTCCTTGGCAGAACCGGGAATCGAAACTGGACTTCAGGAGCGACAGCCGAGAATGCTAGCCATTGGGCTGCGAGTTGGTCGGTTTTCGGAAAGTTACTCCTGATTTTTCTGAATTAATTAATTTGATTTACAACCACGTGCAGTCAGGGGCGTCCTAGCAAAATGTGTGCGGACAATAGTGTCTCTAGATTCCAAACGAGGTCTCCCTTTGTTGAATGATATAAAGGTACAACAAACAAAAGAACCCTCGGCTACTTCGGTTCGCGCAACTCACTTCGGCTCGTCCCGATCTTCTCCGACAACACGGGATCAGGGAGTGCGCGGCTGGCTGAGCTGCCGTCACATACCGTACTGTAAGTGCCTGCAGCCAACTGTTCGATTGAGGTTATTCCTTCATTAATGCTGCAAACGCAATGCAATTAAAAGAACGAAAGTAAATGTAAAGTGACCGAAAGTATTAAGCGCGGAGTTAAATGAAAATACAGTATTTGCGATTCCCTAGTTGTAAACTATGTTTTAAAGAAATATACTGTTCCAATAAGCGTACACACACAGAGGCTATAATATCAAGAACACGAAATAATGCATCAGGTGTAGAAAACTGCAGACAACTCTTGGCCATAGACGTCTTCCCTTCCGCTATTAGACGCTTCACGAGTGACTTTGAAACACCCGTTGCTTCACTTGTTGGAGCCACAACATTATAATTGAGTTTATGAACGGTTTTCTGTTCTCGTAGGTGAGCAGTTACGTTATAGACTATTTATCTAGCTTGTCCCCTTAGTGGTGGTCCAGATTTGCTACCAGACTTCGAAGTAGAAGCCATAACGAAACTCAAATGATACTATTACCAGAATAGCATGGTACACAACACTATATACATAAACACATTTACCAATAAAGTACACGCTACACGACAAGGGATTATAGGACTACAATAAAGAAAACGTATATAAAACGAAGCTCTTGTTAGCGCGTCTCTGCAGTGTGCTCGGTACAGCGGCCAGACAGCATGTGACCCCCTCCATTGCTCCTCTGTAACGTCGCACATCCACTCGGAGTGAATGCGCGGGGAAGTGAGCTTTGCGCAGGTTCTTTTGATCGTTGCAGGTTTGGCGTGAAAACCAAGGCATAGGTATAGACTATAGGATTGAATACTGTTTCCTTTTCTTACCTGCAAGGTGTCTATGAAAGCAGCAGCAGCTGTTGCCAGTACTGAGGTTAGTATTAGGATAGACAGTAGGCCTATACATCCCTCTAGAAGACCTACCAACTGGCATATTGCTACCAGAAGGGTTACTGCTAAGCCGATTTGTAGTCCGCGTACTGCTGCCTTCCAAATCTCATCCAAGTACAGCCCGCGCATTGTTTCGTCCTTTAGCTCTGAAAATGATAGTGAGGGAACTCAGTTTTCAAAACAACAACAACAACAATAATAATATTAATAATGCAACAAACATGCGCCTTTCTTTCCTTTCTCTATCTCTCTGTCGTCCTCAGATTACTGCATTATGCTAAAAATTATTTCTATGCAATTACAGTAGTTTCAAGTATAGAATCAGGAAAATAGCATACAATCTACCACAAGAATATGTTAATATATTTTTTATGTTCGACGATGTCGAAATGTAAATATTATATCTCAGAAAACTCTGTCATAATGAGGGTCATTATAACACTGTTTTTTTTATGAAACAGTTTCACCCACCAATCAAAGCTCAAGAAACAGTTGTTTGACCAATTAGGTGAGGATAGCATTGCACCTGCGCTGAGTTCCAAGGCCTTCTAATTTAAATTTCACTGCGTGGCCTAGTGTCATCGTGGGGTAATTGAGGAGGCCATGGTCAAATACAAGGTATTCTGTGCGTCCCGTGCGCTCTGTTCGGTACATAAAACTGGCAAAATATCGACAGATATTTAAGAATATTTATGTTCCAACATAAAATAGTTATAATAATTATCGTCGAACATAAACAGTCGTATGCAACTCGCCTATAATGGTAATTAAGACACTCGTATGGAAATTATAATGTACTATTGTATATGGTGTTAATTTTTCAGGCTGATACTGGGTTTGTATACACTATTTTGTATATAATTTTCTATTATCTATGTTTTATTATTTATATAGTGGATGTTGTATGTATGTAAGTATTTATTTCTACCCCTTATTATTCCCGTTTCCAACGGGGTCGGGGATGAGATGCGATGAGCGTCTATATGGCGGATGGTTTTTACGTCCGGATGCCCTTCCTGACGCCAACCTCATGAGAGGAGTGAATGAGAGATGAAATGAATGAAGATGAATTAAACTGGGCAAGGATATGGAAGGAAGTGACCGTGGCCTGTCAGAAGGTACTGTCCCAGCATTTGCCCGAAGTTTAAAATGGGAAACCTCGGAAAAGAATTTCAAGGACGGTTGACGGTGGGGCTTGAACCCACGTCTGCCGAGTCGGCAGAGAGCTTGGCTCCATGGCCTAATGCGAATACTATTATTCTGGTTCGTGCAACCTAATATGAATTGAAGAATGGATCCCAGGGGCACTTGTGCTCGCGAGCACTTCTTGGGCCATATGACGAGAGCACCAAATGTTATTTCAAGAGCACCAGGTTGAGAACGCCTGCTCTACAGTCACAAGGATAGTGTCTTGGAGCTGGACACACTTTGTCAGCAGATAGGCCTACAACTTGGGGTGGTGATAGGCAAGAAGTGTTAATTTTTTAAATTGAAGACATTATACAGGGTCTTTATATTTGCTTGGCAAGGACATCCTCGCTTTCGTGCTCCGCCAGTGACGGCTCAGTTGCCGGCGACCGCGCGTGCATATGTACGACAGAATACGGTGCTTAGAATCAGAATCATACATTTTTACTCACCATGATAGCAGTAGATGCTGAAAATGTTCACCATCCTCTGCCAAACATAATCGGCATCTCCTTATGAGTTTCCGGTTACTCAGGTTAATTTAGCTTCAGTAAGGAAGCTTGTACAAGCGCACGATTTCCTGCACCTTTGCGTCTATTTTTATTATTTACTGAACATGTACGTTTGAATCTCTTACCCTGTTGTTTTGTTGTTCGATTAATAGGAATGGGTCTCCCTGGAAATTTCACTCGAAATTTTTGTCTTGTACAAGCGCACGATTTCTTGCACTTTATGTACGTATTGTGCAGATATACACGTTCACGTAATGAATATTTCACATAAGACATTACAGCACTATACACAATCACAACAAAACACTATACAATACGATATATAGTACACAGTAGCTTTATAAAACAGCCTATCAGCTCGGAGCTCACACGTCTACCGCAGGAGGAGCGTGGGAATACCGCGCGCGCCAACCTGTAACCGCCGACCAAGGTCGAGCGGAATCTTTTTGCCAAGCAAAAATAAAGACCCTGTACCAAAACTGCTATAGTTCGAAAATTGCATTTCTAAACGGTGACCACGGATCGATAATTTGCTCTATACTGCATTGTCTGATCTACGAATATTTTACATAATCAACGGTAGTTCCTTTATATGTTTTTGTTGTTGTAGTTGTTTCATTTTTAAGCGGCTTGGACTTCGAGATCATTCAGCCCCGTGTACAGTGTCGTGCTATAACTCAGCTGGTGTGCTACATCACTACTTCCGGGAAAGTTATATCGACTGTACTAGCCTCCGCAAAAACATTCTCAAATCGGCCGTTATTATTATTATTATTATTATTATTATTATTATTATTATTATTATTATTATTTACATCGCCATTTCGATTTCAATCATTCTTATTACCTTTTTTTTAAAAAAAAATTACTGGTGTGTGATTATATTCTTATACTTTCTCTTTGTAGAGAACCCCAAACATATCAAAGGAGCAGTCTGTAGTTACATCGAGGGAAAACTAATAGTGTTCAGTTTCGTTTGCAGGATATGCTTGCAGTGCATTAGTACCATAGGCATACGGGATGCAGCAGAGAAATATCGACCTTCCTCACAACAACGCAAGTTGGGCTGCTTTAAACAATATTATTAGGGGCAGTTGATTCACCTAGTATACAGTTACAGTTTAAAGTAAAGTCAAAGTCGCTACCAGCATGTAGTGTGTGATATTCGGGAATCAGTATTATTAAATTAATGGTGTATCCCTTCATTAAATTAAATTGAAATATCCAAGGTCAACTCTCTCTCATTAGGGCTCCCATATTCATTGGCTGAACAGACTCATACTATCAAATTTAGGATAATTATGAACGAATCTGTACGACATTCGTTGATGTGATTCATGTACAATGTTGTGCCACAACTGGTACTGCTTACAAATACGAAACCACAGCATTGATAGGGCAACAAAGTATAAAAAAGTTACCGGTTAACACTTTGGCATGGTTTATATCAGCATGCTATTAAAACACTAACACTAATTTCCAGTGGTAACGTTTAAAACGAAGGTTCTAATTATTTTAGAGCAAATCCAGAGTTCACAGCTGCCACACCCCGGAGGTCCGCGGTTCGATCCCGGCTCTGCCACGAAATTTGAAAAGTGGTATGAGGACTGGAACGGGGTCTACTCAGCCTCGGATGGTCCAAATGAGTAGAGGGAGTTCGATTCCCACCTCAGCCATCCTCGAAGTGGTTTTCCGAGGTTTCCCACTTCGTCTTCGGGCAAATATGCATACGGGATGCAGCAGAGACATATCGACCTTCGTGATAAAACGCGTTTGTTGGGCTGCATAAAACAATAATATTAATGGCAGCTGATTCACGTCTGATTGGAGCTTGGACACCGATAAGGCACTTGAAACGACAACCAGATGTCTCGACCAGCTAACTGGGAGAAATTTTGGAGCTTGCGGGAAAATAAATTCTCCTTGTCTGAGAGATGCATAGACGTTGTTTAAAAGGACTAGTCATGTGTTATCCACGCCCACCCCATTTAATTAAGAGAACGAGTGCAAATTGAAATTAAAGAAAGATATCATTGGAATCAGGAATCAGAGAATCAGTAAGAGGATCCAAAACGGAAAATTACCTCGACTCAGTGTAGGGGAAAATGACGCCACCGCATTTGCATGGATCTGATTCTCAAAAATGTGTACAGATTATGAAAAGCATACTTTTTTTTACAATCTGTTTGATGTATGTAGGCCTAATGCCCGATAAAAATGCCGGTTACAGAAAAACGAATTACCTCTAGGAATGTAGGAACTATTTTTCGTCAATTGCATAAATGGGACTGGAGAACAGCCTGCAAACACAGTCTTTCGTGATATTCAGAGAGTGAAACTGTGGCACTTTGATTCAGGAAACCGAGCACTATTGTCTTCAAGTATTAATTATTAAACAAAGTGGTCTAGGGAGAATCCTACTTAGTGTCATGGCCACCGCGCGGAACCGCACTCTTGAATGGCGGGCTTTTCAAATGATTATTTATCGGTTATTGACTTAACCTAGCCTAACCTAACAAGATGGTGGCTGTAGTTTAACCTAACCAAACCTAACCTCACCCACGAGGCGTGATCAAGAATACCCACGCGGCGAATGGTGATATTTTCCGAACCAATGACCGGATTTGGACATATGAGGAGGTCTTAGGACTCGGGGTGACGCCCCCTTGCCCAAGGCCTAGTCAGCTACCTAAAATACCCAAAACAGCAAGGTCATTGACCTGAGAGTTTATAAACTAATAATCGGATGTGGATGTGTGAGGTGTCATTGGACTCAGCATGACCCCCTTTTCCCTAAGGTACACTCATTTACCCAAAATACCCAAAGTTAAAGGTCATTGATTTTCCACCCCCTTAATAACTTTGGAACCTGTAATTTTAGAAAGACGTGTTAGGACATGAATTACTCGCAATGACGCCTTTTTTTTATTATGGACCAAGACCTAAAGAATTAGTGTTAACGTAATAAATATTAAATAATTAGCTTTTAACCAACCTGTATAGCCGCGCGTGTCAAATAATTATTCAATACTTACCGGTTGACAACGTTATCTGTCAACATAATTATTTTTTTGTTTAAACAGTTGCATCACCTTGTGCCATTATCGCGTGTGGCTACCACCATTACCGTGCGTGTTAAAATAAATATTCCATACTTAGCAGTTGGTTATTCATCCATTACAACTATTATTCCCGCCTAAATACTAGCTATCGCCACCAATCCATCCATCATCACCTAATAATAATAATAATAATAATAATAATAATAATAATAATAATAATAATAAATCGATCCTTAACTAATAAAATAATTATTTAAGAAAACCGCCGCAGGCTTTCCCCTAGTCACGTGACAAAGAAAACTCTACAAGCTTTCCCCTAGTCACGTGGCTCAACAAGGTACCGTCGCGTACAAAACAAAATGGCCCGTTCGCAGGTCGTTAAGCTCTTAGGGCAAATTGTAAAAAATGCCGGGATGGTACCTACTGTAAGGCCACGGCCGCCTCATTCCCTCTTCCTTGCCTATCCCTCCCAATCTTCCCCTCCCTTCCCATCCATCATGAGGCCCCTGTTCGCTTTGCAGGTGAGGCCGCCTGGGCGAGGTGCTGATCCCAACTCCCTAGTTATATCCCCCGACCAGATGTTCCAAGCTCCAGGACACTGCCCGTAGAGGCGATAGTGGTGGGATCCCTCGCCGAGTTCGTGGGAAAAACCATACTTGAGGGTAAAATCGACTAAAAAAATAAAAATAAGAAAAATTAAAATAATAATACCTAATAATAATAATAATAATAATAATAATAATAATAATAATGTGGGAAAATTGAATACGGTAGAGAGTTCTTCATTACTTCATTTCCTCGTTAATTCTGAATGCAAGCCATCTCGTGGTGTAGTGACTAGCATTTCTGGCTGTCACCCCGGAAGTCCGGGTTTGATTCCCGGCTCTGCCAAGAAATTGAATTCTGGTCTGACGGCTGTACCTGGGTACACTCAACCTCGTTAGGAAAAACTGAGAAAAGGTGGGTTCGATTCATGGAAGTGGTTTTCCGTGGTTTCCCACTTCTACCTCTGGTAAATGCCAGAGTAGGTCCTAACTTAAGGCCACGGCTGGCTCCTTTCTAATCGTCACCTGCATTACAAATACACACGCTACTACAGACACCACAAGAACACAGAGTGTCAGCCAAATTTTACACACACCGAAGTACACGGGACTGAATGACCACGATGTCCTAGCCCTTCAATTGAAGCAACAACAACTAAATGCAAATGGACCAACATTTATAAGCAGATCACTTTTAAATGGTAAGTTAACATGTCTATAACTTAAGAGTAATAATCTTAACTGTTAAAATTTGGATAAGTTGAGCGAGGAATTTGTTTTTATCACCGATGTTCTGCTACCTAAGAGAAGCGGGGGCTCGAACCAGCACAACGCTAAATTCTACCTTGCTTCCTCTTCTCTCTCTCTCTCTCTCTCTCTCTCTCTCCCTCTCTCTCCCTTCAGACAAACTTTACTAATGCCTAGCACACCCAATCCTCCCTTAATTGGATGACTTATTTCGAAAGTGACGTATCTTCACTTTAAAAAAAATTCAAGCTTAAGGGGCAAATGTATTCCCACAATAGTACTTTATCATGTGGAAACGTATTTACTTCCATAGTGGAGTATATCTAGGTTAAAATAGCATCTAAAATCTGTATTTATTTCCAAAGTGTCGCAACTCCACACTACCAACAACCCGGATGTGGAGGGACCCTCCTCTTTCGCCCGTGGGTTTGTCCTTTCTCTGCTGTTTGCAGTAATACTGGCAAATATTGGCGCGAATGGCGATGTTTGATGAAGAAATTGAGAGACAGGTAAATCGTTACGCGAGAAAAGGGAAGCAAGTAGGACTACCTGTGATATGCCTGAAAAACAAGGAAAAAAGAGATGGAACCCACAAAATAAATAAATAAATAAATAAATAAATAAAATTAGTCCTTCAACTCCAATCTAATAATGTCTTTTTTATTTCGTGAGTTGAACGTGTGAACTCCGCACCAACAGATCCTTCCGAAAAAGAATTCCCAAAATTATATGTATTAAAAACTATAGGATATAGCTGTAGTCGTTGATTCTTTAGGGGCTTTAAGACATCGTGGTCATGTAGCGCCGTGTACTTGGATGTGTATAGAATTTGTCTGCTAACCTGTGTCACTGTAGTGTCTGTGCCAGTAGGTCAAAATATAACCTGTATTAACTCGAGATAATCAACTTTTTGTTTGTTTACAGTCATATGTTAAATTTTGCTAAATTTAATTTGTGTTAATTTGCATTGTAGGCATTTTTATTTTTTATTCATACTGAAAATTGCGAATACAGTATACTCTTTATTGCTTTTGTGAAGTATTTGTTCTAATACATCATTATGCATTTGAATATTTTAGCATCTACAATGTAATTTACCCTACACTACTCCGCATAATTCGCATTTCGAACCCCTCTTTGGTTCCAAAGTGACGTAAATCCAAGAATAGCCCCTTTTTATGGTATTCTTTGTTTTAGGATTTTAGCCACCATGTCAAGCGGATTTTGTTTGAAGTAATCTAGCTACATGGAGAAAATGAAGTCTCCATCTTATTAGTACAGGTAACCCATGTATCAAAAAATGCGTTTCCTGAAAAATTATGGCCTATTTTTTGGAGATGCGTCACTTTGGAAATAAGCCCTTCAATAATTGCTGGCTCAACCAGCTGTATAATCTTTGTCCCATAACCATTCCATTACACGATGCCCCATGCTATTCATCAATGATAAATGAATCCGGTAATTTTAAGTCTACACGCCAACTGATCGTATTTCTTTACTTGAAACGGTAACCTTGCACCTGATGGGTAGCCGCCCACTCCAACTTAATTTAGAAACGTATAACAATAATATAACCAGACTGTGATACCTTGCGTCTGATGGGTGGCCGCTCACTCCAGCTTCCTCTAGACGTCTCTTCTCGACCTTGCCACGGGTTTATCATGTTGATAGACTGGATAGAAGATAATCGGCTTAATGACAAGACTACGTAAATCCATGTTTGAACGGGAATGAGATTTTCGTGCCATCTATTAACGAAATGTGTCACTCACTAGTTAGATGGTGGCAATACTAACATTTTATTTTATTAATGCAGCTAATGACCATTTACTTTCATTTCAGGGAGGGCCAGGGAAGGGATTTCGGAAGGAAATCGGCCGTGGACCTGTTGAAAGGAACCAACCCGGCATTAGCCTGGAGGTGAAAATGTGAATCCATGAAAACCATTTTCAGGATGGTCGACGTGGGATTCGAACCCACGGTCTCCCGATGCCAGCGAAGCACGAGGCTCTCAGCCACCGTCGCCGGTATGCTACTAATATTTTATGATTCATTTATTCATTTTTTTAGCGTATGACGTTTAGTGCCGGGAGTGTCCGAGGACATGTTCGGCTCGCCAGAGTTTGTAGCTGCTTCTATGCGGACACCCATGGGGTGAGCTACAAGTACCGTCGCTTGTGGAGTGTTGTCTGGGGAGGAAAGTGTGAATGTAAGGACGAGGAATTGGAAGGTAGCAGCTGGGGCCTATAGTTAGGGACCAACCCCGGCATTTGCCTGGAAAGAAGGTGGGAAACCACAGAAGGTCATCTTCAAGGTTGCCGGCGGGGGGATTCGAACCTCCTCGCCTCCCGGATGTGAGCGACTGCCAGCAGCACGCCGTAACGACCACGGCTAACTCACCCGGTTATTCATTCATTCATTCGTATAAAGTGAAGGCACTTTGCAGAGTATCTGCAGTGCATCAAATATCAATTGCTTCTTTGTTATTTTTTTTTGTATTTTAGGGTCTAGGAACATCATGGTTATAGGTACCGTGGATGTGATATGTGTCTGATGACCTGTGCAATTGTGGTGTCTGTGGTAGTGCATATGTGTACTATTGTTAGGGTCTAGGATTACAATTATTACGATAAGACTTAATATAATGTACGGTTCCATCCCAGCATTTGTCAGGATTGTGGTGTGAGTTTGAGGAAAATTCCTGGGAAGGAACCGCTCTGAGGATGGACGCTACAGACTATTACGCGGGAAAACTAATAGTGTTCAGTATCGTTTTCGGGATATGCTTGCAGTGCATTAGTATCATACGGGATGCAGCAGAGAAATATCGATCCCCCTCATAACACGCGTTCGTTGGGCTGCATAAAACAATATTATTAGGGGCAGCTGATTCACGTCTGTTTGGAGCCTGGACACCGAAAGTAGAGCCCTGCGCGGATAAAAAAAAACTTTATCCGCATCCGCCCCGCATCCGCAAGACTGTTATCCGCATCCGTTCCGCATCTGCACGATTGTTATCCGCATCCGCCCCGCATCCGCACGACTGTTATCAGCATCCGCCACGCATCCACACGACTGTTACCCACATCCGCCCAGCATCGGTACGACTGTTATCCGCATCCGCCACGCATGCGCACGACTGTTATCCACATCCGCCCTGCATCGGCACGACTGTTATCCACATCCGCCCCGCATCCGCACGACTTTTATCCACAAGTTTGTTATCCGAAATGAAAATGAAATGAAAATCCACAGCCTGCTTCCAGTCTCCGACCGGGTCAGGAATGGAATGAATGAAGCCCCCATCTAGCGGCGAGGATATGAACTGTGCTGGCTGCCGAGGCCTGACGCACTCCTCTGGGGCAATGATTAATGAATGACAGATGAAATGAAATGATAATGGAGAGTGTTGCTGGAATGAAAATTTGACAGGGGAAACCGGAGAAAAACCTGACTGCCTCCGTTTTGTCCAGCACAGATCTCACATGGAGTGACCGGGATTTGAACCACGGACCCAGCGGTGAGAGGCCGGCGTGCTGCCGCCTAAGCCACGGAGGCTTTTACTGGTATTACAATAATATTAAAACAACACATTCAGATATTTGAGGGAAGAGTCGTCTAGGCTATGTAGGCCTATGTAATGTGCTATGTTTAAAATTAATGTTATGCAGCCAGAATTTCATCCCTTTTCAGTTCGGAGTGTTAATTGCGCTTAATGACATAATTCAAATGAGATTAGCGTAAATCATCATCTTACATTTTGAATGAAAAAATATAACGGAAAAATATGATATGTCTTACTAATGATATTGAACAAGTTCAGATTGTATTCTAAAAACTATCCGTAAATTTACTCCAAACATCCGCTGGTTATCCGCTATCCACATGGCCATGCAAAGTACGAGTATATCCGCATGGCGAAAATCTTTGCGGATATCCGCGGATATCCGCATCCGCGCAGGGCTTTACCGATAACGCACTTGAAACGACAACCGGATGTCTCAACCAGCTAACTGGGAGAATTTTCGGAGCTTGCGGGCAAATAAATTCTCCTTGTCTGAGTGACGCATAGACGCTGTTTAAAAGGACGGGGCATGTGTTATCCACGCCCACCACATTTAATTAAGAGAACGAATGCAAATTGAAATTAAAGAAAGATATTAATGGAATCAGAAATCAGAGAATCAGTAAGAGGATCCAAAACGGAAAATTACCTCGACTCAGGGTAGGGGAAAATGACGCCACCGCATTTGCGTAGATCTGATTCTGAAAAATATGTACAGATTATGAAAATCATAATGTATTCTACAATCTGGTTGGTATATGTAACGCCCGATAAAAATGTCGGTAACAGAAAAACGAATTACCTCTAGGAATGTAGGAACTATTCTTCGTCAATTATATAAATGGGACTGGAGAACAGACTGCAAACACAGTCTTTCGTGATATTCAGAGAGTGAAACTGCGGCCCTTTGATTCAGGAAATCGGGTGCTCTTGTCTTCAAGTATCTCTACTTAGTATAAAACTAAGTCTCCCGATTCTTGGATATCACGGATAATCTCGAGAACCTCTGGATGGATTTTGATGCGGTTTTCACCATTCTGTAAAGATTCTGTAAAGGATATCTCGAGGATGATTTATGTAGAAAATAATTTAGTTATGATCAAAGGAAGCCGAGCAGTAACGATTTCAGTGAAAAAGTCGAAAAAGAAAAACCTGGTGTCCGAGCGCTTTGTAAGCCTACGCTGGGCAAACCGTTAAAAATATCGTAATACTATGAGTGTAGGAAATGTTCATCATGAAATGTTCTACAAAAAGTCCGGGAGAGAATATCCCTATCTTCAATACATCGCCCACTATAAGTGTTTTTACGTTTTCATTTCTTCCAACATGTTCAGTCAAATACTGAGGTGACGGTTTACGAGCTAGCTAAGGGCGAGTCTATCACCGCTGTTATAGCCTAACTAGCGGGCGAACCTATTACCCCAGATACAGCCAGCAGCAAACCGTTGAGTCGTGTTGAGGTAAGACTTCAGAGAAGGGTGGTTGTGTTTGAAGTTTCTCTGGAAGTGCAACTCGGCTTTTCTTCATTTCGTTTGTGAACTTTTCGTTCCGCAAAATACACAGTCAAGTTAAGATTGGACGAAAGGGAGATTTGTATTTCATGCACCTCGCCATTCCTTGCAAGTGCCACTCTTCATTCCGCCTGCGAACTTTCCGTTCCGCAAAATACACAGTTAAGTTAAGATTGGACGGAAGGGGAATTTGTGATTCATGCACCTCGCCATTCCTCTAGAAGTGCAACTCGGCTTTTCTTCATTTCGCCTGTGAACTATTCGTTCCGCAAACTCTACTTAGTATAAAGCAAAGTCCCCAATTCTTGGATGTCACGGATAATCTCAAGAACCTCTAGATGGATTTTGATGCGGTTTTCACCATTCTGTAAAAGATATATCGAGGATGTTTTATGCATAAAATAAATTATTTATGATCAAAGGAAGCCGAGCAGTAACGAAACGTCGAAAAAAAGAAATAACCTGGCGTCCGAGCGCTTTGCACGCTTACGCTGGGCAAACCGTTACAAATATCTAAATACTGTGAGTGTAAGAATTGTTCAGCATGAAAAGTTCTACAAAAAAGGCCGGGAGAGCATATCTGTATCTTCAATACATCGCCCACTATAAGTGTTTTTACGTTTTCATTTCTTCCAACATGTTCATTCTGATACTGAAGTGACAATTTACGAGCTAGCTAAGGGCGAGTCTATCACCGCTGTTGTAGCCTAACTAGCAGACGAACCTATTACCCCAGATACAGCCAGCAGCAAACCGTCGAGCCGTGTTGTGTTAAGACTTCAGAGAAGGGTGGTTGTGTTTAAGTTTCCCTGGAAGTGCAACTCGGCTTTTCTTCATTTCGCCTGTGAACTTTTCGTTCCGCAAAATACACTGTCAAGTTAAGATTGGATGGAAGGGAGATTTGTGTTTCATGCACCTCGCCATTCCTTGCAAGTGCCACTCTTCATTCCGCCTGCGAACTTTCCGTTCCGCAAAATACACAGTTAAGTTAAGATTGGACGGAAGGAGGATTTGTGATTTATGCACCTCGCCATTCATCTGGAAGTGCAACTCGGCTTTTCTTCATTTCGCCTGTGAACATTTCGTTCCGCAAACTCTACTTAGTATAAAACAAAGTCCCCGATTCTTGGATGTCACGGATAATCTCAAGAACCTCTGGATGGATTTTGGTGCGGTTTTCACCATTCTGTAAAAGATATCTCGAGGATGATTTATGTACAAAATAATTTATCTATGATCAAAAGAAGCCGAGCAGTAACGAAAAGTCGAAAAAAAACCTGGTGTCCGAGCCCTTTGCAAGCTTACGCTGGGCAAACCGTTACAAATATCTAAATACTATGAGTGTAAGAATTGTTCAGCATGAAAAGTTCTACAAAGAAGGCCGCGAGAGCCTATCTCTATCTTCAAAACATCGCCCACTATAAGTGTTTTTAGGTTTTCATTTCTTCCAACCATGTCCATTCAAATACTGAGGTAACAGTTTACGAGCTAGCTAAGGAAGAGTCTATCACCCCTGTTACAGCCTAACTAGCGGGCGAACCTATTACCCCAGGTACAGCCAGCAGCAAACCGTCGAGTCGTGTTGAGATAAGACTTCAGAGAGGGGTGGTTGTGTTTGGAGTTTCCCTGGAAGTGCATCTTAGCGTTTCTTCATTTCGCCTGTGAACTTTCAGTTCCGCAAAATGAACAGTCAAGTTAAGATTGGACGGAAGGGGTATTTGTGTTTCATGCACTTCGGCATTGCCTGGTAGTGCAACTCTGATTTTCTTCATTTCGCCTGTGAACTTTTCTTTCCGCAAAGTACACAGTCAAGTTAAGATTGGACGGAAGGGAGATTTGTGTTTCATGCACCTCCCCATTCTCTGGAAGTTCAACTCTTAATTTCGCCTGTGAACTTTCCGTTCCGCCAAATACCCAGTCAAGTTAAGATTGGACGGAAGGGGGATTTGTGTTTCATGCACCTCGCCATTGCCTGGAAGTGCAACTCGGCTTTTCTTCATTTCGCCTGTGAACTTTTCGTTCCGCAAAATTCACACTCAATTTAAAATTTGCACGGAAGGGGGATTTGTGTTTCATGCACCTCGCCATTCTTAAATTACATCTGAAAAGAATTCGTTATAATTAATAGTCAAATCAGTGATTTTAAGCCATCATGCCGAGGTGCAAAACGGATATAGTTCAGAGTTCATTGACATCGAAACAAAGGCGCTTATCACGTAACAATGAAACAGAGCAACAAATAACTTCTCAATTGACATAGAGATAAAAAAAAGACTTCACAAAGGCAAAGGGAGTCATTCCCACAAGTTCCTTTGACACAGGGAAGAAATGTTCATGGTTTGTGGTCCGATAAAGAGAATTCTGCTATGAATTATGATTTCTCCATAAATTATATAAATGATGCTTCAGTATCTTCTGGTACAATGGGTGGCTGCACAGTTTTGTTCGCCGGAGATTTTCGTCAAATCTTACCAGTTGTTACCAGAGGAACGAGAGTCGACGAAGTGAACGCTTCATTAAAAAGATCTTATATCTGGCCGGGTATAACAAAATTGGCACTCAAAACTAACATGAGAATACTCTTATCTTCAGAAGATAATAGTCTGTTTGCTAATTTGTTACTTAGAGTCGGAAATGGAGATGTACCGGTCATTGACGGGAAAATTACCCTCAGTCACAATACCTGTGTTTTAGAAAGCAGCATTCAAGAATTGATTGAAAGCGTTTATCCTCAAATCCATGACCTACCTAACAGTCTCATTCATGGATTAAAGAAAGAGCAATATTATTGCCGACAAACGAACAAGTTGTGAAAATTAATGACTTGGTGTTCTCCAAATTCACTGCCCAGGCTCAAGTATATTACTCAGTAGACGCAGTAGTCGATGGTGAAGAAGCTGTTCATTACCCATCAGAATTTCTAAATACTTACTTCTGGCTTGCCAATGAACCCGTATTTCAATGCATGTCTAAGTTGAGATAAAGGGCATGTTTTATTTGGCTGTAATAAGAGCGGAATTCGAACCTAGGATAGGACCGGACTGGCATATTGAGCCCGAATAGCTCATGCTGGTGATAGCTTGTACGAGAACCATGGAATTAATAATGTTCAAGAATTATGAACGCATCCCAGATGTATGCCACTACATCAGATGTTCTTTTGACTTTATTAAGAAGCTATGAAAAATTACCCAACATGATCAAAGAAGTTTTCATTGATGTGCAATCTAGAATTTGTAATAGGAAGTCATGCAGCTTAATTAGCCACATTTTCATGGGCTTATAATATTTATTTATGGTTTACAACCGAAGGAATACCACCGCAGACACGCGGAAGGAAAGTACTTATTCGCTAAATGACTTGGAAGTGATAGAACTGAGCCCACCTACTTCCGTGAAGGAATGACTCTAATCCGTACTCGCATGGCGAGCAGACGTCATTTGTGAAGGTCCAAGGGGACCCAATATTAGCATCGTCGTTATCAAAATTTGAGAAGTGAACACGACCAAAGTATTTATTTTAGCACGAAGTGTGCTTTTGACGGGAAACAGTCCGTCGAATATCTTGAATTTTGTGATATTTCCACTACGTGAAGTGATCGACCACATGGTTGCAGCATGCTTAATGGCTGACCAGTGTGACAAGTGATTTATGTACCAGCGATACACGAGTGAAAATCTAGTCGAAATATTCATCAGTTTATGAGCAATATTATTTAGCCGTGCAAAGGCCAGAAATTAAAACGACTAAGATTACGCTGATGCACTTAGATAAAATATCTACCACATGTGAAGTGTTAACTTCAGTGAAAAGTCACGAGCTTTGTGTTGTACCCGTTCGTCCTGGGGATGCGATGACCCATCTGCTATTACATCGCATTCCTGGATTTCCAGGACAGAGCGGAGTTAAATGAACACCTAGTCAAATAAGGAATGTGTCGGAAATTCAGTTGAAATATCTCAAAAGCAGAGGGTAACACGAGATAAAGTATCTCCAGGGTCGTTACTGGTTTAAATTTAATTAAAAAAAATACAAATATCAAGGGGCGCCATCAACTGAATCCCTAGCAAACCAGATCCTTCCTGGTTAAGCCTTAATTAAGACAAGGAAAGAAAATAGGAAAATCACATCACCATCAGATCACAACTAAGATAAAAACAAATTTATTCAACTTTGATAGTCAGACAGACATATTAAACACTCATCCTACATGAGAGCATGGTCGAATGCCAACGTTAAATTGTCATTGTCCAGAAAATCGAACCATCTCCATTCTACTCAAAGTGTATTTAATCCACATAAAATAGGAAAAATTTCTAAAGTTCTCTTGGGTTCTCAGGATCACCGTAGCACTATGTCTTTGCGTCACTGACATTCGTGATAACTGAGACCTAATTTCTCTTTAAATTAACATCATGAATGTGGATGTAAAAATATTATTAATCTGTCTAAACACACATATTATAAACACATATTTAAATATCACATAATTTATGGCTTGCATAGCATTATTCAAATGCTGAATATGTTAGTAAAATGCTCCTAAACATCGAATAACTAATTTACACTATTTACACTGTCATTAATCATTGCTTATTTTGTGAATCACAGAAAATCCAATATTCATTGGTTATAATCATCATCATCATCATCAAAATTAAATATTCAATTCATCAACACAAGTTGCAATTCTTCAAATCATTTCTCAATTAAATTTATTTAAATCCATTTAAATTTATTAATCATCAGCTTCTTTATTTAATTATCACCTTCCAATTCAGTTATTCATCATCCATTCAATCATCTATTAATTTATTTAAGTCAGCTTATTTATTCAATCTTTAATTCATCCATTTATTTAATTCATTGATCTATCCCAAAATTTAATTTATCAACTTATTTAAATTTTATTCATCTGGTTATGTAGATTTTTATTATTTCATCTAGTCATTCTGATTTTTATTTCATTAGGTCAGATCATTAATATGCTTAATTTTCAGATTATTATTTCATTAATTATTATTATCAGAAAATCTTGTATTATCAACATTATTTATTTGTTTAATTTCCTAACAAATTGTTTAATATGGGTTATAGAACGTTGTCTTACAGTTTTATCACTTCCAAGTTATATCTCGTATTTAATTATCATGCCAAAAATATTATTGCCTTCACAAATTCACGTTGGATCTCACTATCCACAACTACATTATATATTTTCACTTTATCAAATATCACATTTGAATACCACAATTATTCCACAAACTCCATAAATATTCAGCGCACAGCATGAATCTCAAAATTATGCTAGACTGGGTCCGACAACCTCATGTCTGCTTCAAAATACATTAGCAATATTGCAACTTCCACTCGGCAACTTCCACAAAATGCCTATCACAAACTTCACTTAATCACGTTGCATGATCTACAAAAACACATAACTGGCTTCAAATTATCAACGCACACAATCTCCAATAACTGTAATTAATCTGATCACATCTAGACAACTTCTTAAACAATTAGGAAAAATATTACCTTAGTAATCGTAATCAAATTCAAGATCTGCTTTCAAATAGCATAAATTCTCTCAAAATTCTCATAATTCACTTCACAGAAAAACACCAATGTGCTATAATCTCTCACATCAAAATATGCAATACTGATCTGCCTTAAAATAAATCTGACCATTAATGATTCATCTTACAAGATTCAATTACTTTAAATCCTTCTCAAAGGTATCAAATTCAATCATAAAAATTATCAAAAGCATCAGCTGTATCAGCTGTTAAATGAAAGTACTCTCAAAAGAGTATAGCAACAAAATATTGGATTGGCAAACAAGAATTACAAAATGTAACCCTGCTGACATGTATTTTTAATTTATTTAACAAAATTCGACTGATATGTGACTAGTAGTTCCTTGTTTGATCCTCTTACAATCTCAAGTACACTCGGATGATAAAAATGAGTTCCTCAATGGCTAGTAAGATGAGTAACCACCACACGATCGTATAAATACGAAAGGCCTTGCCCCGTCGTCTAACATGATAATGCCCTGAACGATGGGTAAAGATGTGTACCACCACGCAATCGTATAAATACGAAAGGCCCCATCTCGTCGTCTCATGAGTGAATGTACCAGATTGGAATCAACAAGTCTCTAGTTGTCATATAAAAGCGATATTCATCCACTTGAGTGAACAACATCTTAATATCTCCAAACAATCCAATGAAAAAAAAATCCCTACTGATGAATAATACACACTCGCTAGTATGCAATGAACTGACAAAGTAATTTAAATCATCCAATTGCAGATCACGAGTTCGAAATACTCGTCACAAAAAAATAACTATCCAAGAAAACTATCCTTACTGGAAAATGTCTAAAAGACCAAACATCTGCTTAATAAAGCCAACCAATGGTGAGAATTTCGTATAATGGTGCCTGTCATATCATATGGTAACGCCATATTCTAGCAATACTCGGAGCAAATAATGTTTAAGCCATGTCTAAATAATCGTATAACTCCTACTAGAAAAATATATACATGTATGCCCAGTGTTCATGAAAATATCATATTAGAAAGTCATAACTCTTACAGTACCTTCTCATATCAGCTGTTATTATATTTCCAAGATCGTCGATTATTCTCATGTGTAATAAATTTCTCGATAGATCGACGTGAATATCGTTTCACCCACGCGATAACGATCGCCTTTATATCCCAAGTGAATCAGCTGTTAGACCTCCTCCTCTTCAGGAATCGAATCCATCGCTCCGTGGTGCCATCGCGTCTCTGTCTTCGTTTACTCCTACATGATGAACTGCATGTTATCCATAATGGATACTGTCCAAAATTTTACGTAAATGTTCATAAAAGCAGCGTACCCCATATTCTTCTTTTATGTTACGCCACTGTCCCATACAATGTTCGGTTTGCTTGTTAAAAGTTCAATCTCCACAGCGGTTAAGTCTCACTTGTAGAAAATAAATTTTATTTATGAGGGTGTATACGTTTTTGAAACACCCTGTAGCTGTGTTCGCACTCGATATTTTATGATAATTCATGAAAAAGAATTCTATTAATGCACATGCCAATGTTCATAAGTGCATATAATTGTAACAGTTCGTTTGCTTAAAAGCGTTAATGTTGTCTGGACCCCATGGTCGCTCTACATATTCCGTTATGAAATGCATAGTCGTAATGTAATTTGAATATCTAAGTTCATAATTGCAGTATATTATAATTATCTGCCTGCACAATTCTATTACTGAATACAAGTCCCAACTCAATGTTGTAACTGCATGTTGAAATGAAGTTCAGCTTCTTTAATGTTGCCTGCGTATAAAAGTCGGAACTAGCCCGCTCTGATCTACTGCATTGTTCCAGAATGAACTATGCTTAAAGCCGGCCTCGCCATGCCGCTTTGCTATACTGTTCTGCGTTATAAAATGCAGCTCGGAATAAAGTTCTCAAACTCGTATTACAATGCTGTTCTGAACCCCGGCCTTTCTCCTACGTACACGGCCCGTACAGCCTGCCGCGTAACCGGTCTTCTCGCCTTCAACCGTGCGTTGCTAGCCTTGGCTCACTGACCTACTTCCGCTCTCTGCTTGGTTAAGTAATACTGTCGCCTTCGCTTTACGTAACAAGTGCTGTTCACCGCTCGACTTTACCGTACGCTCTGCGTATGTGTACCACTCAGCTCGCTAGCTGAACTCGACTGATGTCTCTAAACTGCATTGACCAGCTCCTACCTGGCACGGTCACGTGATTCTCCCCCACCTACTACGGTCGTGCGTCACAAATATACTCTCGACCACCTTCATCTCGGCTATTAAGTTATACAATAACTTAAGGGATTATCTGTCTTTCTTCAAGTTATTATCATATATAATGCTTGTTATCTCTTTTCTTCTGAGATGATTAAATATACTGTTCCATAAAGATCTTAATAAAACTTTAATATTCCTCCCATAATTCCATCTACTTGACTGGCAGTGCCTTCTTGATCCTTGGCCTTCTACGTCATTTTCTAATATTCTCCTCTACTCGATGTGAGCGCTATCTTTACAACTTTCCCCATAAATCTCAACTACGGCTTAATGTCAGCTGGCGTAGCCGATAGCCTCAACTAGGTATCGGGTACATCTCTCCCGTACATCTCCTTTTTTATCAGGCTTGAGAAAAAAAATACACTCTCAGGCATTCTATACACAACATATGTACACGATAGCTCTACAATCCTCTTATTCAGCATAATGATACTTTCTAATGCTAGCTGCGTTAAAAGTCCCCACAACTTCATTAGTATCCATTCTGACAATCTTGTAGCTGTTATTTCGGTACGTTTCATCAATTCGGAATGGACCCGCGTACAGTGGCGCAAATTTATGGTAGATCTTCAGTTGAAGATTCGATGTGACTGGCTTCCTAATCAGCACCTCGTCATTTTCTTGAAATGGCTCGTGAAACCTCCTTCCTGCGTGTCTTCATGCTCTCTTCTCCGCCTGTCTTCTGAGTCTCTCTCCTGCTATCTCGACTCTTCTTTCTTGTGTAGGTTGAGGATCTACTGGTGCCTTCACGATTCGGTCCCATGGTCTATCAGGTTTTAATCCATGATGAAGCATGGACGGAATCTGTCCTGTGCTTTCATGTATGGTGGAATTCAAGCATTGACTAATGATAGGTATTACTTCCATCCATCTGTGGTGTTGTCTTGACACATATAAGCGACACATTTTACTAATTTCCGGCATAATTCTTTTGGCTGGATTTCCCTCTGGATACCGCACAGATTTAAATACATGCCTTATTCCTAAACGTTCCATCGCATTAGAAAATTCCATACTGGTGAACTGTGATCCATGGTCACTCAACAAAATTTCAGGTTTCCCCATACTTGGAATAACTGTTTTCTCTAATCTGTTGATCACGTACTTGGATGTAGCTTTCTGGATAGGACATAGAGATACGTATTTGGAAAATACATCTACTGTTACCAAAACAAACTGGTTTCCTTTCGTTGAACGAGGAATTGGACCGAAAATGTCCGTAGCGAAAAGTTCTCTCGGCTTGCTAGGTAATATTGATCTAGGAACTTCCTTCATTAACTTAGATGAATATTTGCTTCGCTGACAACTGTCACAGGTCTTTATGACGTCGCGGATCGTTTGTCCCATTTGTCTCCAAACGAAAGTTTCTTGAGCAAGAGCCAAAGTCTTGTCTACACCTACATGAGCTGCGGTTCGGTGTATCATCCAAATAACTGGTTTTACAAGCTTGGGTGGGATCACTACTCTAAGTTTAGTATGATCCTGATCGATATATTGGCATATAACACCTCCCATAATGTGATATTTTCTAGCTTCTATCTCAGTTCTTCGAAAATCTGGATCAGCGTTGTCCATCCTGCGTGTTAAAAAACGGTAAATTCTTCGCAAAGGTGCATATCTCTTCTGAGTTTGCGCTAACATCTTCAACTTTTCTAGAGTTCCCTGATCCTCTTGAATTAGATTTATATGGTTGACAATCACCTCCTCACAAGGGTTTCTGCTCAACACATCCGCTAACAGATTTAATTTCCCAGGTCTATGCACAACAGTTGGGTTAAATTGTTGTAAGAACAGAGCCCATCTAGTGATGCGGTCACTTGCTAAGTCTGTCTTCATAATAAATTGGAGGGCTTTATGATCTGTGATCACCGTTATGTCATGTCCAAATAACTCCTTCTTCCACGTCTTAAGAGCATGAACCACTGCTAATGCCTCTAACTCGGTTGCTTAGTAATTCTTTTCACAATTCCTGAGCTTGCGACTGGTGAAAGCTAAATATCTGTGTTTGTTGGTATCGTCCAAC
The DNA here is from genome assembly GCA_946902985.2 of Meconema thalassinum. Taxonomy (NCBI): domain Eukaryota; kingdom Metazoa; phylum Arthropoda; class Insecta; order Orthoptera; family Tettigoniidae; genus Meconema; species Meconema thalassinum. The sequence goes on along the minus strand of OX336389.2, from coordinate 232,699,607 downwards.
TGATATAGGATCCCACTGATGCCTATCTTTGATGCGTCTGTCTCCACAAAAAATCTTCTTGCAAAGTCTGGGTATTCAAGTTTGACATTCTGGATCAACATGTTCTTAGCTGCTAAAAACGCTTGATTGCATCTGTCGTCCCATTTCCATCGATTTCCCTTTCTTAGCAAATCCTGCAGAGGTGCCATCGTTTCAGTATATTCAGGACAATGTGTTGAAAAGAACTGACACATTCCTAAAAACTGCCGTACTTCTTTAAGCTTTCTTGGGGTTGGAAATTCTGAAATAGCCATGATCTTCTTTGGATTGGGCCTATAACCATCTCCATCGATTCTATGTCCAAGAAATTCGATTTCTTCATGAAAGAACTGACATTTTTGAAATTCACCTTGAAGTTCGTCTTCCGGAGATCTTCAAAAAGCATCCGAAGGTGCCTGATATGCTCTTCCGCAGTCTCAGACGCTATAATCAGGTCATCAATATAGCTCACCACATGCTCCTTAACTGCATCTGATAAATTCTCATCTAGTGCTCGGATCATCACCGGACCACTATTCTTTACTCCAAAAGGTAACCTATTGAACACATATGTTTTATGATCAAATAAGAACCCTGTATATTGTTTGCAGTCTTCTGCTAGCTCTATATGATAATAAGAACTAGTCAGATCAATCGTAGAAAAAAAAAATCTTTCCTCTAAATCTGCGCAACAATTCACGAATAACAGGTGGCCTGTCGTGTTCAGGAAGAACTCTTTCATTAAGGGCTCTAGCATCTAAGCAAATCCTCAGCTTACCATTAGGTTTCTTGACAACAGCTAAAGGATTCAAATAAGCAGTCGGCATCTTCTTGATAATTCCATCTTTCTCCATATCGCTTATCATGGTACTGACTTCCTCCTTCCATTTATCCGGAATGGGATATAAATTCTTATGGTATGGTTTGTCATCCATCAACTTGATGCTGTAGGTAAAATTTTCTATGAGACCTGGTTTATCATTGAATATGTCCTCATATTCTGAAATTGCTTGATCAAACTGCTCCTTAATTTCTGGATTTATCTTACTCTTCGTGTTAGTTTTATCCTCTATAGACCTTCCAATGCTGCACACAATCTCATCCAATATATTCTCTCTAAAGAATGTCATCTCGGATTCCTGATTTTTTAAGACCCCTTCTTGAAAGTACATGCGCCTACTCTGCATATCTATGATCAGGCCACTCTCACTTAGAAAATCCACTCCTAGGATCATATCGAAATGTAGTTGACCCACAACTAGGAACATCTGTTCAGAATATCTGGTTCCAATCCCAACATCTAAAAGTACCTGACTTTTACATTTCATACTTTTGTCTGGGATCACCCCTTGAATTTTGCTAACAACAGTTGGCAACATCGTAATTTCTCCTGACAATTTCAATTCATCCAGGCAGCCTATGGATATCAAGCTCACCATAGCCCCTGTGTCCACTAGTGTCTTTATTTCCTTTCCCATGACTTCCACACTGATAACTGGCAATTCATGTCTATTCCCTCGATGTACTACGTCTTTCTCTTCAATTAAATCCTCGTCCTTGACCTGATACGTTTCAACAATGATGATTGATTCCCAATGATTAGTATTCTGCTCTGAAATTAATTTGTCGTTTTTTTTCCTTCACCACTCGTGCTTGCTCGATTAACATCTCTAGTTATCTCTTCGGGTGGTGCACTAGGCTGTCTACTTTCTTGCCTTGATCTCCCATATTCTCGATTGTCTTGTCTTTCATTTGGATCATTTCTTCTGCTATCCTGCCTATCGTTCTGATAAGACTGCTGACCTTGGTTCCAGTTGTATCGACCTCGATATCTATTATTGTACCTATTCCTATTCTGGTATCTGGAATTCTGATCATAGTTCCTGTATCTACTGTTTCTTGCGTCCTGATCGTATGGCCTCTCGTATGGTCCTCGATATCGATCATTTCCGCGAACGTTGTGAATATTACCTCTATTCCCTTCGTTCCTTCTGTTTCCCCAGGAATCTCTTCTATCAGTCTGTGCTGCGTTATCGACGACTACCGCATTCACCTCTTGCGTGTTTCGATTCTCGTTCCGTGCAGTTCTGGGTGTAATTTGAGCGCTTGTATAGTCTAATCGGCGTAATATATCGTCATAGTGCTCAAGTGTGTTCGCTCCCGATGCTATGAGTGATCGTTGTACCTCAATTGGCAACTGTCTTGCTATAGCTTGCAAAAGCTCTTCTTCTGGCAATGGAGGAATCAAAAACTGCAACTTAGCCAATTTCGAAGTAAAGTAATTAGCATAATGCGTTGGATGTGACGTAGAGTAACGCTTCGAATACATTTCTGCTCTTACGTTCAGCTGATCCTCCGCACTCCAAAATCTCCTTAAGAATGCTATGGCAAATTGTTCCATATTCGCAAAATTGCTCCTGAATGCGCGAAACCAAGTTAACGCTGGCCCATCTAAGGCGCGTTCGACTATCCTTAGTTCCCTTTCCTTGGCTACTCTATGTCCCGCCATATAATCGCGAATATCTCTCAGAAATTCGACTGGTGTGACTCCTGTGTTCCCTGAAAACTTCCTTGGCTTATCATCCAGATTTCTGATGATGGTCACTGGACCTGAGTATCGTTCACTCGTATCAAACGTACTCCTATTCGAATTCGGATTGTCTTGAGGGGTTGAACTAGCCCTTTCGAATGTTACATTCTGTTGCGTTTGACGGTCTTCTCCCACGCTAACCTCTTGACTGTTCATACTGCGGTCTATCGGTGTCTGATTCATTGATACCTCCCCCGTTGTAACATTTTGACTTGTGAAACTATCTATTATAGATTCTAGTTTAGTCATTCTATCTTCTGTTCTTTTTTCTACGGTCTTGACCTGAGTTTCCAAATTATCTAACGACGTAACATTCTGCGTTCTGTTACTCTCTTCTAAATCGTTCTTTAATTTGTCTATCTTGTCTTCGCACGTAGTCTTTACTGACGCGACTTGTTCCTTTAACTGATCAACATCTGTCCTAAACTGAGTTGAATCTATCTTCATCGCTTCCTTATTCTCAGTAAATCTCGCTTCCAAGTTCGCCATACCTGCGATTAATTTCTCATCCAACCCTGCACGTTTCTCTTTTGCTTCGGCATCGACCTCACTATACCGTTCTTCCACTATTGCACCGATTCTATTTTTAAATAAAGCTAAGTTTTCATTAACTTTATGCTCTATATCATCATCAATTTTCCTAATGTCTATCTGCAATTGGTTTTCTAAGGATTTTAAGTTAGAATTAACCTCTCCTATGACTTCCTCTTTAACGGTCCCAATTACTGACTTTAAACCTTTGATTTCGTTACCTAGATTCATTTCTAGACCTTTGATTTTAGTTTCGAAAGATACTTCGATAGACCACTCTTGTATTTTGCCTACATCTGCCACTAAAACATCAATGTCGAATCTCAACTTCGATACATCCGATTTAATGTCTTTCTGAATAGACATAACATCTGTTCTTAAATTAAGACTGTTTTCTTCTTCTCTAATTTCTAAATCAATAATATTCTTCCTTAACATTTGCACATTTTCCTCTCCCTTCATTTCTACCTCTTTTATATCTAATTGTAAAGTCTTAAAGATTTCATCATTCTTTAATGTTAATCTATTCTCCAAACTAGTTAAATTGTTTTCCAACTCTGTGTTATTCTCTTCACTACGAGCTTGTAATCTAGTTTCTAACAATTTAAAACTATCTTTCAAGTTAGCTTCACTAGCTTTCAAATTATTTTCATTGCTAGCCTGTAATGATTTTAATTCATCCCTACTACTGGACTGCAATCTGGTCTCTAATGACTTCAATTCATCTTTACTACTTGATTGTAATCTATCTTCCAATAATTTCAATTCATCTTTACTATTTGACTGTAACCTAGTCTCTAATGACTTTAAATTATCTTTCAGATTGTCTTCATTACTAGCCTGTAATGATCTCAAATTCTCTTCATTACTAGTCTGTAAAGCTTTTAAGTTTTCCCTACATCTAGCTTCTGAATCAGTTATCTGCTCTTTAACTTCTGTTTCCATTTTAGAAATAGTTACTGCAATACTAGACATGCCATTCTGTAACTCTCCTAACACCTTAGCTAAATATTCCGGTAACATAATTATATTTTTCAATGAACGTTTTATTCAGAGACGTTAGACAACAACACATCACAATGTATCAATTCCTGCATTCACTTGGGTATAAGAAAAATGACTTATAACTAAACATGATATAACACTAATATGATTAACATGATCACTGGAATGGGCATACAAGTATATTGTCTGACTAAGTTTAATAAATTTTATGACACCATTAAATGAAATTGAGATCAATCTCTCCGTAATCTAAATCTGATGTGATTCCATAGAATAAACAAAATCGAAGCCCCACAGATGGGTAAAGCCAATTCTCCCTCTCTATCTGTACCCGTTCGTCCTGGGGATGCGATGACCCATCTGCTATTACATCGCATTCCTGGATTTCCAGGACAGAGCGGAGTTAAATGAACACCTAGTCAAATAAGGAATGTGTCGGAAATTCAGTTGAAATATCTCAAAAGCAGAGGGTAACACGAGATAAAGTATCTCCAGGGTCGTTACGGGTTTAAATTTAATACAAAAAATACAAATATCAATGGGCGCCATCAACTGACTCCCTAGCAAACCACATCCTTCCTGGTTAAGCCTTAATTAAGACAAGGAAAGAAAATAGGAAAATCACATCACCATCAGATCACAACTAAGATAAAAACAAATTTATTCAACTTTGATAGTCAGACAGACATATTAAACACTCATCCTTCCTGAGAGCATGGTCGAATGCCAACGTTAAATTGTCATTGTCCAGAAAATCGAACCATCTCCATTCTACTCAAAGTGTATTTAATCCACATAAAATAGGAAAAATTTCTAAAGTTCTCTTGGGTTCTCAGGATCACCGTAGCACTATGTCTTTGCGTCACTGACATTCGTGATAACTGAGACCTAATTTCTCTTTAAATTAACATCATGAATGTGGATGTAAAAAATATTATTAATCTGTCTAAACACTCATATTATAAACACATATTTAAATATCACATAGTTTATGGCTTGCATGGCATTATTTAAATGCTGAATATGTTAGTAAAATGCTCCTAAACATCGAATAACTAATTTACACTATTTACACTGTCATTAATCATTGCTTATTTTGTGAATCACAGAAAATCCACTATTCATTGGTTATAATCATCATCATCATCAAAATTAAATATTTAATTCATCAACACAAGTTGCAATTCTTCAAATCATTTCTCAATTAAATTTATTTAAATCCATTTAACTTTATTAATCATCAGCTTCTTTACTTAATTATCACCTTCCAATTCAGTTATTCATCATCCATTCAATCATCTATTAATTTATTTAAGTCAGCTTATTTATTCAATCTTTAATTCATCCATTTATTTAATTCATTGATCTATCCCAAAATTTAATTTATCAACTTATTTAAATTTTATTCATCTGGTTATGTAGATTTTTATTATTTCATCTAATCATTCTGATTTTTATTTCATTAGGTCAGATCATTAATATGCTTAATTTTCAGATTATTATTTCATTAATTATTATTATCAGAAAATCGTGTATTATCAACATTATTTATTTGTTTAATTTCCTAACAAATTGTTTAATATGGGTTATAGAACGTTGTCTTACAGTTTTATCACTTCCAAGTTATATCTCGTATTTAATTATCATGCCAAAAAATATTATTGCCTTCACAAATTCACGTTGGATCTCACTATCCACAACTACATTATATATATTCACTTTATCAAATATCACATTTGAATACCACAATTATTCCACAAACTCCATAAATATTCAGCGCAAAGCATGAATCTCAAAATTATGCTAGGCTGGGTTCGACAACCTCATGTCTGCTTCAAAATACATTAGCAATATTGCAACTTCCGCTCGGCAACTTCCACAAAATGCCTATCACAAACATCACTTAATCACGTTGCATTATCTACAAAAATACATAATTGGCTTCAAATTATCAACGCACACAATCTCCAATAACTGTAATTAATCTGATCACATCTAGACAACTTCTTAAACAATTAGGAAAAATATTACCTTAGTAATCGTAATCAAATTCAAGATCTGCTTTCAAATAGCATAAATTCTCTCAAAATTCTCATAATTCACTTCACAGAAAAACACCAATGTGCTATAATCTCTCACATCAAAATATGCAATACTGATCTGCCTTAAAATAAATCTGACCATTAATGATTCATCTTACAAGATTCAATTACTTTAAATCCTTCTCAAAGGTATCAAATTCAATCATAAAAATTATCAAAAGCATCAGCTGTATCAGCTGTTAAATGAAAGTACTCTCAAAAGAGTATAGCAACAAAATATTGGATTGGCAAACAAGAATTACAAAATGTAACCCTGCTGACATGTATTTTTAATTTATTTAACAAAATTTGACTGATATGTGACTAGTAGTTCCTTGTTTGATCCTCTTACAATCTCAAGTACACTCGGATGATAAAAATGAGTTCCTCAATGGCAAGTAAGATGAGTAACCACCACACGATCGTATAAATACGAAAGGCCTTGCCCCGTCGTCTAACATGATAATGCCCTGAACGATGGGTAAAGATGTGTACCACCACGCAATCGTATAAATACGAAAGGCCCCATCTCGTCGTCTCATGAGTGAATGTACCAGATTGGAATCAACAAGTCTCTAGTTGTCATATAAAAGTGATATTCATTCACTTGAGTGAACAACATCTTAATATCTCCAAACAATCCAATGAAAAAAAAATCCCTACTGATGAATAATACACACTCGCTAGTATGCAATGAACTGACGAAGTAATTTAAATAATCCAATTGCAGATCACGAGTTCGAAATACTCGTCACAAAAAATAACTATCCAAGAAAACTATCCTTACTGGAAAATGTCTAAAAGACCAAACATCTGCTTAATAAAGCCAACCAATGGTGAGAATTTCGTATAATGGTGCCTCCCATATCATATGGTAACGCCATATTCTAGCAATACTCGGAGCAAATAATGTTTAAGCCATGTCTAAATAATCGTATAACTCCTACTAGAAAAATATATACATGTATGCCCAGTGTTCATGAAAATATCATATTAGAAAGTCATAACTCTTACAGTACCTTCTCATATCAGCTGTTATTATATTTCCAAGATCGTCGATTATTCTCATGTGTAATAAATTTTTCGATAGTTTGACGTGAATATCGTTTCACCCACGCGATAACGATCGCCTTCATATCCCAAGTGAATCAGCTGTTAGACCTCCTCCTCTTCAGGAATCGAATCCATCGCTCCGTGGTGCCATCGCGTCTCTGTCTTCGTTTACTCCGACATGATGAACTGCATGTTATCCATAATGGATACTGTCCAAAATCTTACGTAAATGTTCATAAAAGCAGCGTACCCCATATTCTTCTTTTATGTTACGCCACTGTCCCATACAATGTTCGGTTTGCTTGTTAAAAGTTCAATCACCACAGCGGTTAAGTCTCACTTGTAGAAAATACATTTTATTTATGAGAGTGTATAAGTTTTTGAAACACCCTGTAGCTGTGTTCGTACTCGATATTTTATGATAATTCATGAAAAAGAATTCTATTAATGCACTTGCCAATGTTCATAAGTGCATATAATTGTAACAGTTCGTTTGCTTAAAAGCGTTAATGTTGTCTGGACCCCATGGTCGCTCTACATATTCCGTTATGAAATGCAAAGTCGTAATGTAATTTGAATATCTAAGTTCATAATTGCAGTATATTATAATTATCTGCCTGCACAATTCTATTACTGAATACAAGTCCCAACTCAATGTTGTAACTGAATGTTGAAATGAAGTTCAGCTTCTTTAATGTTGCCTGCGTATAAAAGTCGGAACTAGCCCGCTCTGATCTACTGCATTGTTCCAGAATGAACTATGCTTAAAGCCGGCCTCGCCATGCCGCTTTGCTATACTGTTCTGCGTTATAAAATGCAGCTCGGAATAAAGTTCTCAAACTCGTATTACAATGCTGTTCTGAACCCCGGCCTTTCTCCTCCGTACACGGCCCGTACAGCCTGCCGCGTAACCGGTCTTCTCGCCGTCAACCGTGCGTTGCTAGCCTTGGCTCACTGACCTACTTCCTCTCTCTGCTTGGTTACGTAATACTGTCGCCTTCGCTTTACGTAACAAGTGCTGTTCACCGCTCGACTTTACCGTACGCTCTGCGCATGTGTACCACTCAGCTCGCTGGCTGAACTCGACTGATGTCTCTAAACTGCATTGACCAGCTCCTACCTGGCACGGTCACGTGATTCTCCCCCACCTACTACGGTCGTGCGTCACAAATATACTCTCGACCACCTTCATCTCGGCTATTAAGTTATACAATAACTTAAGGGATTATCTGTCTTTCTTCAAGTTATTATCATACATAATGCTTGTTATCTCTTTTCTTCTGAGATGATTAAATATACTGTTCCATAAAGATCTTAATGAAACTTTAATATTCCTCGCATAATTCCATCTACTTGACTGGCAGTGCCTTCTTGATCCTTGGCCTTCTACGTCATTTTCTAATACTCTCCTCTACTCGATGTGAGCGCTATCTTTACAACTTTTCCCATAAATCTCAACTACGGCTTAATGTCAGCTGGCGTAGCCGATAGCCTCAACTAGGTATCGGGTACAGTGTCAAATCTAGCTTCTGTGATTTAAGCAGACAAGGCAATTTTTTTGAATATAGTCTGCTATTTACAAAGTGTAAAAGCAGTGAATTTAAAATACGCTAGAAGCAGTGTCTACGGTTCTACAAATTCTACGATTAAACCAAGATCCTTCATTCAACCATGGACTGAGGCATAATTGTACTGTACTAAGGAAGACGATGACAATGGCCTAAATATCCAAATGGGAGGAATGCCTGACACCTAAGCCACACTACGACTATGGAGAACCACCAGTGGATAACCATGCTTATAGCCAAGCAGAGAAGATATCTGTGGATTGCCACGACAAGAGGCAAAATCCTCAATCCTCGTGTCTGGATAAAATGAACTGCAATAGCTGTGAGTCATGATCTTATAATCTATTTATGTACGGTGGATGGTCATGGGTGGACTAGTTTGTAGCATCCGTAACTTATTGTCAGTCATCAAGGTAGGGATATTTTCATTCTTATGACCACCTTCTAAATGCTTCTTTGCATTTCGTTACTCGACAGAGAGTTAGTCATCTGATTGTGTGCGTTCACACGGTGCAATATTGTTTTGAAAGGTAATTCCGCATGACGGGAGATCAATTTAGTCAATTTGTGACAGGGGCATATTTTTGATTCAGCTCCAGCTGATTATTTGTCAAGTTTTCTGAAGTCCCCTTTTCCTATTATTTTGTACGCCACTGACGTCTATTATTTAACATTTATGGAGTATCGTTTAGGCATGGAAAGGATCCAGCCCACATTATTATTGTAAATTACATTTTTCCAAGCGTGAGCAGTTTGCCACCAGATTTAAGATGAATTCACATCACTGTAATTGAGTCAAGTAATGCTTTTGGAACATACTCATAATTCCTATTACACGATATTCGTATCGTTTCAATTATTTCCACCAGAGGTTAAGGTGTGAAGCCAGTTGTTAGACTCATTTAAACGTGTTTGTACGCAGCACACATTTGCTGTGAGCTTCAGTGGTGCTACACATAGTCAAAGACTTTCAACAGGAGAGAGATATATTTCCGTTACGTTTATTTGGTTCTTAGAAGCCAAACATATCGTTCTTTCTGTAATTTATTCGTCTTTAACGACATTATAACCGTTCTAACATGTGTATAATCATATAGAGTGAATGCTAGGATCACTCAGTCTACGTTTATTGTGAATTTAATCTGTTTTAAATATCAGTGAAAGACATTTCTTTGAGAACTCATTGACACGTCATAACGTGTACTGCAGAGCGCTGGAAGCATGATGACAGATGCTCGTCCAGTTCGCGCCTGTGACATTGCCCAAGGTTATTTACGATCTCTATTGTGAGACAATTGACTAACGACTTCATTTTTATTTTATTGTTTCTAGACCTTGCTAGGAATGTCCATTACAAGCCATGTTTGTTTATGCTCATGCTATTGACCTTGATCAAGTATAGATTTTTGTAAAGTTGTCCTAGTACAAGTGTACTAATAAGTAATGTTAAATATTTGATATACTCGCAGGTATTTGTGAGCGAGCCCAATATGTTTTTGCCATGATTCATATTTAATTTGAGTAACCATTTGATAAGTCTGACGTTCAGGCCATTGTATATTCTCACTTGTAAGTGAATGATTATTTACCGTGTTTTGATACACGACGTCGGGTTGGCTACCATGTTTATTATTAGTGAAAGCCGGCAAATCTATGTTACAGAACAAGTTTGACCGAGGAGGAAAAGTAATGGTCTCTTTACGAGTACCGATTGTGTTATTGTTAACGTGCGAGCCACGTATTCTTTGTTGAGGTGTACCACGTGTTGGTTGCACACTCCTGCGAAGCCTTGCATTTGGTCAACTATCTTAATAATAAATGGACTCATAAATCTACGGCATTAAAATTAGGACTAAATCATGAACCATCAATTTATTTCCTAAACCTACGATGCTAATAATACAGTTAATCTTTAATCGTTGTTAAATCTTGATCTTGTATCTTTAGTCGAGCGGACCAATGCATTGAGCTTTCGTTTGTTCTTACTAGTAAGTCTAGTAGCTAACACTGATAGACTTTTTGACAGAGATCGCACGCGAACCCAAAGTTCAGAACTCGTGGGCCGCGACTCGATCAGGAGAATGCTGTTCTTGCACAGTTGGATTCTCATGTTTAAATACACTGATAGATGACGGTGGATAACAAACAGTTGTTCATCTGATTGTAGGCAGGAATAATAAGATGATTATTTGTGTGTACAACTTATTTATTCATTGACATGTTATCCCACTGTTATCCTACCGTTTCTTGTAATGTAATATCTTTGTTGTTGTATATAATTGTACCATTGTACTGTAATGATGACTGACAATCACAGTCTTTGTTTAGTTTGTTTATCACGGACGTCTAACGCCGTTGATCAGCTTAGAGCAGGTTTAGTTCGAATTAATTAGAGCGTAAATGTAAATATGGGATGGTACCAGTCCTTTAACCTTTCTGTCATGTTTGACATGTTTGATGACATGATGCCTTCTTCCTAGAATCATCATTTATTCTTGTATAACTATTTTTATTGCGGTACCATTTCCCCAGCTTTGATTTTTAGTTTGCTGTATTTAGGACCTGTCGAGGGGATTCTACGTTAACTTTAGGAGTTGTTTATTTTTCTTTTTGTTTATTAGCTACGGAATAGCCGTTTTACCAAACCCTCCGACCGTAGGACAGGGGTTTGGCATTTCAAGGTAAACAAACAATGAGTATGTCTTAAGTCTGGATGTAATTATTTAGTAGTTTTGACCTTTTGGGGGTGCATTTTCTTTGGGTGTCTATGACAATCACTGTGATGGGAACCTGATCCTTAGGGAAGCAGAGTCTTGTGCCGGCTAGTCCCATAAGAAGTGCATTCCGATCCTCTCCGGCAATGTGTCTCGAGGTAGGGGTAATCTGGGAGGCCACGTTACGGTTGGTGGTAACCAGATAACCTCGTCCAAAGGGCACATAACCTATCTCTTTCTTTTGGCGCCCAACCTGGTAAGCCGATGTGGACATGTAGGCCATCAGCAATATGTCATTTTTGAGAGGATCATGTTTTTTTTGATTATTGACAAATTTGCCTGGACTGTGACGAACATTAGAGGTCGTACAGCCGTACGAAAGGTCACATGGCATTCTGTTTAGATATCAGACCATGGGGTGAAGTCTAATAAAGTTAAAATTAAGTCGAGGTATTTTATATTGCTAGTACTTCATCCTTAGTAAATGTAACTTGTTTTGTGTTGATAATGTTGCTAACATAAATGAGGCTATGGCGACTAATACTGCCAACCTTAATGAAAACATAACCACTAATGTCACTACCATTAAGAACACTATGAACACTAATGTTGCCACAATTAATGAAACACTAACCACTGTGAGAGGTGATATGATCACTAATGTCGCCACACTTAACAATACACTGACTGAGGTCAGAGGTGACATGACTAAGAATGTCGCTACAATTAATGAAACACTAACTACTGTTAAGGCTGATATAACCAATGTTAGGACAGAGTTAAACACTAATGTTGCTGCCATTAATCAAACTATTGATAATCATGTAGAAGCACTGAATGAATCAATTAATGCTAATGTTGAAAACACCGTTGCTTTAAATTGTACTCTAACTCAAGTCAGAAACGATCTGGAAACGAATCGTACAGAAGCAAATGCTAATCTTGTCGCAGCGTTAGGGAAGGTTGATACACGCTTTGAAACCCTGACCAATACCATCGATGCAGGTAGATTAGAGATGCAGACACGGTTAGATACGACAGATGTCAGAATTGAAGAGGTAAGCGGTCGTATGGATGAAGGTAGGAATGAACTCCAAATTGCGATTGCGACCGTGAAGGAGCAGTTAGGAATTCGAGTTTCTGCTATTGAGGAACGAATGGATGAAACTCAGACGGCCACCGAAGGGATTAGACGCCAAGTCGAACTTGTCAGCGCTAGTATGAAAGTTATGAGGGGCGTAGCGACTGCTATTCACAATAACATGAGAACCATGGTGAAAGACATGGGCAGTTTTCGTGAAAACTTAGCCGACAGTAACAATACTGTTGCGGTACTTACTGCTAACACGGAAGGGTTAAGGTTGGAAACTCATGAGAATTTGAAGGAATTGATGAGGGAAATAAATTCAGTTAAGAACGACCAGGCCGAACAGACGACTAACGTTGGAGAAATTAAGAATACCGTCCACGACGTTGACGAGTTGAAGCTGAGATGAAATCCGCGACATTCACAACGCCTCCGTTTACTCCAACAACATCATCAACAGGGAGACCACGCGTCATGACGTGCCTCGCTCGGAAGTGATGGGCTCCATACCAGCAACGCTGTACAGCATTTCCCGGAGCGGCTAGCTGGTGAACCATGTCTTAATTCCCTGTACAAATACAAACCGATATAAAATAAGTGAATTAATTTTCGTATTTCACAGTCATACAGCATAACGTTTTGATGTATAAGGATTACAACGCAACCAAGAACTACATTTTCCAACGACCCCAAGCCGAGAAAAAGTTACCATACAAAAATGATAACAACTTTCGTTCTTGAACTCACAAAATAATGAAATTAATAAACCAGTTATACAACATTCCTATGTATATTGTGTTAAAATTTGGATTCGATCTGATGACGGGTTTGTGAGATAATAATTCTTAAATTTGACGTATGGTTGAAACACGCTTAAAGTCGGGCACATTTTGTGTTTCATCTGCGATAAAAAATATTAAAATATAAATTTAAAATTCCAAACCTACATGAACTAACGTAAAATAGAACGACGAAATTGATGATGTTATTGGATTTTATGTAGGTCTATTGGTTACTTCACAAACAACCTTCAAACTCGAGTGCACATAATATTTTGGTCGACAGTTGATACAACCAGCAGCAAACCGTCGAGTCGTGTTGAGTTAAGACATCTGAGAAGGGTGGTTGTGTTTGGAGTTCCCTGGAAGTGCAACTCGGGGTTTCTTCATTTCGCGTATGAAATACAGTCAAGTTAAGATTGGACAGAAGGGGGATTTGAGTTTCATTCACCTCGCCATTCCCTGGAAGTGCAACTCTCATTTTTCCTGTGAACTTTTCGTTCCGCAAAATTCACAGTCAATTTAAGATTGGACGGAAGGGGGATTATATTATATTAACTTATACTGATTGGCGTATAATCTCTAATTAGTATAAAACAATGTCCCCGATTCTTGGATGTCACGTGTAATCTCGAGAACCACTGCATGGATTTTGATGCGGTTTTCACCATTCTGTAGAGGATACCTCGAGGAAGGTTTCTGTAGAAAATAATTAATTTATGATCAAAGAAAGCCAAGTAGTAAAGATTTCAGAGAAAAAGTCGAAAAAATCCTGACGTCCGTGCGCTTTTTAAGCTTACGCTGGGCAAACCGTTAAAAATATCAGTTGAGTCGTTTCGAATTATATAAAGTTAAGTTTACGGACTTGAAGAAAGTGATATACTGTGCGATGTTGCGTGCACTAGTATGAATCATGAACATTTTCAGTGCTGTGTTCGGAGTTCAAGCTATTAGGCAAGGACAATCGCCATTAGCATGCAGTGCGCATTGATACTTTCTCGCTGCAGTGAACACGCTGGCGAGTGACGCCATTACGAACTGTTTGCCAGGAGAGAGATTCTACTCATTGTACACCTGGTATCGAATCTATGAACAGATTGTAAATTATACCCTATATGTGGGTTAGAACTGTACCTTTTCCCGAACACCATGTAGTCTATTCAGACGTCAGGGGGAATATATGAACATTACGAAATCATGATAGCCATGGAGGGCTAAGATATGGCATAAGCACTACTGACCAGTTTGAACAGGTGTTACAAGAACACGTTATTGATGTCTAGGACAGAGCAACTGTATGAGAAAATGTTTTACGCATCCCCGATAGGGATGAGTATAACAGATGGTTACAGACGAATATCTCTTAGCTGCTATGTACTGTTACTTTTCTTACGGGAAACGCGAGTGCGTGCAATCATATCCGGACGCCATTTCGTGGCACGAAAACCGCGAGGCTGGAGTTGGGAGGCTTGGTGTGGACGGAGTTATCGAGTTCGAGATCCGGATTGCTGTTGTGTGGAGATTACGTCTTGGTGGAGAATGGAAAGGAATACCATGGCATATTAATATCCTTTTTAACATCGCTACGAAGCCCGGCAGAAGGTAGAAGAAATACAGTATATTAAGTAGTGGGTGGCTTAGTGGGTGTTCAAAAGTAACCATCGTTGCCATTATTTTGTTCGTGAAATGTAGCATGGTTGGACAGAGGTCTAGGCTCGATACATTTTCGTATCTGACTTGCTGGTCAACCGGATTTAGGTTTGACTTAATCAAACGCATCCATTGCTGTTGTTTTGGCAATTATATTTGATTATTCTAGTAGTTGTTCTTTTTATTACATGCATATTTTCATTGTCGGGAAGACACATCATAGGGGAAGATATACGTATTTTTGATAGAGCTAGGGGCTATTTCGTGCCTATTGCACAGTGATTTTGTTGCAAATTGAGCACTTTGAACATTTTGATTGATGACGAGAGTGTCATTTATACACTCCAGTATGAGCCAACATTTATGAAATTAATTTTCTGTATGAGGAAAATAGTTTTGAGATGTTTAGATGTCATTTGGACATAGAATTTCTCAGATATTAGATTTGGTGGATAATTTTGGCTAATTATTATTTTTCTGGTTGACTTCATTTTACTCTTAAGATTAAGAGATGTTACCAGTGCTGCCTAATGGATCAATAGTTCTTTAACATACTTCTGTTTGCTGCATTCATGGTGTAGGAAGTACTGCTAAACATTCTTGAGTTCTTCTGAATGGGTGGAGACCTTCTATAGTTGATTTTGATCAATTTCCACTTTGATCTAGACCACGTTCTTCTACTTGACTTCTGATAGAAGCATTGTATATGCTGATATTATAAATAACTCTACGTTAAATTAGAGAGATTTTGGCAACCATCAACGCTCATTTACAAGCAATTCCTATTTCAAACTTTGGAAAAGTCTAGATAAATAAATATTAAGACCAAATATAATGAAACATTGTAAGGCAAAGCTTGAAGCTTAATAGGGTAATTTTTCTACAATTTTATCTACGTTTTGAACACAGTTTAATTTGCTTTATATTTTATTCACGAAGAGTGTGCACTATTTTGTGCAGTATTGAATAATGATAGAAGATCATTCTTTGATTTTGTGGTCACTTAGGTGTAATGCAGATCATTCTTTGATTTTGTGGTCACTAAGGTGTAAAGCAGATCATTCTTTGATTTTGTGGTCACTAAGGTGTAATGCAGATCATTCTTTGATTTTGTGGTCACTGAGGTGTAATGCAGATCATTTCTGGATCTACATGGTATAGGAACACCATTGGAAGGGTGTACCAATCGTTGAGCATATCATGGATATTGCTATAATTGTTGTTGTTTATGATTACACTGTTAAGTGGTATTAATAATATTGAATTGTCCTAGTGAAAGCAAGTATATATTATGTAATAATCTACGTTAAAGATTTATTGAGGTCAATCCATGTATGGAATTATGTACCAGATGTTTGAGTGTAGCATCTGACTATTCAGCATTCTGATGATTAAACTGAGCATAACACTGGATTATAATCATGATTTATAGTTAGATTATTCCCGACGAAGCAGTTAAACAAATGCCAGTAAATTTATTTATCAATTATTATTGATATTTTCGCAACGAATATGAGAATGTATACTTCTGATTAGCTTAAATAATTGTCAGATTTTATCATGAATAAGATAAGTGCAACCAAATTATGACAATGAATCTTAGAATGGAGAGGTTGCAACAAGTCAAGTTAAAAGTTAATGAAAGAATACACATGAGGTGTAATTCAACTTGATGTATCATATGTATATAATTTAATTAATTGTTAGTAAATAATATTGATAATCTGATACTTCGACAATGCTTATGAAAATTAGGTCGATAATTTTAGTAGATAGCCGACGACAAAATAATATTATTTCATGAATTTAGTGTTTTTGATTATTATGATAATGTTATATATACATTTTGTATATTTGTGTCAAGTTGAACACCAGATCAATGCCAGTTTTTCTTTGGTCATTACCAGGTATTTTGATACTGGTATTCAGGATTAATACCCTATTTGGGGGGTAATTTCGATTACTTTTCAAGAAGGATGCAGGGATTATTTTGTCCATATATCATTCTTTATTGAATAAACTTATTTTTCTTTTAAAATTTTTCATGCGTGATGCTTTATAGAGGTGATGGAAGGTTGTATTAAGAAGGCCATCGCTGGGTGTTTCGGAGTATTCCACGCTCCCGAGGTGCTCCACTTGTGGAAATCTCTTGTTCTCTGAGCTGTTTTGCTATTTTTGGCCATGGTCTTTCTTAATGCCACCTTGTTAGATATAATTGTGCCCCCTTTTTTTTTTATCCCATTCACATGTTGGTAGGTCTTGGGGGTTCTTCTAGCTGGGGATTTTCAGGTTCTACGATCCGGATATCTTCGTGGGATACAACAGGTAAATTCTGGCACATTACCATCCCGGAATTTGCCTGAAGACGAAGTGGGAAACCACGCAAACCACTTCGAGGACGGCTGAGGCGGGAATCGAACCCCCTCTACTCATTTGGGCCACCCGAGGCTGCGTAGACCCCGTTCCAGTCCTCATACCACTTTAAAATTTCGTGGCAGAGCCGGGAATCGAACCCAGGACCTCCGGGGCGGCAGCTAACCATGCTGACCGCTACGCTACGGAGGCGACGACCTGAGATTTTATAAACTAATAATCGGATTTGGATGTGTGAGGTGTCATGGGACTCAGCGAGACCCCCTTTTCCCTATAGTACACTCATTTACCCAAAATACCCAAAATTAAAGGACATTGATTTTCCACCCCTTAATAAATTTGGAACCTGTAATTTTAGAAAGACGTGTCAGGACTTGAATTACTCCCGATGACGCCCTTCTCTTTATTATGGACCATGGATTTTTTAAAATTTGTCCAAAGGGCTTAACGACATGCGAACGGGCCATTTTGTTTTGTACGCGAAGGTACCTTGTTGAGCCACGTGACTAGGGGAAATCCTGTGACCGTTTTGTTGTCACGTGACTAGGGGCAAGCCTGAGGCGGTTTTCTTAAATAATTATTTTATTAGTTAATGATCGAATAATCATTGTTATAATTAGGTGATGATGGATAGATGGGTGGTGATAGCTAGTATTTAGGCAGAAAGAATAGTTGTAATGGATGGATAACCAACTGCTAAGTATGGAATATTTATTTTAACACGCACGGTAATGGTGGTAGCCACACGCGATGATGGCACAAGGTGATGTAACTGATTAAACAAGAATAATACTATTGTTTTGAGGCCACTAGACAGATAACGTTGACAACCGGTAAGTATTGAATAATTATTTAACACGCGCTGCTATACAGGTTGCTTAAAGGCTAATTATTTAATATTAATTACGTTAACACTAATTCTTTAGACCTTGAGTGACCTTGCGATAAGAATTTAATGACCAGACACGATTTAGCTGGGAGCTAACACTTTGGCGACTATGCTTGTTTTGACCAGTATTTAGGGTTCTAGAGAGCAGCCCGCCAAATTGGTTCATGTACAACACATGCTTAGGCATATATAGAAACTGAGTGACAATATTGTTTTTCTTTACAAAAAAAAAAGAGACATTCTACCAGAGACGGTTAGGATAGCCATGTAGAGCTTACCAAAACGCCGTTGTGTAACGGTGGATGCTAGTCAACAGGCGCTGACTAATAACTATACACATAAACACGGTTACCATAAGTTAGCGAATATTCAATAAAATTTCCTAAAATTATTTTAAGATGCCCTCAACCCTCTATTAAAACCAAAGTTCACGGGACTGCTACGATACGTAACACACCCGAGTACACAGGGCCAATAGCCATGATATTGAAATACCCTAACTAGACGGTTATAACAACTTTGATATTGCAAACCCCATATTACGATTAATATGCACCCAAGTACACGGGACTAATGATTTATACATTATTATATAACGAAATTTATTTACTTACCATTTGTGTTTTACGAGCTAGCCATTAGGAAAGGGTATCCGGGCGTAAAAACCACACAACACATAGATTTTGATCGCACCTTATTTGCAATAATAAACAACGAAAGCGGTTTAGTAACATGCAGGTCTGTTGGCGGCGGGGACAGTACGGTCAAGCTGATCTGGCAGAAAGACATATCTCTAGTTACCATGATGCAAGAATATGCTTGCTTTACGTCACAGTCGCAGTTCTTAAATTCTCGCATTTATCTTAACAACCGTGATAGCTAAAACTAAAAAGTGACCTTAAAGTGCTCTTGAAATGATACCTTTTGACAGGCCACGGCAGCACTTTCCCTATTCTATTTCTTTTTATAGTGGCTAACACTCTTGACTCGAGCACTGGAGGCCTGGGTTTAATTGTTGGCTTAGACAAGAAATTTATTTTTTGGTCTTAGAACAGTAACGATGTATACTTAGTTTTGTGCGACAGTACTAAAAAGATATGGGTTTGAACCCCTTACCCGGCATAACTAGTACCTCAACATTGGTTGCTAGCACTGTATTATTATGGCACTGAGTACACAAAACCACAGACACAGTTCATTGTTTAAGGCCACTCTTTCTGAACCTAGCCAGTTACTGGTGATGGTCAACAATTGCATTAATAGTGGGACGTGGGGATAACAATTAAGAACAACAGATAATACCCATGCAATATTTTAATGTATTTAATTTAAGTACTTTTACAATATTTACATACGAAATACAACTCTTTTTCTCTTTTTAGCATTGCTTGCTGTAGATTTTTAAACACAAAGTTAACAATAGATGTTTTCCCCACGGCGAGCAATGACCAATGTTTTTAAAAACAGAGAGAGCTTTAATGGTTTTATAGGTATAATAACCTCATCCTCATCCTCATCCTCATCCTCATCCTGAACCTCATCATCATCATCACCAGTATAATCATTATCACTATTACTATTTAGTTTTTTTTTTCTTGCAATGCTACCTCTTGCATAGTCTGAGTTGCCTTTGAAACTGTGGATGGCTCTTGAGACGTGGAAGATGGATTATGCATAATTTTTAGATTAGGGGTTAAAAGTTGCTCAGTAAATAATGCACTATCTTGAGTAGGCATATCTTTTTCTTGTACTAGCTTTTAAGCACTTTGATGATTTCTTGTCGATACCGACCGTGTTTTGTCTGGAGCAACACTTTGATGATCACTCACACTTTAAGACCTCACCATATTTATTTTTCTTATCGCCTCGACATCTTTTTGACCTCTATTTTGAGCATCGCCAGAATATTATTCCTTACATATTTTGTCGTCTATAGTTATAAGAATAGCTTTTATAGAGTGCACGTTGTTTACCTTTATTGGATATAGTAATTTCCATAGTAGCAACTGACTTATCAGTCTGATTTGCACACACCCAAAGTACACGGGGCTACATGACCGCGTTGTCACAGCCCCTAAACTTAAGAACCAACCAACACTCCAAAGGTTACAGCAGTTCTGGTAATAGAGTGATTTAGCGTCGGATTTATATTATAGTATGAGCAGTTTAAAGTAAGAGCAAAAGTGAGAACAAAGTGGTTGAAAAAATTGTAGAATAGTGGTAGATAAGTGGTCGCAAAGGTGTAGAAAAGTGGTAGCAAAGTGGTAGAAAATATTACATGTATTGTTAAGACATACGTAGTTTAAACGGTTACGTGGACTCATTACTCAGTAATTTTGGCACGACGAAGCTCATTTTTTATATCCAATAGTGCTTTCCCATAACAAGTATGACCAGCCTGCTGACGGGCATGCAAGTGTTCCATATCAACTCTTAAGCCTAAACTAATTTGTAGTAAAGTTAACTGGCTGATAAGAATGATAGTTTGTAGTATGTGCAGTTTAAAGTAAGAGCAAAAGTGAAAGCAAAGTGGTAGCAAAGAGGTAGAAAAGTGGTAGAAAAGTGGTAGCAAAATGCTAGAAAAGTGGTAGAAGAGTGGTAGCAGTTTATAGTAGTCTTGATTATTACTAGAATGCGATTAAAGTAAATGTAATTTCTAAACCTCAGTAGTGAGTAATCAGTTGGTCTTGGTCCAGACAAGAATAAACATATCACGTACACTGGTGGCGGATACCCAAGGTTTTAAGGTCAACGAAAACAAGTTTATTTTTAAAGAAGTGGCCATTATTAATTGCACAACACGTTGCTCGCCTAAACTTACGCATTTTGTGTTTAAACCACCATTTCCGCCAGAGTTTCAGTCTGTTAAATACCAAAGACATGCCCAGTGGATACAAAGTCATTTAGGATTGCAATGGGACAAGGAAACCATTCCCTATAAATACCTGGCCATGATATTATACGCACATTCATGGCTAATATTGTATTTGTTAAAGGAACTGAAAAACGCGAATGGCTTTGCCCGTTTCTGCCTCCCCCCCCCCCCCACGTGTGAATGTGTGGATCTTATGGATTTGGGCTGTGCTTCACTACGTGCACTTTTTCAAGAAACAGGACTTTAAATGAAGAAACATCAAGCCGTTTTCCATGTATGGAATCTGCTTTATTGGATAACGAGAAATGCATATCGTGACGTCAAGAAGAAGATTTTACTTGTTCCTGCCAGCAGTGGGATTATCACTAGTGAGTGTTACACCGTCTAGAGAGCCTCATGTCTGTGTCGTCAATGCTGGAATTGGACAATAATGCTACTGAGCAGACGATTGGAAAATTTTGTGTGTGCAAAAGGAAACTAAACAGTTTCAAAAAAGAGGAATTTAATGCCTTGCCAAAAGTATTTATTTTTTATGTGGCCGCTAATGTGGTTAAGGAAATCTGGCAACATGTGCCGACATCATGGACTCAAGACCCTGTGTTAAGTGAATTGCAACCCTGTGATAACTACGAGCATCATAAGCAAGTGACCATTGCTAAAATACCATCGGTACAAGAGTGTCGAACCTTCCAGCTTGTGAAACTTTACCATGGCCATAAAACCTTGAGCAAAGCCTTTGTTTCTTCATTTCACGGGTGCGATGGCGAGAAAAAGCAACAACAACATTCTCAACAGAGGGGAAAGATCAAAACTATTTACTATCGACTGAAACAGATTTGCCAAACCTGGACTGGTCGTGGCGTCATTGACAAAGTCATTGATTTCTTACCGTTTGAAATGCACTTACCTGGTGACAAATACTGTTGTCCTGGAACAAAGCTGGATCAACGGTACCTATAAATCTTTTGGATCATGCTTGCCAAGAACATGACATTTGTTATTGCCATTAAGGCGTGTGCCAGTATTTCGTTGCTGGAAAAGTTGAACGGGACTTAAAGGATTGAGGAATTGTTGTATATTTGGTAATGCCTTATTCACTGTAAAAAACAACTGTTTTCCCCGAGGACTATTTCTTTTTATTGATTACTTAAAATGTTAGATATTTCTCTTTTTTATATTTCTAACATTGCGTATTTAAAATTCACGTTTTGCACATTGCAAATATTGAAAAGTTCATTTTTTCTTTTAAAAATTTCTTGATGCGAGTGCTTGGCTATTGCAGTGGTGCAGTCCTTTTGTTTTCCAAACACGTAGTGGCACACTACACACACTGCAGGTAAGACTATCTTACAGCCTATTCACCACCACATGTCTATGAGTAAAGTTACCTCGGTAATAAAAAGAATAGTTTAAAGTGAGAGCTAAAGTGATAGCAAAAGTAGGTGCAAAAGAGGGTGTAAAGTTGGGTGCAAGAGTGGGTGCAAACGTGAGAGCAAAAGTGAGAACAAAGTAAGAGCAAAAGTGAGAGCAAATATGGACAGGCAGTTAAAAGTGAGAGCAAAAGTGGTAGCAAAGTGTTAGCAGTATATAGTAGACATACATTTTATTAGAATGTAATTTGAGTAAATGCGATTTCTAAACCCGAGTAGTTAGTAGACAGTTGGCTTTGGTCCAGGCAACCGCACCTAACCTAACTTTACCTAACCTAATCTCGACTTACCTAACCCAACCTGACCACACCTGACCTGTCTTTACTAAACCTTTCCTAATCTAATCCTAGCTAACCTCACCAGACATGACCTTACCTGTTTGTAAGCAACAACAGCAACACACCAAGATTCCAAGAATTCCGGAGTACTTTAAGGTTCATTATTGACTCCCAACTCCTACACCTATCTCTATCCCACTCTGTCAAAACATGGTATTTTTTCAATTTTTGCTTGATGCCACCACTAAAGTGATAATCAGTCTTCCAGCGATTACACAACTCATTTGACAAATAACAAAGGTGTAAGATATTAAAATTCAATCGGTTCAACCTATCAGCGCTCCTGTCGGTAAAATCGTCAAGTAGGCGATGTTCGTTGCTTAACACACAACTCGCGCTGAATGGGTAGGCGTTAGAGCATAGCAGACGGCGATGGTTTAGGCGACTAATGTGTTGTGCAATGAACAATTGCCACCTCTTTAAATATAATCTTGTTTTCGTTGACCTTAAAGCCTTGGGTATCCGCCACCAGTGTACGTGTCATGTTTACTCTTGTCTGTACCAAGACCAACTGACTACTCACTACTGAGGTTTAGAAATTACATTTACTCGAATCACATTCTAGTAAAAATCATGACTACTATAAACTGCCACAAATACCATGATCAACAAGGAATGGATGAGAGCAGAATATGGCCTTCGCTATCTGGTGACAAGACTAGTGGTTCACGGCTTTCACCATCGAGTGTGCAAGACAGAGAAGTTCCATACGGCCGACAGTGTATGCCAATGCAGATTATGTGGAAAGCAGTGTGACAGGTACCATGTGCTGGTGTGTGCCGAGAGAAGGACATCCCTAAAGTAATTTTTCAAAGACTAAATTTTATTTATTGATGTGTGTGTATATAACTGTGATATATATATATGTGTGTGTATGCAGTGCATTAAGGCTATTTGGCTGCAATACATATTATTATTATGAACTGCTACCACTTTTCTACCACTTTGCTTTCACTTATGCTCTTACTTTAAATAATACTCATTTATATGGACAAAATACTCCAACCAAGGTAAAAAAAATCAAGTCCAAAAAAAAGATACTGCTGCTCAAGACAGCGCATTGTTGTAATTTTCTTATCACCTCAAAAAGTCATATTAGGACAGTCATCAACGTCTAAGAAACCCCTAACACTATGCAATAGGTTGCATTGCAAGAGGAACAAAAAGGATTAGATAGTAATAGTGATTATAATGATGATAATGATGATAATGATGATGATAATGATGATGATGATAATGGTAATGCTCTGTTTACACCTAAAATCATTTGTTAAATTTGTTTTACTGGACCAATCCCAGTAAGCTAATCCTGCTGCTCCAGCACTTGCATGCCCGTAAGCAGGCTGGTCATATTCGATATGAGAAAGAACTATTGGATATAATAAATGAGCTTCGTCGAGCCAAAATTATTGTGTAATGAGTCCACGCAACCGCTTATAATATGTCCTTACAGTAAATGTAATATTTTCTACCACTTTGCTACCACTTTGCTATCACTCTTCTACCACTTTTCTACCACCTTTCGACCACGTTGCTCTTACTTTTGCTCTTATTTTAAACTGCACATACTATAATATAAATCCGATGCTAAATCACTCAATTACCTGAACTGTTATAACCTTTGTAGTGCGCGAATCAGACTGACAACCCAGCTGCTACTATGGAACTTACTGTTACTAATAAAGTTAAACAACGTGCATTCTATAAAGGATACTCTTATACCTATAGACGACAAAATTTGAAAGAAATAATATTCTGGCGAGAGAGGTCAAAAAGATGTCGAGGCGATATGAAAAGTAAAAATAGTGAGGTCTTAAAGTGTGAGTGATCACCAATGTGTTGCTCCAGAAAAAAAACACGGTTGGTATTGACAAGAAATCATCAAAGTGCTAAATAGCCAGTACAAGAAAAAGATTTTACTACACAAGTTAGGGCATTGTTTATTGAGCAACGTTTAACCCCTCTTCTAAAAGTTATGTTTAATCCATCTTCCACGTCTCTAGAGCCATCCGCAGTTTCAAAGGCAACACAGACTATGCAAGAGGTAGTATTTCAAGAAAATCAAAAAGGACTAAATAGTAATAGTGATAATGATTATAATGGTGATGAAGATGAGGATGAGGTTTTTATACCAATAAATCCATTAAAGCTCTCTCTGTTTTTAAAACATCGGTCATTGCTCGTCGTGGAAAGAAACATCTACTGCTAGCATTTTGTTTAAAAATCTATAGCAAGCAATGTTAAAAAGAGAAAGAGAGCTGTATTTTGTATGTAAATATTGTAAAATTACTTAAATTAAATACATTAAAATATTGTATGGATATTATCTGGTTTTCTTAATTGTTATCCCCACGTCCCACTATTAATGCAATTGTTAACCATCAACAGTCTCTGGCTATGTTAAGAAAGAAGGACCTTAAATAATGTAGCCTACTGTATTTGTGGTTTTGTGTACTCAGTGCCATAATAATACAGTGCTAGTAACCTATGTTGAGGTAAGAGTTATGCCGGGTAAGGGATTCGAACCCATTTATTTTTAGTACTGTTGCACAAAACTAAGTGTACATCGTTAGTGTTCTAAGACCAAAAAATATTTTTTTTGTCTAAGCCAACTATTAGTATCCAGGCCTCCAATGCTAGAGTCAAGGGTGTTAGCCACTATACAAAGAAATAGAATTTGGAAAAGTGCTGCCGTGGCCTGTCAAATGGTTTCGTTTCAAGAGCACTTTTAGGTCACTTTTTAGTTTTAGCTATCACGGCTGTTAAGATAAAAGCGAGAATTTAAGAACTGCGACTGTGACGTAATGCAAGCATATTCTTGCATCATGGTAACTAGAGATATGTCTTTCTGTCAGATCAGCTTGTCCATACTGTCCCCGCCGCCAACAGACCTGCATGTTACTAAACCGCTTTCGTTGTTTATTATTGCAAATAAGGTGCGATCAAAATCTGTGTGTTGTGTGGTTTTTACGCCCGGATACCCTTTCCTAATGGCTAGCTCGTAAAACACAAATGGTAAGTAAATAAATTTCGTTATATAATAATGTATAAATCATTAGTCCCGTGTACATGGGTGCATATTAATCGTAATATGGGGTTTGCAATATCAAAGTTGTTATAACCGTCTAGTTAGGGTATTTCAATATCATGACTATTGGCCCTGTGTACTCGGGTGTGTTACGTATCGTAGCAGTCCCGTGAACTTTGTTTTAATAGAGGGTTGAGGGCATCATAAAATAATTTTAGGAAATTTTATTGAATATTCGCTAACTTATGGTAACCGTGTTTATGTGTATAGTTATTAGTCAGCGCCTGTTGACTAGCATTCACCGTTACACAACGGCGTTTTGGTAAGCTCTACATGGCTATCCTAACCGTCTCTGGTAGAATGTCTCGTTTTTTTGTAAAGAAAAACAACATTGTCACTCAGTTTCTATATATGCCTAATCATGTGTTGTATATGAACCAATTTGGCGGGCTGCTCTCCAGAACCCTAACTACTGGTCAGAACAAGCTTAGTCGCCAAAGTGTTAGCTCCCAGCTGAACCGTGTCTGGTGATGAAATTCTTATCGCAAGGTCACTCAATGCCTAAATAATTAGTGTTAACGTAACTAATATTAAATAGTTAGCCTTTAAGCAACATGTATAGCAGCCCGTGTTAAATAATTATTCAATACCTACCGGGTGGCGTAGTCGGTAGCATGCTGAGCTTCTATGCCCAAGATAGCGGGTTCAAACCCGGCCGAAGCCGTCGGATTTTTTAAGAGCGTTAAAAATCCCTCAGTATGCCTTCCTTCGGAGGGGAAGTAAAACCGGCGGTCCCATGTCATAGATTTATGGCATGTTAAAGAACCTTCCACTAACTACACGTATGTGAAGCTAAATTGTATAGGTTAAGAATGTAAACAACTCTCTTAGGTTTCTACGTTCGTTGCCAATAGCCGACTGCGGTGGCGTTTAGTAGCTAAGTTCTGAACTTGGCCTAGTAGTCGTTCACGGTGGCGTTTGGTAGCAAAAGTAGGAACTATTTGAAAAATTCTAAGTTGCAGTCTGTACTTAAATTTAAAAAAAAAACAGATAACACACACTAATACAGTCATCACAATTAACACCGGTTATCAGACAGATTCTACATACAACCAAAGTACACGGGGCTACATGACCGCGTTGTCGCAGCCCCTAAACTTAAGAACCAACCAATACTTACCGGTTGTCAACGTTATCTGTCAACAGAATTATTATTCTTGTTTAATCAGTTGCATCACCTTGTGCCATTATCGCGTGTTGCTACCACCATAACCGTGCGTGCTAACATAAATATTCCATACTTAGCAGTTGGTTATCTATCCATTACAACTATTCTTTCCGCCATTCTTTCCGCCTAAATACTAGCTATCGCCACCAATCCATCTGTCATTACCTAATAATAATAATTAATCGATCATTAACTAATAAAATAATTATTTAAGAAGACCGTCTCAGGCTTGCTCCTAGTCACGTGACAAAAGAAACGCCACATGCTTGTCCCTAGTCACGTGGCTCAACAAGGTACCGTCGCGTACTAAATAAAATTGCCCTTCGCGTGTCCATAGTAAAAAATGGGCGTCATCGCGAATAATTCAAGTCCTAACACGTCTTTCTAAAATTTATAATCAGAATAACGTGCTAAATCGTTGTTTATTTTTTACATAGGGATATGTTTTAATAAATCCTGATTGTCTTAATTTTATCTTAACCTAAATTTATTGATTTACTGAGTAGAGTAGCGTGTATTCCGTGACACCCCGTCCTGAGGGTCCTGTTTAGATGCATGGGTGTGTATGCGTAGATTGTTCATGGACTTAAGCGCACATGGGAAGGGATTACTACACCGCCGTCCTTGCAAATTTCAAATGTATACTGCTTCTGAAAATTATTGTTTGCCTATTTACAGTCCTTACTTTCTGGAATGGAATTTTGTACAAACAGCAAGAATAACCCATGGACATTTCCATGTTGATGGTCAAGTGTAGTGTATATGCACTACTTTGTAACCTTTCTTTCACAAGCGGAATGATTACTTTTCAGATGAGGTGTCACTTACAAATATGAAATACAGTATTAGCACTGGTAGCAAGCCACACATGATGTGTATGATAAGAGCACAAAATGTGTTGGTCATTTATGCGACATCAATTTATATCCATATTTAAACATTTCAAATTGTATTGAGAACATCAGATCAATGAGTGGACAAGCCATTCCTTCAGTGTTGCCTTTTTACTTAGAAACATCCTACTTCTTTCTCTTCTTTAATTCTGGGAAATGATAGTATCCTGATGTTTTTGAGACTTTTGCTGCTAGGCATTTAAAGTATATAAGAGAGGATAAAATTCACTTTCTTCTGTGGTACATATATCCAAGCGTATTTAATTTCCTGAAGGAGCATATGAAAGATACTCATTCTATTTATATCACTGAGTATCATTTAGTGTATTAATATTTCATTAATTGCATTGATTTCATAAAAGTTTATTCATGAGTAAATAGGGGAACAGATTAATAATCACATTAGGAAGGCTGCTCCTTTTTATAGGCTATGACTCCCAACTGAACATCTTGGCTGGCATGGTATAATTAGCCTCTATTATTATTTATTTATTTATTTATTTATTTTACACGTTACAGGCCTATTACTCCACGCGAAGCAATCATGACTTTTTGTTCTTCCTGTCTTTCCAGTACTCTTTCATTCGTGCACTAAAGGCCCTCTTCGTTTCTTCGGTCCACTTTGGTCTTTGGGCTGTAGGTGCAGCTCTCTCTGACAACACTTCCCACTTGTATACTTTGTGTCTAAATACGCTTTTGTCTATGACGTCTTCTGGGTCGTCCTGTGCTTTTACTAGATTAATTTTGACTTGCATCATCCAGGGTGTAGTAATCATGAGCCACTGTATGTATCTAAGAATTTTGTTGGTGAGTCTGGTTTGTGGGAGTCTGCTGATGTGGCCGTAACATTTTAGTCGCCTCTTTCTGATGTCCGCTGCGAGGTTGGACAATTTCTCTGTGGTGTCTCTGGAGTGAAGCCTGTATCCTTCATCTGTGTGCCTTGGTCCAATTATTTTCCTTATTATTTTTCTTTACTCGGTGAGGATTTTTTCCAAGTCGCCCTTAGTGTGTAACGTCAACGTCTCACTAGCATAAAGCACCTCAGGTTTAATAACCATGTTGTAATGACGAAGTTTAGTGATTGTGGACAGACATTTTTTGTTGTAGACACCCTGTGTCTTGTATAAGGCTCTCTTCATTTTCATTAACCTAGTGCTCTGAGCGATTTTCTCTTTTCCCGTTGGTTCAAGCACTTCACCTAGGTATTTAAAGTGGGCGACTCTGTTGATCTTGCCATATTTCGTGTTTGAATTCTGTATGTCGAATTTCGTACAGAAAAACTCTGTCTTTTGGAACGAGATCTGTAGTCCTACTTTTTCGGCGCACTCTTGGAGTACTTCTATCTGTCTGATTGATGTGGTTTCGTTATCTGAGAGTAGTGCCAGATCATCCGCGAAGGCTAGACAGCCAACCTCCAGTTCGGCCTTTGGTCGTCCTAGTCGCACTGGCCTCCAGTAACCTTGAAGTCTCAACTCTTTCTCCCATTCCTTGATAACTTTGTTCAGCACTAGGTTGAAGAGGAGCGGAGAGAGCCCGTCACCTTGGCGAACACCTGTATTGATCTGAAATGGTTCTGAGATTTCCCCCTTGAATTTCACTTTTGATGTCGTGTCTGTCAGTGTCTGTTTGATCAATCTCAAGGTCTTGCTATCCAAACCTTGGTCGTGTAAGATGTTGAACAATGACTGACGGTCAATGGAGTCATATGCCTTCTTGAAGTCAACGAAGGTACATATAACTGGAGTATTCCTGAGAGCTTTGATTTTCATTATTATTATTATTATTATTATTATTTTATTTTTAATCAAACCAGACATTACACAAAATGGTTTTTGAAATGTCATTGAATCCTGTGGATTCAGAAGAAAGAGAACATTTTTTAACGTTGTAAACAAGATTCTTACTTCATATAAACGTAAAGTAACGTAAATTGGAATAATATTTCCTTTAACTGTAGGCTGCAAGCCAAAGTTTGAGGAAGGGAAGTTATTTCACTGAATGAAACCAATTATTCTCAACAATCATCTTCCCTCAATAAAAGCTATACAGAGTTTGGAGAGGTTCCTCTGTGTTGGAGAATGTTAGATGCCCGATTCTCCCTCTTTGTAGATAAGAATATCAATAACTTATAAACTATTTTTATGTTTTAATGTGTAATATTGCCAGGAATTTGGAGAATTCCATCCATTTTAAGCAGAACATGAATGAATATATCTAGGTGATACCAATCAAATTGTGATGTAGTGTACTGTCTATATCTGTACTTTTTAAATGACTCTGGACCTTACTCTCATAACATTTTCTACACTATAATATTATATTTACCCTCCTTGTTTACTTTACTCTGTATCGTTCATTCAACCAGAAGACAATAATAATAAGGAGGATCAATTCACAGAGTTTTATGACTAATGATCATAGTGATAGTAATAATAAATAGTATTATAAAAGTAATATCGTACATAAATTGCTTTTTTTTAAAACATGCTTTTATTCCTAATGATGTCTTAAATATAGTGCAGGTAAACAGCGCGGAGTAGATTTTGTCACCGTCTGCTCGTGCGTTGGTTGCAACTGTATTCGCAGGTATACTTCTAGAATGGGATCCAATGATGATTCCTAGCGAAATCAGCAGTACCTACACATTTTGTACAGTGACCTTCTCTTTACGGATGTTCGTAGTCTCTATAGTGCCGTTTTCTGTCTAAACATCACACACACAGCACGAAAGACATATTGTTTCGTCAGGTTCTCGGCGAAGTGAAAGAATATCATATTTAGAGTTGGTATGCTGTGTCCACTGGAACATAAAATATAATGCACTAATGACGTCACGCGCGTAGCGAGCAGGCTTGAAGTCTAGAAGGTTTTGATTTTTGATACCATAATCTCGCTCCCCGCCAAACATCCCTCCCACGGACATGCACCACCTTGACAAACAGACCGGTCTAACGTCCACCGACCCCGAGTTTGATAGCCTTTTAGAACCCTCCGCTCCCATCCTTACCCTCATGATTCATGATCATTTTTATGACACTCATTAAAGCATAAATCTCTCCGTATCCATGCCATCCTAATATACGAGATATGGAGATAAAGAAAACCTAATTGGTACTGGTCACAAGTGTTTGATATATAGAGATACCGTGCTGTATTATTTGGCTATAACTACATGAATTGAGATTTTTTACATATACATTATATTCCCATTTCAAAACGCTAATCCATAATTATTTTAAATATACTGTATGTAAGGCATTGTAAACATATTTCTTGATGTATCGGCGTGGTGTTTGCTTCCTCTAGTCATTGTACTACTGTAGCACTCATTACTTTAACGGCAACCTGTCCCTGTCATTCTGTAGCATCATGTGCGAGTGGAATCTCCTGCAGTCTGATATGCTTTTGTTTCTTTGGTTGAGCATTAACCCGCTATGTGCATCGCGTCACGATAATGTGCTAACTAGAATGCCGAAACAAAATCAGATTAAGTTACCGGGAGCAACAGTTTGTTAAAGACATCCAACACGGAGGGATAATTTCTATTTTACCAACCTTGTGGAAAGCTAATAAAAGCGATCAACAGATTCAAATTACGCAGCAATAAACAAGCAACAAAGATACCGTGGCTTCACATTCGATTTCACTATGTATTATTACAAGTTGTTTATGTAAAATTAAGAGGAAATTTTTAAAACTTATTTACAAATTTATTCATATTTTAACATATAGTAAGTAGTTCCGTGAAGAACTAAGGCTGTGTCCCAAAGCTCAAGTTGATAACTATTGACTAGTTGCTAGCAACTACTCACTATGCACTATGCACTACGGCGCTTTGAGACATGTGTGCTTGAAGCATGGCCTCCTTCATAGACTGGGGCCGATAACCCAGATGTTAGGCCCCTTAAAACAACAATTAACATCATCATCATCATCATCATCATCATCATAGACTTGAGTTCTGAAACGCACAAGGTTTACATTCCGGCACTTTCGTTCACTAGCTACTACAGAATTAATTGCTATGTGCTATGCAGCTTTGGATCATGACTTGTGACATCACATCCGGAATATTAAGTCGACTATCTAGTTCAATATGGCTGAAAATGTAGCTTTGGTATACAGCCTAATTAGCCTATTTTCATATATTCTATTAGCGTTTTCCATTAACAGCTCTCCCTCCTATTCAAATGATTTTCCATGCGATGAACTAAATAACTTTTGTTACATGACCTACGTTGTGATATACAGTATAGAGCAAGAAAATCAAACTCAGTACCGGTATCCCTAAGTTGTAGTCATTTCAGACAAGAAACATAAAAGGTGCGTTTTAAGACAGCATAATCATCTAACTAAGGTACTAGTGCATGAGCTGTCTTATGAAAGCTTTCATCGTTCCTCAAGATATATTAACTCACGTCAACACACCTCCAGTACTGGAAAATATGTGTCCAACGTTATGCGATGAGGCTTTTAACGAAATGGAATTGTATGCTAGTGTATCAACTTACCGAGTGGCAGGTTCAACAGAACACAGTTAATCATGTTTCTCTTCAGATATGAACATGCATAGGCCTATAGTCCCTAATTTACGACGTCTGCAATAGAAAATTGGGGTAGATGACCTTGGTGTTTTACCCCTTAAAATACCTTTCACAAACAAGCATTACATTGAGAAAGTATGTGCTAGAATATAACCTATAACTTCAGTATCAGTAATTACGAAACCTCCCGCGTGATGACATCCGTCAATTTTTAGAAAAGTCAAATGCTATGATATACGAAACGTAAGCTACAGAATTTAGTTTCATTAGACAATGATTATTATCATAGCCCTTCATACGACTCTTCTCTTCAATCGCCTGAATTAGATAGTACGAGAAATAAAAAGTTATGTTTTAAATTTCTAACTGATGCCATCTTGAATTTGTGTAAACAGCTGAACATCATCATTCGTCTCTACGCTAAGTTCTGAATAAAGATTCGCTGTGCCAAGTTTCATTGCACTCGGGTGATTAGGTCACCAGTAAAGTTATTTAAAAATTTTGAAAATCACTTAGCCGCCATGTTTTTGTGTTTCTCAGGATTTTGAAAGTCACATATACTGATGTTCTTACTTAATAGTCCTCTAATACCATACAGAATTTCAGTTTGATTGCTCAAATAAATGCGGAGATATTGAGAACCGATTAAATTTATGACATGGACGCCATGTTGGATTGTTTTATGTAAATGCCAGCAGATGAATATTATAATCGTGGCTCATTATACTAACCTACAGTTCTATCGCTTGTTTAGGACATGAGAAATAGAAACGGGTTTTTAAAATTTTGCACGGTGACCATTTCTAAGTTGTCATAAAAATTGAACTAAATTAGACGCCAATATATTAGGCTATGCCGTGCTAAGTTTCATTGCCCTCAGATAATTAAGTCACGAGAATAATCCTTATACACCATGTTGGTATTGTGCTCATCAGGTTATTGAAAGTCCCATGGGTGAATTTAAGTCAATAGTCTCAATCAACATACAAAATTTGAGTTTGATTGCTGTAATACATTCGTGCATATTGAGAAACGTCTAAATACTTCAGATGATCACCATATTCGATTGTTCTACAGTATATGTAGGCCATAGAGTTATATACCATTAGATGTAGATTATTGCGTAGATTTATTATTCACTTCGAAGGCATGATTAGAACTCAAAATATAAAAACTTAATTTAAAAAATTCACACAGCCACCGTCTAGTGTGTATGAAAACAATTGCATTGAATTAGATGCCAGTAGATTAAACTTGTATAGACATAGGCCTATTGAGTGTTACGTTTCACTGCGCTCAGTTGATTAAATCTGGAGATAATTCTATTGAAATATTTAACTTCGCTTGACTGCCATGTTGGTTTTGTAATTAACAGGTTGTTAAGCGTCGCGTAGATGAACTTAGTGTTTTCTATTCCGTTCAAAATTTCAGGGTGATTTTCGTAATAGTTTTGGAGATATACAATGCCGGTGAAATATTTCGTACGACTGCTATTTTCGATTGGAGAAACATATTAAAATATGAAAGGCACGGTCAAGGTCAGACACATTAGCAGTATGTCCTTACCGAGTTACACACAGATCACACACATGCACACACACACACACACACACGCGCGCGCGCGCGCGGACTAAAGGTGATCTCATAAGCCAATTTTTATATGATGAAAATAGGCTAAAATATATTTCAATCTTGGTACCTGAAAGTTCGTTCCATAGTAATTGGCAGTGGTGGATAATATACTAGGAAATAGGAGTAAAGTACAATTACTAAAATGAAATAACTATGAGTTCCAGAGGGATTAATTACAGCGCGAGAAGTTCATCTGAAGCTCCGGAAAATATGCGAACTACTAGGTTTCCCCTTGCCCCTCAAATCATCATGTTGCTGGATCTACTGCCACAGGAACCAACTGGCGCTGGGTAGCGCGCACGTGAGGATGGTTTACCTGGGTTTACCAATGGTGTCACTCTCTCCCCCCGCCCACCACGTACTCTCCCACCCTCGCTTCCTCGCTCGCATGCGCCGACAGCGCCCTCATTCAGGTCTTCAGTTGAACTTGCCGAGCTGCAGTTTGTTTATTAGATGGTAATCGATATAATTATACAGCTGTTACATAGACAATTTGTTTGCCACCAACAAATCAATGATTTAATTTTGTAACATTGTCATGAAAGGAATCAGCCAATTAGGAATAAAGTTTGAAATAATTAAACATAAGCAATGCACACTCCGATAGTTCTTTGGTGAAATTGAATCCGGAGCAGTAGAAACATTTGACAAATAATCTACATTTAGAATTTAAAGATTTGAAACGGTACTGTATGTATTTATACACCACCTCTGAACAACATGACCTGTTTGTAGGGTGGGAAAAACCATCCAAAATCAAATTGGTCAGATCCCTTCAAAGTTCAAGGATATCTTAACATGCAGTGATTGGTTCCTCAACAGGAAATGCTCTTGGCAATGTTTTGATAGACGGATTTCAATGCTGGCTATTGGTTTAAAGTTCTGGTTCTGTTAACATGTTCAACAGATGCATCACTTCCAGGGATGGGAGAACACACAATACAGGGGAAAATACAACACTTACATATGTTTGAAGTAGAAGCCCAGAAAACGCATGCTAAGGTTTTTAAAATGTAACGTTACATGACATATAGCCACTTAATTTGAGTTCAAATGAATTCTATTGTAGGTATTTGACTTCTATGGCAATATCTGACATTCTATACCTATGTTTTGACATCCAAGTTTCTTGCTGCAGGCCTATCGGAGGAATCACAAAAGTGTGATTATTAGGGCTAAGATTTTAATGCCCTATAAAACATTGGAAAATGCACTTAAAATGCAGTTATAATATGAACTTAAAGTCTCAAAAAATTGCCCTATAAAATTTATAAAATGCCCTTAAAATGCAGTTATGAAACCATCCGTGGTAGCTATGCGCGCTGAGGCACAAGGCCATGGGTCCAGGTTGCTCCGGGCTCAGTAGACAAATGGGTTCGAACCCTACCGTTGGCCGTCATTGAAATGGATTTCCACAGTTTTCCAATTTCAGATCAACGTAAATGCCAGTACCAAACCTTCTCATAGACCACGGCCACGTCCTTGCAACTCCTCGTCCAGTTTTATTCATCTCCTCTCGCAAGGTTGGCGAAGAAGGGCATCTGGCTTTAGGAACCATCCGCCATTAAAGTGGTTGAAGCTATTTTCAGTGTTGCTTAGTAATCGAAATTTGATGTTTTTTAGTCGATCAACACACACGTGTTGAAAACATCAAATTTCATACATCCGCCACATATAAATTAATCGCATCCCATCCCCAATCCCTCAGAAATAGGAGCAATAAGGGGTGGACATACATGTCCTCGAAAACATAAAAAAAATACACCCAAGAAGAACTTAAAATGCATATAAAATGCAACAAACCCCGATAAGAATTGAAAATGCATAAATATGCAATAAAACCACCTAAAATATAGAAAAATGCAACAAAAGAAATGTCTTAACAATTATGCTTACTTTATTCCCTCCTGTCGCCTCCGTAGCGTAGCGGTCAGCATGGTTAGCTGCCGCCCCGGAGGTCCTGGGCTCGATTCTCGGATCTGCCACGAAATTTGAAAAGTGGTATGAGGACTGGAACGGGGTCTACTCAGCCTCGGGTGGTCCAAATGAGTAGAGGGGGTTTGATACCCACCTCAGCCATCCTCGAAGTGGTTTTCCGTGGTTTCCCACTTCGTCTTCGGGCAAATGCCGGGATGGTACCTCCTGTATGGCCACGGCCGCCTCCTTCCCTCTTCCTTGCCTATCCATCTTAATCTTCCCCTCCTCCCTTCCCTCATGAGGCCCCTGTTCGCTTTGCAGGTGAGGCCGCCTGGGCGAGGTGCTGATCACACCTCACCATTTGTATCCACTCCAACCAGATGTTCCCAGCTGTAGGACACTGCCTGGAATGGCGATAGAGGTGAGTTCCCTCGCTGAGTCCGTGGGAGCCACCAACCTGGAGGGTAAAATTGACTAAATAAGAAAAAAATTATTACCCCTTACTCTGAAACTCATTTATGTGCAACTCATTAATAAATTGGCGTTACAAAAAAAAAGGAACGCAAAGTCATCGAAATCCTAGCCCGAGTGATTGCCGTAAAGTTAAATCGAAAAACAGGCCAATGCAGGTAATTTACAATACAATAGAGCAATAACTTGTAATTTGGCACTGAGTTTGTTTTTACCATATGTAAAGAAAGAAACCAATGGCTTCAAATTTTCAAAACAGAACACCTAATGTCAACATATTAGTAGTCTAATATAAACATTGATGTCATAGTGCTTAAATCCCATTAATTGGAGCTGAAAACTGTGACTTTGGTGGCAATGGATTTTTCTATTTTCGGAAATTTAAATCTGTCTGCTATATGTGGGAGTGAGCACTGTAATTGGAGCTTCCAGTAATGTTTACAACAACAGCAACATAAGTAAGTATATAAATAAACTTCCTCCCGTGTACCATGTCCAGCTAATAATAATAATAATAATAACGATCGTGTGGTCTCCGTAGAGGCCAAGTGCAGGTCTAGCTAGTTCATGCCCGTGGGCGACCTGCGCGTCGTAATGAGGATGGAGAAGTGATGATGAAGATGTCACATACACCCAGTCCTCGAGCCACGGGAATTAGCCCCAGGAGATTAAAATCCCTGATGGCTCAGCCGGGAATCGAACCCGGGGCAGTTCATGCCAAAGCCTAGCGTACTAACCATTTAGCCACGGTGCCGGACCATGTCCAGTTGAGGACCTTCAATGGAACACATTCCACTCACCAACTCGTGCAGCACGTCGATTGGAATTTGGTACCAAGTTAGCTATTGCAACACAAATAACAGTTAAAAATATTCAAAGCTTACACCGCCAATTGACATAATTTTGACACGAAAGTACTATATGTCGAAAAATGGACTATAACCCCATAACTGGAATTAGAAATACGATTTTTGGGGGTTTCTGATTTTTCTGGTAATATCTATGCCAAATTTGAAGTTCATAGCTGAACTGAAAGTAGTACTATAGAGCAACTGAAGACATAAGTGAATGGTGGTTAGGTAATTTTCAAAAATCTAGATACCTGAAACTTAGTCCAATATTGGGATATACGGTGTAAATAAACGAAAATGTTCATTGCTCCAAATTATCGAGATATACAGTAACACCTGACATCGCAATTTTTATTATATTAAAGTGTGCCGAAAATTGATTATATTTCCCTGACCGCAAATGGACACATTACATTTGGAGGCTTTAGATATTTTTTTATCTGTGACTTATTACCCACTGAATATGCATGCCAAATTTCAAGTTTCTAGCTGGAACTTTTGTATGTTTTGTTTTAAAATATGCTCCTGACATAGATATATCCTCATGAAAAACTATTAAGGAGTTGATTCTTAATTTTCATGGACAGGGACTAATGAAGCGAGCAAGCAGTGGGTATATCCTGTGTCTACCAATGATAAATGTATGGCTTGGTATGGTCGTAAAATTTGCTTCCATGATACCTCACCAGTTCTTGATATTCGTGTTCCATGCCCACATGATACCCTCTCCTGGTATATCTTGCACCTACTGGGTTGAGCAGATTACCGATTGGTGATGTTGTGACTCCATTAGTTTCTAATTCGATCGGATTCACATTGTTGCTCATCTCGCGATCCTGTTTCAGCTGACTTACAATGAGGGCCAGAGCTGTCTGAAAGGTTGTTGGCTCCTCGACTGCAGGTGGTTGGTATGGCTCATCTATTTCCTCATACATGTCAAACATATCCTCATTCACAGACCACTCGTCTGAGATTTCATTGGTCACCGGTGACGGTGGCTGGATACTCCATGGTGTGTCATCAGATTTCTGGGCCGCAGCTACTCCTACTTCGAGTGTTAAATCTTCCAGTTCGGAGGTAACCGACGCCACCCTAGCTTGGTGCTTTACTGCTCGCGCCACATCCCTGGCCCGCTTCGAAGGACGTCTGCGCGATCGTTTCAAAAGAGCCTCCGTGGCATTTTGCCAGGCGAATTTCTCCATCAGTCTGGTAGTCGCCTCATCCTGTTCAAAATCGCCTGATATAAATGAAAAAGCGCGGTGGCCACGATCTCCTGCCATGCCTTCGTCAGAAAGAATGCCTCGACTGCAACTGCAACAAAAAGAGGAACAGTTATACTATTTATTTAAGCTGCATAATTTTTCGTATATCTTTATCTTATGATATATGAGCTGATGAGATCGACTTTTATCCGTATGTGCGCCGCAAGCCCGACGAGAGGGAAGGGCAAGCTAGCTCGGATTTTCTGAGGGGCCCGAGGCAGTGAAATGATTTTGAGTGGACAACTTTATTTAATTTAATGTCATAACTACTGCATTATGACATTTTCTGATATGACTCTGTTCGATGTAATTTCAACCGGTGAATAGTATCCAAAACTTTACAAAGTGAACATTTATTACTTTTATACATAACCATTGTGTTTTTACTTTTTCTCCTGGGAAAAAGGGAAGTTTCCAGAGTTGTCCACATAATTCATAACAGGATAGAAAAAATTGACTGTCTGACCGACAACGGTAGCTACGCTCGCTAAAGTGCAGCGCTAGGTTATGGGGCCAAGCTATCTACAGACTCGATAGACATGGATTCGAGCCCCACCGTCGGCCGTCCTTGAAATGGTTTTCCGTAGTTTCCCCATTTTCAACTCCAGGAAAATGCTGGGACAGTACCTTACAGTACCTTCTGACAGGCCACGGCCGCTTCCTTCAACATCCATGCCCAGTTTCATTCATCTTCATTCATGTCATCTCTCATTAACTCCCCTCACGAGGTTGGCGTCAGGAAGGACATCCAGCCGTAATAGCCATCCACCACATACAGTATAATTTCATCACATCTCATCCCCGACTCCGTTGGAAAACGGGAATAATAAGGGATGGACGTACATACAAAAATTAATTGACTGTTTATCATAGGCCTACATTTCTGAAAGATGTATGGCTATTTTATGGTGCCTGAAGACGTTCAGATACAACGAAACTGGAATTTTTCATGCACAGTGATCAACATCTTGAAGTAAAAGAGCAACCAATGAGAGAGGAAAACTAAGGAGAGGGGCTGAATAACTAAAAAGACACGGATAGTCAGTCTGAAAGACTGAAATTTATATCATTTTAAATGCTAGCAGCCGAGTACCAAGAAGGCAGTGCGAGAACAGAGTTTCAAGATTCTCTTATGTTCGACGATGTCGAAATGTAAACATTATGTGTCAGAAAACTGTATCATAATGAGTCTCATTATAACACTATTTTTCATTATGAATCAGTTTCTCCCACCAATCAGAGCTCAAGAAACAGTTGTGTGACCAATTAGGTAAGGATACCTTCGCGCATGCGCTCAAAATCCGCACAATAGGTGTTCTGTGTTGGCAAGCGAAGTGAATGGTCTCTGCTGGGCCCACGAATGCACTCTGTTCAGTCAGCAAAGCCAGCGCGCCCTTTTCACTAACTGCATTAACTGAATCCCACATATATTTATGAATATTTATGTTAAAACATATAATAAAGTTATAATTATCGTCGAACATAAACAGTCGTATGCAACTCGCCTATAATGGTAATTAAGGCATTCGTATGGAAATTATAAAACTCGCTTACGCTCGTTTTATAAACATACTCGTGTCTTAATTATTGCCATTATAGGCTCGCTGCATAATGTACTATTTTGTTTCTTCACTGCCTACTTGATTGTTCTCGCACTGCCTTCTTGAAACTCTGTTCTCGCACTGCCTTCTTGGTACTCGGCTGCTACATCGTACTATGACGTCACACATCTCAGTGCATTCTAGGTACATTTCGTCCCGTCACCGTAACGTAGCGCTAGACCTCAGCGTAACGACGTAATCGACAAGATCATTTAAAATGATAAAAACAAAGTACATTAATATTCAGATGGGCAAGCGAAATTCCACAGAGCTTTTATTTTGTTTGGGATGGGGTGAAATAATTTGCAACCTTACTCCTATTGGCGTCGATTTGGCAGGTGAAGAGCTGAAGGAAGTAGGAGACTTCTGCTTCTTAGGAAGCAAAATAACTAGTCACTGGTGGGCCCTTGCGAGCTTTCGCAACGTGAATGTAGGTTTATGGGGGGTATTAGGGAAGAATGTGGGAGAACGAAGTTTTAAATATTAAAGAAATGTATTTATTGTTGTTAAACGGCATACGTAGATTAGAAGAACACAAAGAATTATGTAGAACAGTGTTTTGTACTTGTCACAGCACCTTTTTGTAGACAATATTCGATGTTACAATGAATTCATCGGTTATTGTTTGCTCGGGAGTTTCTTCTACAGCAATTTTTACATTTGCAAAGGATCGAACCCTAGAGAAAGTGGCGAGACCACACCGGATCCATCTGCTGAGAGACTCCTCAGCTAGCAGTACGCCGCGCTCCCGCCAATTGTCTGCCGCCGCCGCGCTGCCCTACGCTCTAGCGGCAGGCTCGCCTAGCAGTACGCCGCGCTCCCGCCAGATGGCTG
This sequence comes from Meconema thalassinum, assembly GCA_946902985.2. Lineage (NCBI taxonomy): Eukaryota > Metazoa > Arthropoda > Insecta > Orthoptera > Tettigoniidae > Meconema > Meconema thalassinum. The sequence continues at coordinate 232,658,365 of OX336389.2, read as the reverse complement.
CCGCCGCCGCGCTGCCCTGCACTCTAGCGGCAGGCTCGCCAGGTTGCGGTGCTCCCATTGTAAATGTACATTTTTAAGGTATTTATTTAATTTTGAGGCATTTAAAGAGGAAGTGAGTGCGTTTCGGGCACACATGGGGTTATGTGGAACCTCTAGGTACCCCATATGTGTAGGTTGGTGTTTACAGGACCTTATTTTCGGTACAAAAACGGAATGGGACCTTAGCACAATAATATAGGGAGGATGGACGAAGCAAAGAGGATACAAAATGTAGGTTGGCTCAGGCAAGGAAAGCATTTCTACAGAAAATAAATCTGTTGACATCAAATATAGATTTAGGTATTAGAAAGTAATTTTTGAAAGCCTTTGTCTGGAGTGTGGCACTCTATGGAAGTGTAACTTGGACTGTTGGCGCAGCAGAAAAGAGGAGAATTGAAGCGTTTGATAGCGATACCCGTCTCGTAAGAAAATTTGTATTGCTGCTGCTGTTGTTGTTGTTGTTGAAATTGCATGCAATGGCTTGGGACGTTAGGACCGGTAGTATTGTGTAACCTACTTTGTAAGTGTGGAACTCATTGATTGATGTTCATGTAAAGTATACAATGATTTCGATAATCAGCCCTGGTGTGTCATTGGCGTCCGGCACGTTAATGAAATACAGTGGGACAAAATTCCGACATCCCGTCGTCTGTTCAGAACTAGCAATTAAGACGGAAGTAAAATACTTGATGTTTTGTTTGAGAAGTTTGTCGATTTTGGTCATTTTGCCCCATGTAGTTGGGTGTGGGTAGAATTTGTCTGATAACCAGTGTTTTTATGGTTTCTGTAGTAATGTGGGTACTTGTAATTTAGGTGAGGATTGGGAAGAAGGCGGCCGTGGCCTTAAGTTAGGAACCATTCCGGCATTTGCCTGGGGTCGAAGTGGGAAGCCATGGAAAACTACTTCCAAGGTTTAATACTAGTACGGTACCACATGCACATAATAATAATAATAATAATAATAATAATAATAATAATAATAATAATAATAATAATAATCATCATAATAACAATAAAGCAAATAGGTCTATAGCGATTTGGTCGACCCTACCGAAAGGCAATGCCATGTAGAAAGGGTAAAGACTATAGGCTACCTATCATTGTCTCAAGTAGGCTACGGGCGTGATCCCAAATATCTTGCTCCAAGGCCTTAAAGAACTGGATCTGGATATTCAACTGTACAAACTAATGCAGAAGACAGTAGCTCTCTCAACAACTCGAATCGTCTGGAAGTTCATGGGTAGCGATTTCGACTTTCCATCTTAGAAGAGGCTGTTTCAGTAACTATACTTTGGTTCCCTAAAGCCCGTATAGTTATGTTGTGATGTACCAGCAATGTGTTATATGTACTGTATAAAACAATAATAATAATTAAATGATAGCGAGGCTGTGTAGCTCGGGTAGTAGAGTGCTATTCTCGAGGGATCGATCTAGGCTCAGTCATGTAATAAATGAAGATGAACAAATACGACAACCGTATGCCGGTGGACGTAATGGCACGTACATGAAATTTTGTGAACACAACATTCCGGAATCTCAATATTCCCAAAAAAAAAAAAAAAAAAAAAAATAGTATGTCTAACAACATATTATTATTATTATTATTATTATTATTATTATTATTATTATTATTATTAGACTATTTAACAGATTATAAGAGATTATATCTTTAGTGAATGTTGTTTATTTTTAAGTAGGGTTCCACTATTTTTAGGACGTTCAGTAAATAAATATTCTTGGTAACAATGATGATGGAAGAGACTTGCAAGCTTGTTGTGATGATCGTTGTTAATTCATTTTAGGGGCTTGGGACATTTGTTTATCAGCCCCGTGTAGTTGGGAGAGTGTTGGATTTGTCTGATAAACTGTGATTCTGTGGTGACTGTAGTAGTATGTGTAGCTGTAGTTATTAGGGTGGTGAAGGAGGTTGGTGCCCCGGGACTCCAAGTACCATACTATCCCGGCATGTGCTTGGAAAGCGCGTGGAAGAATCCGGGGAAATCCAAACTCAGGATAGCCACTGTCGGTGCTGAGTTCGGACCTCCAATCACAGAATTTGCTGCGATCGTGGCGCACGATTAAACGCGCTTGCCTACACCCCGGGGGTAGGAAGGAAAGCAACCGTGGTCTTATAAAGGGACATCTCAACATTGGCCTAGTGGGATGCCACGGAAAATCATCTTGTGGTTGCCGATGGTGGGAAGTAAGGAAGCTTGTGGTTTTACATGACCACAAATATCGTGATCATGAGCTACTGGATCTCCTTTTTTATGTGGAATCCGAACCACAGGACATGGCATTTCACTTCGAAAATCTCATATGCATTGACCGGGAATAAACCCAGTCCGCCGTAGTGAGATGTTGGACCGCTGCGCCATCACGCTCCGACTTGCATATCGGCCGGTGATGGTAAGCTGTCTTAACACTAGCACCACATGTAGATGATGAAATAAAAATAATAATACTAATGATAATAATAATAATAATAAGAGTCAGCATGTGTACCTCTGGTGGTAGAGTGCTAACCTTCCAGAGGGTGCGATCTACGTTCAGTCATGTAGGAAATGAATGTGATCTAATACGATCATGAATATCTATGACTTTAGTCATAATTCTAAATTTTCCCGTATTGATTATGATATATTATAACAATATCCACTTTACAATACATTTTTTTCTGTATTGTAAAGTGGATATTTTTATAATATATAATATGATCATGCCCATGGATTTCTTGGCACACACAAGCAATCCTGCGTACATAAAAGTCTGACAACTCGACATAAAAAAATAAACATAAAGAAGTTAGTGTGTCTAAAAGCCTATTATTTCTATTATTATTAGTAGTAGTAGCCTACTATAGTAATAATATTATTAATATTTTTATTACAGTTGTTGCACTGTCTTCACACAAAGATAGACCAACAGTTCCTTAAATTAATTTACCAAATCTTTAGGCTGGCAAAATCCAAAACAGATCCACCATCACTAGTCATGTAGCCCCTCCCCATGAAGATGTGAATCAGCTGTTCATAGTCTCGGTTTGTGTATTTCAATGCCATCGGCAGACAAGACGAGGAGGTCACTGAACTTCAGACTCTTGTCAACATTCCTCAGCGTTGGAGGGGAGGGCGATGAGGAGATTTCAGCTCTGCTGCTGAGGGGAACGCAGTATAAGCCCTTTTCCAAGATGTTGACCGATTTAATTCCACCTACAATAATTAAGATACGACTAAATTTCATGAAGATATTTGCTTAGAATACCATCTTCTACCACCAGTGTAACGGACGTTAATTACAGTATATCAATTACACCATGTATATGGATTTACGAGCAAACAATAGCGCCAGTTTGACCCAAAGGGACGGCACGGACAAGCACGATATGGCACGGTCAGCCTGAACTGTTAGTCACTACTGACGTTACATATTCTTATTTTTTAAATTTTAAAATGCTAATATCCTGCGCGTCTAGCGAGTCAGCAGAGAGCTTGGCCCCATGACCTAACGCTACGGTTTAGCGAGAGTAGCCAACACTACTGTCGGTATTAATTAATTAATTATTTAAGCGTTATTATTACATTTTTTCTCAGCACACATTTTTAACTTTTTATAGAAAGACTATTTAAAACCACAAAGGTTTGAGTGAGTTTCATTTTGTAGCTGAAGGTTTAACACCCATTTAAAAAAAATTCCAAAAATTCCAATAGACATGGGGGATATGAGGGAAACGGTGAAGGCCAGACCAAAGGAACAACCAAATTTTGAGAATTAGGTAATAATAGCTACGATTTGAATTAAAATAAAAAAATGTAACCCTTTATAGGATCGTGGTGTATATACTAACCATCTACTATAAAAAACAGTTTGTAGGCTAATGTCAAAGGTGCTGATAGTTGAAACTTACAATCTATTTACAACAAAATTTCTTGTAGATGTAATATTTTTCATAAGCAATATGTCTTGTTTTATGGAGCTGGATAAAATTTCAACTAGTAAATATAATCAAAAATATTAAAATTAAACAATAAAATAAAACATAAATATACAAATTAAAATAAAACACACTGATAATTAAAATAAAATTAAGATTATAAAATTAAAAAGTACCTAATAAATAAATAGATATTTTTTAAAATTTGTTTAAAAAATAAAATATTGAATATTTAAAATCATAATAAAAATTAAAGCTGAAATGAAAATTTAAATAAAAAAATTAAAGTAAACATTAGAAACAAATTGTGTGCCCTATAAAGGGTTAAAGAATTGCCTCTAATGGCAAGATGTGTGTGTTCCCTTGGATATGTACATAATTGTTGTACAAGAGCTACGATAGGCAGAGTAATAATACAGGGAGATTCTTTTGCTGGAGCGGGGTCGGCGACCGGCTACCGGGCGCGCGCGTCTTCCACCAGCCAACCGAGCTCGCAGCGCGGATTGCGCGCCGGTGGAAACCGTAACAAAGTACATTAATTAATGGTAAATTCACCAGCAAATCATGATTAAAGAACTTGCCTATCCACAGGACAGACTGACAGACAGGCGGGTCGTACCGTGTAAATAAATTGGCGTTTACACGTTGTGATTCCCTTCTGTTGTGAGGGATATCTGCTGCCGTATATTGTTCTCCAGCTCCACTAGGGTACGAGTATCTGATTTGTACACTTTGTATTTTAAATTAACCCACAATTGAACATCAAACGGGCTTAGGTCCGTGCTTCGATTAATTACAGTAGACACGCAAGGGGGTGCAGGAGTAGCTACATGATGTAACGATGTAACTTCTAAAGTTACTGTCTGTCAGCTGAAAAAGGACATTTTTAGTATCTTCTGTGAAAAGATACTGGTGACTTGAGGTCATCCAGATTCCCAAGAACTAAAACACCATCTGTGCTTCTTTAATTAAATCTTGCAGCTGTTGTTTATGTTACCTTCTTATTTGTGCGCTGACACTTACACCCTAGTTGATGAAAGTTTAGTGACATAATGACTTTAATGACCCTGGTTAGCTCGCCTCCGCCTCGCGCAACCATGCGGGCCCAGCTCGGTTGGCTGGCGGAAGGCGCACGCGTCCGACAGTAGGCCGCCGGTCTCGCTCCAGCAAAAGAATATCACTGTATTACAATCGTTATTGTTTTGTCTCTTTAAGCTGTATGTCCCCCCCCCCCCTTAATATAGAATTTGGTGCTCTCGTCAAACGAACCAAAGAAATGCTCGCGAGCAGAAGCTCCCTAAAAATGAACGACAAGCGAATAGATTCAGAATGGAACGAGTTCGTGAACATCCAACACAACGCCAGCGAGCACGACACACTGAACATGACCGATTGCGCCGACGCGATGCTCCTGCGAACCTGGAACGTCGGTTGACCGTATCAAAGGAAGAGCTCATTCGGCGTGTTTTTCCGAACGTAGCGCAGAACTTCAAAAACCATAATTGGTTGAATCAAAGGAGGAGCTCTTTCGGCGTGTTTTTTCGAAGGTAGCGCAGAACTTTAAAAACTATAATTGAGCAAACGAGCCATATTGACAGCGAAAAACAAAGATCTAAACGTTGGTTTCCTTCAAATCGGTTGACACAGTTACAACCAGGATGAGGTAGTCAACCATTCCACAGAATGTTTGAATTCGCTGAAATTGCTTGGATTACCACCTCACAATTTGCAATTGAAAGTAGGTTCAGTCATCATCATGTTGCGTAACATCAATCAACCTCGAATATGCAATGGAACGAGACTGGCTGTGAAAAAAGATTATGAACAACGTCATCGATGCGACGATTATCAAGGGAAAGTACATAGGGGAGGATGTTTTGATTACGCGCATCCCGATGATTCCAACGAACGTGCCATTCGATTTTAATCGGATGCAATTCCCCGTGCGTCTGGCCTTCGCAATGACCATCAACAAATTACAAGGTCAATCGTTGGAAATTTGCGGAATTAACTCGTAGTTTCCGTGTTTCGCGCATGGATATTAGTATGTCACGTGTTCGCGTGTCGGAAAGCCGTTATCTTGGTTCATTTCCGCGCCGGAAAACAAAACTAACAAGTAGTTCCGTCAAGAAATAAAGCCTATTTTCATATATCCTACTTATGTTAATTTCCTCTATCAACATACAAAATTTCAGTTTGATTGCTGTAATAGATTCGTAGATATTGAGAACAGTCAAAAATTACGGATGGTCGTCATGTTGGATTTTTATACAGTATATGTAGGTCTTAGAGTTATGTGTTGTTACATGAAGATTATTGTGTACTTGTAGTATTCAAACTTCAATCGCATGATTAGGGCACAAGACGTAAAACAGAGATTTTAAAATTTCGCACAGCTGCCATTTTGTGGTTATGAAAACAATTGAAATAAGTTAGATGCCAGTGGATTAACATTTGTGTAAGCATTTACCGTACCAAGTTTCACTGTACTCGGATGGTTAAATCGCGAGAAACGTCCATTTAAATATACAGTATATACTTCGCGTCACCGCCATGTTGGATTTGTGCCCACCAGGTTATTGAAAGTCCTATAGGTGAACGTATGTTCATAGCGTCTATGGACATAAAAACTTCAGTTTGACTGCTGTTAAAGATTCGTAGATAGCCTATTGAGAACCGTCTAAATAGGCTATTTCGGATGGTCGCCATTTTGGATTGTTATATGTATAGGCCATAGAGTTATGTACCATTAAAGGAAAATTATTGCGTAGCTTCATTATGCAAACTTCCAATTCGATCGCATGATTACGACACAAGATATAAAAACTTAATTTTAAAATTTCGCATAGCCGCCATCTTGAGTTTATGTAAACAACTTAACTATATTAGATGCCAGTGCATTACAATATGTATAATCATATACTGTACCATATTTCACTGCGCTCAGATGGTTAAATCGCGAGAAAAATCTATTAAAACGTTTCAACTTCGTTTGGCCGTCATGTTCGTTTTGTACTTTACAGTTTTTTTCAAAGTTACATAGATAAACGTGCAGTAGTGCCCTTTATCATCGTGCACAATTTCAGGGTGATATCAGTAATAGTTTCGGAGATATAAAATGCCAGTAAAATATTTCGCACAGCCGCCATCTTGAGGTTATGTAAACAATTTAACTAAATTAAATGCCAGTACATTACAGTGTGTATAAAGATTTGCTGTACCAAGTTTCATTGCGTTTGGATGGTTAAATCACGAGAAAAGTCTATTTAAAAAGTCGCAACTTCGCTTGGCTGCCATGTTGTTCTAGTAGTTACCAGGTTTTTGAAAGTTCCATAAGTGAACTTCTAGTAGAGGTCTTTATCACCGTACAAAATTTCAGGGTGATATCGGTAATAGTTCCTGAGGTATTGAATGCTGGTTAAATACATCGCACAGCCGCCATGTTGGATTGGTGAGACGTAGTAAAATTTGAAGGGCACGGTCGGGGTCGGCCGAAATGGTGTTATGACTTTACTGAGTTTCATTGAAATCACTCCAGCCGTTTATAAGTTATTAGGGGGGTACACACATATCACACATACGCACACACACACACACACATGGACAAAGGGTCATCTCATAAGCCTATTTTTTCATAAAATGAAAATAGGCTACAAACGTAGTTTACCAGAAAACTTTGCATTGTTAACTGCATGTATCTTTCATGTAAATAAAAGACATTGAATTCATTTGAATTACAAACGAGTTTCATTTAATAACCAAACAAAACTCAAACCATACACGATGCGGCTAATATTATCGATCTCAATTAATTGGAGTTGGAAGGTTGATTAGGATTAATAATCGCTTTTGAAGAGTTACAATCAAATCAATTTCAGGTGGTAGGAAATTCACCGGGTCATCTAGTAAAATATAAAAATAAATAACTCTAAACACTTAAGAGCTACAGTGACAAACATTAGTGACAAGGTAGGACATATATGTGGCCTTGTGTGGACAAGGCAAAGGGACAAACTCTCCATACATTCAAGAAGGCGACTGTGTGAACTATGAGAACATTAAAATCCACAATTCCGAATGAAATAGGGTAATTAAGACGAATCTTGCCAATAAGTAAGCATTATATTAGAGCTCACTGATGCGTTTGTCAGATGACTATCACACTGAACATAGCGCGCAGTCGCCATCTTTAAATTTCACAATAAATGAATAACTTTCGGTATCCTAGAGCTATAATAACGAAGTTGCTTCGTATGCTCAAAGCAAAAGAACAGTGGTTCCATAGATTCAAGATGGTGGCTAGGCGTACTATTAAAGTATAGACTACACATTAGCAACTCTGGATGTTATTGCACTATTAAGGTGAAACTTGGTAGAAGAGGAGTATTAAATACGAAGCGTTAGTAGCGATAATGCTAAATTTATCAAACAGAATATAGTGCACAGTGGCCATCCTGAAAATTTATAATTATTTAAAAATAAATAACTTTCAATGTGTTAGAACTACAATAACGAAAATACTCCTATATGGAGTATCGTATACTCAAAGGAAAATAACAGCGATTTAAAAATTATAAGATGTTGGCCGGGCGTAATATTAAAACATAAGAATGAATCATTCATAATGTAATTGCGCAATAAAAACGGAAACTTTGCAAGAAAGAAGTACCATATAAATGACCTTGCTGAAATAAGCCATAATAATAACACTGATTGCAACGCGTGGTGGCCAAACAATATAGGACATGATAATGAGTAATTCAAATTAGGTTAAGGCACAACAACGAAAATTAGCAGTAATGTAGAACCTTGAAAGTGTCTTCCTATCCCCAAGTCAAAACAACAGCGAATCCATACGTTCACGAAGGCTGCTGGGCATAGGCATAACCTTAAAACTTGTTTATCATTAACTCACGATATAATTGAACAATTAACACGCAATTTAGTGAGAGAGGTCTACCAAACAAAATACCTCACTACCATTATTCATAGTAATATGACACTGAGTTTAGCGTGCAGTGGCCATCTCGAAATTAAAGACTATACAAACAAATAATTCCATTTGTTTTATAGACACGATATCTGAAATTAGCATTATTATAGAGCCATATGGGCTTTTTATGCCTAAAAAAAAGGACACCTCCACCATACAAAGAAGATGGTAGCTAAGCATACTACTGTATTAAAACTTAAGAATCAATAACTCAGGATCCAATTGCACAATTAACACGAAACTTTGTAAGAGGAGAGAAATATATATGATACTTCATTTGCATTAATCATAATACTAATCATACTGCATATAGGACGTAGCTGCCATCTTGAATATATAAGATATTAATATCGACAATCTACTATGTATTACAGTCACAATGACGAAACACAGCAAATATAAGTTCTCACATAAAAGGCTTTCTCTGCAGAAGGCGCAAGATAATCAGTTCCATACATTCAATATGGTAGATGGGCGAACTTTTTCAACGTTTCAATCAATTCATTTTGGGTTAAAAAAAAAGCGGAATTACAATGAAATTTAGTAAACGGGGAGTCTTATGTAGGATACAACACTTAACGCTTATCACAAAATCATTCAATTATACTCCTTGATTAGGACAGTGAGTTATAACTATGCCCATACATTTAGGAGAAAGTAGGCTATATGTTCTTAACTGAACATCTTGTATTTCTTCTTTTAGTAAGTTATGGCCATAGTTAGTTTTAGTTGTAGGTTTCATGTTAACATCTATCATTTTCACTATCACCCAAACCATTGGGGGCAGATAACCATAATGTTAGTCCCCTTAAAAAAGAGTTATTATCATGATCCATTTTCAACTCCGGCCAAATGTAGGGACGATATATTCTAAAATTCTACGGCCGTTTCCTTCCAACTCCTTGTCCAATCCCATTCGTCTTTATTCGTTTCATATCATCTTTCATTAACTCCTGTGATGAGGTTAGTGTCAGGAAGGACATCCAACAGGGAGAACTACCGGGCATGTCACCTCACTCCTGACCCCATTGAAACGGGAATAATAACAGGTAGAAATCCACACACTCATACACACACATATTTCAACTGGAAATGATTGATCACCGTTCTATGGATATTCTGCACAGTTAAGTGAAAACGCTGTCGAAATTTAATGTTTTTCAGTCGATCAAGACGATTGTACCCAATTTTATTGGGTGTTTCCATAATCCTGAAAAAAATTCAGTTCAGTGAGGCTGTGACGAGAGTAGCTGCTCGTATCCGGACCGCAAACCACTCAAGCAGCTTAGTTCACAATCCACTCTAACCTGACCATTTAACAGCAATCACATAAACACATTAAGCAAGAAAATTTGAAGGTCATTCATCACTTTCAGTATCTTAACATAAAATCACATGTTACTAACAAATATTGACAAAATTAGTTGTGTTTGTTTAACTACCACTGCATCTAAATAACTGTACAAGTAGTAAATACTCTCACCCATACTTGTTGACATAAATTTAATAGCCTTAAAGTGTAATTGATCTGATCTGATGATCGCTTGAGGATCGAAACTGGTCATCCAAGTGTAGGCCTATGTATTAATCTCATATTATTTTTCAGGATAAAGGAAACACCCATTACAACCGGGTACAATCGTGTTGACCGACTGAAAACCATTTACATTTCGATTACTATGGCAACACTGAAGAACGGCTTCAAACACCATAATGAAAACGCCGTATCTAGTAGGGCATGTCAGTGTGAAAATAATTAGGTATGCCTATTTACACTAGGTTCATGAGAGCGTGCTCTTGTGTAACTTCCGTACATTAAGAACTACCCCAACTTCAAAGGTCCATTGCAACCAAACTATTCCCCGATCTCTTTCATAATTCACTCACAATTAAACTCGTAACAAAGTTGCCCAACAATTAATATAAATAAATGTTGATGTAATAGAAGACACCTACCTGTAACTTAGGAGAAGATCAGCAAAATTCGAGCAGGTCACTAGTGTAGCACCAATCAACTGAGACGCCTGACGCTAAGTGTGGGCCGACGTTTTATTGCGCCGGGATGCTAGCTTCCCTTTCCCCTCTTGAAAACTAGCCAGCGTGCGCACGCTTTCTGTGTCATCCTGCGCGCGCGTTTAATGGGCCCACCTGCGTTCGCATTTAGCCAATGGTGACACACCTGCGCGTGCGTTTACGGTGTCAACGTACGTGTGCATTTACAGTGTCAACCTGCGCGCGCATTTATGGAGTCAAATCTGCGCGCGCATTTATGTGGTCAAACCTGCGCGCGTATTTATGGGGTCAAACCTGCATGCGCATTTATGGTGTCAAACGTGCGCGCGCGTTTACGGTGTTAACCTACGTGTGCATTTACGGTGTCAAGCTGCGCGCGCATTTACGGTGTCAAACCTGCGCGCGCATTTATGGTGTCAATCGTGCGTGCGCGTTTAATGTGTCCACCTGTGTTCGCATTTAGCCTATGGTGTCAAACCTGCGCGCGCGTTTACGGTGCCAACCTACGTGTGCATTTACGGTGTCTACCTGCGCCTGCATTTATGGTGTCAAACCTGCGCGTGTATTTATGGTGCCAAACGTGCGCGCGCGTTTAATGTTTCCACCTGCGTTCGCATTTATGGTGTCATCCTGCGTGCACATTTATTGTGTCCACCTGCGTGCGCATTTACGGTGTCATCCTGAGCGCGCATTTACGGTGTCAAACTGTGTGCGCATTTACGGTGTCAACCTGTGTGCGCATTTACGGTGTCATCCTGAGCACGCATTTACGGTGTCAAACTGTGTGCGCATTTACGGTGTCAACCTGTGTGAGCACTTACGGTGTCATCCTGCGTGCGCATTTACTGTGTCATCCTGCGTGCGCATTTACGGTGTCAACCTGTGTGCGCATTTACGGTGTCATCCTGAGCACGCATTTACGGTGTCATCCTGAGCGCGCATTTACGGTGTCAAACTGTGTGCGCATTTACGGTGTCAACCTGTGTGCGCACTTACGGTGTCATCCTGCGTGCGCATTTACTGTGTCATCCTGCGTGCGCATTTACGGTGTCATCCTGAGCACGCATTTACGGTGTCAAACTGTGTGCGCATTTACGGTGTCAACCTGTGTGAGCACTTACGGTGTCATCCTGCGTGCGCATTTACTGTGTCATCCTGCGTGCGCATTTACTGTGTCATCCTGCGTGCGCATTTACGGTGTCAACCTGTGTGCGCATTTACAGTGTCATCCTGAGCGCGCATTTACTGTGTCAACCTGTGTGCGCATTTACGGTGTCAACCTGTGTGCGCACTTACGGTGTCATCCTGCGTGCGCATTTACTGTGTCATCCTGCGTGCGCATTTACGGTGTCAACCTGTGTGCGCATTTACGGTGTCAACCTGTGTGCGCACTTACGGTGTCATCCTGCGTGCGCATTTACGGTGTCAACCTGTGTGCGCATTTACGGTGTCATCCTGAGCACGCATTTACGGTGTCATCCTGCGTGCGCATTTACGGTGTCAACCTGTGTGTGCATTTACGGTGTCAACCTGTGTGCGCATTTACGGTGTCATCCTGAGCACGCATTTACGGTGTCATCCTGCGTGCGCATTTACGGTGTCAACCTGCGTGCGCATTTACGGTGTCAACCTGTGTGCGCATTTACGGTGTCATCCTGAGCGCACATTTAATGTGACAAGCTACGCGGAGTAATACTGAGACATTCTTCGTCCATTTCTGATACCAGCAGGATAAGGTAATTGACAATAAAATGTAGAAGGATTCAAAAGGGAAACCATTCCCAAACTCCTCTGTCATAATTAATGTGATGGTCCATTGATATCGACCTGCGAATAATATAGGGAAGGAAGGGTGTAACTGGGGGGTTTACAGGATTCCACTACGATAAAAATATTAAAAATGCCGAAATTCGCCCTTATAATTAACCCTACCTACATAGTACATCATCTAGGTCTATCGTCACTTACTACTACTACTGCTACTATGTCCACTTCTACCACTAAATCAAAAAGAGAACTCTGTACAGGCCTTTCGAGTAGTGGAAGGTAGAGATCTCGTGACATCAGCACTAGTTGTCAGCTCCATGCCTGGCTGTCTTTGCACCCAGAAATTACCCTGGTAGGCTACTCATTTCTGTTGTAGGCTGAGTGTATCCCAGGGTCATTTGCGTTTCTGAAAGTGGTAGTTTTGTTTCTAAAATCCACTATTTGGGTGGGAATCGAACCCACTCCCTTTCAGACAAACGCTCAACACATCTACTGGCTGAACTACGCAAACCCGTATCACTAATACTACTAGTACTACTACTACTAAATAAATCCCACGATTGGGCTCAGAGGAATGCGTGAATCCAAGTATGGCTTATACGGCCTAGTGAAAATGATTGGCAGGTAGACAGAAATTATTACCTGATGGCACATGGGTACGCAACGAGTTTCGTATGTGGGTGAGTTCATGTGCTGCAGCGTGAGTGATAGGGGAGGACCGTTCACTTCGCTAGTTCTTACGGAAATGTTCACATCGGCCCTTGCTGCAACTGTAACTGTATTGCACGTTAGTGTTTCTTCCAGGAGCACATCAGCAGTGACCCTCTCAACTACCTTACTTCTCCTCGTTTCCCCTCTTCGCTCTCGGTTTCGCGCAATCAGGTATTGTTGTTATTGTTTCATTTATGGGCTTGGACATCGTGGTCATTTAGCACTGTGTACTTGGGTGAGTGTGGAATTATGTCTGATAACCTGTGTTATTGTGATGGCTGTATTAGTGTGTGATTTTGTAATTCAGGTGAGGATTGGGAAGGAAGCAGCCGTGGCTTTTGGTTAGGAATCATCCCGGCATTTGCCTGCAGTAGAAGTGGGAAACCACGGAAAACCACTTACAGGATGGTTGAGGTAGGAATCAAACCCACCTCTTCTCAGTTCTGCCTCACGAGGCTGAGTGTGCCCCGTTCCAGTCCACAGAAAATGAAAAACCACAGCCTGCTTCCAGTCTCCGACCGGGTCAGGAATGGAATGAATGAAACCCCCATCTAGCGGCGAGGATATGAACTGTGCCAGCTGCCGAGGCCTGACGCGCCCCTCTGGGGCAATGAGTAAATGAATGACAGATGAAATGAAATGATAGTGGAGAGTGTTGCTGGAATGACATTTTGACAGGGAAAACCGGAGTACCCGGAGAAAAACCTGTCTGCCTCCGTTTTGTCCAGCACAGATCTCACATGGAGTGACCGGGATTTGAACCACGGACCCAGTGGTGAGAGGCCGGCGTGCTGCCGCCTAAGCCACGGAGTCTTCTTCCAGTCCACAGACCAGAATTTTTTTTTTTTGGCAGAGGCGATAATCGAAGATAGACCTCTGGGGTGACAGCCAAGATTGCTAGCAGCTGCACCACTACGTGGTCCAATCGGGTATTGATTGCAGAGGCGTATATAAGCCCCCCCCCCCCCCCCCCGAAATTTTTGTCACATATATTATTTGTTTATGAATTAAAACATTAAAAACTAATATACTCGTACTTCTCATGTACTATTGTTACTAAGTGACGTATGGCAACGTTGCAAAGCAAGGCGAAGGTAGAGCGAAGTAAATCGTGTGACAAGCAGTTTGCTCTGATCTTATGTGTAACTACATAACCTCCTATTACTCTCCAGTGCCTTCACTCTTATAAACGTACCAAGAACAGCAACTAGTGCCCATGAAGCGTGACAAAAGTTTTTTTCCCTAACTTTTATACCTTTATCAATCTTTTGGCAAATTTGCCTCTCTCTGTAGCTACCGGCACTGCCGAACGGAGTTTGAGTTGGTTGAAAATATACTTAAGAAATTCTACTTCTGAGAACAGACTCAACGGTCTAGTATTGTTATCTATTCACAGAGACACACATCTCACTGACGATGAAGTTATAAACCGATTTGGTAATGCTTCAAGAAACCTTGATGATGATGATGATAATTGTTGTTTTAAGGGGCCTAACATCTAGGTTATCGGCCCCTGATGGTTTGGGTGATCGCGAAGATGAAAATGAAAAGCCAACTTAAAACTAAAACTAACTGCTAACCTATATACTAGAAGAAGAAATGGAAAACTAAAGGAGAATAAGGCAAATAAAGGACAGGAGGAAAAGAAATGCCCTCAACCCTCGAAGAAGGCGGATTGAGGGACTTGGAAGGAAGGAGAGCCATGAAAGGCAGATAGGAAAGTGACAGAGGAGAGGGTCCGCCCCAAAGGTAAGGGACAAAAAGGGAAAACGGACCCAGCTCAGGAATCCCTCGGGGTCGCCAACTCGCGAACTCACCAGCCGTGAGCCCCTGAGGGTGTAGCATTATCTAGGGTGCACCAAAAGTGGTGGGGCTACATACACCCGGTCTCCTTGAGGGCCTTAAGTAGAAGGCAGGAGGTAAAAGGAAAAGAAAAAGAAGGCTGACCCCTCGCAGAAGGAGGGTATCAGAAAAGATGAGACAAGGGCCAATTAAGGCGGGAAAGGAAGAGACTCCCTAGGCCTCGGATACCCTAATACCGTCGGGGTCAGAAGAGAACAAGAGTTGACCAAGTGAGGTCGACAGGAAAGAAGACGGAGAGGAGCCCGGCACAAGTAAGTGGAAGCAATGCCGGACTCAGCTGGGGCCCCGTGGTCGCCAACCCACGCCCACAAGATGAAGAAACCTTGACTTTATATTATAGTGTAAGTTGTAAATCAAAACAGTAATGTTAATTCTTTCCATGTAAACTCTATCAAGTGAGCAAGATGATTGTATTAATAAAGAGTATCATAAAATTATCTTAGTTGTGTTTGACATTAACGAAACATAAAACATCACATCAAATTGGTTGAAAAAGTGATGCCAGATAGCCTTAAAACTCATCATTTTGCACCAAATTATACAAAAGTTTCCCCGGGGAGAGCCCCGGACCCGAATTCTTAGGGGCCTATACCATGTCCTTTAATCCCCGGTTGGCCACCCCCTGAAATAAAACTCTATATACGCCCCTGATTGATTGCAGTCTATTGCACCCTGGCGGTTAACACGTTGTAACTTGGGTGGGAAACCAGCTCAGGCAGTCGACTGTTCGTGCTGTTACTGTTAAGTCCGGTCTTGCTTCGTCGAATTATAACACTAGGCTATCACGTGTGATATAATAATATAGGGGATGTCTCATAAGTAATGTCGTTTTTTTTTAAGAAAATTTTATTTGGAAAGTTTTCTGACAAGAAATTGAACTATTCTTCAAAGTAGAGACCATTAGATTCTATGGTCTTGAGCCATCTTTTAGCGTGGTTTCATATCCCTCGATGGTACCAGTCTCTGCGTTTTGATGCGAAGAATTTGGTGAGACCCACTTCCATTGCTTCAATGTTTTCGAAATTTCTTCCACGCAAGAAATGGGCCATGGATCGATAAAGATGGTAATCTGAAGGCGCAAGATCAGGACTGTATGCTGGAAATGGTAGCAGTTCGGCTCCTCCCAATTCATGAACGTTTGCCATAGTTGTTCGTGTAGTATGAGGTCTTGCATTGTCCTGCTGCAAGAGAATTCTATTTCGGTTAACTAAAACTGGGCATCTCCATCTCAATGTTTCGTGAACTTGTTCCAGTTGTTGATAATAAAGGTCCGCATTGACTGCACGCCCGTTTGGAACACTCCTTCAAAATTCCACCAGACACACAACATCACTTTGGGGCCGAACCGATCCTTTTTAACGAAGCCGGTTGACGGGGACTGAGCCACTGTTTCTAAACGTCAGTGTTGCGATAATGGACCCATTTTTCATCACATGTGACAATTCGTCTGATAAATCTATCATCTATGGGGTTACCGATAACCTGACGACAGATATCCACTATACGTTGAGCCGTTTCAGAAGTCAATTCTTGAGGTACAGATCTACAGCTTCTGTATGATTTTCCAAGTTTCTTAATCTGGCGATGTATGGTATCTTTTGATGATACATTCTCGCAATATACGCAGTTCTAGTCATGGCCTCCTGTAAATAGCATTGGTGAACCAAAGAAAACCAATTCTATCTTATAGAACACCAAACTTAAAAACGACTTTACTTGTGAGACATCCTAATAATGATAATAATAATAATAATATATTTTTTTACGAGGGACTGTGGAAAATCTTCAAAAGACACTTGTGAAGGGTCCGCACTCCACAGTAGTGTGGGATTTTTACCCACTAAAAACCACATCCCTTTTCCCACGATGCGTTCATCACCCCGGAACCGCTCTCGCATTACTTCATGGTGATGTCGTGCTTACTTAGCCTTTCAGACTTCTTCTTTCTTCATTTCTCGTTAAGGGCGTTCGTACGCTTCCAGATCTCGCTTTTTCTGGCGAAGGACATCCTCCACATACACTGCTACATGATCCCATGATTGCTGGTTCCGTAACATCACAAAAATAGTATTATCTGGTGTCAGTTCTCCCAATTCAGTTTCCACATATTCTCTCTTTAACATCCAATGGCCGCACACGAAGCAGGTGTGAAGTACATCATCGATGTCGTCACAATATATGCATGTTGCACCACTCGCTCCGCCTACTCTATGCAGGAATTTACGGAAATATCCGTGTCCTGTTAGAAGTTGTGTGAGGTAATAATTGACTTCACCATGGACTCTTTCGACCCAGGTATCCAGGCGTGGTATCAGTCGCTTGGTCCATTTACCACGAGGGTCACTTTCCCATCTGAGTTGCCATCGCCTCATCCGTTGGTTAAAGGCACGCTTCTTTGCACATTTCTTTCCCAGCTCTCCTTGGGTACGCCAGTTGTCGCTCCAATGCAAGTAGATCTATTGGGGCTATTGCTGCCACCGTGAGGATTGCAGGTTCAGAAACCGTGCGTCGTCATGAGGAGGCGTCTTTTACTTGATTTTGGGCCATTAATATTGCCCATCAGCCTACTAAGTGCTGTCATAATAATAATAATAATAATAATAATAATAATAATAATAATAATAATAATAATAATAATAATAATAATAATAATTTAATTTAATTTAATTTATTTATTAAATATTATTTATGTTACATTATTGTGATATGTCTCACGAATCTGATGACAGTACAGATTATCTGTGAGACATATTAATTATTATTTACAAGATATATATATATATAGATTATATTTCAATACAAGAGTGCATGCATTTTTTTTTGTAATGTTAATGATAATATATTAATGTAAATAATTCAAGACACAAAAAGTTACACTATGGTAGTTATATTAATAAATTTATGTTATGAGTTAATGTTTGGTTAAGTAATATTTATTAATGCGACTTATAGCTAGTTGTTTGCTGTTAATGTTTGTCAATCCAGGTGGTAGTTCATTAAGTAGTGATGGTATAATATAATTTAGTCTCTTGAAACCATAGCTATTTATACATAAGGGTTTTACATGTTTAGTACTTGTTATGGCTCTTGTTTGTATGTTGTGAGAGACCTTATGCCTGAATCTTGGATCATGGTAGTAGAGATTCAGTACAGTAATTTGAAACAACTCTTTAATATTAAAATAAGGGATATCGGTGAAATATTTAAATAACCTGTTTTGGCTATCTTGAAGATTATTAATTAAAGTTGTGTTTTGATTTCCCCAAGCTGCTATAGCATATCTTAATTTGCTTTCAATCAGAGCACTATAAATTGTTTTGTAAGTTTTCCTATCTACATAAAATCGGAGATTGTAGAAGGTGTAGAGGTTTGCTCTTAGGTTTTTTATTATGTTTACTGTGTGTGTGTGTTCATTTTAAAGTGTTCATCAAGGGTAATTCCCAGGTATTTTTGTGTCGAAGTACTATTTATGAAGGTGTTACATTTGCAACCTGCCAGGATGTTTTGGTGTATGCATGATATGCTGTGGTGCGTTAGTTTGTATTTTTCTTGTGTGAAGTGATCAACTCTGATGTGCATTATTTTAGATTTGGTTGTATTTATATACAAATTATTGTCATGACACCATCTTGTGATGTTATTGAAGTCTTCTCGAAGTCTCTCAAAAGCTGTTTTAGAATCTTTATGTATGGTATATATAGTGGTGTCATCAGCATAAATAAATATTTTACTGTGTTTAATGGCTTCATTCATGTCGTTTACGAACAGGTTATATAGTGTAGGTGAAATAATGCTGCCTTGAGGGATACCTTGTGTTCCTTCTACTGCGTCACTGATAGTGTTATTGACCATAACTGCCATTTCCCTGTTTTTCAGATAGCTTTCAAATAGTTTGTAAGTCGTGCCTCTTATTCCAATATCGTGTAATTTAGCAAGTAGTTTATTGTGATTTATTGTGTCAAATGCTTTAGAAAAGTCAAGAAAAAGTACCATTATGTGATTGTTCTTATTTAAGGCATTATTTATTATATTGGCAAATTCAGCCAGGAGTAGTTCAGTAATTTTTCCCTTCCTAAAACCGTATAGGTGTCCCTTTAAAATATCATATTTATTTAGGAAATTCTTCAATCTCTTATCCAAGCATTTTTCCATTATTTTGTGTAGGATTGATAAAATGCATATTGGTCTGTAGTTGCCAAAGTTTAAGTGATCGCCATTCTTATATATTGGTTTAATAATTGTGTATTTCAGATATTTTGGTATTATGCCTGATTCGAATATCTTCTTTATGAGATGTGTTATGATTGGTATAGTTTTTTTGGATGTTGCCTTTATGTCTTTCAAGCGTATATTGTCTGCCCCAGGCGATTTGTCTGTTTTTAATTCCTTAATTATGTTTTCTATTTCATATTCATCAGTTTCAAGTAGTGTAAAGGAATTCATTAATGTGTTTCTATTTGATTGCCATATGTTGATACTACAGTTATGAGCTAGGCTGTTTATTTTTTTCACTAAAGGTATTGATGAATTTATTGACTATCACTTCGTTAGTATAATGTAATCTTAAATGTTTGTTTATGACTTCATTGACAGTTTGTGTTTTCCGACCTGTTATATCATTAATGACTTTCCACATTCCTTTATTATCGTTTTTGGAACTATTTATCTTATTTTTATAATATTGATGTTTTGTTTTGTTTATTAGCTTATTTAATTTGTTTCTGAAAGCTTTGTATTCATTTTTTATTGTAATATTATCCTTGTTTTTGGGCATTGTTTTGTAAAGTCTGTCTCTTTCCTTACATTGTATTTTTAGATCATAAGTGAACCATTGTTTGCTTTTTCTGTGTTTACGAGTGGTTAGGTAAGATGCTTTTTGGTAGATTTCCTTAAATTTGGTTGTTATATTGTTATATATGTCATTAGGATTTTTTAATTCAAGGCAATCTGTCCAGTCTGTGTTGTTAAGGCTTGTGTGTATTATAGTATCGTTCATTAGCGTAATGTACGATTCATTATCTTGTAATTGTGTCTTATCATTTTTTGGCCAAATACCTGCATATGTTATGTAGTGGTCAGAGATATCTGATTGTATGACTGCAGAAGTATATTGATCTAGTCTGCTACGATAGTATATGTGATCAATACATGTTCTCGAGTCTAAATTTGGATCATAACGAGTACATTGAGTGATAAGTGGTAGGAAACCATGAGTTGCCATAATATTTGTATATTTGATAGCTGATAGACTGATGTCATTAGATAAAGTATCAATGTTGATATCTCCTAAAATGGCGTATTCGCTGTACTTACTGGTGTGTTGTGTTATATGTGTCTCCAGTTCATCAAGAAAGTCATTTATGTTATTGCTAGGTGGTCTGTAAATGCATGTTAATCCAATCTTTTTGTTCATGTGAAGTATTTCTATTACCATTGATTCATGAGTATTGGAAATGTATGAATTGTGTGTTCTAATAGCCATGTTGTTCTTTACATATATGGCTATGCCTCCTCCTTTACGATTTGTTCTATTACAAAATACAACATTAAAATTATCCAAAGTAAATAGGTAATTATTAGATTCAAGTATGTTAATTTCTGTTAAGCAAATAATATCCAGATCATTAATTTCCTTGCCTAAGGTTATGGTTAAATAATCCCAGTTTTTTGATATAGATTGAATATTTAGAGAAAGGATATTGATTTCAGCATTATTTCTAGTCTTATTACCATTTTCGATGAAATCGGGTATATTGAGAAATGTGAGTTAATTTTGTATTCCAGAAACATTTATATTGCTATCCCA
Organism: Meconema thalassinum; assembly: GCA_946902985.2. Classification (NCBI taxonomy): domain Eukaryota; kingdom Metazoa; phylum Arthropoda; class Insecta; order Orthoptera; family Tettigoniidae; genus Meconema; species Meconema thalassinum. Next base: position 232,637,239 of record OX336389.2, on the reverse strand, counting down.
ACTGTTCATAATATCAATTAATATAATAATTCAATAATAATTCTTTCTTTTTGGCGGGGGGCGGGGGTTACCTAATTTTGTTAATGCCTTCCTCACGGGAGATTCTCAATATACCAGATTCGTCCTTTTTTCGCGCTAGTATTTTGCCGTTTTTAACCCAAATGAATTTCCAGTTATTTTCTCTGGCCTGATTTTTAGTTTGCCATAGTAGCTCCCTGTAAAATGATGTTAGACTTTCGTTAATGAAAAACCTAGAGTTAGTGTTCCCATGAGCGAGGAAATTTTGTCCTTTTCTTTTCTGTAAAAATTCATTCTTTTTGGATATGGAGTTGAATTTTACCACTATTGGGGGGATTTTGTTCTTTCTTTGCAGTGGGGGCCTGTAAACTTCCTCTACATCAAACATGTTTAGATCTACTTCTAGAGTCTCAGCAATTTTGTGGACGATTTCATCCAGGCATTCATCTTTCGCGCGTGGCACTTCACATATTTCAATGTATTGTTTCCTACCGTTCTGTTCCATTGTGTGCACTTTCTCGTTTAGATCTGATATTATTTTGTCTTGTAGATTCTTTTCGTCTTTTATGGTTTTTATTTCTGCTGTAAGTGATTTCAGAAGAGTTGCATTTGACTTTGTTTCCTTAATCAACTCATCATATTTCTGCGCAATAAAGTCGGCACTTTTTACACTTTCACTCACTTGGTTTTTCAGTTCACTAATCTGTTTCTTTAATTCTAAAAACATACCTTTGATATCCGATGCGTGTATTATCTCCGTGTCCGGTGGTGAAGGTGGAGTCGCTGTGTCATCGGTGTTGGCAGCAGCTGGTAGGGTCATTGTTCCACCGCTTGCGACAACAGGTGCTGACGTTGTCTTCTTGAAGCTACGGCACTGTGGACACCGCCAGGACTCCTTAGCTTGTTTTGCCATAATTTTCCACGTACGTATTGTTACTGATGTACATTCATAATGATATTTCCCTTTGCATCCCGTGTAGGATGCATAGTCACCATCACTTGGGAGTCCTTCTTGACAGCGGTCGCAAACCATTTCCTTGCTATACTTAACTTTTTTGCGGAGCACTCAGGTACACGTCTACTTCCTCCGGTGTCTCACTTAATAATAATAATAATAATAATAATAATAATAATAATAATAATAATAATAATAGTCCACCTCGTTGTGCAGTGGCTAGCATTCTAAGCTGTCATCCCTGAGGTACGGATTCGATTCCTGGCTCTGTAAAAAATGCTGGTTATCAGGACACCCAGGAGGGAAATATTACCTTCCCTTTCCAGTTCGTTGGTGAAGTTTATGCATTATTCGTTATTGTTTAGGTGTGAAGCGATCTCCTGGAGCTTCCCTCCGGTATGTGTCAGATTATAAAGGTGTCATCTACGAATATAAGCCATTACATGGGCTTCTAGATTGAGTTGAGAGTACTGTCTGTTCAAGATGTTCCACGTTCAGGTTGTCTACAACAGGCGAGAGCAGTAAACCCATAGCGACTCCGTTGCGGGATGCGGATGCATGCAAATGTGAATATTATGTATTGCATATTGTAGGCTATGGATATTTTCCCATCTCAGGATGGCATCTATAATAGGTCCACGGACACCTCGTTAGCAATCCTAGCTTTATACTTACAAGTGCCCAAACTAATACAGGCACCACAAATAACAAATTCCATATGCAAGTTTATGGAACCGATGATCACAATGACGCATGCCTCTGAATGATTCAAAAATAACAACAACAAAGAAAAAAACATACTTTTCATGCCTTGCGTTTCTATCGCCATTTGGGATTGGCTGCATGGCTCAGCGGTAACGTTCTCGCCTGATGTTCCCAAGGTTTCAGGATCGAATCCTGGCGCCGCCAGTTGGCATTTGAGGGTGCGTAAATGTGAGATCCCCTTCAGGGAAAAATTCTGGTACCCCCGGCCGCAGTAGTTAAAAGGGACGTAGAAACAATAACAATATTATTATTGTTGTTATCGTTATTATTGGCATTAAGTTTTTATTTTAGAACACTGTCACTATAAATTACTGCACATTCTTCTAGGTAGGCCTACTAAGCTATACAGTGTCTGCGGTGGTTTCGCCCTGGTTTATCGATTGGGACGTCAGCAGTCCTGTCTGGAACTCTTCTGCGATAGTAACTATTTTATTTGATACCATGTATTTATGAAACACAGTTGCAGTGCTTCTTGGATAAATGAGATAATAAATTCTAACTCTCGTAGTACTGGTTTGCTCCTTTTGGAGGCGCCAGAAATATCCCATCCCAACCTTCACTATAATTCTACACAGGCAGTACAGTTACGCAGTTATGATGTTGACAGCAGACTACTTGGAGGGTAGCGTAGACCGGACATGGTATTACCCGATACTTGAAACTTGTTTGTGTTGGAAAACACCAGGAGTTTTCTTCGATTGCATTATGTCGTTAGTAAACATCTATGTAGGAAACAGGATAAAAACACGAAGATATAAAATATTCTGTGTTTAAAACAAAATATTTTTAGAAGTCAAGCTGTTGGCCTCTCACAAAGATGGACCGGGTTCGATTCCCGGTCAATGCATGTGAGATTTTCGAAGTCAAATGCCATGCCCTGTGGCTCGGATTCCACGTAAAAAGGAGGTCCCGTGGCTCATGATCGCATGATTAACGGTCACGTAAAACTAAAAGCTTCCTTCCTTTTTTTAAGTCACGTGATAAACTCGTAAATATGCACTCTTCTGCATCCAACTCCTTACAGCGTAGAGGATTCCATCCTTCATGACATCAGCACTAAACAGGATGCAGTTGTTTGCTCCATGCCCGGCCGTCTTTGCTTCCAGGAATTACCCTGGTACTCATTTCTGTGAATATCTATGACTTCAGTCATTATTCCAAGTTTTCCCGTATTGATTATGATATGTAAAGTGGATATTTGTGTAACATACTAATTTCTGTTGTAGGTTGAGTGAATCCCAGGGCCATTTGCGTTCCTGAAAGTAGTAGTTTTGTTTCTAAGTCCACTACCTGGGTGGGAATCGAACCCACACCTTTTCAGTTAGAAGTTCAGTGCCTCTACTGCATGGATTACACAGCCCCCAAATATGCACCTATATATGAAAAATAAATTTGCCTATATATCCATTTTTTACACAAACCGACTAGATATGCAAAATAAACTACTCAATTTCCAATGTAAAGAACAGGAAATGCATATACCAGGTGAATCAACTGCCCCTAATATTATTGCTTTATGCAGCCCAACTAGCGTTGTCATCAGGAAGGTCAATATTTCTCTGCATACACGCAGTACCCATATGGTACTAATGCAGTGCAAGCACATCCCGCAAACGATACTGAACACTATCATTTCTCCCTCATATTAGTTTGTAGTCATATCGAGGGACTGAGTATAGACTCAGACCAGAATTAAATTTCTTCGTAGAGTCGGGAATCGAAACTGGACCTCCATGGCGACAGCCAAGAATGCTAGCCATTACACTAGGAAGTGGTCTTTGATATTTAGAGATCACCTTCTTTCCCAAAGTTACCAGTCCTTTTTGTCAGAACACTAATATTTGAACAGAGTATTATCATCAGAAGACGAGGAACCACATGGATCACTGTCCTCCTACGTGCTTCTCTCTGTAACCTCACACACTTGCAGAACACTCTGCAAGACTTAATAATTATAGCATTTTTTTTTTTTTGTCGTTTACCCTCCAGGTTGGTGGAACCCACGGACTCAGCGAGGGAACTCACCACTACCGCCTCTACGGGCAGTATCCTAGAGCTGGGAACTTCGAATCGGAAGGGATACAACTGGTGAGGTGGGATTGGCACCTCGCCCAGACGGCCGCACCTGCAAAGCGAACAGGGGCCAGTAGTATAGATGGCGGTATGGGACAAGATGGTTAAATGCTATGGCTTAAATTTCCAATGACTTTTTCTAAAATTATGGATAAAATAATGGCTAAAATTTCTAAATGACTTTTTCTAAATTATGGATAAAATAATGGCTAAATTTTCTAATGACTTTTTCAAAAATAATGGATAAAATAATGGCTAAAATTTCTAATGACTTTTTCTAAAATTATGGATAAAATAATGGCTTTAAATTTCAAATGACTTTTTCTAAAATTATGGATAAAATAATGGCTAAAATTTCTAATGACTTTTTATAAATTATGGATAAAATAATGGCTAAATTTTTAATGACTTTTTTGCAAACAATGGATAAAATAATGGCTAAAATTTCTAAATGACTTTTTCTAAAATTATGGATAAAATAATGGCTTTAAATTTCAATGACTTTTTCAAAAATAATGGTTAAAATAATGGCTAAAATTACCCATTGAAAATTCTAACGATGTTTTTCAAAATAATGGTTAAACAAGGCTAAAATTATCAGTAACTTTTTAAAAGATTATGGATAAAACAAGGGCTAAAGTTAAGGCTAAAATTTCTAATAACTTTTTTAGAAACAATGGGCAGAATAATGGCTAAATTTAAGGCTAAAATTATTAGTAAATTTTTAAAAGAATTAAGGATAGAATAATGGTTAATACAAGGGTGTAAATAGCTATGAAATAATATATACACTAGCCTATTATATTTAGTATCCCCAAGGAAGTGTATCAATTATGTTGTCTTCTTCTTTCTGGATCATACGCTTGTCGTAGTCGACTTTAAATTCTTTGGCAATATTTTTATTTACAAGGCTTTTTGTTTTCTTATCTCTTGTTATCATGATATTGCTTATAACAACCTTATTATTAGAACCTTGTATTAAGTCAGTCATTGTCTTCATGTTAAGTTTTTTGGCATTTTCGTGGTTGAGAGTAAATCCTTTGATCTTGGTAACCTGTTTGTCTTTATATGTTTCGTACGCATAACTCTTAGGACCTGTGCTTATCCAATCAGTACCATGATCATCTTTGCCAAATTCGTCAGTCCATTCACCAAGCATACAACCGGTCTCTACGGTGTTTGTTCCATCATCTATGTAAACAATACTATCAGTGTCATAATAAACTACTGCCTTTCCTAATCTATCAAGCATATCGTATAATCTTATTCTAGCATTGGAAGTGGTGAAAGCTGCCACAAATATGTTCGTATTTGTGCTATTTTCCACATAGAAATCATTGTAGTGGTATGTTACCTCAATTACTTCATCATTGATGTACATTACATTAGTAATTTCTATCTTATATTCTAATAGCAATTCGTACCACCTCTTAGAGTCATCAATGAACTCTGTTTGTGACATGTTTTGCCTCTGACCGAACTTTCCCCAAAGAGAATTTAAGCATATTTTAGCCACTGCCCTCTTCCCAGCATTGGGTTCAATTTTCTCAATATCAAGCTTTATGCCTTGCTTTTTGTCTATAACCCTTGCATATTTTTCTTTTGATTTGTAATCACCATCCCAAGGACTAGTTTCTAGCTTAATTTTCATAAAGGTTTTAATATAGTCCTTGAAAAGCTCATTACTTTTCTCTTCAAAATGCCATACTTCGTAAACTTCCTGTATTTTGTAGCCTTTCTCAAGAGCCTTATTAAGTTCGATTGTAGTCCAAGTTCCAAAAAGCGCCCTCTCTTCATCACTATGGTTACAAGGTCCTACCTTTTCTTTCGCACATTTCCCACACAGAAAGAACATCAGCTTATCTAGCTTTACCGGAAGCACTGGATGATACAAACCTCTTGGAGGAAGCACCTTACATTTAACTAGGCCAAACCAGTCTTTATTGTATTTTTCTGGCTTAAATATTTTTTTAGGGTGACCTACAGGGTACCAGTCATAAAACATAACTGTTGGATATAAACTGCATATATCTATATATCTCAGCTTTTTTCCAGAAACTTTTAACTTCGAGGCGTTTGTCCTACCACCGAAGAATGCGTCCCTGGGGTTTAGAGGTTCTACAACATCTATGGTTTTATCTAGACTCCTTTTGTAGTCTTTAGAATTTTTCCATTTGCAGCTCCACATTTCAACAACCTTGTACCCGGCATTTTTAAGAGCTTGTGTTCGCTCTATAGTTTTTGTAAGCAAGTCATCCATAGTTTCATTGTTTACATTGTTGATAGTATCGCCTGAGTAGCAGTCGGGACAACCATGCCAAAAACAACCATGATATTGGTACACAGTTTTAGTCTTATAGTCGTACCCATCGACTTTGGCTCTACAAATTGTGACCTCGCCACCATTTAATGCGCGTTGAACATTAGGGAACGAACTTAACCATGCTATAGACTCCTTACTGAACATTTCTTTTTTCTGCTCCTTAACTACTGCAATTGTGTCTTTTTCAAGGAATTTTGACCTGTAAATGGCCATACAAACACTGGCAATAGTTATGTATTGGAAAGGGTCTATATTTGCTATTTCTAAAAATGACTGTCTAAAGGCAAGGCAACCTCGCCGTAATATATCGACATCAGAATGGCAATACTCGGCTAATTCTTTCTTAAAGTCAAACACGTAGTTTTCTTTCACTTTCTCAGCGTGCCATTCTAAGAATACTTTTCTAGCATCAGGTTTCATTGTATCAACACCATAGTAATTAGTAGCTGGAATGGATCCTACGTAATTTTGAATGTCTTTCTTGTTGAAAAAGTGTGGAAAATACCCCTTTTTTAGTTCTTTTAGTTCAAATGTTTTGGGAAAGGATGCGAGACCTCCTTGGATAAAGTTTATGCTGTCAATTATTCTGAGCCTTAGGGCTGGTATTTTGAGCTCCATAATTTTAGACCCTTGGTAAATAGTTTTAGGCTTAATGCCATTATTGACGCAATATTGTAAAATAAAATGCGCATTGTGTGCTATACACGTAAAACCTTTGTGGTTGTCTGATATTAGCCACTGACAAAATTCGTCATTTTTTAGGAAAGCCCGCCTAACACCATTAAAGTCATAAACGGATACAAAGTTTGGGACGTGTACGCCGGTGTCTTGTTCAGCTTCGTAATCGAAAAAGTAGTATTTTTCTGTGTAAGTGCATTTTTTTTGTTGCTTTTCTGCCCTTCCATTACAAATACAATCTTTCATACAGTATCCCCCACGGTTTTTCCTTTCTTGCATATAACATTGGTGCTGAGCTGACTTTACGTACTGTTGGCAATTCCAACACTTAGAGTACCCACACCTGTGGTTGTATATTTTTCCACATTTACCATTGCATGTTAGACACTTGAGTTTTATTGAACAGGCAACTTCCTTTGCACATTTCTCACATTCAGTAAGTACAGTTTCGTGTAGGTTGTTGTAGTAAAAATGAGTTTTCATTTTTTTTTTGCACTCGCTTTTACATTCTGTGCACTTCAATTCGACCGCGTATTTTACAAATGTTTCACATTTCCTACACTGGGCAAAGGAGCCACCTAAATGTTCGATATTTATCCTAGGGCATATTTCGTTGCAGATATTGCACTTGTAAGCTGCCTCACACACTCTCTCATGGTTATCAACGCAATCTTTACCAAAACAATATCTATTGCACTTTTTACAGTATACTCGGGGTCGCATACCTTCTGGGAAATCATGTTTTGGGCACAAACACAAATTACACACATTTTTATCTTTTTTACACGAGTGTTTGTCCTGATGATCGTAAGGTATATCACATTTTTTGCAGTAATATGAACTTCCATAAAAACCTCGTATATTATTAATGGAATCATAATGGTCGTTATGCAAGTACAAATAAATTGTTATCGCGTCATTTACACCTGAGGCCTGGATTACCTTGTTAAAATGGGCAGCCGAAACAACTTTAATCCAAACATTTAAAAAATATGCAACACTTCTAATATCGTCTAAACTAAACCCATCTTCACAGTTCATTCCGAATCTTGTGCATAACTCTTTTGCTAATTCTTCCTGCAGGCCACGTCCTTTCCTAATGTAGGTAATTTCATTATCCGTTAATGTCCTGTCCAATATATTTTTAGTTTCATAGGTTAGGGCTGTGATTATTGCTCTTGGTCCGCACAGTTTATCGGTGTTGGTTATTTTGTTTATGCTTCTTTTAGCCATAACATCTTTAGCAATATTGACTATTTTCTTACGCTTTGCTCCTTTGCCTCTGGGAATTTTGTAAACCTCGAAGTGAAAAGTGGTATTGTTAATATCTACATTTTCATTAGATGTTATTATTCTTTCAATCTGGTCAAGTAGATGAGAAGCATTAACTTTTCTTTTTCTTTTTGATGAAATCATATGGTTAAAATTATTATTTTCTGCAACTACTTTCATCTGATCACCTGGCTTAAAATCAGTTAGTTTTCTTACTTCTTTTATGGCTGCATGCACACCTTTTCTGACCGCTTTCATTTGTTCTATTGGTTTTCCTTGCAAATCTTTTATGTGTATAGTATAAGCTGTCTGCCATACGTTAAACTTTTTGATCAGCACAGTACGAACACCTTGATGAATTTCGAAAGGTGACTTTCTAGCTACTGTTTCATTAAATATATTTTTCTTAAAAGGAAAAATTTGGCCCAATTTTTGCTTCACAATTTTTAAGTCCTTAGATTGAACAGGTTTTGGTTCCTTTTTAATTTCAAAGAGGTCTTGATCGAATCCAAAATGCCTGATTTTGTCCAAACGTTCCTTTTCTTCCGCTATCAAATTTAGCAACCCTTTCTTTGAATGAATTACTGAGTAGCCCTTAATTTTTTTTTCTCTGGCGACTTGTTTTAGTTCACGAACGCTCTTCTTAGGCAGCTCTGATTCTTGATACGTAAACAAAGCACTATCTCCGGCATTACTCCAAGCACTGTTTACAGCTTCAAGAAGAGCAGCCTTCTTCATCTTGTATAGTCCTCTTAGTTTGAGTTCCTTTGCTAGAACCCTTAGTTCCTTTACAGTTGCACCTGTTTGGCGCTTAATATTTTGTTTTAAATCCATTTATTATATAACTTTTCTTAATTAAAAATTTCATTTTTTTAATAAAAATAATTATAAGACATTACTCTTTCGGGGTCGAGAGAAATGATAGTAAAATATTTATATAAATAAATGAACAGAATAATTACATTTTGCATTATAATTGTTACCCTAACAAAGGTTCAATTAGAAATAATATCTCATGAAAATCAGAATCAATTTGCTATCAACTATCTGCGTAATTTTGGATACTTGACTATAGACGAACAAGAAATTTCAGAAGTAAATGAAACAACTTTCCAATATGCTTTAAAATTGTTCCAAGAGTACTACAATCTCGATATCACCGGTGATTTAGATGAATGTACTTTACAATTAATGAATACATCGCGATGTGGTATCACCGATGACGATATAAATTTTACTACTCGGCGGTATAAATGGAATAATAAAAATATAAAATGGCATTATGCTTTAGCTAATCAAGCAATGCAAAGTGTAGCTAGAGCCGCTTTCGATGTTTGGAAAAAACATACAGATCTCTCATTTGAGAACGATTTGAGGAATCCAGATATAATTATATCAAATAAACGTGGTAGCCCTCATAGAAATCACAAAATAAGTGTGCAATATTTCAGTGGATTTGATGGAAAAGGTGGAGTTTTGGCTCATGCAAATTACCCAAATAGCATTAATTCACCTATTGAAATTCATATCGATCAAGATGAATCTTGGTATTTAAATACCGATGCTAATACTCCTCAATATCAAACAAATTTACTTTCTGTTATGATACATGAAATAGGCCATGCCTTAGGTATTTCTCATTCAAACAATCCAGATGCTATTATGTATGCATACGCTAACAATCAAATAGAGCTACATCAAGATGACATTTTAGCTATTCAAAGTTTATATGGTAAAGCCACAGAGCCTAACGTACCAGATAAAACACCAACTCCAGATACACCAAAGCCGGAGCCCAATTTATGTGATTTGAATGTTAACACTATTTTAATTGTTAATCAGTTAATGTATGTCTTTTATGAAAAATAGTTTTGGCTTTTAGATCTTGATAACTCAACAGCCTTAAAAAACAAACGACCCCAGTTTATTACAGATTGGTTAACCTTCTTATCCCAAGATTTTAAAACTATTGCAGCCGTTTATCAAAGACCCTCTGGTGAGATTGTTATGATTATTGCCAACAAAATCTACATGATGGATTATCCGAGCTTAATATTGGTAAATGGTTATCCAAAAGCCATGTCCATGTGGAAGATTAGACCAGATACAATAATTCATGCTTTGTTAAACACTTACTCAGGCCACACTTATATTTTTTACAATGACGCTTTCTTTTCGGAAATAGACGAATGCAGCTTTAAACCCAAGCAACATGGCATATTATCAAGAGGTTTTCCTGGTTTACCGCCTGCAATGGATTCAGTCTTTAGATATATTAACGGAATGCTGTATTTTTTTAAAGGTAGACAAGTATATCAATACAATGAATTCACGAATTCTTTGGTTAAAGCTCAAAAATTTGATCTTTCAATGATTGGCATAGACTGTCCAAAAAGGTCATCTTCGTTTATGGAAGTAATAAAGAGTTTGAAAAATACTGTAGCTCAACTAGAGGAAATAAAATAATTATATTAAATATTTAAAAAATTAAAATAATTTTTTGTATATAATAAATGGAAAAGAAACAATTTCTCGAGAAGCTCAATAGCATCAACGAACAAAAACCGTTTAAGAATCTCAGTGAGTTAGAAATAGGAAACGATTATCTTATAACGGATGCAATAGATATAAATACAAAATTTGGAAATAAAACTTTTCTAGAACTTGATAGTAAATTGAAGGTTATATTACCCGATAGATATGCGAAGGTACTAAATTGGGAAGATGGAATACAGAAAATGATAGGGTTGAAAATGGTATACCACGGCACAAAAGAAGTTAATGGTTGTAACAAAGCGCACAATCTTGAATTTTCTTAAAAAGGCCCACACCCCGATAAATTTTCTACTTAAAATTTATGGTTTTGATGGTTAGTAACCATTAAAATCAAATACCAAAATTAACGTAAAATTAAGAATTCCTTTGTAGCTTTATGAAAATTGTAACAGCTATCTATGTCATCACCATTAAGTTCAAAAAGATAATCTATACTATCCTCAGACAACTGATTTATAAATACTTCTGCATCTTCAGTAGGATGTAGTAAAAACAGGAGGAAAGAAAGGGTTATTCGCTTTACTCGGGCGTCCATTTATATATACAGAAATATTATAATATAACATTTTCCTTATTAACCCAGCTATTGTGAGAATTATCAAAACCCAACCATTTGACATATGCCCGATTTCCTTTCATTCTTAAAACTTTTTCAACAAGATATGCCTCTGGATACTGTGTTTTCTGTAATTCTTGCTCATAAAAGTTCCCCTTTATTTCTTCCGCATTTACATCTTTCAATTTGTACGTAATAGGATCGGAATAAACGATATATTTTATTTCAAATATTTCAGTCGACCAATTTCCTGTGTATCCTTTTTCGAATATACCTTTTAGTTTACAAATTCTGACTTGATCGCCAACTTTAAATTTCGCTTTTTCTTCCGCTCCTACGCTTACAGTGTAAACAGTTTTCAACAAATGTTCTTCATTAGCTTTGTTTACGTTTTTTGGCTCCATATTTATAGTTGTGTGCGTCGTATTATTGTAGTCATTAATTAACTTTGGTAAAATGCCAACCCAGCAGTAGTTTCCTTGAATATCAAACTGCTTCCACATTTTCTCTTTTAAGGTCATATTGAATCGTTCTACAACTGAAGCTTTTACTTCAGTAAAAGTCGAATAATGATTGATATGAAATGTTTTCATCAATTTTGAAATTTCTTTATTGTAAAATTCTTTACCGTTGTCTGTTTGAAGATTCTTGGGTTTTCTGTTTTTTAAAATACCATCAAACGCTTCAGCAACACTTTTACCCGTTTTATCTTTGACTGGTACACCCCAGGCATACTTTGAAAATACATCAATGACTGTTAACAAATACTTGTAGCCTTTATTAAGCTTCGATATCCCCTTTATTTTTCCAGAGTCCATTTCTACCAAATCCGCTTGCCAAATGTCATCAATGCCGTGAGTTGTAACCCTCCTTCTCGGAAAATTCTTCCTCATGGGTTTATGAATTTCTTTTATAATTTCCTCTCGAATGCTAACGGGTGGTTCCCTAATTTGGGTAGAACCCCCTATTTCTACACTCTCATTAACTTTTTTTTTTCAAACCTGCTTTTCTTACTCCCACACTCGGAACATAAACCTTCGATTCTAGTTCGACCATTTTTTGTCGAAAGGGTGTGAGGATGCAGAGTTTGAGTAAACGTTTTGCACTTTAAACACCAAATGTGATTATTCATTTATTAACTAATTAATTAATTAAAATTAATTATAAAATAAGCATTGGTTTACTCAGACACCCAACATTGAAGAACGCAAACTAACTTACAAGAAACAAGGGTCTACCCTTTGTTGAGGAAATTAACTTTTTTATATTTATATTTTAATTAATTAATTAGTTAATAAATGGAATCAATTACCGATATTCTGAACAGCAAACTTGTTTATAATAGCAAACAAGTGGTTATTGCTATTGATGAAAATAACGATTCATGGTTTAAAGCTAAAGATATTGCTTTAATATTGGAGTATACAGTAGAGATACAGATAAAGCAATTCGAAAACACGTTGCAATTGAAGACAAAGGTACATTCGATACCTTAAATAACCCCGCCGTTTTGGCGGGGTTAAAAAATACACATCCTCAAACCATATTTATTAATGAATCTGGGTTGTATTCGCTTATTTTATCATCTAAAAAAGAGGAAGCTAAAAAATTTAAGAAATGGGTAACGAAAGAAGTCCTTCCATCAATTCGAAAGTACGGAGAATACAAAATTAAAGAAGAATATAAGAACCAACTAGTTGGGTTAATGCAGAAACTTCAAATAAAGGAAGCAGAAAACGAATCTCTTACCCCTTTAGCCACACCTCTTGCACTTAAAACTAGTAAGAATAATTGTCTGCTTATTATAGATAAGCATGAACCAAACGAAAAGTACAGGTACTATGCAATAAGGGCGCAGAGACAACAGGTGAATCAAGCAATCAAAAAATATGCAGGCGGCATCCCGATTGTGAGATAGTTTATGAAAAATATAATGATCCTAATAGCGTAAGGTTGTATGTGCTTATGAAAGAACAAATAAAAATTAGCTATTCGGGAAACCATTTCAATATTCCATTTACTCCTGATCTTCTTAAAGGAACAATAGAGATGTTGTATAAAAACCTGTTACATTAGACTGTTTTTAATGGATATTTTCTCCATTAAAAACTAAAACATTTTAACATTAGTGTTATTCGACCGATTCATCAGGATGAGGTTCATATGCATCAAGTATTACTTCACCAAACATCGTCACACTAACATTTATTGGAAGTTTTAAAATTACGCTGTCCATTTTATTTTTGAAGCATAATGTATCACCAGATTTAACGTTGAAGGGCTTACTAGTATCTACCATAATTTTTTCTTCTTTGGAACGTGCAATATAAACGTCTAATACTGTTTTAATAGCGTCATATGTATATGAAGTAAATACTTTATCTGGGTCTACGATACGAACAAATATTTTCCTAATCGTTGCGTTGTATGTAAAAATATGCTTAATTTTATCTTTCTCTGCAAAAAGGTCCTTTTGTAATATTATCCTATCAAACACCTTTCTTTCTAAGTTGTCAACCTTTTCTGTTAATGTTGATACTGGTGCAAGACAAGTAGTGGCATATTCCGAGAACAATTTTTCTATTTCTTCTTTCGTGAAGTAGTTATCTTTAGGAAAATCCCCTTCAGTAGTAAATGGTTTGAGCTTTTCTAAGAGATATTGCTTATTAACGACATCTTTATTGTTGATTGGATCTTCAATATTCGCTATCCTTTTACCTTGAAAATCAATCCATGTTTTTGAAACAAAAAAAAAGCTCACTAAGGCGCTTATTTAGAGCCGTAACTAGCCTTGAAAATCGTTTTTCTACATCATCTTTTGTGATAGCCTTAATATTTAATGAACTACTCTCTCCGTTTATAATTTTATTTCCAAATATGTCCATTTATTAAATCTATAATTTCGTTAAAATGAGCGGGACTAGAGGAACCCAAATTCGAAAACAACTTTAAAACAAGGACACATAAATGACCACATATATATTCATCAAACATTTGAATTCTTTCGGCGTTATAAAATAGGTTGCTAGCTCCCAAATAATTGACTAGTTTTTCAGGAACATCTCCACCAAATGAGTCAAAGACGAATTTTTGATTACCCTTTTTAAAGTAACAAATCCAATGAGTACCTGCATGATCCGACGTATCCAAGTTTACAATTCCTGATTCACAATCATTTGGTTTTGTAGGCAGTTCATCAATCATAAAAACATTTCGAAAATGCTTTATGTTCATTTCGTGTATTATTTTAAGTATATCGAAATTACTTAAAGGGTGCTTATAGTTGGAAAGTATATCACTCAATATCGATGAAATTTCTCTTTTTTTTTTTAAATTTTAGTTATTCCCAAACAACCTTGTCCAGTCTTTTTTTCGATCACCAGATTATGTCTAATTTGTTCAGCCAATTCCGCATCTTCTTTTTGCTTTTTATGAACAGCGCTTGTAATGGCTGCAGCGCCACCTGCCAGCGAACGAATGGCACCCAATGCAGCTAATATTAATGGCAAAAATCTTCCTTGGTGCTCATTAATTCCAGAACCTTCTTTCTTCTTACGGAGATATTCGAATATTTTCTTTACAATTGGAATGGACAAACTTATAAGTAAGCTACCACCTTTTTGAATTTTTCTTGCTTTCTGCTTTTTTTGTGTATCTGTCAAGTACTCATCTAGATAGTCATGCTTTTTCAGATCTTCGTTGGAGAGTATTATTTTAATAGCTTTGGGTTTTAGTTTCCCTTTTTGGGAAACGTTGTAATCAATACTAAATCCTTTCATTTATTTAATGAAAAAATTATAAACAAAAATGTTACAAATTTATACTCAGACGCCCCAACCATTTTCATCTAACCCCATTCCCATTTTTCTTTTTCCATACATTATTCCAGTAACGGCAGTAGCTGCTAGTCTCTCACTCAAGTTAGCATCTTTACTGAATATTCTCTCTTTTGCAGCCTTTTGTAATTCTTTATCTGCTTGATGTCTGTGCTCTAATTTTGTATGGTCGCGGTATGCTATATCATGTAATTTACATGCTTCGTCTAATGGGTTAGAACCCTGAACACCTTCGGCTAGTTGCTTGTCTAATGGATTACCAGGACCACAAAATTTATATCCCGGGAGTGTTAAGTCAATATTATTTTCACCTATTTTATTAATCATCCAATTAACTAATCCTTTTCCATGTTTTTCAGATTCCCAGAATGTATGGGGAATGTTATTTAAAAACCTAATTAGATATGGAATACCTTTAGGGTTATTAACAATGAAGTCATTAAACTTACTCGTAAGCATCTTCGTTATTCCAACCTTTTCATTGTGATAGACGTTGTTTCCAGCATTTTCTTCGCCATGAATTACCATTAATCTGTCTATTAATTCCCTTACATCATCCATCCACACATATTCAATCGGTCGTTTTGAATATTGTTTTACAAAACCAAATCCTGATTTAGGAGGAGTGGTTAGAGATGCAGCTCTTTCTTTTCTACTAACTTTTTCTGAAAGCCATATATCCTTTATCAACGTATTATATTTTTTGCCAACACTACTTTTAGGTTTAGTGCTATTTGGGTCATTGTTTTGATACATAGCATTTGTAATTTTTAAAATAGTCTTATATGTGCTGCGGTCTTCGTCTGTATACTCATCATCGTTAGGTATATCATTTAAGGTTAAAAATAGCATTAAACCCTTTGTAGCTTTAAAATTCTTACCCTTACTTATGATATCGTCATTACTGAATTCAACTTTTGAGTCACCTATATAATAACCCTGATAGTTCTTATCATACCTTATTCCAAATTTAGGGTCACTAATTCTAGGTATATATTTTGAAATTATTACCCCTAAGTGGACCGTAGGATAATCAGTTATGCCTTTCCTCTTCACATTTTCTTCACTTTTATCATACTCTTCATCGGCCTCTTGAAATAAACTCCTCCCCTTTTCTTTCTGAAGTTGCGACTCTAAATTCTTTCTGACCTTTCTTGCCGATTTTAAAGCTTCTTTTTGCTCATCAGTGACATCATATTCATCCAAGAAATAGGAACCTTCGGAATCTGAAGGTAAGTCTTCTTTATAGTCAATTCTGTAAGGAATTAATTGTTTCTCCACTTCTCTATTTTCTTCTATAGCTTTAATAACATTTTCACCGATGTCATTTAACTTGTTGCCTAAAACATTAACAGCATCGATAACAGGTTGATCTTCTTTTTTATACTTCTCGTATTCCGTTATAGGCTGCTTCTTCCATATTCGAAATTCGTCTTTTAATTCTTTAAATTTCTTCCTATTCCTTCTTGATTGTTGAACTACCTTTTCATCGTATTTCGCAAACATCTTTATTAAAGGTGAAATTTTAAAAAATGACGTTTGATGCTAACATTGACGTTTGACATTTGACGCTGACATTGACGCTGTACGTTGTACGCTGTACGTTGGCATTGATGCTGTACGTTGTACGCTGACGTTAACGCTGAACGTTAACGCTGACGTTGTACGCTGTACGTTAACGCTGTACGTTAACGTTGTACGTTAACGTTGTACGTTGACGCTGACGTTGTACGCTAACGATGTTTGTGTTAGAATACTCAACCTAAAACCTGCCAATAACCCTAGAGTAGTTACCCAACATTTAGAAACGTTTTAATTTTATTCCTATATTTACCATCGTTAGCTTTGCGATTCATATCAATAGTAATAAAACCAAACTCCTCATTCCAACATTTGCTGCAAATATTCTTAAAGTCTTCAAATTTCATATCACCACCAACAAATTCTTGATAAATATGATTTAAATTGGTATTATCTTGCCTAAATATGTTTAAGAAATTTAAGTTATCACGAACTAATTGTTTTGGTATTTTTGAATACGTTTGAGCTAAGTAAAAACAGTCAATCCCTTTATGTCTTCCTCGTGTAAAATATTCTCGAACTATGTCTTGGTTTTCCAGTATGAAATCGTCGAAAATTACAACTGACCTATCTTCACATTTATCCAGGGGCATTATGCTTTCATCGTCATGAATAAATTGTTCAATGGACTTTCCTAACTTCTCTTCGATTTTATTACATTTTTCCATAAACTGTTGATACTTAGATTGATCTAAACTTTTAGAGAAGATGTAAAGGTTGTTTATTTTTTCCCAGTTTAACCATCCAGGTGCCAAAATATAATTGTCTATCATTAAGGTTGTTTTACCACAATTACTGGGGCCTATTATAGCACAACGAATGGAATTCGGTAATAATTTGCCATGTTTGTTCTTTACTTGCTTTTCTACAAGTCTTACTTGTGGGTCCCAATCTACAACATTTCGTTTACTCATTTTCGTTTATTTTATTAATTAATGAATGAATTAATAAATGAAGAGAATTTTTGAACTAAGTGGTAAAACTTCGGTTTTAGAGAAAAGGTTAAATGTTCCATTGCGAGATGAATTTAGAAAAGTTGGATTAATAGGGTTTTACTCAACCTTCCTAACACCAAATATTAAAACAAAAAACAATAAAGTACACTATGAAAAAGTATCAGGTACGATAACTGAAATGTTTATTCCACCAGGTCAATATAATGTAGAAAATTTACAAAAAGCTATTCAAAGTCAAGAACCTAAGATTAGTATTGAACAAAATAAAATTCTAAACAGATTGGAAATAATTAGTGATTATAAAATATATTTTGACCAAGAAGAAGGTATTGGTTCAGTTTTAGGTTTTAATAATCAAATTGTAGAACCAAAAACCAAAACACTTGCTCGGAACTTACCTAAAATAATTCCGTTCGAAAATATCCGCGTTCATTTCAATTTAGCGGATGGAATGTTCGTAAAAGACTCTGAGCATTTTCACCGTGAAACGAATATTATTGCATCATTTAAACCAGCCCTAGAATTTAGTGCTCCAATAATTTATGAGCCGAATTATCCTGTATTTTGCCCAGTTTTCGATAAAATTCAGAATTTAAAAATTACTGTGACCAATGAGAATGACGAAGTAATAGATTTCAACGGCGCAACAGTTACTGTAATTTTAGAGATGAGTTAATTATTTCCTCTTCATTTAATTTTCTATTATTTTTCTTATAATAAATGAACAAAGTAGAAAGTTACCAGTGGCAGTCTTTTCCTGTAAATGAAAAGACTAAAAACAATTTAAATTTGCCAAACAAGGACGTGGAAATAGATATTAAAGTTGGTGATGGGTGGATTGATAATAATGCGCACCTGTATATTACTTTCGATGTAACTCATGCTGATGGAACTGATTACACTAACTATGAAGGCAAGTCAAATGTAAAGCTAATTGACAATTACCCCACTCAATTTTGGAGCACTGTAACCGTGAAAAAACGAGGACACACTATCTATCGAATTGACCATCCAAATATATCTTCAACGGTTCTGTTTAATTTAACAGCCTCTTATAGTGATAAAATGATATATTCAGGTAATTTTCTTAATAATGGTAAATTGCAGAAAAAATCAAATGAGTTAAGGTACTCTTTAAGTCTTCTTGGTGGCTTTTTTAAGGATTTTAAAGAGATTATGTGGGAAGGAGATTTAACTGTTACATTTACATGGAGTCAAAATGCAAACGATGCTTTGTATAGATGGTGGACTAAGAATCCCGATGGGGGCAATACACCTGGAACTCTCCCGGAGGAAGGAAAAGTTACCGTAAAGTCAATGGAGATAAAAATTCCTGTTGTTAAATACGAACCAAATTATGAGCTTGAACTGAGAGAAAAAATACTGCAAGAACCACGAATACCTATATCATTCTTTGACCTTCAAACTCAAGAAATTTCAGGCCTAAGTGGGAAAAAGAATTTTGAAATAGATATTACTAATTACTACAATTCAATGGAGTTTGATCTGCCATATTTTATTTTTGTTGTGTTTCAAACTAATAAAAAAGGTAACCAAGATATGAATAGTTCCAAATTTGATCATGTTCACCTTCAAAATATTTACATGAAAAACGGAAGAAACGAAATGTTTCCGGAAGAAATGTGGAATATCAATCCTCCTAATACTTATCTAAATGCCTATTATGCTTTTAGGGACTTTAAGCGTATAACTGAGCTGAAGTATGATGTTGTTGTAACCCCCACAGAGTTCATTGCTTCTTATCCTATTTATGTTATCAATATAAATCGGCGTAGAAATGTAGTAACACCTCAGAAAACCAGTATGAAATTGGTAGCAACATTTAATGCCAATATACCTGAAAATACGCTTGCTTATATAATTATGTACGGTAAAAAGAATTTAACCTATGATGCTAAGCATGGAATAGTTACTGAAAACTTTTAAAATGCCGTACCTATATTAATATTATGGATTTTAGCTATTAAAGTCAGTATTTAAAATGAAATAAACAGAGACAAATTACTCGCTTATGTATCTAAAATAGTTAATTGCAGTTATCTCTTAAGGCCAAGGTTCGGGTGAACTTGGCTTGCTCGCAATGATAATGACTCACTATTACCACATAGTGGACTGATTATCGCAGCACATTTCCGCCTCACCAGCTAAAGCGCTATCTAGTAGTGTATGACTAAAGCCAACGAGGAAAGATTCTAAGTGTGACCTCTATTAGCGTATAATTAAACTCAAGCAATTGCACCACTTACACACAGATTGCAATTCATAAGGCGTTCAAACTAAGCTTCCCATCGCTTTCCTCGTAGCTCAGGAGGTTAAGTGTTGGGAATGTTGTGGTTTGTTCGCTTAGAGACGTAGGCGCCCCGTTCTTTATGGTTCGAATCCCAGTCACTCCTTTCGAAAAAATAACTGAGTTTTAACAACGTGAGAGTGCTCTCCAGGGTCTATTAGAGGCATTCTGAGTGATGCAAAGTGGAGAGGAGTGGCCACTCAAAAGAAAAAGTGGAAAGCAATAAGAAAGAAAAAAAAACGGAGAAGGATGAAGTAGAAAAAACCCCTAGGGTTTCGACGAAGATAAATTAGAAAACCAGCGCTGGCTTCGAAACACCCTAGGGGTTTCTCCGTTACAATCGGAGTTTTGCAAAAAAAAATCCTGAGGGTAATGTTTTATATTACTTAAAGATATGAAAACAGTTACTAAAATATGGAACTCATGCCTTGCAGCTTAACAAATATTTTAAAGGGGGGCGATGCGTCCACTAATCCACTAAGAATAAACATTCCTAATCATCTTAAGGGTCTAGTCTTCCATTACCAACGAGCCCTGCAGAACTTACAACTAACAATCTTAGAATGTGTAGATGCTGATGATTGTCGGGAAATCGGTAAAGCCTTCGAAGAATTAGAAAATCAAGTCGACAAAATCATACATAAAATGATATAAAATTTAACAAGGATGTCTTATAAATTTAAGTTTCAACGGTATAGTTACCTTTAAAATTGGCATATTATTTTTAAGTTATTTTAATAGGCTTTGGCTTATTAAAATGCAACCCCTTGCAACTGTCACAGTATGTGGAACGGACAGAAACTGCTTAACTCACTCACTGTTTCATTTCTTCACTTTCTCATTTAAGCGCTCTTTGATTACGTCACTGTTAAATTTAGACACTTTTTCATTTAGGCACTTTTTAATTTAGTCACTGTTTGATTTAGTCACTTTTTCATTTCGTCACTGTTTTATAAAAGTCATTGTGAACGAGAGGGATACTCTAGGGTTTTTGTCACCTTTTTCAAAAAAGTGGGGAGACATTTACGAAGGGGGTACCCTGGGGGATTTTAGGCGCGTTTACCAAAAAGTGGGGGAGGGTGTTCGAGCCATAAGAAAAGCCATAAAAATAACGGTATATGTAATGGAGAGCGTACAGCCATAAGAAAAATCAAATTTGCAAAAAGTCATCAGAATTTACAGCCATTATTTTAACCATTCTCATTGAAAAAAGTCATTAGAAATTTAGCCATTATTTTATCCATACATTTTAAAAATGTCATTAGAAATTTAGCCATTATTTTATCCATTGTTTGCAAAATAGTCATTAAAAATTTAGCCATTATTTTATCCATAATTTAGAAAAAGTCATTAGAAATTTTAGCCATTATTTTATCCATAATTTTAGAAAAAGTCATTTGAAATTTAAAGCCATTATTTTATCCATAATTTTAGAAAAAGTCATTAGAAATTTTAGCCATTATTTTATCCATTATTTTTGAAAAAGTCATTAGAAAATTTAGCCATTATTTTATCCATAATTTAGAAAAAGTCATTTAGAAATTTTAGCCATTATTTTATCCATAATTTTAGAAAAAGTCATTGGAAATTTAAGCCATAGCATTTAACCATCTTGTCCCATACCGCCGCCTATACTACTGGGGCCTCATGAGGGAAGGTAAGGGATGGTCAGGATGGATAGGCAAGGAAGAGGGAAGGAGGCAGACGTGGCCTTGAAGAAGGTACCATCCCGGCATTTGCCCGAAGACGAAGTGGGAAACCACGGAAAACCACATCGAGGATGGCTGAGGGGGAACCGAACCCCCTCTACTCATTTGGGCAACCCGAGGCTGAGTAGACCCCGTTCCAGTCCTCGTACCACTTTTCAAATTTCGTGGCAGAGCCGGGAATCGAACCCAGGACCTCCGGGGCGGCAGCGAACCATGCTGACCGCTACGCTACGGAGGCGACTTATAGCAATAATAATAATATTAATAATTACTGTTACGTGCAAAGCCCGTCCCAACTTTATTATTATGCATCTATCTTGATGTATTGGTATCTTCGCCTTTTAAAGTGTCCGCTAAGATGCCTTGGTTTGGCTAATGAACTCGAGATGGCAGCATCTATCGGCTCCTCGACCTGGGGTTGTGTCTTCTGCCGCTAGAGTGAGACTTTGGTGCCTTCGGATCCCGTCTCATCGTGACATATTTGAGAAAAATTATATTATCCTACGTCATTAAACAAAAGACTATATATGCATTATGCCGCCAAAACATTTTAATGGTGTCGTGTGAATATTATTTGGTTAAGCACATTGTCGTAGTGTGTGGCAAATTAGGATTGGTCCAATTTAAATAAACCTGGTGCATGTTGGGTGGTCGTCTTCGCGATTGTCCTCCATCTTGTGAATTTTGACTTGTGACTGATCGCTGGGTGAAGAAAGACGCATATTGTGAATCTCGTCCCCGCTAACTTGGGGATATATCCCAGTATTTTGATGATACATGAAGAATTTGTGTGCAACTATCATCTGTGTTAATCGTGAAAATATTTTCTTGGGCCTTAATATGGAAATGCGATGTTTGGTGTGCTTCTCTTCGACGGCGGTTGGTAGCCATCTCATATTTTATTTTATTTTTGGTGATAATAATCCTTTAAGGATGTCTAAGTAGTGTTGTAAAATTAGTGTCTCCCCAAAAGACTCTATTAAGGTATGTTTTGGCATTTTATTTATTTTAAATTTTTGGAGCTCCATATTTTTCATTGTGTACTGAGTGATTGGTTTTTTGTTCTGAAGGTTGACTTTGGCCTAGATATGTCACCTCTGAATATGTAAAATTTTGTGAAACTATATTAGTCCGGGGAACACTACTGTTTTTCTTCTAATTTTATTATTTGGCGTCTGGCTAAGGCATTTTTCTTCTTATTATATTCTTGTACTGACCAGACGAGTCTATTAACACTAGGCCTAATTTTGATCATTCGTCGGTCGGTTTTTAGTTTGATCCGTTGCCTTTTAAAAACTATTTGATCTCGTAATGTCTAGAGTTTGTTTATATCTTGCTGTTTTCTCACTGGAGAAGATTTTTTTTTTTAATGTAAAATTAGGCGTTTGACATAAATACGTGCTGATATACCTTCAACTGTTCTTGGTCGCCATGGTAACTTGTTGACAGTAGTGCATTGTGGGTTTTGTTTCTGGCGTGTGTTTGAAGTGCACGTTCATGGGTCATGGTGATGTTGTTTAACTTATTTTGGTTTTAAATTATCCTTTAGTTTTCCTTTTTTGGAGTTTTCTTTTTGTACTCATGCGTTATTCTTTCGGTACCTTGTTTATGGTAAAATTTTGCACTATTTACATTTTTTTTAATTCTCCAAGGCCCTCATGGTTCAGTTGGGAGTATGTCAGGTACATTTTAAGTGTTAATTTTTTTGTGGCTTGTCATTCTCTGAGCTCAGGTAATTGTTAATTGATATCGACCTTTAACTTTTTTAAAATCTACAGTGAGAATTCTAGCTGAGGTTTTATTTTATTTTTGTAATTTAATGCTGGCTGATGCATGTTCTGTTCTCTGGTGGAGGTGTTCTTTTAAATTTAACATTAAATTTTTCTTTTAAAGCAAGCTACTGTTGTTGCATCATTTCGTCGGTGGCAGTTCTGTTGGTTATCGGGGGGTTTCTGTAGACGAACCACCTTCTTCCAACTATAGGTGTTCTTCTGTTGGGGCATGTCAACTGGCGGTGAGTTTGCAGTTGCGATGCGGACCTTTGAAGAACGGTAAGTAGGCCCATCCACCCCCACCATCCCGTGTCAATAATAATAATAATTTAATTAAGTTAAATTTAATTTATTCATTAAATACTATTGATATTACAATAATGTGATTTGTCTCACGAATCTGACGGCAAATCCAGTACAGATTATCTATGAGACATATTCATTATTATTTATAACATATATACAGATTGTCTTTCAATACAAGAGTACATGTAAAAATTTTTTTTTTTTTGATATTTATATATTTTAATTATAATTATTGTTTTTTTTTGTAATTTTGCTTTGTTTTAATATTCTTTTTTTTAATGTGTAACATCTTTCCACTCGGTTGCTGGATATTTTTGTGGGAGTGATTTTGACAAATGGGACGGAAGTGGATCGGAACGATCGAGGTGGCACCAGCTGGCACACTTCCGTTCGATCGAACGGAAGTGTGCTAGCTGGCAGTGGAGGATCGAACGGAAGTGTAAGACGCACTGCCAACTCGATCGATCGATCCAGCTGGCAGTGGTAAGAGAAACAATGAGCGCGCGGTGTCGAAAATTGATACCATGACGTACTCTCGGCCATGTGGAATGTATATGACATACTGAACGGTAAACGCTCATGCGAACTCTGGTGCCAAGTGATTGAAACAAAGCACATGGTACATGTTCGAAGTCTTCGTATCAGTTTTTAAATGGTAAAATGCCTTAATATCAAACATTGTAAATAGTCGGCATTGCCGGTATTATGTTTCTGCACAATGGCTATTCAAATATTTTTTATTTTTTATTTAGTCGATTTACCCTCTAGGTTGGTGGTTCCCACGGACTCAGCGAGGGAACTCACCACTACCGCCTCTATGCAACATCTGGTCGGGATTGATACAACTGGGGAGGTGTGATCAGCACTTTGCCCAGGCGGCCTCACCTGCAAAACGAACAGGGGCCTCATGGGGGAGGGGAAGGGATGGAAGATTGGGATGGATAGGGAAGAGGGAAGGAGGCGGCCGTGGCCTTACAGTAGGTACTGTACCCGATATCCGGATAGTAGGCTGTCAGATATCCGCCCCCTCAATCGGATTGCCAATAATCAAACGCACCGGCACAGCTACATCAATGAAAATGGCACTGACAGATACTATCGAGATTAGAGCACAATAGTTAACAAGAAATTATTGTGGAACACACCAAAATATACGGGGGTTCATACTTACCTGTACTTACCTCTTAAATTTATCTCGGGGACTGGGTTGTCAACTGGATCACTTAAAAGTATGCCCACACAATAACCTCCACCATGATATTTAAAATGAACCAGAACGAAGACGAGAAACTTTAAACTGCACAATAATTTATTTCACATAAAGAATGATTTTAACAAAAATAAACAACAAAATCAACGTGGCAATCAGAAGCCATCGACCACATAACCATGTCCTCCTGTAGGACCTGTATTCTCTACATATAATGTTTCAGCTTTCTCAAGCTCATAGCAACGTAAAAATAATAATGCACATGGAATGGAAACGGGATTTGGGATGAGACACATATATCAATTGTTTTGCGTGTTTATATACTTCACATTTTATTTATAGCCACAAGGCTATTATGGAACGTCCTTGGCCTCTGTAACACAGTTGTCCGGGCCAGCTGCAATGCACCTGTATCGTCAAAGTGGACTCCCGTTCGGTCAACCCTAGCATAAGCGTGTTACCTCAGAGCTTGGCTCTCCTTTTCAAACACGTAAATGTTCACATCTCAACTGAAATATTATCACGCAAATGTCTAACATGCTTCATTCAAACACCAGTGGATTACTCCAACAATCCCAAATCATGTTTAATTGTTCAAACCACTTGCTTAATTAGCGTTGTTTAGAGTATAAAAACAAAACTCTAAATGTTAATTAATTATTTATAACAATAATAAATTGTTTATAACAATGTCAAATGACAATTGAAAATTTTCTACACGCCTGTATTAATCACTATCATTTCAAATTATTTAACAAAGATATTTACAAAATTATTTTACAATATTATATTGTTTATATTATTTATACAAGAAATACATTAAACCACACGTTTATCCGGTTGATAATTACTCAAATCGTGTTGATATAATCGACCAATGAAGGTTAGTTATATTTAACTGTCAAATTCAGGTTTAATAAGGTTTAATAATAATTATTAATATTTGTGACAGTAACCTCCATTCAAAATCTTTATCTCAAATTATTTAACACTCTTGTTAATTTTAACAGTATCTTCATATGAATAATCTTTCAAAGAACGAGAACAATATATTCAGCGGGAAAATACTTCGCTCATAACGCACAAAATTGCACAACAATTGGCCCAAAATTCATCATATATCTTCATATATATGGCATAAAAATCTTCCAAACTACACACAAAACCTCCACTTATTAATTCATCAACTTCATTAATTATTGTGGGAACCTCCTTCATTATTCAAGGGCATTTTTCAACAGCGACTTTTACACGTCCACTGAACTAACGATTATACATCCATTGTTCCTCTTTAAAAATTCTTATATTCATCAATTGTAATAATGACTGTTATTATTTAACCTTCGTGGGTTTCATTCATGAATCGATATGAAGTAAAAATTTGCCAATCACAAATAAATTTAATAGCAAATACGATTAGACACTCCTGCCTGGTCTATCAAAATTGAGATTAATATCTTCAAAGTAACGCAGTATAAAATTACTATCTTCAAACAAAGTTCATCTAAATTGCAAAATAGTCGAATAGAATACAATTAGATTGTGGAATGCAAACATTATTGTTCCAATCTAGAATTGAGAAAAACTCCTATCAAATGTTCATTACTATAGTGTATTCAGTAAATTGTAATCAAATTTCATATTTCATAAAATTGTCTATAATGCAATGATAAATGTCTATGTTGCAATCATGTTCATAAGACGACTAGTATTTCAAAGATCGTCGATATCGTAATAGATTTTAACGCTCTAAAATCTTTTAATCATTCTTCTTTCTTGAGGATGACAGAAAATTGGTCAAAGTAATTTACTGAATAGAATTACTTTAATAAAATGACACGCTGTCTGAATTCAACTCTGCCATAGCAAATCGTTAACTTTACAGTCAAATCGTGACTACACAAAAATATGCAAATTACAGAAAGAATCTAAATCATCAATCTCAACTGATCCAAAATTATTTAAGTATGCCAATGACATAGCAATGTCTCAAAAATCGAAGAAAAAGGCATAAATCATCGAAGTGTACTGAGTACAAAAATATCAATCAAGAAAATGGGGCAAAAGATAGGACAGAAAATATGGGAAGAATGGTTGCTCAGATATCGCTACAAGACTCAAATAATACAAGAAACGTTCACGACTACCTTATCTGTTGATTGAAGTTCCAGAGGAAAGTTTTCAAAGAAAACTGCTGTTGGTTCCATTTCACCAGCGTAAAGATGTGCTCCGTCCTCGAACCTGGAATCGGCGTCCTCGGAGAATCGAACTGCTTCCTCCTCCGAAATTGCACTGCTCCATGGATACGAAAAACATCCTTCTGGCAAAACTCTTCTTTGTGCGCCGGGACAACCCTGGCCTCTCTTGAAAGTTCCCTGAAGTTCTTGCAGGAATTCGCCATGAAGTTTATTGTAGTTATTTCCGCAGAAATATTCATAGTTGTGGAGTATGAAAATATTTCCACTGTCATCTGGTATAATTCAGCGATGGATTCACGATGCATGAGTGTAGTTGGATGTTCACTACATGCTCGCTTTTGTAGAAAGACGATTAACGAAGTTCCATGCTGTTACCTTACTCCAACGATATATGTCCCAATTGCATTAAAGCCTTAGCCTTCCATCTCAACTACTGTTATAATCATTGAAAGCACTGCAAGATTATAATGTTCCATAGTCGAATGTATCGCTGTAATACCAAACGTATTCTCCAATATCACTGTTGCACTCCACGTGTCAGCCGTAGTGTATAATGTGGAATTTTAAACGTGTTTCTCATGTGGCGAGGAAATCACTTTTGTTGGCAGCCTTAAAGTTCCAATATCTTTCGAAGTATAACTGTGAAATTGTTCAAATCTTCTACACACCTCAATGTTGTACTGCCCAATAGAACTATAATAAAGGCTGAAGTTAACGCTTGATATCTTGACTGGTGGAAACGTTAATGTGAGCGTTTCAACTTCACCTAGTTTCGAGCAGCGTAAAATGGAACTGCTCCGAGTTCGTTCGATGCGCCGGGCTTTAACCACGCTAAAGACAACTTACTTCACTGAATCACTTGAAAATAACTATATATCACCAGAAATATATATGCGATCTGACATATGAGATCTGAGATTATGAGTTCTGAGAGCTCCTCTCTTCTGTGCACGACCTTTTATCAACTTCTTAAGGGGCGTATCCATCCCTTCCATAGCCTGTTGCTGCGTCATTGCTAGAAGTTTTAACTTTGGCTATACTTGACGGATTTTCAAATTTCAAAAACTCAAAATTAATTTCTTCAAAATTCCAAATCAATGCCATAACTGAAAATAGATTTCCACAAATCTGCATGCCAAAAGTAATCAAATATCGTAGTTTCAGCAATCTCCGTCTTCCTTCCAAACTATCGTTCATTGGTTCGAGTCTCTCCTCCAATAGCGTAGCTTCTTCCTTAGCACAATACCTTGTTTCCTGCGACTGCGTCGTAAATCTCGGATCTTTCTCGAACAAAATCATGACGTCACCAAGAATCTCAGCTCAACCAGCCTGCTTGCCTCAAGTCTGCGTCATCCGTGCCTACGTCATGAATATCTACGTCATAACTATGACATCCACAACTTTACTCATATTTGCCAATACAGCCATCGTGGTCTCAATATAATTCAATTTCCGGGGGCAGTACCATCCCGGCATTTTCCCGAAGACGAAGTGGGAAACCACGGAAAACCACTTCGAGGATGGCTGAGGTGGGAATCGAACCCCCTCTACTCATTTGGACCACCTGAGGCTCAGTAGACCCCGTTCCAGTCCTCATACCACTTTTCAAATTTCGTGCCGAACCCAGGACCTCCGGGGCGGCAGGTAACCATGCTGACCGCTACGCTACGGAGGCGACTTATTCAAATATTAACCCACATAACGGTAATGCAGTCATCAATATAATATAATCGTTGTGGTTATACGAGAATTGAGCAAGTCTTCATGAACTATTGCTGAATCTATTCTCTTTACTCACAAGAGGGCCTATTCATAAGGCATTTTATACTCATTTTCACGCAGGAACATTATCGAAACAAGCAAAATATAAATGAAACTTAATTCCGTAATGAAGTATTATTCGAACGTGGAAAGAAGTCACCATCTTGTGCACAATATTTGCGTAGTAGAGGTAGCCGTGGGGTCATCGCCTATGACTGTGAATCTAGAGATCTCGGTTTCGAATCCCGGACGAGGTAGATATTTTTGCTACCAGATTATCATCTTAAGTGATATTTATCATATCAATATGACTCATTTTAACAGAATCCATATGAAATGACGTGTTGGTTTGTGAATAAAGAGGTCCTGTTTATAAGGAATTTAAGGTTATGAGCGGTGTCGCGTCTATTAATCTAGTTGATCCATATCGCATTCTTTATTTAGGCTAGTGCTGGTGGAAGCTACAAATCATCTAATGAAATGAGTTCCGTATTATAAACTACAATATCTGTAAAACATTCCCTTTTACATTAGATTAATATTTGTGCCAATAATAGTATAAAATACCGGTGTATCAACAATTTCACGTGAGGTTTCTTCTATGTCAGATGTTACACATCATATGCGACTACTGTAAGGCCCGTAATTTTTTCTTTTTTTTACGGTATATAACTTGGCCAACGGCCTGGCCATGTTGAAACACCAGATCCCATGAGAACTGCGCAGTTAAGCAACATTGGGCGTGGGAACTTGGATGGTATACCGGTTCTAGGTACTGCGCGCTGTTGACCAACATAAGGAGGAGCGGAAAGGCCCTGGCCACCCTACCGCACGTAAACTCCGGCTGAGGATAGCTTCTTCGGAGGCTCGGACCTGCCTTCGGGCAGAATACCAATTACATATAACTTGATTTAACATGTTAGGTGATAATGAGAAAAATGTTAATGTAAATAATTAAAAACACAAATAGTTACACTGTAGTCGTTATAATAATAAGATTATTTTATACTTTAATGTTTATTTAGGTAATAGGCTATATTTAATGCGACGCATAGTTAGTTGTTTGCTGTTCATGTTCGACAATCCAGGTGGTAGTTCATTAAATAGTGATGCTATAACATAATTTAAGTCTCTTGGAACCATAGCCATTTATACATAAAGGTTTTATATATTTGGTACTTTGTATTTAGTAGTTTGTATGTTGTGAGAGATCTTATGCCTGAATCTTGGATCATGGTAGTAGAGATTCAGTACAGTAATTTGAAACAACTCTTTAATATTAAAACAAGGGATACCAGTGAAATATTTAAAGAACCTGATTTGGCTATCTTGCAGATTATTAATTAAAGTTGTGTTTTGATTTCCCCAAGCTGCTATAACATATCATAATTTGCTTCCAATAAGAGCACTATAAATGGTTTTGTAAGTATATTCATCTGCATAGAATCGGAGATTGTAGAAGGTATTAAGGTTTGCTCTTAGTTTTTTAAAATCATGTTTACTGTGTGTGTGTTCATTTTAAAGTGTTCATCAAGGGTAATTCCTAGGTACTTTTGTGTCGAAGTACTATTTATAAAAATGTTACATTTGCAACCTGCAAGGATGTTTTGGTGTATGCATGATATGCTGTGGTGTGTCAGTTTTTTCTTCTTGTGTGACGTGATCAACTCTGATGTGCATTATTTTAGATTTGGATGCCATTATACACAAATTTTTGTCAGGGCACCATTTTGTGATGTTAGTGAAGTCTTCTTGAAGTCTATCAAAAGCTGTCTTTTTGTATGGTAAATATAGTGGTGTCATCAGCATAAATATTTTTTTTACTATGCTTAATGTTTTCATTCACGTCATTTACAGGGGCAGATGACCTCGTAGTTCCGCCCCTTAAAACAACAATAACTACTACTACTACACGTCATTTACGAACAGGTTATATAGTGTAGGTGAGATAAAACTGCCTTGAGGAATACCCTGTGTTCCTTCTGATGTGTCACTGATAGTGTTATTGATCATAACTGCCATTTCCCTGTTTTTAAGATAGCTTTCAAATAAAACTAATTAATTTTTCTAGGTTTATGCCGTGTCTTGAGTGGGGTTTCGCCTACTTACACCAAGCTGGCTCATCAGTGGGCTCTTCGTGTCGGCGCCAGGCCCCCACATGTGTAGCGAACTGTGCACTACCTCCCTTCTTATGAAGCGAACAGTTCGTTACTACACCAAGAGCCCGCTGATGAGCCAGCTTGGTGTTCCTAGGCGAAACCCCACACAAGACACGGCATAAACCTAGAAAAATTGCTGAGTTTTAATTTACGGGCCGTGAAAGCCAATATAGGCTACCAGCTTTCAAATAGTTTGTAATTCGTACCTCTTATACCAATATCGCATAATTTAGCATGTAGTTTTTTGTGATTTATTGTGTCAAATGCTTTGGAAAAGTCAAGAAAAAGTACCATAATATGATTGTTCTTATTTAAAGCATTATTTATTAAATTGGCAAATTCAGCCAGAAATAGTTCAGTACTTTTTCCCATCCTAAAACCATATTGATGTTCCTTCAAAATATCATATTTATTTAGGAAAGTGTTCAATCCCTTATCTGAACAATTTTCCATTATTTTGTGTAGAATTGATAAAATGCATATTGGTCTATAGTTGACAAAGTCTAAGTGATCACCATTCTTATATATTGGTTTAATAATTGTGTATTTCAGATAGTTTGGTTTTATTCGTGATTCGAATCTTGTTTTTGAGATGTGTTATGATGTGTATAGTTATTTTAGATGTTGCCTTAATGTCTTTCTAGCGTATATCGTCTGCACCGGGCGACTTGTCTCTTACTAATACCTTAATATTATGTTCTCTATTTCATATTCATCAGTTTCAAGTAACGAAAAGAATTCATTAATGTGTTTTTATTCAAATGCTATGTATTGATATTACAGTTATGAGCTAGGCTGTTTATTTTTTCATTAAAAGTAATGTTGAATTTATTGACTATCCCTTCATTAGCATAATGTATTCTTAAATGTTTGTATATGACTTCATTGACAGTTTGGGTTTTCCGACCTGTTATATCCTTAATGACTTTCCACATTCCTTTATAATCGTTTTTGCAATTATTTATCTTATTTTTATAGTATTGATGATTTGTTTATTAGGTTATTTAATTTGTTTTTGAATGCTTTGCATTAATTTTTATTGCAATATTATCCTTGATTCTGAGCATTTTTTTCGTACAGTCTGTCTCTTTACTTACATTGTATTTTTAGGTCATTAGTGAACCATTGTTTGCTTTTTCTGTGTTTACGTGTGGTTATGTAAGATGATTTTTGGTAGATTTCTTAAAATTTGGTTGTTATATTGTTATAAAATGTCATTAGGATTTTTAAATTCAATGCAATCTGTCCAGTCTGTGTTGTTAAAGGCTTGTGTGTATTATAGTATCGTTCATTAGCGTAAGGTACGATTCATTATCTTGTGATTGTGTTTCATCATGTTTTGGCCAAATACCTGCATATGTTATTCAGTGGTCAGAGATGTCTGATTGAATGACTGCAGAAGTATATTCATCTAGTCTGCTACGATAGTATATGTGATCAATACATGTTCTCGAGTCTAAATAATAATAATAATAGTGATAATAATTATAGCCTAAATTTTGGGGTAGCGCGCCGGCCTCTCACCCTGAGGTCCTGGGTTAGATTAGAAACTGACCTGAGGGTTGGAACGGGGTGCAATCAGCCTCGTGAGGCTCCGTCCTGGTCAGGAAACCAAAGGTTAACGATCGAGAGGACCCGACGCACTGACCATGCGTCACCCCGCAATCTGCAGGCCAAATGTCTGGGCAGCGGTCGTACGGTAGGCCAAGGCCCTTCATGGCCTGAGGCACCACGGGGTTTGGATTTTATTAGTAATAGTAATAGTAATAATAATTATTATTATAATGATAATAGTAGGATAAATAAGCCGGTTCTGGCACAGGGGCTAATGGGCAAGATGGCCGCCGCGCGCAATCACTCTATGTTATTCTTATGGAGGTTTCATTCAGAGCTGGCACAGGGGCTATTGGGCAAAATGGCCGCCACGGCCTGAGACCGTGGATTACGTCACAGGGAGAGGTCGGCCGTGTAGTTGCCAAATGGAATATTTATTATTATTATTATTATTATTATTAGGTAATTGTTAATTGATCATGTATAATCAAGACCAGCCTTATATTGTCCACTTTTTGGTGTAGTGGCTAGCATTCTTGGAGGTCATTCCTGAGGTTCGAATCCCGGCTCTGCCAAGAAATTTAATTTCTGGTCTCATGAGTGGAACGGGGTACACTCAGCCTTGTGAGGCAAAACTGACAAGAGCTGGCTTTTGATTCATACCTCAACAATTCTGCCTAACCCAACTTCACCTAACCTAACCTAACCTAACCTAACCTAACCTATCCTAACCTAACTTCAAAGTCAAAGCAAATATAAAAGCAAATGTGAAAGCACACATAATAAACTAAGTTATAACCTAACCTGACTTCACCTAACCTAACCTCACCTAACCTGTCCTAACCTAACCTAACGTAACCTACCTAATTTAAAATTGCAAGCGAAAAAAATTTAGCAAAAAGTATGAGAAAAAAGTGAGAGCAAATGTAAGAGCACAAATAATAAACTTAGTTATAACCTAACCACACCTAACCTAACCTAACCTAACCTAACATAACCAAACTTCAAAGTGAGAGCAAAAATGTAAGAGCAAATGAGAGAGCACAAATAATAAACTTAGTTATAACCTAACCTAACCTAACCCACAGAAACCTCATTTAAAGATTTTAGATTTTATGTTTTAACATTTTAGATTTTTGATTTTTTTCATTTTACATTTTTTAGATTTTACATTTTACATTTTTGATTTTTTGTATTTTAGATGTTAGTTTTTTTTAGATTTTACATTTTAAATTTAAGATTTTTTGATTTTAGATTTTACTTTTTACATTTTCCGAAAAGAGTAAACTACTAGGTCACATACCTAACCTCACCAAACCTAACTTTGCCAAACCTAACTTAAGCTAATTCAAAGGCTAATGCACATACACAAAGTATATAAGGGTACAAGCAACTATCCTTATGCTAGTTTTATAGGTTACTGTACAATATGATAACTACCCCAACCGTTTTTTTTTTCATTTGTTGTTTACACATATGACAATTTTCCAATTCCCCATTTTCATTTTTTTAAATGTTAGTTTTAAGTTTTTCAATTTCATAACATGGAAACATGGATTTTGCATTATGTTGTTTACACATTTATCAATTTCACAATTTCCCATTTACAGTTCTTAAAATGTCAGTTTAAAGTTTTTCAATTTCATGATATAGAAACATGGATTTTCCAATTTGTTGTTTACACATTTGTCAATTTACCAAATTCCCATTTACAGTTTTTAAAATTTCAGTTTAATGGTTTTTTTTTATTTTGTCAATATGGAAACATGGATTTTCCAATTTGTGTTTTACATGTTCATTTTGCATTAGGAGTGGAGAGAGGTGAGTAGTAATAAAAAATGTACAAGCAGTTTCCATACGGTACAATATTTTTTTATTTAAATACATGTACACTATTTACACATAATACATTTTTATATATATTCCTTATTGTTATAAATTGTACACTTGTTTTTATTTTGTTTTCTATTTTATTTATTTTTGATTATGAATGCCATTTCTTATTTTGTTTTATTTTTATTTTTGTAGTGCTATTGTTTTATTTCCTAAATTGTTTTGTTTTATGTATTTGCTAGTTGCAGGCAGAAGATTTTGATATTCATAACTTAACTCTTTAAGCATGGTTAATGATTGAGTAATGACCATAGGCATGTGTACCTATACCATCAGCATCAATCACTCTTTTATCATCACCAGGACACAAAGCAATTTTGTTTAGTCTTATAGATGATATGTCATGTTGTTTAGAAGCGATAATGTTCATTGGTATTCTTTTTACATTGTTTTTCATGACACAATCCTTATAATCTTGAAAGCTTATACAATTTTTGACAACACCTCTGTTAATACCTTTAATCTTTTTGATTTCTTTACCATTTATGTCTAATGCATACATTTTAGCTCTAAGTCCAACAAATGCTTTTATAATTTGTCCACAAGCCTCGTCTTTAAATTTCCCCAACGTTTTCTTGTTTGATGTAGAGTAACATATGTGATTAGTAGGATAATCTGATGTGTCCAGGTGTTGTAGGAAATCCAACTTGTCTTGATATACATCTGGGGTGTTAACCAAATATATGAACGAGTCAGTATCCATATACATGAGTTTAATATTGTTCATGCCATAATAGGGTAGCAGGACATCATAGTGGTGGGAATACATGAGAGTTTTTGAAATATCCAGTATACACATTCCAATATATATAGGCTTATTGAATACAATGTTACGTTTAGACATGTGGAAAGCAGCTAGGTTAGGGCCATAAATTGTTCTGTCGATAAATGTCGGCTTTGCTATTAGCTTTTCTGCCTTTTTGCTGTCAGTCACAAGACGTATGTCTATTCTTTTACGGATATTTTCCATTGTTTTCCCAAAAATGGCATTGTTGAATAATTTGTACAGATTTTTCTCAAAATCATTTTTGGCTTGTTTTCGAAGGTTGTTATTAAAATCAACGTATGCCTTTAACCAAGGTCTTTGTTTAAACTTTAACACACGATGAATTTTTATCAATTTTATTCCATGATCTAAAGCCTGTTTTAATGCCATGTAGTGAACAACATATCGCCTTCGATTTCCAAGATGAGGAATTAGTTTTTTCAGAGACGAATCCTTAGGTTGTGTACACTCTGGTAGGAAAGGTAAATCGTTGTGTAGATCATGAAGGTCAGATGGGTAATCAACATCAACGTCTAGAATGTATCCCACAGGATCGTCTTTCTTTAGTTTTTCTAGATCAACAGTATCTGGAGAAACCCACTGAAATCCACCATAAGGAAGGGAGTGACACATAGCCCACCCGTATTGGTTGTTGGCATCATCATAGGTAATAAACTGCGATGGTTTCTCAGAATCATAGGTTTCCATGTATTTATTGTTAGCTTCAGCATACCGATGAGACACCTGGCATATGCCTCCACGTATTCCAGACTCGATTAAAAGAATCTGATCGTAATCCTGTAGCAATTCCAGTTCAATGCCTGTGTAAAGGAGCATTGCCTCGAAACTTAAACCAGGCGAAGTAAAAAAGTGTGCAGCATCCACTCGGTGTGTTTCTAGTGTTTTGTTTCTAAAGGTTTCAAAGCTGTCTGCAAGAAGGAGTACATCTGAAGTTAGGTAGAGGTCACTATATTCCCCTAGAGTTTTAATGTTGAACTGATTCCAGACACTTTTGGCATGTTCATAGTCTTCTTGACTAACATCTTCTTGACTTAATTTGTTAAAGAATGCCTCTTTTGGAGGTAAACACGTTTCACTTAACTTTTCCCATGAGTCAATGTAGTCATAACAAAATACCCCTTTACGAGTCATGAGCATTGCATTTTCTTTTCCAAAGTACTTGTCTGTTTCAGGGTATGATGTTAAGTTGGAAACTAAGTTTTCCAAACTACTCGGCATTAACCGAAACGTATCCACAAATCTAAGCTTAACATTTCCTACATATTTGGTAAAGGAAATGTACTTTTCTTTGGAGTTAGCGATAACATCCACTCTCTCAGTAGTACATCCCAATTGCTTTACAATGAAATTTGCGTCGTAGCCACTCATATTATGTAGAAACACAGGAACGGGGTTTCGTGTTTTACACCTCAAATTACAGTTATTGTGAGCACTTCCACGGTATTCCCCTGTAATATGGCAGTGGTCTCGAACTTTCCAGTCCTCTTTGGTGAATGGTTTTCGACACAAATAACAGGTTTCAGAACATTGGAACTCTGCTTCTTGAGCCTGAGTTAAGGCCTTTGGAACATTTAAGCTGTAAAGTCTATCAATTTCATTAGCTATTGAGATCAAACAGTCCATAAACTTTTCTGCAGCGTCAGGTCCACGATAAATAACAGGTTGGCTTGGAAGATTTGTCTTTATGTGTTCCACAGCGGGTGATGGTTTAACGTATATACCAAAGCTCATAGGAACATGACTCTGGTATGGCACTGTATAACTTGCTTCAGGATTGGGCAAACATGTTTGATAGGGTAAGAGTATACTTTCGAAATCTGCATAGATAACGTAAGGTATTCTTAGCATTTTTTCCACGTTTAAAAATTTGACAATGGGGTTTTTAATAGGCATTTCAACCCTAGCAATGTCATGCTGGACACACAAAGCTCTATGTTCTTTCAATTTTTCCATTCCTTGTTGTCCATATTGATTATCAAAGTGAGTAAAACACCGTTTACACGTATATATCTTATGTTCACGGCGGGTAATCTGATGTGCTACTAGTTTATCAAAATCTTTGATAAAGACGTAGTGGTTCTGGCCGGATGATGAACTTAGCAGAAGGAGGTCGCGATGGTCTTGCATCTCTTGATCCACAACCTTTAGAGGGAACAATTTGTTGTCTTGTTCCAATCCAAATACATTAATGGATATATCGTTGGCTTTTTCAAATTTGGGAATGTCAACTAGCGATGTAGGAAACGATATTACAGAAAAATCATACTTGTTGTCCAGGTCCTTGTATTTACTAATGCGATGAGCATTCTTTTTAACCAGTTTTGCTAAAATGGCATACATAAAACACTTTTCATCATTCAAATTTTCAGGATTAATGCAGGCTTTTCTTGCTTGTATAGCTGCTGGTAATGGAATATATGTGCTTCCACGCAAGGGATTGTACTTATTTATTTTCAATCGTACTCCTTCCACTGCTAACAAAGCCCAATTACTGCCTTTTAGCTCAGATTCCTCCATTTCCGTAGTTAACTTTGTAAATTGTGTTTCCAAGAAACTACTTAAGTCCGTTTCCAAAAATAGGGCCTGATTTCGTGTTTTAAAAGCACGATCTGTAATGTCATTGGTAGATGTATGAATGAATCTACATTCAGCCACAAGATTAACTTTTATCGACTTGTGCATTGCTAGTTCTTTCTGCATAGCTTGTATTATTTGCTGTTTGGACTCTTTAAGGTATGAATTTAAATCCTTGCACGTATCGCAACGAATGAAATAGGATTTAAGTCGACCTTCAAAAGATGTCTCATATTCAATAAGTCCATTTTTGTCAGGGACCAATGACAGTAGGTAATGTTTTGTAGGCTCTGCCTTTTGTCTTTTAGCTGCCGACACAACATTACAACATTCTTCATGACGACGTCCATTGTAGGCATTGTTGAATGTACTACCACAGGTCTTGCACTCATGAAATTCACCACACGATACTTCATGTCGCTTCCTATGATAGTCTCGAAGAAAAGTCTTTCCACACTCTTTACACATATAGCTAGGAATGGCTTCTTCCATTATGATTGTTGATTTCTGCAAACAGCTGCTTACTGCGTATCACAGGGCTAGAGGTTGGTCAGTGAGACGGTCTTTCACGATGTGAACACCGTGAGAGGTAGTAGTCAACTGGTGCTATTCTTGTGAAGGGTCCTCTAATATACCCCTAGTCTAGACCAACAGCTCTTTACAGCGTATGACAAGGCTGTATACTGGACAGTGAGACGGTCTTTCACGATGTGAACACTGTAACAAGTAGTAGTCAACTGATTATATACTTGCTAAGGGTTCTCTAATATACAATAGTCAAGACCAACAGCTACTTACTGAGTAGTACAAGGCTGTACAATAGTTGTTTTGACAGTCTTTCACGATGTGGTCACTGTGAATAATGGTAGTAGTCAACTGATGATATTCTTGATAAGGGTCCTCTAATATACCCCTGGTTAAGGGTAACAGCTGTTCACCGCTTATGACAAGGCTAAAGACTGGTTACTTCAACGGTCTTTCACAATGTTAACACTGTGACAGGTAGTAGTCAACTGAAAATATTCTTATGGCCTACTCAAGGTTATCAGGTACTTACTGCATATCAAAAGGCTGTACACTCATGTGTGTTAGGCACTCTTTTTTGCTAAGGACCCCAATATTCCCTACACAAGGCTATACATGTTAGTTCTAAACACTTAGTGGTTAATTGTATATTCAATTTTTGTACAAAGCTTATACAAGCACGTTTTATGAGGTAAAACTTTGTTAAATAACTGCATGCGACACGCAAAGTATGTTTCCGCTATCTAGCGGTGACTATGAGTACTACTTGAACGACCAGCATGCTACCTAGCGCTCCATTTCAACACTCGCTCACTGAACGATCAGCATGCTATCTAGCGGTCGATAGCAATACTCCTCAACTACCAGCCTGCTATCTATCGGTCAATATGACAACTCACTCAACTACCGACATGCTACATGGCTCTTTTGGTCAGTTTTTTGTTGGCTTTTTTTGGTCAGTTTTTGTTGGCTTTTTTGTTGGCCTTTGTTGGCTTTTGTTGGCTTTTGTTGGCTTTTTTGTTGGCTTTTGTTGGCTGTTGTTGGCTTTTGTTGGCTTTTGTTGGCTTTTGTATTAGCTCTTTCATATTTGCTCTTGCTTGTGGGGGCTTATTATTTGGTCTTGGAAAGTATGTCAGTCCTTTTTTTATGGCTGCAAAATGCTTACAGCCATGTTTGTAAGCAGCAACAACAACAACAACAACACACAAAATTCAAAAAAAATCCAAAGTACTCTAAGGTTTATCAATGACTCTCAACTCTTACACTTACCTCTATCCCATGCCTAGTCAAAAAAGTAGTGTATTTTTCAAATTTTTCAAAAAAATATTTGGAAAGTAGGCTATATCATTAAACTAAAAATCCTGAAAAGACATATGTTAACTCCAACACCTACCTCTATACCACTCTCAGTCCAAAAATAATGTATTTTTCAAATTTTCCAAAACATATTTCCGAAAATGGGTTATATTTCCGAAATTAAAAAGTTAACAAAACATGTTTGTTTGACATAAATGAATGGCCTTTGCCTCCTCTACCACTGTACCAAGTCCCAGGTCTCCAGGACAAAAAAAAAAAATTTTTAAAAAGCGTTTTATTTCCAAAATTAGGAATTTTACAAACACATTTGTCTGACGTAAATCAATGGTCATTACCCCCTCTATCCCCACACTAAGTCTCATGTCTTTAGAACAACAAAAATAAAATTTTGAAAATGGACTTATATTTCCAAAATTAGGAATTTTACAAAAACGTTTGTCTGACGTAAATCAGTGGTCATTACCCCCTCTACCCCCCACACTAAGTCTCATGTCTCTAGAACAACAAAAATAAAATTTTGAAAATGGGCTTATATTTCCAAAATTAGGAATTTTACAAAAACGTTTGTCTGAAGTAAATCAATGGTCATTACCCCCCTCCACCCCCACACTAAGTCTCATGTCTCTAGAACAACAAAAATAAAATTTTGAAAATGGGCTTATATTTCCAAAATTAGGAATTTTACAAAACCGTTTGTCTGACGTAAATCAGTGGTCTTTACCCCTTCTATCCCCATACCAAGTCTCAGGTCTCTAGGTCAACAAAAATAAAATTTTGAAAATGGGCTATATTTCCAAAATTAGGAATTCTACAAAAAAGTTTGTCTAACGTAAATCAATTGTCTTTACCCCCTCTATTCCCATACCAAGTCTCAGGTCTCTAGGTCAACAAAAATAAAATTTTGAAAAAATGGTCACTATTTTGGAAACTAGGAATTCTACGAAAAAGTTTGTTTAACATAAATGAAAGGTCTCTATCCCCTCTACCTGTAAACCAAGTCCCAGGTCTGTAGGACAAAAATGAAAAAAGTTCAACTGGGAAAGTAGGCGATTTTTCATAAAACCAAACATTCTAAAAAGTGTTCTATGGGTATAAAAGAATGGTCTCTATGTCCTTTATTTTTATAATAAAACTTTTTTATTTTTTGAGTTTTTTTGAAAAAGTTCAATTTTGAAATTTTTATATTTTGGAAACTAACAAGTTTACAAAAATGTTTGTTTGACATAAATAAATGGCCCTGACCCCCTCTACCAACAAAATAAATTTCAAGTCTCTAGGACTAAAACTGTACAGTAGTGGAGTAGTGGCGCTTCTAACGCACTCCAAAACCCTCCTTGCCCCACTACTAAGCCTCAGGCATGTAAAATGGGTGGGTTAGAAGCACCACTACTCCACTACTGTACAGTTTTAGTCCTAGAGACTTGAAATTTATTTTGTTGGTAGAGGGGGTCAGGGCCATTTATTTATGTCAAACAAACATTTTTGTAAACTTGTTAGTTTCCAAAATATAAAAATTTCAAAATTGAACTTTTTCAAAAAAACTCAAAAAATAAAAAAGTTTTATTATAAAAATAAAGGACATAGAGACCATTCTTTTATACCCATAGAACACTTTTTAGAATGTTTGGTTTTATGAAAAATCGCCTACTTTCCCAGTTGAACTTTTTTCATTTTTGTCCTACAGACCTGGGACTTGGTTTACAGGTAGAGGGGATAGAGACCTTTCATTTATGTTAAACAAACTTTTTCGTAGAATTCCTAGTTTCCAAAATAGTGACCATTTTTTCAAAATTTTATTTTTGTTGACCTAGAGACCTGAGACTTGGTATGGGAATAGAGGGGGTAAAGACAATTGATTTACGTTAGACAAACTTTTTTGTAGAATTCCTAATTTTGGAAATATAGCCCATTTTCAAAATTTTATTTTTGTTGACCTAGAGACCTGAGACTTGGTATGGGGATAGAAGGGGTAAAGACCACTGATTTACGTCAGACAAACGGTTTTGTAAAATTCCTAATTTTGGAAATATAAGCCCATTTTCAAAATTTTATTTTTGTTGTTCTAGAGACATGAGACTTAGTGTGGGGGTGGAGGGGGTAATGACCATTGATTTACTTCAGACAAACGTTTTTGTAAAATTCCTAATTTTGGAAATATAAGCCCATTTTCAAAATTTTATTTTTGTTGTTCTAGAGACATGAGACTTAGTGTGGGGGGTAGAGGGGGTAATGACCACTGATTTACGTCAGACAAACGTTTTTGTAAAATTCCTAATTTTGGAAATATAAGTCCATTTTCAAAATTTTATTTTTGTTGTTCTAAAGACATGAGACTTAGTGTGGGGATAGAGGGGGTAATGACCATTGATTTACGTCAGACAAATGTGTTTGTAAAATTCCTAATTTTGGAAATAAAACGCTTTTTAAAAATTTTATTTTTTTGTCCTGGAGACCTGGGACTTGGTATAGTGGTAGAGGGGACAAAGGCCATTCATTTATGTCAAACAAACGTTTTTGTTAACTTTTTAATTTTGGAAATATAACCCATTTTGGAAATATGTTTTGGAAAATTTGAAAAATACACCATTTTTGGACTGAGAGTGGTATAGAGGTAGGTGTTGGAGTTAACATATGCCTTTTCAGGATTTTTAGATTAATGATATAGCCAACTTTCCAAATATTTTTGAAAAATTTGAAAAATACACTAATTTTTGACTATGCATGGGATAGAGGTAAGTGTAAGAGTTGAGAGTCATTGATAAACCTTAGAGTACTTTGGATTTTTTTTGGAATTTTGTGTGTTGCTGTTGTTGTTGTTGCTGCTTACAAACATGGCTGTAAGCATTTTGCAGCCATAAAAAAAGGACTGACATACTTTCCAAGACCAAATAATAAGCCCCCACAAGCAAGAGCAAATATGAAAGCCAACAAAAGCCAACAAAAAAGCCTACAAAAGCCAACAAAAGCCAACAAAAGCCAATAAAAGCCAACATAAGCCAACAGAAACTGACCAAAAAAAAGCCAACAAAAAACTGACCAAAAAAGCCATGTAGCATGTTGGTAGTTGAGTGAGTTGTCATATTGACCGATAGATAGCAGGCTGGTAGTTGAGG
Source organism: Meconema thalassinum (assembly GCA_946902985.2). Lineage (NCBI taxonomy): Eukaryota > Metazoa > Arthropoda > Insecta > Orthoptera > Tettigoniidae > Meconema > Meconema thalassinum. Next base: position 232,594,484 of record OX336389.2, on the reverse strand, counting down.
AGTATTGCTATCGACCGCTAGATAGCATGCTGGTCGTTCAGTGAGCGAGTGTTGAAATGGAGCGCTAGGTAGCATGCTGGTCGTTCAAGTAGTTCTCATAGTCACTGCTAGATAGCGGCAACATACTTTGTGTGTCGCATGCAGCTATTTAACAAAGTTTTACCTCATAAAAACGTGCTTGTATAAGCTTTGTACAAAAATTGAATATACAATTAATCACTAAGTGTTTAGAACTAACATGTATAGCCTTGTGTAGGGAATATTGGGGTCCTTAGCAAGAAAGAGTGCCTAACACACATGAGTGTACAGCCTTTTGATATGCAGTAAGTACCTGATAACCTTGAGTAGGCCATAAGAATATTTTCAGTTGACTACTACCTGTCACAGTGTTTACATTGTGAAAGACCGTTGAAGCAACCAGTCTTTAGCTTTGTCATAAGCAGTGAACAGCTGTTACCCTTAACCAGGGGTACATTAGAGGACCCTTATCAAGAATATCATCAGTTGACTACTACCATTCACAGTGACCACATCGTGAAAGACTGTCAAAACAACTATTGTACAGCCTTGTACTACACAGTAAGTAGCTGTTGGTCTTGACTATTGTATATTAGAGAACCCTTAGCAAGTATATAATCAGTTGACTACTACTTGTTACAGTGTTCACATCGTGAAAGACCGTCTCACTGTCCAGTCTACAGCCTTGTCATACGCTGTAAAGAGCTGTTGGTCTAGACTAGGGGTATATTAGTGGACCCTTCACAAGAATATCACCAGTTGACTACTACCTCTCACGGTGTTCACATCGTGAAAGACCGTCTCACCGACCAACCTCTAGTCTTGTGATACGCAGTAAGCAGCTGTTTGCAGAAATCAACATTCGTGATGGGTATCGTGTGGTGAATTTCATGAGTGCAAGACCTGTGGTAGTACATTCAACAATGCCTACAATGGACGTCGTCATGAAGAATGTTGTAATGTTGTGTCGGCAGCTAAAAGACAAAAAGCAGAGCCTACAAAACATTACCTACTGTCATTGGTCCCTGACAAAAATGGACTTATTGAATATGAGACATCTTTTGGAGGTCGACTTAAATCCTATTTCATTCGTTGCGATACGTGCAAGGATTTAAATTCATACCTTAAAGAGTCCAAACAGCAAATAATACAAGCTATGCAGAAAGAACTAGCAATGCACAAGTCGATAAAAGTTAATCTTGTGGCTGAATGTAGATTCATTCATACATCTACCAATGAAATTACAGATCGTGCATTTAAAACACGAAATCAGGCCCTATTTTTGGAAACGGACTTAAGTAGTTTCTTGGAAACACAATTTACAAAGTTAACTACGGAAATGGAGGAATCTGAGCTAAAAGGCAGTAATTGGGCTTTGTTAGCAGTGGAAGGAGTACGATTGAAAATAAATAAGTACAATCCCTTGCGTGGAAGCACATATATTCCATTACCAGCAGCTATACAAGCAAGAAAAGCCTGCATTAATCCTGAAAATTTGAATGATGAAAAGTGTTTTATGTATGCCATTTTAGCAAAACTGGTTAAAAAGAATGCTCATCGCATTAGTAAATACAAGGACCTGGACAACAAGTATGATTTTTCTGTAATATCGTTTCCTACATCGCTAGTTGACATTCTCAAATTTGAAAAAGCCAACGATATATCCATTAATGTATTTGGATTGGAACAAGACAACAAATTGTTCCCTCTAAAGGTTGTGGATCAAGAGATGCAAGACCATCGCGACCTCCTTCTGCTAAGTTCATCATCCGGCCAGAACCACTACGTCTTTATCAAAGATTTTGATAAACTAGTAGCACATCAGATTACCCGCCGTGAACATAAGATATATACGTGTAAACGGTGTTTTACTCACTTTGATAATCAATATGGACAACAAGGAATGCAAAAATTGAAAGAACATAGAGCTTTGTGTGTCCAGCATGACATTGCTAGGGTTGAAATGCCTATTAAAAACCCCATTGTCAAATTTTTAAACGTGGAAAAAATGCTAAGAATACCTTACGTTATCTATGCAGATTTCGAAAGTATACTCTTACCCTATCAAACATGTTTGCCCAATCCTGAAGCAAGTTATACAGTGCCATACCAGAGTCATGTTCCTATGAGCTTTGGTATATACGTTAAACCATCACCCGCTGTGGAACACATAAAGACAAATCTTCCAAGCCAACCTGTTATTTATCGTGGACCTGACGCTGCAGAAAAGTTTATGGACTGTTTGATCTCAATAGCTAATGAAATTGATAGACTTTACAGCTTAAATGTTCCAAAGGCCTTAACTCAGGCTCAAGAAGCAGAGTTCCAATGTTCTGAAACCTGTTATTTGTGTCGAAAACCATTCACCAAAGAGGACTGGAAAGTTCGAGACCACTGCCATATTACAGGGGAATACCGTGGAAGTGCTCACAATAACTGTAATTTGAGGTGTAAAACACGAAACCCCGTTCCTGTGTTTCTACATAATATGAGTGGCTACGACGCAAATTTCATTGTAAAGCAATTGGGATGTACTACTGAGAGAGTGGATGTTATCGCTAACTCCAAAGAAAAGTACATTTCCTTTACCAAATATGTAGGAAATGTTAAGCTTAGATTTGTGGATACGTTTCGGTTAATGCCGAGTAGTTTGGAAAACTTAGTTTCCAACTTAACATCATACCCTGAAACAGACAAGTACTTTGGAAAAGAAAATGCAATGCTCATGACTCGTAAAGGGGTATTTTGTTATGACTACATTGACTCATGGGAAAAGTTAAGTGAAACGTGTTTACCTCCAAAAGAGGCATTCTTTAACAAATTAAGTCAAGAAGATGTTAGTCAAGAAGACTATGAACATGCCAAAAGTGTCTGGAATCAGTTCAACATTAAAACTCTAGGGGAATATAGTGACCTCTACCTAACTTCAGATGTACTCCTTCTTGCAGACAGCTTTGAAACCTTTAGAAACAAAACACTAGAAACACACCGAGTGGATGCTGCACACTTTTTTACTTCGCCTGGTTTAAGTTTCGAGGCAATGCTCCTTTACACAGGCATTGAACTGGAATTGCTACAGGATTACGATCAGATTCTTTTAATCGAGTCTGGAATACGTGGAGGCATATGCCAGGTGTCTCATCGGTATGCTGAAGCTAACAATAAATACATGGAAACCTATGATTCTGAGAAACCATCGCAGTTTATTACCTATGATGATGCCAACAACCAATACGGGTGGGCTATGTGTCACTCCCTTCCTTATGGTGGATTTCAGTGGGTTTCTCCAGATACTGTTGATCTAGAAAAACTAAGAAAGACGATCCTGTGGGATACATTCTAGACGTTGATGTTGATTACCCATCTGACCTTCATGATCTACACAACGATTTACCTTTCCTACCAGAGTGTACACAACCTAAGGATTCGTCTCTGAAAAAACTAATTCCTCATCTTGGAAATCGAAGGCGATATGTTGTTCACTACATGGCATTAAAACAGGCTTTAGATCATGGAATAAAATTGATAAAAATTCATCGTGTGTTAAAGTTTAAACAAAGACCTTGGTTAAAGGCATACGTTGATTTTAATAACAACCTTCGAAAACAAGCCAAAAATGATTTTGAGAAAAATCTGTACAAATTATTCAACAATGCCATTTTTGGGAAAACAATGGAAAATATCCGTAAAAGAATAGACATACGTCTTGTGACTGACAGCAAAAAGGCAGAAAAGCTAATAGCAAAGCCGACATTTATCGACAGAACAATTTATGGCCCTAACCTAGCTGCTTTCCACATGTCTAAACGTAACATTGTATTCAATAAGCCTATATATATTGGAATGTGTATACTGGATATTTCAAAAACTCTCATGTATTCCCACCACTATGATGTCCTGCTACCCTATTATGGCATGAACAATCTTAAACTCATGTATATGGATACTGACTCGTTCATATATTTGGTTAACACCCCAGATGTATATCAAGACAAGTTGGATTTCCTACAACACCTGGACACATCAGATTATCCTACTAATCACATATGTTACTCTACATCAAACAAGAAAACGTTGGGGAAATTTAAAGACGAGGCTTGTGGACAAATTATAAAAGCATTTGTTGGACTTAGAGCTAAAATGTACGCATTAGACATAAATGGTAAAGAAATCAAAAAAGATTAAAGGTATTAACAGAGGTGTTGTCAAAAATTGTATAAGCTTTCAAGATTATAAGGATTGTGTCATGAAAAACAATGTAAAAAGAATACCAATGAACATTATCGCTTCTAAACAACATGACATATCATCTATAAGACTAAACAAAATTGCTTTGTGTCCTGGTGATGATAAAAGAGTGATTGATGCTGATGGTATAGGTACACATGCCTATGGTCATTACTCAATCATTAACCATGCTTAAAGAGTTAAGTTATGAATATCAAAATCTTCTGCCTGCAACTAGCAAATACATAAAACAAAACAATTTAGGAAATAAAACAATAGCACTACAAAAATAAAAATAAAACAAAATAAGAAATGGCATTCATAATCAAAAATAAATAAAATAGAAAACAAAATAAAAACAAGTGTACAATTTATAACAATAAGGAATATATATAAAAATGTATTATGTTTAAATAGTGTACATGTATTTAAATAAAAAAATATTGTACCGTATGGAAACTGCTTGTACATTTTTTATTACTACTCACCTCTCTCCACTCCTAATGCAAAATGAACATGTAAAACACAAATTGGAAAATCCATGTTTCCATATTGACAAAATAAAAAAAAAACATTAAACTGAAATTTTAAAAACTGTAAATGGGAATTTGGTAAATTGACAAATGTGTAAACAACAAATTGGAAAATCCATGTTTCTATATCATGAAATTGAAAAACTTTAAACTGACATTTTAAGAACTGTAAATGGGAAATTGTGAAATTGATAAATGTGTAAACAACATAATGCAAAATCCATGTTTCCATGTTATGAAATTGAAAAACTTAAAACTAACATTTAAAAAAATGAAAATGGGGAATTGGAAAATTGTCATATGTGTAAACAACAAATGAAAAAAAAAACGGTTGGGGTAGTTATCATATTGTACAGTAACCTATAAAACTAGCATAAGGATAGTTGCTTGTACCCTTATATACTTTGTGTATGTGCATTAGCCTTTGAATTAGCTTAAGTTAGGTTTGGCAAAGTTAGGTTTGGTGAGGTTAGGTATGTGACCTAGTAGTTTACTCTTTTCGGAAAATGTAAAAAGTAAAATCTAAAATCAAAAAATCTTAAATTTAAAATGTAAAATCTAAAAAAAACTAACATCTAAAATACAAAAAAATCAAAAATGTAAAATGTAAAATCTAAAAAATGTAAAATGAAAAAATCAAAAATCTAAAATGTTAAAACATAAAATCTAAAATCTTTAAATGAGGTTTCTGTGGGTTAGGTTAGGTTAGGTTATAACTAAGTTTATTATTTGTGCTCTCTCATTTGCTCTTACATTTTTGCTCTCACTTTGAAGTTTGGTTATGTTAGGTTAGGTTAGGTTAGGTTAGGTGTGGTTAGGTTATAACTAAGTTTATTATTTGTGCTCTTACATTTGCTCTCACTTTTTTCTCATACTTTTTGCTAAATTTTTTTCGCTTGCAATTTTAAATTAGGTAGGTTACGTTAGGTTAGGTTAGGACAGGTTAGGTGAGGTTAGGTTAGGTGAAGTCAGGTTAGGTTATAACTTAGTTTATTATGTGTGCTTTCACATTTGCTTTTATATTTGCTTTGACTTTGAAGTTAGGTTAGGATAGGTTAGGTTAGGTTAGGTTAGGTTAGGTTAGGTGAAGTTGGGTTAGGCAGAATTGTTGAGGTATGAATCAAAAGCCAGCTCTTGTCAGTTTTGCCTCACAAGGCTGAGTGTACCCCGTTCCACTCATGAGACCAGAAATTAAATTTCTTGGCAGAGCCGGGATTCGAACCTCAGGAATGACCTCCAAGAATGCTAGCCACTACACCAAAAAGTGGACAATATAAGGCTGGTCTTGATTATACATGATCAATTAACAATTACCTAATAATAATAATAATAATAATAATAAATATTCCATTTGGCAACTACACGGCCGACCTCTCCCTGTGACGTAATCCACGGTCTCAGGCCGTGGCGGCCATTTTGCCCAATAGCCCCTGTGCCAGCTCTGAATGAAACCTCCATAAGAATAACATAGAGTGATTGCGCGCGGCGGCCATCTTGCCCATTAGCCCCTGTGCCAGAACCGGCTTATTTATCCTACTGATAATAATAATAACAGTATGTCTACCCGTTATTATTCCCGTTTCAACGGGGAAAACCATTTCAAGTACGGCTGACTGAGTCCACAGATAGCTTTGCCACATGGCCTAGCGCTGCGCGTTAGGGAGCGTGGCTACTGCTGTCGGTAATAATAATAATAATAATAACAATAATAATAATCGTAATAAAAATGATGTTAATAATAATGATTAATATTATTAATATTATTGTACAAGGCTACAGTCATTGGTAGTTACGGTCACTAAGGTCTACACTAGGCCATGGGCCCAAACTATTTGCAAACTCGGCAGACGATTTGTCATCGAACCCTAACATCAGTTGCCCTTGAAATGGTTTTACGTGCTTTCCCATTTTTATCTTTAGACAAATGCCTAGACGGTACCACCTACTACAGTAGAGGGAGGTGTTTGAACACCACACCCAAAACAGTTGAACCTGGAGTACTAAAATTATGTGAACTTGCAACCATAGTGTATGTACATATTTATTGTGAAGGGTATTATAAAATCATATCCCCATTTTGATCCATCCATGTAAAATACGTCAACCCAGGCTTTCAAATAGTAAATTAATAACCCCCCACCCCATCAATATATTTCTAGAGTTAGCGCAGCGAGCTGACACGTCACAATAGACACCGCTAAAGGGAAACTTGGACCGCCATGAATAGCTTTACAAGAAGACCCAAGGGGCAGCAACAAATAGCCAGGAGGATAATTCTAAAATATGTCGGAACAATAGACTCCACATCTTTTAGAATAAATTACTTTGTGACTAGGAGCCTTCAGAACTTTTTAAGGAAGATACCGCTACATGACACAAATAAAGAAGTGTGTCACTGGTAGAGACCTTCACCCAAAAAATAGCCATTTGGTGCTGGATAAAGGAATTACTTCAGCCAATGGGGAAGAAGCATTACATCAGGAACAATACCAAACATTGAAGTTGGCAGATCCGCTACTGCTGGTGGGAGTTATAATTGCCATATATAAGACGGGGCAGAGGAGTATTCAGACATTCACTTGTTCAGATTCAACACTAGAGATTCAACACTCAAAATTCAATAATCAATCATCTTGATTGATTCATAAAGTATTAACTAGTCAATTCAGTGGAGACTCAGATAGGATATTTCCAGCATTGCACTGAATATCATAGTAGGGTGAAACACTTCTATTTCACTCAGCTAGGCGACAGCATCTGTTCAATCAGTGATCAGATAGCTTTGCTAGGTATGATTGGTACTTGGAACGATGAAAGACCACCCGAGATGTCAACTTCAGGAATGAGATAGCAACGCCAACATCGCCCATGATGATCTACAAGCCGGTAAGCTCATGTACATTTGTCAGTTGCAAGTCGGACTTGGTTTCTGTTAACTTCACTGATTTAAACCAAGAACCTCCCTTTTATTTTAAATTTCTCTGTTTGAAAGGTCGCAAGACGTCACTCAACTCATCCTGTGTTTAATACATTCTTTTTAACTATCTATGACTTTCAGTCAATATTTCCCCAACGCTATACTTCCCAGATGTCAATATAGTAGAATAAGGTGTTTTGCAGCTAGCCTCTGTTGCCCCTCCCCCGAAATTAAAGAGTCTCATTTTAATAGCATCTCACATTCGTCTGTTGGAGATTGGTGCCCTATTAACCGAGCTATATACTGTACTCTTTCACAATCACTAGGTTCGGCACGTTACAACTTAGCACCCGACAGTGGGACGAGATTGTTAACCACCCAGAAGCGTTACAACATGACGCCCAACAGTGGGCTAAGTTTCCTATACCACTTAAAACGTTATAACGGCACCACCTACTACAGTAGACCACAACCGCTACCTTTCAACTGCTTGTCCAGTTTCATTTACTCGTATTTCATCTCTCACCCACTCCTCTCAAGCGGTTGGCGTCAGTATGGGCATCCAGCCATTAGAAAAACGCCGCCTAATAGAAATCAATCGCTTGTCATCCCCAACCCCACGGTAATGGGAATAAGTTAACGCCGTCTAATAGAAATCAATCGTAATGGGAATACTTTAACGCCGTCTAATAGAAATCAATCGCTTGTCATCCCCAACCCCACTGTAATGGGAATACTTTAACGCCGTCTAATAGAAATCAATCGCTTGTCATCCCCAACCCCACTGTAATGGGAATAAGTTTACGCCGTCTAATAGAAATCAATCGCTTGTCATCCCCAACCCCACGGTAATGGGAATAAGTTTACGCCGTCTAATAGAAATCAATCGTAATGGGAATACTTTAACGCCGTCTAATAGAAATCAATCGCTTGTCATCCCCAACCCCACTGTAATGGGAATACGTGAACGCCGTCTAATAGAAATCAATCGCTTGTCATCCCCAACCCCACGGTAATGGGAATAAGTTTACGCCGTCTAATAGAAATCAATCGTAATGGGAATACTTTAACGCCGTCTAATAGAAATCAATCGCTTGTCATCCCCAACCCCACGGTAATGGGAATAAGTTTACGCCGTCTAATAGAAATCAATCGCTTGTCATCCCCAACCCCACTGTAATGGGAATAAGTTTACGCCGTCTAATAGAAATCAATCGTAATGGGAATACTTTAACGCCGTCTAATAGAAATCAATCGCTTGTCATCCCCAACCCCACGGTAATGGGAATAAGTTTACGCCGTCTAATAGAAATCAATCGTAATGGGAATACTTTAACGCCGTCTAATAGAAATCAATCGCTTGTCATCCCCAACCCCACTGTAATGGGAATACGTGAACGCCGTCTAATAGAAATCAATCGCTTGTCATCCCCAACCCCACGGTAATGGGAATAAGTTTACGCCGTCTAATAGAAATCAATCGCTTGTCATCCCCAACCCCACGGTAATGGGAATAAGTTAACGCCGTCTAATAGAAATCAATCGTAATGGGAATACTTTAACGCCGTCTAATAGAAATCAATCGCTTGTCATCCCCAACCCCACTGTAATGGGAATAAGTTTACGCCGTCTAATAGAAATCAATCGCTTGTCATCCCCAACCCCACGGTAATGGGAATAAGTTTACGCCGTCTAATAGAAATCAATCGCTTGTCATCCCCAACCCCACGGTAATGGGAATAAGTTAACGCCGTCTAATAGAAATCAATCGCTTGTCATCCCCAACCCCACGGTAATGGGAATAAGTTTACGCCGTCTAATAGAAATCAATCGCTTGTCATCCCCAACCCTACTGTAATGGGAATAATAAGTTTTTTATGGTTTCAATTGAAAGAAACGCCTAATAATGTCTTCCTTTTTACCAAACCTAAATGTCATTAAATCCTGCCAGAGCTAATTCTACAATAATTAACATGTACATTCCATTCAGCGAACTGTTTTTCGGCTTTGGTAACACGTGAGACATCAATATCGGATCTCTGCTAATAAACGAAGAGAGCGGGACCATTGGCCTCTTAAAAGGACAATGCCTCTGCGCGGAGCTGTGGATGTAGACCCCTTGCCCAGATCTACAGGTTGGAGCTGGTTGTCAAGGCAACATTGAACGCCACAGCCATCCCCCTCCCACACGGCGTGGCGTCTTCTCCAGAGTCGCCAAAAGGTGTGCAATTCCACAAAAAGCGTGTAATTTAGCGTTTGAACGCACTGTTTTAAGATCGTATTATTTTATTTTATTTTGTACTGTACTGATTTGTACTAGCAAAGTAGCATACGTTATGCAATACAGTGTTTGCTTAAGAGCAGACCAGATGAGAGGCAGGGGCATGCGGGGCTGTAGCCCCGGGGCTCGTATTCGCTGAGGGGCCCGAAGTGGTAAAAGGACTCAGAGTGGACAACTTTATTTAATTTAACGTCTAAACTATTATGACATTTTCTGACATGACTCTGTTCGATGTAAATACAGCCATTGAATAGTATCAAAGAGAATATATAATTAATTTTATAAACGACCAGTGTTTTTCGATTTTCTCCCGGAGTGATGGCAAAGTTGCCCATTGTATTTATAACGTGCTTAAGTTCAATAGCTCTTTGTGGAGCATTCATTTTCTAGTCCAATCTGAGAAAAAATTGACTGGTTAATTTTTACGTTTCTGAAAGGAGTAACTTATGTCTTATTCTTGTGGTGCCTGAACACCTTCAAATACAACGAAAATGGAATTTTAATGCACTGTAATCAAAATCTTGAAGTGAAAGAACAAGCAATGAGAGAGAGCGAGAAAATGAGAGTGGCTGAATAACACAATTTTTTTTGGAGGGGGTTAAAAATTTGGAACCTTAATATCGTAATTCCAAAATTATGTCACAGGTTGATTAAAAATGGAGGGGCCCGGAAGACCCTGCCCTAGGCGCCCGTGATCGCACTCTACGCCCCTGCTTAAGGGGCCGTCCACATATTACGTAATCACAAAGACAGGAGTTCGAAGCTTATGAATATGTTGATGACGTGCGGGTAGGAGAGGGGCGGGGGGAATGATTACGTAATCACTTATCACATAACAAACAAAAACAGCTCATTATACGCTCTACGCGGCTTTATAGCCACGCTGACGGAAGGCGTGAACGAAGACACCGCGAGGTGGGACGTAGGGGTATTCCCCTGACCAGAGCTAATTTTGTTTTACTTGTAAATTTATCAGACGCCTTACCTTGTTCAAATAATACTTCTATTCAGATCACAAACAGGCTCAAAAAATAGTTTTGATGAAAAATAAAGTATGACTTTCATGAATTATTATTTCTTGTGCAACGTTATATATATATTTTTACAGTAATTGATGTCCCCGAGTCTCTGCCATTGTGTTTCTTGTATCATTTATTTATATGGATAAATTGTGACGAAATCAAGTATTGCTTTGTGATGACGTAATACAGGGGCGGGGAAGGGGTTGGGTTGATGCGACGCGTGATTACATGGGGGTAGGTGTAAGAAATCAACCAAAGTGATAACGTTATAAGTGGACGCCCCTTTAGGAGTGAAGAAGAAAGCAGTGCATATATTATTACCTATATATTTAAAAGAGTAAGCTGATTTTTTTTACCGCGAGATTGACAGAACGGCTGAACCGATTGACTTCGTAATGCACTCTGACCAAAGCCCTTGGCCCGTATATTTGCAATGAGTCCTTAAAATAAACAAATATGTTACCATATATTTTTAAATTTATAAACAAAAATGCAAAATTATTGGCCCTAGCGCATGCGCAAAATCAGCCTGGTTAATGACAGACATGGTGGAAATCCACCGCGTTTTAATGTAATACACTAGTTATTTATAAGAATTATAAAGGAGGGGAAGATTCAGGAGCGGATCTAGGGGAGGGCGAGGAGGGCGACCACCCTGGGCCCCGCGCCATGGATTTTTTAAATTTAATTTATTAATTAATTATACTTTTCAAACTAATTTATAATTTATATTCCTTTTTTTTCAGTGCAGCTATGACCTCCCGTGACCGTTTAGCAAGTTTAGATTTCAGTGAAATGATAGAAGACTTCAGCCGGGAAAACAGTCACAAAGTAGTATTTTAATATTTAATAGTTTACATAATCTTCTTCAAGGGGGCTTAAAGGTTTCTTTCATATTATTAAAAAGATGTACTGTAGTGTATTCAAAATATTGTAACTATTCTTTATTTTATTATTATTACCAAACTATTTTCCATTTTATTTGATATTTTTTATTTCCTATTGTTATGGGCCCCACCTTATCATATCGCCCAGGGCCCCACAAGGCCTGGATCCGCCACTGGGAAGATTCATTAATTGTTGATAACTTTCACAAGGCATACTATTGAAAATATATCTTATTTAGGATTCACATACCTTTCTGGGAGTCATTAGAAGTTGAAGTTGATTTCAATTTGAAGTGTCACTGCTGCACCGGAAGTACTTCTTTTATTACGACAATATATCATTTTCATACCATATGTTACCTCTTGGGGAAGCCTCCGTGGCTTAGGCGGCAGAACGCTGGTCTCCCATAGCTGGGTCCGTGGTTGAAATCCCGGTCACTCGATGTGAGATTTGTGCCAGCAGTATGTTGTAATGTCGAGAGTTCAATCTTTTGATGCCCTTAAAGTTGCAATAGTGCCAAAAAGTAATCGTAGAGAGAATGTAACTTATATAGGAAACTTCTTCAGTAAATATTTTGTTCATTGTCCGTCATGTTTTGACGGGTTTCAACTAGTTATTAATTAGTTAATTAACCCCCGTGCATTGGCCCATGTGAATCCTTGGACGACTCCTGTCCATCTTATATAGCCTGCAAGTCGAGAGGGACGTTTGATCAGCGCTGTAGTTGGCAAGTTGCAGTTTGTTGAGGTGCTTCGGGGGCTAAAAATCACATGAAATGTACGAACAATTGAAGAAAGTCCAACTTTATTATTCATAAAATTTATATTTTGTACCTGATTATGATCTAAATAGAAGTATTCTTTGAACAAAGTAACGCTCCGTTGACAGAGCCGGGAATCGAACCCGGATCTCCGGGGTGACCACCAAGAACGCTAGCCACTCCACCACGAGATGGTCTTCGATATGTTTATATGACAATATATTTTATACATTATTCTGTCATATCACACTTTAATGGGTTCCTAAACGGATTATATCACCTGTTGAAATCGTTGGGAAAGTAGGGCATCCAATATAAGAAAGGATAAAGGACGTTAAGTCACTTTTAAATAAGTTAAACATTACTGTGCTGGATCCTGCGATTAGCAGGTGCAAACAATGAACCAGTAGATGGCTCTTCGTCAGAATGTCACACTGAATTGCCTTCATGTAAGCAACATTAATTAAAAATAATAAAAAATCGTATTTTAATATGTTTCGGACTTCAATTTTCCTCACTAAAATCATCCTTAAATATATTTTAACCTCCCAAGTGTCTTAACTCCACATCAAGTGGTCCTATTACTACAATATGTAATGTTGAGGGAATTTTGTAGATCAGTGCCAATGTTATTAAGTGAGTAATAAATCTTAATAACTCATATTGATAACTGCATTTAAAATCGTTTATCTGAAAATTAATTGTTGTTGTTGTTGTTGTTGTTGTTGTTGTTGTTGTTGTTGTTGTTGTTTCAGTTCAGGGGCTTGGACATCGTGGTCATTTATCCCCGTGTACTAGAGGGTATACATACATAGCATTTGTCTGATGGCCTGTGCTATTGCGGAGTCTGCAGTAGTTTGTGTATTAGTTTTCAGGCGAGGATTGGGAAGGAGCCAGCCGTGGCTTTAAGTTTAGAACCATCCCGGCATCTGCCTAGACTGGAAGTGTAAAACCACGGAAAACCACCTCCAGTATGTCTGAGATGGGAATCGAACCCACCTCTTCTTAGTTTTGCCTCACGAGGCTGAGTGTAACCCGTTCCAGCCCTCAGTGTGATATCCCTATGAATGATGGTAGTGACATATTTTGTATGGTACTCCTCTCTCATTAAATATTGTATTTGTGCTATTAGATCGTGAGTTAAAGACATTCAAGTCTTAGGAATACGCCCAACCACCGTCATGAACGTATGGAGTTGCTGTTCTTCTGGCTTGGTCATAGGAGAAAACTCACGAAGTTCTACATCACTGCTAATTTTTGTTGATCTTAAAATATACTTTGATTTATTTATTATCATATTCTATAGTTTCAAGATGGCCGCCTTCCGTTGAATTTTGTGTGATATTCTTATGGCTTATTTCAGCAAGATCCCTTATATGGCACTTATTTCTTACTAAGTATTGTTTTAATTGCGCAATTACATTCTGAATGATTCACTAATATGTTTTAATATTACGCCCGGCCGCCATCTAGAATTTAAAGCCACTGTTATTTCCTTTGGGAATACGTAGATTACTACCCTATCACAAATTTTCGTTATAGTAGTTCCAGAACATATCATGTAATTAATTTTTACCTATTTTCATTTATGAAAAAAAAAAGCTTATGAGATTACCTTTTGTCCGCGCGTGTGTGGGTGTGTACGTGTGTGTGTCCCTCCGCAAATGAAATCTAAACACCTGGAGAGATTTCAATGAAACTCGGTAAGAGCATAAGCCTAGTACTATTTCGTCCAACCCCGACCAGGCCCTTCAAATTTTAATACGTCTCACCAAGCCAACATGGTGACTGTGCGAAATATTTCACCGGCATTCTATATCTCCGAAACTCCAACTGATGTCACCCTGAAATTTTGTACTGTGATAAAGGGTACTACTAGAAGTTCATCTATGTAACTTTCAGAAACCTGTTAATTACAAAACGAACATAGCGGCCAAGCGAATTTGATACATTTAAATAGACGTTTCTCGCGATTTCACCATCCGAGAACAGTGACACTTGGTACAGCTAATGTTTATACACATTGTAATACACAGAAATCTAATTTAGTTGAATTGTTTACATAAGCTTAAGATGGCGGCTGTGCGAAATTTTCAAATGAAGTATTTATTTCTCGTGTCCTAATAATGCGATCGAAGTCAACGTTTGAATGATCAACCTACGCAATAATCATCATCTAATGGGACATAACTCTATGGCCTATACATATAATAATCCAATATGGCGACCATCTGAAATATTTAGACGGTTCTCAATATCTACGAATCTTTGAGAGCAATCAAACTGAATTTTTAATGTTTATAGAGGCTATGGACATAAGTTCACCTTTAGGACTTTCAGTAACCTGGTGAGCACCAATCCAACATGGCGATGACGCGAAGTATAAATATTTAAATGGACGTTTCCCGCGATTTAACCATCCGAGTGCAGTGAAACTTTGTACGTCAAATGCTTATACAAATGTTAATCCACTGGCATCTAATTTATTTCGATTGTTTTCATAACCACAAGATGGCAGCTGTGCGAAATTTTAAAATCTCGTTTTTATTACTTCTTGTGTCCTAATCATGCGATTGAAGTTTGTATATCACACGTACACAATAATCATGTAATAGTACATAAATAAAAATCCAACATGGCGACCATCTGAAATATTTAGACGGTTCTCAGACTGTGTCCCAATACTCAAGTTGTCTGCTATTGACTAGCTGCTAGCTACTATGTGCCATGTGCTATGCACTACAGAGATTTGGGACATGTCTGCTTGATCACAGCCTACTTCATAGACTTGTGTTCTGAAACGTACTGGACTTACATGCTGGTACCAAACCAACACTCAAGACGGCGGTGATCTGCTACTCCTTGTAAGCTCTTTGCGCTTTCATCAGCTGTTTTAAATATACAATACATGAACGGTACGATCATGGATGCGCCAAGAAGATCACTTTTTAGCCGAGCCCTAATTATGGTTTGTGTTTGGCTTAAGTCAAAGACAACCTACAATTTACATAACCTACAATTCCGAAGAGCAACAATTTCTATAACTTCCTTGACGTAGTCGACATTCTAGCATGCACTTTCGTTCACTACCTACTACAGACTTAATTGCTATGTGCTAACCAGTATTGGATTACGACTTCTGACGTCACATCCGGTAAAGTAGTCGACTATCTAGTTCACTACGGCCGAAATTGTACTATTGGGACACAGCCATCTAGGAATCTATTACAACAATCAAACTGAAATTTTGCATGTTGATAGAGGCAATTAACATGAGTAAGATATATGAAAATAGGCTGTATAGCCTAGTTCTTCACGGAACTACTTGTTTTTCTTGAGTCCTAATTATGCGATTGAAGTTTGAATAATAAACCTGCGCAATAATCTTCATCTGATAGTACATAACTCTATGGCCTACATATATAAAAATGCAACATGGCGACTATCCGACGCTTCTCAATATCTTAGAATCTATTGCACCAATCAAACTGAAATTTTGTATATTGATAGAGGCAATTAACATACTGTAAGTAGGATATATGAAAATAGGCTATTTAGTTCTTCACAGAACTACTTGTTAAATTATGCATTTTCAGGATGGCCGCTGCACCCTATATTCAGTGTTATAATTTTATCACTAACGCTACTGCCGTCTCTTATATAATACTCTTCTTCTGCCAAATTTCGCCTTAATTGTGCAATGACATCTCATAATTTGTACACTTTAATAGCACGCCAGTTTGAATCTATGGATTCTCTGTTCTGCTTTGGTTATACGAAGCAACTTATAAGGTCCTATGTCATTACTAAATTTCTTTATTATAGCTCTAGGATACCGAAAGTTATTAATTAATTGATTAATTTTGAAATTCCAAGATGGCCACTGTACGCTGTATTTAGTGTGATAGTCTTCTGCACACTAACACAGCCATCGCAATAACACAGTTAATCAGAAAAATCCCACACACACGCATACTCAAGTACACGGGACTACATGACCACGATGACGCTAAGTCCCCAAATGAATCAACAACAACAACAACAACAACAACAACAACAACAACAACAACGGTATTCTTCTGACTAAGTGAGCGCTTTAATATGATACTCACCTCTCTGCAAGATTCTTTTTAATTACTCAATTTAATTCGGAGTTGTCGATTTTAATGTTCTAATTGTTTGCACAGCCACCGTCTTGAATGTATGGAGAGAGTGTTATTTTGCCTTGGCCAAACAAGGACACATAAGTTATACGGACCTGCCCTGTTACTAATTTTTGTTGCAAAGTGTTGAGAGTAATTTATTTTTATATTTTGTGATTTTAAGATAGCGGCTGCTCGTAACATAGGCGTACATTCTCTTACTGTTATCACGTTAACAACAGAGGGTGCTTATATAAAGCTATCTGAGCTCCGAATACTACGAGCATTGATTCATTGAGTGAAAAGTTATGGATTATATTGCTTTTGTGATTCCCACGGCCGCCATCTTGAAATTATTTGGCTGAAGACCTTGTTGTTTAGTCGCCAGACCCGTCTCAAATAAATATACATTTTTCCAAAATTTGGTAGAGACCTATAGGCCTACATTCTCTTATTGTTATCACGTTAACAACAGAGGGTGCTTATATAAAGCTATCTGAGCTCCGAATACTACGAGCATTGATTCATTGGTGAAAAGTTATGGATTATATTGCTTTTGTGATTCCCACGGCCGCCATCTTGAAATTATTTGGCTGTTTAGTCGCCAGACCCGTCTCAAATAAATATATATATTTCCAAAATTTGGTAGAGACCTGATGATTGTGTATTAGTCGTAATATGTTATAAGCTTCGAAAATTTTGGTGGACGCCATATTGTTTTGGGCAAGACAGCGGCAATATACTCGGAGGTCGGAGGTCGGAGGTGTCCTTCCCTCTCTGCTAAATTTGGTTCAGTTCGGTTTCGTCGTGAGTAGGGGGATGGTAGGGGTTCTGCCCCCCCCCCCACCACTACTCCCAATGCGAGCCGATAACTCCCGAACCCGTGGTCGGAGATTCACGAATGAAGTGTCGTTGGACTCGGGATGACGGGGGCTTTGCTATGGACCACTCGTTATATTTTAGAAAAAAAGTTTGAATTTTTTCGTTTTCGAAAATAGGCTATAGCTTAAAAACCAAACAGGATAGAACGTTGTGCCATGGCTCAAACGAATGGTCTTTATGACCTTTATTTTCTATAATGAAACTTTTTTATTTTTTATATTTTTTTGAAAACACTCGAATTTTGAAAATCCTATATTTTGGAAACTAGAAATTATACAAAAAAGTTTGTTTGACGTAAATGAAAGGTCCCTACCCCCTCTACCCCCAAAATAAATTTCAAGTCTCTAAGATGAAAACCTGTAGTAGTGTGGTAAGGGGAAAGCTGCTTACAAAAGCAAGTGGTGAGCCCCTGCGACCTTGGAATGGAAGGAGTGATGCTAGGAAGGCGTGCTTGGATTCGTTTTTTTGTCTCGTTATGCTCTTTACGGGAATGTCGATGTCGAAAAGGTGAAAATCTGGAAACACGGTCTTTTTGGGGTAAAAACGTGATTTTAGACTTTTTGCTATATCTCACGAACCAATCATGCTAGAGGTGTGTTCGACAGGTCCAAGTACTCGGGGTGATGTCCTCTTTGCTATGGACCACTCATTGTAATTTTAAAAAATTTGGGAAACTCGATTTTGGGGTAAACACGTGTTTTTGTGATTTTGCCGATATCTCACGAAGCAATAACGCTAGAGGCATGTACGATGGGTCCAAGGATTCGGGCAGACGTCCTCTTTGCTATAGACCACTCGTTGTAATTTTTTAAAATTTTGGAAACGCGATTTTGGGGTAAACACGTGTTTTTTATGATTTTTGCCGATATTTCACGAACCAATAACGCTAGAGACGTGTACGAGGTGTCCTAGGCCTCGGGCTAACGCCCCCCTTACAAATGTGGTAGATATTTTTTTCCAAAAAATAATTCACAAAGGGCCTAACGCCGTACATGTTGAAAAAACGTTTTCTTTTTCTTTACTTGTTTATAATGTTTATAAAGCGTGGTGGTTGAGAGAGACGATACGGCTGGGTGTGTGTTTCAACGAACCTGCCGCTAACCACAAGGACCATGCTTAATAGAACAATCGCTATTTCGGCGGGTCGGTGTATGACAGAGCGAGGGTGCGTTTTTCTGATATTTTACCTTTGACGTGTAAACGGTGATGAGAACTTGGTTCTATGTTGGTCGAAGCGAGTAGAGAAAACAAACTTACAGGAGGTGAATGTCATTTGAGCTTATTGGAAGGCGTTGATCTGACTTGACAACAGGTGACGCTTGAAAATGAAATAATCTGAGCATTGTGGTGGCAGGGAAGAGCGAAAGGCATGTGAACACATGTGTGAAACCACAGGCAAGCTAAACCAGTGACATCCTGTCTTGCTTCGTACGTGACAAAATGCAAGTTCATGTGAAATTTGATCTACCGCAGGTGTTCGCTTGGGACGTTATCTGTCCACATGCGCGATAACTGTTAACAAGTTACATCCTGTCTTGCTTCGTACGTGACAAAATGCAAGTTGACGTGAAATTTGATCTACCGCAGGTGTTCGCTTGGGACGTTATCTGTCCACATGCGCGATAACTGTTAACAAGTTACATCCTGTCTTGCTTCGTACGTGACAAAATGCAAGTTGACGTGAAATTTGATCTACCGCAGGTGTTCACCTTGGACGTTAGCTGTCCACGTGCACGATAAGAGAATGTTCAAAGCGTGGGAATCGCTGAATCAGTAAAAAGTATGATGCAACTTGTGGGAATGATGTCACAACCAATAGATAGGCAAGAGCTGCAAACAGCAGTGGTGGGAGGTGAAGGGAGGGAGAGGGGAGGGGGTGATGTATGAGAGAACACAGGAGGAAAGGGAAAGACAAACATGTATGAACATGCATGAAGCGCGGAGCGCTGTATACATAGAGCTATAGGTGGTGTACAACATGTGTGAATAAATAAAAAGTACACAGGTTCACACAACATGTAGTTTATTGATCCAAGAATTAAAAGTAGAGTTAAACCCTAACCATTTGACGTAGAGTTTATTTCCTTTTTGTTTCAACACTTTTTCCACAAGATAATGCTGAAGAAATGCTGTTTTCTGAAGTTCATGTAGAAAAATCTACCTTTTATGGGTTGATGGTTGAGGTCCTCGAGTAAATAGGTGACTGGACTGTCCAAGTAGACTCGACGAATTCGAAATAGTTCAGTCTCCCACTGAGGCGTGTAGCCCATATTGAAGGCAGACTTAAATTTGCTCACACGAACAAAATCCCCAATGTTCAGTCGGTGACGTTTAGGATCGGCTGTTTTTATGGGGTTAAACAGTTTATCCAATCGCTGAATATTTTTTAGTTACGAGACGTGGCTTGGTCCCAATCGTTCTATGTTTGGTGTCATTGTAACATGATACTAGCTCAGGTAACATGTCCAACCAGCGATACGTGCCCTTAGCTGTAAACGCTTTCCACATATGGGTTTTCAATGTTCGGTTGAACCGCTCGACCACACTGGCTTTCAGATTGCTGTACGTGGTGTAATGGTGAATATCCTTAGATTTGAGAAAACTGGAGAAATCCTTGTTGAAAAATTCTTTCCCCTGGTCAGTTTGTAGCAGCTGAGGTTGACGTTTAGTGTGTTGAATAATATGTTGAAAGGCCTTGGTAACTAGTGGACCAGACTTGCGACGCACAGGTTCAACAAAGGCCATTTTGGAATAGACATCTATTTTACAATAGGTAGTGCACGAGTAGTTTCTACAAATGAGTTACGGCGCACGAGTCGATTCAACAAAGTTCCGTTTGCGTTCATATACCATTCATCCGATTGCGATTGAACTTTAATTGTTTGGTTTTCAAATGCAGTGGTAGATAGTCGTTATTTTGTAAAACATTCTTACTTGCAGTAGTAATAAGACTCTATGGTTCAGCTAACACATAGATAGACTGTATTATTGCCATGGTCAAGCACTCACATTAAGATCATTTACAAAATCATAAAATGAAAAATAAAAAATCTTGTTTTGGAAATATCGTTTTTCAACATACACAAAATAAATATATAAAAAATTTGTAAACAGCAAAATGGAAAATCCATGGTCAAGCACTCACATTAAGATCATTTACAAAATCATAAAATGAAAAATAAAAAAATCTTGTTTTGGAAATATAGATTTTTTTTCAACATACACAAAATAAATATATAAAAAATTTGTAAACAGCAAAATGGAAAATCCATGTTTCCATATAGACAAAATTTTAAAACCTTAAACGAACATTTAAGAAAATATATGCAAATGGGAAATTGACAAATGTGTAAATATGAAAATGGAAAAATCCATGTTTCCATATCATGAAATTGAAAAACATCAAATTGTCATTTAAAAAAATGCAAATGGAAAATTGACAAAAAAAAAGAATATGGTGCCCTATGGTTAAAGTGTGAATCAAACCCACTCTACTTATTTGGACCACCCGAGACTGAGTAGACTAGTTTTAGTTGTCATACCACTTTTAAAAGTTTGTGTTAAATCTAGGAATTGAACCCAAGAGTTTGTAGGGGAGATCCAAGGTTATAATATGTTAAACAGATAGCCTTGAATGTAGAGTGTGGTAGCTATATAGAGATGAGACGTTTCGCTCGGGACAGGGAGGCATGGAGATCTGTATCAAACCAGTCAAAAGACTGACGACTCAAACTACAACATGTAGAGCTCACCAAAATAATGTTGTGTAACGGTAAATGTTAGTCAACAAACAGTAATGCATTACTAAAACCCATGACACGATACCTAAGAGCTTTTCTAAAATTATTTTAAAATGCCTTTAACCCTATATTAAACACCCAGTTCACAAGACTCATAACTGCAATGTTATGGTCAAACAAAACAAAATTTATATTTCAAAACAAACAAGTGGTTTAGTCAATGTATACTGGAAAAAGTTTTATAAACACTCAAGTCCACAAAAATAATTAAATTAGTAACAGTCAGGTTGACCGAGTGGTTATGGTGTTTGACTTAAGTTCAAATTTTCTGTACAAGAAAGCAAGGGTTCGAATCCCTTACCTGATATAACTATTGCCTCAACATGGCTTGACCACACTGTATTATTGTGTACTCGGTACACAAACCATAGATAGAGTGTATTGTTTAAGGTCACTCTCTTTGCGAACATAGTCAGAGACTGTTGATGGTTAACAATTGCATTAATAGTGGGACATAGGGATAGCAATTAAGAAAAACAGACAATACCCATACACTATTTTTATTTATTTAATGTAAGTACTTGTACAATAGTTATATACAAACTACAACTCTCTTTTGTTTATAACTATCTAGTCCTTTTCGATCCACTTGCATATCAAGGGCAGATCACTTTGTAGTTCAGCCCCTTAAAACAACAACAACAACACTTCTTGCATAGTCTGTGATGTTGATGACTCTTGAGGCGTGGAAGATGGATACAACATAACTTTTACAACAGGGGTTAAACGTTGCTCAACAAACAATGCACTATTTTGAGTAGCAACATCTTTCTCTTGTACTAACGTTTTAGCATTCTGATGATTTTTTGTCAACACCATTAGTGTTTTGTCTGGAGCACTACATTGATGATCACTCACACTTAAAACCACACCATTTCTACTTTTCATATCGGCTTGACATCTTGTTGACCTCTGTTTTGAGCATTGCCAGAATATTATTCCTTTTACATTTTGTCGTCTATAGTTATAAGAGTAGTCTTTATAGAGTACACGTTGTTTACCTCGGTTAGTTGTAGTAAGTTCCATAGTGGCAACTAACCTGTTAGTATGATTTGCACACTACAAAGGTTATCTCTGTTGTGGTAATATAATTATTTAGCGTTGGCTTTTATATTTAATATGTACAGTTTAAAGTGATAGAAAAGTGGTAGAAACGTGGTAGCAAAGTGGTAGACAATTGGTAACATAGTGGTAGAAAAGTGGTAGCAAAGTGGTAGAAAAGTGGTAGAAAAGTGGCAGAAAAGTAGTAGAAAAGTGGTAGCAAAGTGGTAGAAAAGTGGTAGAAAAGTAGTAGAAAAGTAGTAGCAAAGTGGTAGAAAAGTGGTAGCAAACTAGAAAAGTGGTAGAAAAGTAGTAGAAAAGTAGTAGAAAAGTGGTAGCAAAGTGGTAGCAAACTAGAAAAGTGGTAGCAAAGTGGTAGCAAAGTGGTAGAAAATATTACATGTATTGTTAAGAAATAGTTTAAGCGGTTACATGGATTCATTACACTATAATTTTAGCATCACGAAGCTCATTTTCTATATCCAAAAGTTCGTCCTCATATTTAGTATGACCAGCCTGTTTACAGGTATGCAAGTACTGAAGCCGCTGGATTAGCTTACTGGGATTGTTCCAGTAAACAAATTTAACAAATGATTTTTTTGGGTGTAAACCATTATCATCATCATCATCATCATCATCATCATAATCATCATCATCATCATCATGGTTATCATCATCAATATAATTATCATCAATATAATCATCATCACTATTACTATCTAATCCTTTTTGTTCATTTTGCAATGCAACAACCTTTGGCATAGTTTGTGTTGTCTTTGATAGTGTTAGAGGGTTCTTAGACGTTAACGACTGTCCTAACATGTCTTTTTCAGGAGATAATAAATGCTCTTTAACAAACAAAGCACTATCTTGAGCCACACTATTTTTTTCTTGGTCTTGCTTTTTTACCTTGGTTAGAGTATTTTGTCCATTTAAATGAGTATTATTTTGAGATTTACAATGATGATCGATTGAAATAAGTATGTTGGAGCCTTTTGTCTTAATCATTCCTCGACACTTTTTAGATCGTTGTTTCGAACAACACCAAATAACAGTTCCATTTTTATTAGTTCTTTTTACAATATATGCATATCCTTTATAGTAAGCACATGGCTTACCATAGCTAGTCGTTGATACTTCCATGTCAACTGTTAAGCATAAACTAATCTCTAGTAAAGTTAACTCGATAATAAAAATGATTGTTTGTAGTATGTGCAGTTTAAAGTAAGAGCAAAAGTGAGAGTCAAATGGTAGAAAAGTGTTAGCAAAGTGGTGGAAGAGTGGAAGCAGTTTATAGTAGTCATGATCTTTTTTACCAGAATGTGATTTGAGTAAATGTAATTTCTAATCCTTAGCAGTGAGTAGTCAGTTAGTCTTGGTTCAGACAAGCGTAAAAAGTTCTCCAATGAATCAGAGATCAAGATATTCATTATGAAACAGTTGTGTAACCAATTAGGTATCGGTACTTGATAGCTTCACACATGAACAAAAATTCCAACATATCTGACTTGAATTACATGATTTGAAAGTTGACAAAGAATATCCAATCAACCATTGTAGTTACAATGTCAAACACATAAAGACAAAATCAGCATGAACTTTTAAGTTACAGGAAAATTCTATGAAATAGACTATGCAGGAACTACATTGATGAACACTCACACTTAAAACCTTTCCATTTTTTTTACTTTTCAGATTGCCTCGACATTTTGTTGACCTCTCTTTTGAGCATCGCCAGAATATTATTCCATTCACATTCTGGCGATTATAGTTATAAGAGTAGCCTTGATAGAGTGCACGTTGCCTACCTTTGTTGGTTGTAGTAAGTTCCATAGTAGTAACTGACCTGTCAGTATCAGTACGATGTTCACACTACAAAGGTTACAACTGTTTTGCTTATGGAGTGACCTACCATAAGCTTATATATTGGCTTATGTGTTGGCTTTTAGTGTTGGCTTTTTGTGTTGGCTTTTTGTGTTGGCCTTTGTGTTGGCTTTTTGTGTTGGCTTTTCGTGTTGGCTTTTTGTGTTGGCTTTTGTGTTGGCTTTTTGTGTTGGCTTTTTGTGTTGGGTTTAGTATTGGCTTTTGTATTGGCTTATTTGACAAGTTATTTGTGTCAATGTATTTGGTGGATATTTTTCTTGGTGTTGGAAAGTAGTTGAAAGAGAGGGAATATTTAAAGACTTAACCTCAGCTCACTAACCTAACCTAACCTAACCTAACTTTACCTAACCTAACCTAACCTAACCTTTCAACTCTCAGATGTTAATTAAATTCTGTGCATAGTCGAGTTGGAACCCAAGACCTTAGGGGTAAAAAAACAATTATTTTTGATGGCTTATTTTGGTAACTTATTTTAATGGCTAACCTAACCTAACCTCAGCTCACTTTGGATATTACTAGTAAGTGTTCATATCCTCTGCTAGGTAGCATGCTAGTAGTACAGGTAGTGCTCATATTTACCGCTAGGTAGCGGAAACTTACTTTGCATGTTGCATGTGACACTTGTGAAGTTTAACCACATGCAAGACGTGCTTGTATAAGTTCTCTATTTAAACTCAATATACAATTAACCACTAAATGTTTAGAACTAACATGTATAGCCATGTTTAGGGTATATAGGAGACCCTTAGCAAGAAAGGCTGTCTAACCCACGAGTGTACAGCCTTGTCATACGCAGTAAGCACCTGTTGGCTTTCTCAAATTGTTGTTGTTGTTTTCTGCCTCCCTGTCCCGAGCGAAACGTCTCATCTCTATATAGCTACCACACTCTACATTCAAGGCTATCTGTTTAACATATTATAACCTTGGATCTCCCCTACAAGCACTTGGGTTCAATTCCTAGATTTAACACAAACTTTTAAAAGTGGTATGACAACTAAAACTAGTCTACTCAGTCTCGGGTGGTCCAAATAAGTAGAGTGGGTTTGATTCACACTTTAACCATAGAGCACCATGTTCTTTTTTTTTGTCAATTTTCCATTTGCATTTTTTTAAATGACAATTTGATGTTTTTCAATTTCATGATATGGAAACATGGATTTTTCCATTTTCATATTTACACATTTGTCAATTTCCCATTTGCATATATTTTCTTAAATGTTCGTTTAAGGTTTTAAAATTTTGTCTATATGGAAACATGGATTTTCCATCTTGCTGTTTACAAATTTTTTATATATTTATTTTGTGTATGTTGAAAAAAAATCTATATTTCCAAAACAAGATTTTTTTATTTTTCATTTTATGATTTTGTAAATGATCTTAATGTGAGTGCTTGACCATGGATTTTCCATTTTGCTGTTTACAAATTTTTTATATATTTATTTTGTGTATGTTGAAAAACGATATTTCCAAAACAAGATTTTTTATTTTTCATTTTATGATTTTGTAAATGATCTTAATGTGAGTGCTTGACCATGGCAATAATACAGTCTATCTATGTGTTAGCTGAACCATAGAGTCTTATTACTACTGCAAGTAAGAATGTTTTACAAAATAACGACTATCTACCACTGCATTTGAAAACCAAACAATTAAAGTTCAATCGCAATCGGATGAATGGTATATGAACGCAAACGGAACTTTGTTGAATCGACTCGTGCGCCGTAACTCATTTGTAGAAACTACTCGTGCACTACCTATTGTAAAATAGATGTCTATTCCAAAATGGCCTTTGTTGAACCTGTGCGTCGCAAGTCTGGTCCACTAGTTACCAAGGCCTTTCAACATATTATTCAACACACTAAACGTCAACCTCAGCTGCTACAAACTGACCAGGGGAAAGAATTTTTCAACAAGGATTTCTCCAGTTTTCTCAAATCTAAGGATATTCACCATTACACCACGTACAGCAATCTGAAAGCCAGTGTGGTCGAGCGGTTCAACCGAACATTGAAAACCCATATGTGGAAAGCGTTTACAGCTAAGGGCACGTATCGCTGGTTGGACATGTTACCTGAGCTAGTATCATGTTACAATGACACCAAACATAGAACGATTGGGACCAAGCCACGTCTCGTAACTAAAAAATATTCAGCGATTGGATAAACTGTTTAACCCCATAAAAACAGCCGATCCTAAACGTCACCGACTGAACATTGGGGATTTTGTTCGTGTGAGCAAATTTAAGTCTGCCTTCAATAAGGGCTACACGCCTCAGTGGGAGACTGAACTATTTCGAATTCGTCGAGTCTACTTGGACAGTCCAGTCACCTATTTACTCGAGGACCTCAACCATCAACCCATAAAAGGTAGATTTTTCTACATGAACTTCAGAAAACATCATTTCCTCAGCATTATCTTGTTGAAAAAGTGTTGAAACAAAAAGGAAATAAACTCTACGTCAAATGGTTAGGGTTTAACTCTACGTTTAATTCTTGGATCAATAAACTACATGTTGTGTGAACCTGTGTACTTTTTATTTATTCACACATGTTGTACACCACCTATAGCTCTATGTATACAGCGCTCCGCGCTTCATGCATGTTCATACATGTTTGTCTTTCCCTTTCCTCCTGTGTTCTCTCATACATCACCCCCTCCCCTCTCCCTCCGTTCACCTCCCACCACTGCTGTTTGCAGCTCTTGCCTCTCTATTGGTTGTGACATCATTCCCACAAGTTGCATCATACTTTTTACTGATTCAGCGATTCCCACGCTTTGAACATTCTCTTATCGTGCACGTGGACAGCTAACGTCCAAGGTGAACACCTGCGGTAGATCAAATTTCACGTCAACTTGCATTTTGTCACGTACGAAGCAAGACAGGATGTAACTTGTTAACAGTTATCGCGCATGTAGATAGATAACGTCCCAAGCGAACACCTGCGGTAGATCAAATTTCACATGAACTTGCATTTTGTCACGTACGAAGCAAGACAGGATGTCACTGGTTTAGCTTGCCTGTGGTTTCACACATGTGTTCACATGCCTTTCGCTCTTCCCTGCCACCACAATGCTCAGATTATTTCATTTTCAAGCGTCACCTGTTGTCAAGTCAGATCAACGCCTTCCAATAAGCTCAAATGACATTCACCTCCTGTAAGTTTGTTTTCTCTACTCGCTTCGACCAACATAGAACCAAGTTCTCATCACCGTTTACACGTCAAAGGTAAAATATCAGAAAAACGCACCCTCGCTCTGTCATACACCGACCCGCCGAAATAGCGATTGTTCTATTAAGCATGGTCCTTGTGGTTAGCGGCAGGTTCGTTGAAACACACACCCAGCCGTATCGTCTCTCTCAACCACCACGCTTTATAAACATTATAAACAAGTAAAGAAAAAGAAAACGTTTTTTCAACATGCACGGCGTTAGGCCCTTTGTGAATTATTTTTTGGAAAAAAATATCTACCACATTTGAAAGGGGGGCGTTAGCCCGAGGCCTAGGACACCTCGTACACGTCTCTAGCGTTATTGGTTCGTGAAATATCGGCAAAAATCATAAAAAACACGTGTTTACCCCAAAATCGCGTTTCCAAAATTTTAAAAAATTACAACGAGTGGTCTATAGCAAAGAGGACGTCTGCCCGAATCCTTGGACCCATCGTACATGCCTCTAGCGTTATTGCTTCGTGAGATATCGGCAAAATCACAAAAACACGTGTTTACCCCAAAATCGAGTTTCCCAAATTTTTTAAAATTACAATGAGTGGTCCATAGCAAAGAGGACATCACCCCGAGTACTTGGACCTGTCGAACACACCTCTAGCATGATTGGTTCGCGAGATATAGCAAAAAGTCTAAAATCACGTTTTTACCCCAAAAAGACCGTGTTTCCAGATTTTCACCTTTTCGACATCGACATTCCCGTAAAGAGCATAACGAGACAAAAAAAACGAATCCAAGCACGCCTTCCTAGCATCACTCCTTCCATTCCAAGGTCGCAGGGGCTCACCACTTGCTTTTGTAAGCTGCTTTCCCCTTACCACACTACTACTGGTTTTCATCCTAGAGACTTGAAATTTATTTTGGGGGTAGAGGGGGTAGGGACCTTTAATTTACGGCAAACAAACTTTCTTGTATAATTTCTAGTTTCCAAAATATAGGATTTTCAAAATTCGAGTGTTTTCAAAAAAATATAAAAAATAAAAAAGTTTCATTATAGAAAATAAAGGTCATAAAGACCATTCGTTTGAGCCATGGCACAACGTTCTATCCTGTTTGGTTTTCAAGCTATAGCCTATTTTCGAAAACGAAAAAAATCAAACTTTTTTTCTAAAATATAACGAGTGGTCCATAGCAAAGCCCCCGTCATCCCGAGTCCAACGACACTTCATTCGTGAATCTCCGACCACGGGTTCGGGAGTTATCGGCTCGCATTGGGAGTAGTGGTGGGGGGGGGGGCAGAACCCCTACCATCCCCCTACTGTCGTGTTTGAATTGGTAATGGGCAGACCGACACACAAATACCTATGTACAATTGGCCTGTGTAGATCTCATAAGTGTTCTTTCATTCTCTGCAAAATTCGAAAGTAGGCTTAAGGAGGTTGGAGTTTGCAATTTCATGGATTTATGACACTTTGGAAATAGAAGGCTGGAACGGGGTAAGTTTCATTCAGCCTCGTGAGGCAAAACTGAGAACAGGTGGGTTCGATTCCCATCTCACCGTCAGCCATCCTGGAAATGGTTTTTCGTGGTTTCCAACTTCTACTCCAGGCAAATGCCGGGATGGTTCCTAACCTAACCCAACCCACGGCCACCTCCTTCCCAATCCTCACTTCAATGACAAATACATAGCCTACACTAATACAGACACCACAATGACAGAAGTTATCAGACATATCCTACACACAAACATTTTACACGGGAACTAAATGACCACGATGTCGAAGCCCCTCAAATTAAGAAACAACAATTCTGAAATAAGCTCTTCAATGGCTCACAGATGTACCACACATACTATTTCTGTCCCCGTGAATACGGATTTGCAAGTATACTTCTTGTACGTCATCTGTACCGAAATGTTTCGTTTTAATTTCAAAGTCTTTGAGAAGTATTACAATAATAATAATAATAATAATAATAATAATAATAATAATAACTCCACCTGCAGCAACTACTTGGTGGATTGAGTAGCTCAGTCGTTGCTGTTGCCGGTCCCAAGTCCGGGTAAAGGAAGAGGGTTGGCTCGAAGCCGTAAAATAATATCCAGCCCAGAACACCAAGAGGCACCAGTAAATCACAGCATAACATCAGCTGCCGTATGAACTAACAATCCTTACGATGAGAGTGAATTTTATGGATTATCAGCGATTCACTCGCCCTGGGCTCACGCCCACCAGCTAAAATCAACCACGAACTTAGCATGATGGAAGCACAAGCAAAAAAGCAACTACCTAAGGCCAGAGCTAAGAAGAGCGAAGGCGAACCTGGTCATTCGGCTTCTGGGGGACCAGGACGTCATGCCGGGAAGGATCGGAGCTTCCCAAAACTCCTCAAACCTAAGCGAACGCAATTCATTGGTACACTAAACGTACAGACGCTGACCAAAACTGGGAAACTCAAGACACTGACGGACACCAGCGACAGATTCGGAATTCTCATACTTGCAGTACAAGAAACACGATTCGGTGATTGTGATCACTTCGACTCCGGTGGATACCGTATCTATAAGGGAAAACCAACAACTAAGCTAAGAAATAGTAATTTACATGTGTTCGGAACAGCATTCCTTGTGCACAACAGTATCCAGAACTCAGTGATAGACTTCACATCACCTTCGAATCGTCTCTCTCTACTCACAGTTAAATGCGCCAATAAGGCCTATACATTGATAAACTCACATGCTCCAGTTAACAATGATCCTGACAAAAACAAAGTTGAGAAGTTCTGGTCTCAACTTGAACGGACACTTACTAAGATTCCTCAACACCACATTAAGATCCTCCTCGGAGATTTCAATGCGCAAATTGACAGAGAACGGGAACACAGATATATCATTGGGAATTTCTCGGCACACAAAAAGACGAATGCGAATGGGCTTCGCTTAATCAACATATGTGGAATGGCCAACCTACAACTAATGTCCACACATTTCAAGAAACCACCACGAAAAATGACTACATGGAAATCTCCCATAAACCACATCGGGGAGTATCAAATAGATCATGTAGCAATAACCAGACAATTCTCTCCAGAAATCATGAACGTGAGGGTACGCAAAGGTTACGTAGAGTCCGACCATCATCTCTCGCAGATCAAAGTCCGCTTCATACCCAATCGTAAAAAGCGTCCAAATTCCAAACTCCCACGCATAGATCCAGAGTACCTAAAAGAACACGCACAGGAGTTTACACAATCATTACAGACTAACACGGAAACATGGGATGAACTTCTCAAGGCCATCCAAGAATCAACAAGAAAACTCGGCAAACCACCAAGGAAACGAAAACACAGATGGTGGAGCATAGACTGTGATAAAGCCCTAGAGTCCCGAATCCGAGCCTGGAAGACATGGAATAGCAACCGAACACCAGAACATTGGCAGAACTTTTTAGAAACGCAGAAGCAAACATCCAAAACAATCAGACGAGTTAAACGCATGTACCACCTCAAACGATTGGAAGAAATCGATAATGACTTTAAGAGGAACAACACACGAAATTTCCACAGGACATTTAGGGAAGAACTGACGAACTACAAGCCGCCCAGTCTTTGTTTTCGCCGCCCTGATGGCACACTTGAGACAAACACAAAGGCCAATTGTGATATCCTGAAACAGTTCTTCGAGGAGCTTCACAATTGTGAACCACCTGCAGAGAATCTTCAACTCCACTTTACTGCCCCAAACCAGGACTCAGTACCACCAACATATGATGAGATACAAAACATCATATTACATCTCAAAAACAACAAGGCACCAGGAGAAGACGGTGTAATCGCCGAAGTGCTCAAGATTGGAGGTGAACTCTTGACTGAAAGACTACAAAACATCATTGCTAATATATGGGAGAGTGACACCATACCGGTTGATTGGAAAACTGCTTTGATTCACCCACTACACAAAAAGGGCGACAAGACAGATCCGAATAATTACCGAGGCATTTCACTCCTGCCAATCGCCTACAAGGTACTCTCACGTGCCCTCCTCACCAGATTGGAGCAACAGACAGAGCACATGATCGGCGAATATCAGGCGGGATTTCGACCGCGTCGATCGTGTTCAGAACAGATCTGGAACCTCAAGATGGTACTCCAACATCGCCAGTCGAATCGCACAGTTGTCACCTTCGTAGATTTTAAGAAAGCATATGATTCAATCGACCGCGCAACTCTGTTTAATATACTTCGTGAATATGGTGTGGACAACAAAACAACTACATTAATCCGACAGACCTTGACAGATACAACTTCTTAAGTTAAATTTATGGGTGAAGTGTCCGAACCTTTTCACATTAGAACAGGCGTAAGACAGGGTGATGGGTTGTCCCCACTCCTATTCAACCTGGTACTAGATAAGATCATCAGAACATGGGAGAAAGAAATACCTGGAATAAGTATGGGAACAAAAGAACAACGAATCAACATAAAATGCTTCGCCTTTGCTGACGACCTAGCAATAATTACCCGGACTCCAGAAGAAGCCAGACATGCCATCGAGAAGCTTCATGAGATATCAATCAGAACCGGCCTCCATATCTCTTACGAGAAAACACAGTACATGGATTCCAAGAGCACAAACCTGGCATCAATTACAACCAAATATGGCGACATCACACAAGTTAAGCACTTCAGGTACCTAGGTGAAATTATCGGGAACACTGGTAACGAAAGAATGGCTAACAAAACACGTGCAGAAAAATTACGCAAAGCTTACACAATCACTTGGAATATTTACAACAAGAAATCACTTTCCACTAAAACCAAACTCCATCACTACCACACCGTCATCCTCCCAGAGGCACTCTATGCGATTGAGACGTCATCGTTAACCATCAACATCAAATACATTGAGAAGATAGAACGACAAATACTGAGAAAAATCTTTGGACCAAAGCTTCAGGACGGTATCTGGATGAAGAAAAGCTCAGACGAACTGTATTCACGGACTGAACGATTCGCCTCACTCGCACGTAAAAGACGCATGAAATTCTACGGACATATAGCTCGAATGGACAACTCCCGACTGACCAAGAAAATCTTCCTCATAGTCAATGGAAACCGACAAACCAAAGTACGCTGGCTAGCAGACACCCAAAAAGACCTCACTGAAATCAATATTGACCCACTGACAACGACGCGGACTGCATATAGACAAAAAGTAAATTCGTATAAGTTTCCACCCAAGATCCCTACGGGACAGAATTTGAAACTTAAAGCTGCATGGACACAAGAAAGAAGACAGGCACATAGCGAAAGGATGAGGAAGTTTTGGGAAGATAAGAAGAACAAGAAGACCAATGTTAACTAATGGTTCTACGTGCTCCTTAGAGGGCCAAACGCATTATATATATATATATATATATATATATATATATATAATAATGATAATAATATTTCAAAAGTCATGGCAACTACTGTACAGGTATATTATGTCAGCCAATAAAGGAGCAGGAATTGAATTTTACCCCGCGACCTAGCTGTGCGTTTTAATATCACTCACTACAACCGCGAAGGGGAGCTCTAGCAAGCCCCGGGGATCATAGGTTCGTATCCTGGCACTGACAGCGAGTGTACCAAAACTTCCTACGTAGGTGGAATGTGTGTATGGAAAATGAACGACAGCATTTCCAGTAACTATCCTGAAATTCATGTAAGTAATAATGATTATTAAATACGTTAAAACGTGTAAATGTGTTGAACTAGTTGGGCGCTACGCTGTTGCTAGCAGCAGTGCCTTGCTTGACAGGCTGCTAGCCACAGTGGTCCTAATCCAAAATTTCCTAGTTACCCATTAAATGTTATGGAAGTTTGATGTAGTTAAACATTGAACCTATCAGCACGCGTAGAATTATGTTAGCAGCACTGTCACGTGTGGGTTGCTCGAAATGAATCTGCAAAATTATCGTCTATACACAAGTGATAATTTTTGAACTGTTTGCTTGTATACAGTGAGGCTAGGGTTGAAAATTACGGAGAGCATTTATCAACAGTCGGTAGCCCTGGTGAGACTCCAATAGTACGCCTAGTTATGTCTTTTGTGATTTTATTATTGTGTGTATGCCTTAAGGGACATATTTGTGCACATTTTCAGATGCAGCACATCTACCAACTGCCTAATAACTCTCTCTGAGCATTTGAGAAGTAGACTTTCAGTCTCTCAGAATTCATGAAAGAAAGCTACCTCAAACAAACTGTAGTGCTCTATTAGGCTACACTATTTCATGTATATTTCGTACAAATCATAAATAATTACCAACTTAACTCTTGAGAACTGGCGTGAGAAAATATCTCAATACGACTGGCGCCGGGCCAATTTAACCCACAGTGCGTTACTCCCTTTTTGATGTGGTCGTACGGATTTTAATGAGGTAATTTTACACCTCTTCCTATGAACTATTCCCAATATAAAATTAGGTTTACGGTATTTATATTTTTCAAATTTAAAATGCAGAAAAAATGACAATAATTTGCGTAATAGTATTATTGGCCTTGATAGTGGTGGCAGAGCAGTCATCTCAACGATTTTGAGAAAAGGAGATGATGATCAAGGTGTCCCTAGACCCTAAACATGGATCAACAAGAACGTGAGCTATGTGACTGAGCTGCACCAAAATAGGTGGATTTTCCCCCTTATTTTTAGCCTACTTTTCACATTTTGCAAAAATGAGAAAAAAGTAGACTTATGAGATCGGGCAAATGTGTGTCTGTCTGTCCTTCTGTCTGTCTGTCTGTCTGTCTGTGTGTGTCCCCCTATCAACTCCTAAACGGCTGCAGCAGTCGAAACAAAATTTGGTAGGAGTAAAGATCTATACCTGAATATATCACGGCCATATTTGAAAATGATGTCAGTGCTACCAACTGCTGAAAAATCGCAATTGAAATTTTAGCTCCATGTTGGATATCATGGAAGGTATGAATGGGAGCCATTTCAAAATTGGCACAGGTATATATAATAATATTTCAGTTTAATTTCCAGGAGGCCATGCATGGCAGTGATGCCAAATAGATTCTAAGCCTGCTGATAGGTTCAATTTTAAATGCATATAACTTCTATACTATCAATTGGATTTCAACCAAATTTTGTATGTAATATGTGTATATAAACAGATATGACTGAGCGTATTCGTAAGAGCCACCAAGGCTGCCAACTGTCAATAAATGTTCTCTCTATTCTTTTATCCAAATACCAATATATCAGAAAGTATGCAAGCCGACAGCTTTAAACTATGCATACGTATAGTGCCTGGCCTTCTAGATTAATTTCGAGTAACTTATGTACGTCAGTGCTACCAACATGATTCTAAGACTGCTGATAGGACCAATTTTTAAATGCATGTAACTTCTAAAATATCAATTGGATTTCAACCAAATTTCCTATGTGCTATGTGTACCATAACAAATATGACTATGCTTATTCTTAAGAGCAACCAGGGCTGCCAACTGTTAATAAATGCTGTCTCTATTTTTTTACTCAAATATCAATATATCAGAAAGTATGTAAGCCAACAGCTTTAAACTTTGCACAAGTATAGTAACTAATATTCTAGGGTAATTATGAGAAACTAATATACGTCAGTGCTGCCAACATGACTCTAAGCCTGCTGATAAGTCCAATTTTAAAATACATGTAACTTCTATACTAACAAATGGATTTCATCCAAAATTGGCACAACAAGAGATCATAATATTTCAGATTATGTCCGACCAACGCATGCATGGCATTATTGCCAACATGATTTTACGCGCACTGATAGATCCAATGTCTTATATAGATTGGCATGAATCTTAAATTTTAAGAAAAGTAGGCTCTTTAGTTCGTCAAGGAACTTCTTGTTTACATATTGTCCTGACTAACGTAAGCCGATAATTGTCACACGAGGACTGACACCATGGGTAAATCCGACCCGACCGTAAATAATATAGAAATAACTTGAGTGTTCAAAAAGCTATGGACATATTCATTTTGCAAAGTGAAGTTCAAGGCTAGGAAGGAAGGTTCAGTAACCGACAGGAATTAACGGCTGACCAAAACGAAAATATAGAGCATTATTGGAGCCTCGGGTCAGAAATAGCCATGTGCCAGTCCTCGCAGGTTAATTTCGTCATTATTCTAGGTAGTTATACGTAGAACAGTCATTGGAATGAATCTTACGCTTTAAGGGTAGACACTGCTGAGTTTTAAGCCAAAAATTACTAAAAAAAAAAGAATCGTATTTTGCCCTATAGAAGTTACCTCATCCCTTGGGGCACTTACGCATATATTTGTTTTTCATGTACGGCCATTTTAAAATAATTTACGATGGTATTTGAAGAACACGTGCGTAATTCTTGAAATTGGCAACGCCCACTTCCTTGAACAACATCCCCTCAATTCTGTTGTAATTTCGTACTCCTGACCCAGATTGTCGTACTGTACCCGTTTAAACCATTAGAGCTGCTTGTCGTATCCGAAGATCAGCTGGATTGCAGAATCTCGAGGTCCCCGGCTCAAAAACCTGGAAATCCTACCAACAATAGCTAAATGGGGGGTATCTTTTTCTACCTTGCGATGACATCTTGTAGAAGAAGTATGGAGGGAATTACTGACGACACCAGCAATTCCACACTTACTGATCTTCATCCTCTTTCTTCGGAAGATTGCCTTGTCACGACTCGAACCCTGCTCCCCGATCGTCAATTCCCCTGGCTGGCTTCGAACACGGAGCTCGCCTCGATCGTCGGAACCGCAAGAATCCCCCTGGCTCGAAGTATGATGAACTGCCTCGCTTCGGGTCGGATAATACCTAGCCATGACGTGGTAATCAAGTTCTATCTCGTAATGTTGGATTGTAGCCTCGTAATCGTTACACCACATCTTGTAATTTTAAGATTAACTTCGGTTGCCCGGTATCCCAGTCCAACAGTGTAACATCACGTTCCCTATGCATAACTTGGCTTAAAACATGATCACTACTGCGTTAAACTCAACGTTAACTGTTCCCCTTAACGCTTGCATGTCGAACATTTCGATAAAAAGCTTGCCACTAAACATAGACTTGCTGTGAATGAGAGCTGCTGTCCTACAAATGTTAGCACAAGCAGATAACGGGCCTTGCCTTCTCGCCTGTATAGCTGACACGCACCAAGCGAAACGTGCTTATTAACGAAAGTGCTTTCAACAAAGAAAACTATCTTATTCTTTCGAATTTCGTCTTGAAACTTTCATGTAATGTGCACACGATGTTTCTCTTTAGTTTAGTCAAACTTTCAATACTAGTTTCACACGAGAACTGATATTACGACGATATTCTGTTCCCCACATCTTCACCGGACTTCCCATGTTAACTTTTGACAGACGGGACTACCTTCCTCGCCTACAAACTCTGTTTGCGTGAGACCCCTTTCGCGCACACGCTAGTTTCAGGAACTCAATTGTCGCAGGTCCATTCCGCTCGACACCTCAACACAAAAGACCTCGATCAACGGAGCGTCACCTCGCATCTCAAAACCAAACGAATGGCGCGTCATGAAAAGAAGCGGCAAACCAATCATTACTTAAATCTTCTTTCTGGATTATCAAACTTCCATCTCTGGGTGACTATCATAAATCCTTTTAATTTAGATCCTTTCTCAATAGTTTTAAATGTGCAGATTCTCTCTTCTTTAATAAACGGCAGTTTATAAATCGACGAAGCTTCTCATCAAGCCCGCTCATGTCTCCTTCCCTCACTGATTCTGGCAATTGGATTAGCCAATCAACGCATTTCTCTTCGAACTCTACAAGTTGCTATGGGCGGCCTAGCGAAAATACTACGCAGCATTGCCCCAGAGCGGCTTCTCTTCGCCATTTTGTTGTTGTCCAACACAATCTGAAGCTTCCTCTCGTATTAAAATTTTAAAAATGTCGTAATTCCTCCAAAAATATCGCAATCTTCTCCAAATTTCACCAAAACGTCCTAAATAGCATCCTGTCCATCCTGAATCATTTAGAATTCGAGTTCATTTTCCCCTTAACGCTTGAATCAAAGCGTGACCAATGCTTTTATTCGGGTTCCATAAAACAAACTTTGAAATAGAATTCTAAATTCGTTTGTTAATCCACTCTCTCATAAAATTTCTTCATCTTGGTATTAAATCTACCATATCTTTCTCTAGATTTGTCATCTCCTCATCTCTATTCTTCTGGCTCTTCTTTGTCCTCAGTTCGGTAAAAAAAATCATCATTATTCGTGACATTGCGATATGACAAGTGACCTTCATTTAATTGCGCTTCGTAATTGGAGTTTTTTTTTGTTCAGGGGCTGTTTCTTCAGCTCTTCCCTGTTGACTAGTGCCTGGTTTAGGGTCAACTTCACTCCTGTTGTTATTTCTGGAATCTCGAGTTGTATTCCCCTGGTTAGCGTTTCTAATGTACTCCTGACCTTCACGATACCTCTCATTATACTGCTGTCTAGAAAATACATCATCGTTATAGTTTTTATAGCGGCTATAACCTCTATTGTTTCGATTATTCTGATCATTTCGTTGGTTGGAGTTGTAGTTCCTATAATTGTTGTTATTATAGTTATTGTTATTGCGGAAATAACCTGTCCTTCTGTTATTTTCTCCATTTCTACGCTCCTCTTGCTGGTAAGGTCTGCCTTCTCTGAATCGGCGGTACCTTGGTTCATACCGTCTGTCTCTAAAGTAACTGTTCCTATCAGGACCTGATTTAGTTTGAACTTGATTCGTTACTTCTTCCGTTTGTTGGGTCTGATCAATGACTATCGTATTCACCTCTCTACTATCCTGCCTGTTTCTAGGAATTACATTAGGCATGGAGCTTGTGTAGTCAAGTCTACGAAGTAGTTCATCCATCTTGGCAAGATCATTGACTCCTGACGATATTAAATTACGTCTGACATCGACCGGAAGCTGCCTAGAAATAGCTTCTATCAATTCTGTTTGTGTCAAAGGGGGTTGAAGGTAACGTAGTTTCGCTAATTGCATATTAAAGAAATCAGCGTACTTAGTTGGGAGAGTACCCAAGTATTTCTTAGAATAAACCTCCGCTCTCAAATCTTGCTGTCTTTCCACACTCCAATATCTCTTGACTAGAGCTTCGGCAAATTCCTCAAAATCTCCGAACGTATATCTGAATGCGCGATACCACTCCAAAGGTGATCCCTCGAGATAGCGTTCCACGATACGCATTTCTCTTTCTTGAGATATATGATTTTCATAAAAATATTCACGGAGATGCTTAACGAACTCAATTGGTGTAAGACCATCTTTATCATTAAATTTTCGTGGTTTTTCTTCAAAATTTCTAATGATAGTGACATTAGATGCTCTGTTCGAAGGGTGTACCTGTCTTAGACTTCCTATCCCGAAATCATTCTCTCCTATATCTATATCTTGTTGCATCGAAAGTCCTATCGGAGTTTGTTTCGCTCTAACATCTCTAATTTCATCTTCTAATCGTGTCATCCTAGCTTGATCTGTTTCCTTTACTTCGTTTTCGGTCTCGACTTGATTTCCTATGCATTCCTGAATCTCCTTCCTAAGTTCGTCCTTTAATGAAATCTTAATAGCTTCTGCCGTTAATGCATCGCCTAAGTTAATATTTTGAATGCCCCTTTTAATTTCCTCAATCTCAATTAACCTCCTTTCCCTATCATCCGTCAAGTCATTATCCATTCGATTCACTTTATCTCCTAAAGACTTAGTTTCATTCATTTCTCTATCGAGATCTGCTCTTACTCCTGACATATCATCACTTTGAGTTTTCTGTACAAGATTGATTCTTTTAATTAAATCCTCCCTTGCATCAGAAACATCCTTATTTAATCTAGCTTCAGTTGAAACTATCTTGGTTTCCATATCACGTTTGATGCTTGAAACATGATCGGAACTGAGTTTCTTCCAATCATCTTTCAATGCTTCCAAACTTTTTTTGACAATATTTTCCACGTCTACATCAATTCCGTCTTTCAACAATTTACTGTGATCCTGTACTTGTGTTTTCAAACTGTCAACAACTATTTTAAGTTCTGTTAACCTCATGTTAGTTTGTGATGTGTTTCCCTCAGCTTGTTGTTTATTGGATTCCCATTCTTTTCTGATTTCAGTCTGGAAATTCTCATTACTTGTTTCTAATTCTTTAAACTTGTGTTGCATGTTGGACTCAATTCCACCTAGTCTTGATTGAACTTGTTCTGTATTAGACTCTATCATACTTAGTCTTGATTGAACTTGTTCTGTGTTAGTTTGTAAATCGACGGTGTTGTTCTGAATTTTAATGACTCTTTCTTTGAGTAATGTAGACTCATCCTGGGCCTTTCTAACATTTCCCTGTATCTTGTCAACATTACTCTGTATCTTGTCAACGTTTTCCTGCATCTTGTCAACATTTTCCTGCATCTTGTCAACATTACCCTGTATCTTGTCGACTGTGTTCGTGACTTGTGTAGAACTAACTTGCAATTTATTAACATCGCTGCTAACGGAAGTAGCACTACTTTGTAATTTCTCCAAAGACTCTTGTAATTCACCTAGATCTTGTTTAATACTGTCTTTAACACTTTCCTTTACTGTGTCAGCAATATTTTCTACTATAGTGTCCCTAACACTTTCTTTAACAGCATCTACCTCTGTTTTAACGCTTTCAATTACAGATTCTTTAATAGTGTCCCTACTTTTCTCTACTTCTTCCCTAACCGACTTAAATTTCTTTTCAGCGTCCTCTTTAACACTCTTAAAACCTTTCTGGGTGTACGTGCGAACACCTTCCACATCTTTTGTCAGATTGTCCATCTTATTTTGGACATCTGAAAACATCTTATATACCTCTTCAATCTTCATTGCCATTGCAACAATTACAAATATTTCAACTGCTACGGGAACATGACATACACTGCAGAACTAAAATACCAAAGAGCAACCATTTTCAACTTAATATTTGGGAATTTTATTGTTTACTAGACTTATGCTAAACCCTAGAGTAATTCTGTTAATAATTTACTTAAATCATGAAGTCCTAATTCTATTATTATTAATTAATTTTAATCATTTACGTTACATGACTGTGACTGAAATGTCAACAACCGGATTATCAAACCATCGGATTTAGATTATAAGTCAGCTTTCTGTTTCTCGACTTATTCTTCCTTACACAGGATTTCTTTCAATCTAATCTTCCAAAATTTAAAACAATTGCACCCAATCACGCCCAATTAAGCCTCAACAAGCCTAATCGTGCCTGACGTCACAAAATACGTCGCTACGAACCACAGTTCGAGCCTAAACGTTGGGCTGCCATTTAATGTGTACCCGTTTAAACCATTAGAGCTGCTTGTCGTATCCGAAGATCAGCTGGATTGCAGAATCTCGAGGTCCCCGGCTCAAAAACCTGGAAATCCTACCAACAATAGCTAAATGGGGGGTATCTTTTTCTACCTTGCGATGACATCTTGTAGAAGAAGTATGGAGGGAATTACTGACGACACCAGCAATTCCACACTTACTGATCTTCATCCTCTTTCTTCGGAAGATTGCCTTGTCACGACTCGAACCCTGCTCCCCGATCGTCAATCCCCCTGGCTGGCTTCGAACACGGAGCTCGCCTCGATCGTCGGAACCGCAAGAATCCCCCTGGCTCGAAGTATGATGAACTGCCTCGCTTCGGGTCGGATAATACCTAGCCATGACGTGGTAATCAAGTTCCATCTCGTAATGTTGGATTGTAGCCTCGTAATCGTTACACCACATCTTGTAATTTTAAGATTAACTTCGGTTGCCCGGTATCCCAGTCCAACAGTGTAACATCACGTTCCCTACGCATAACTTGGCTTAAAACATGATCACTACTGCGTTAAACTCAACGTTAACTGTTCCCCTTAACGCTTGCATGTCGAACATTTCGATAAAAAGCTTGCCACTAAACATAGACTTGCTGTGAATGAGAGCTGCTGTCCTACAAATGTTAGCACAAGCAGATAACGGGCCTTGCCTTCTCGCCTGTATAGCTGACACGCACCAAGCGAAACGTGCTTATTAACGAAAGTGCTTTCAACAAAGAAAACTATCTTATTCTTTCGAATTTCGTCTTGAAACTTTCATGTAATGTGCACACGATGTTTCTCTTTAGTTTAGTCAAACTTTCAATACTAGTTTCACACGAGAACTGATATTACGACGATATTCTGTTCCCCACATCTTCACCGGACTTCCCATGTTAACTTTTGACCGACGGGACTACCTTCCTCGCCTACAAACTCTGTTTGCGTGAGACCCCTTTCGCGCACACGCTAGTTTCAGGAACTCAATTTTCGCAGGTCCATTCCGCTCGACACCTCAACACAAAAGACCTCGATCAACGGAGCGTCACCTCGCATCTCAAAACCAAACGAATGGCGCGTCATGAAAAGAAGCGGCAAACCAATCATTACTTAAATCTTCTTTCTGGATTATCAAACTTCCATCTCTGGGTGACTATCATAAATCCTTTTAATTTAGATCCTTTCTCAATAGTTTTAAATGTGCAGATTCTCTCTTCTTTAATAAACGGCAGTTTATAAATCGACGAAGCTTCTCATCAAGCCCGCTCATGTCTCCTTCCCTCACTGATTCTGGCAATTGGATTAGCCAATCAACGCATTTCTCTTCGAACTCTACAAGTTGCTATGGGCGGCCTAGCGAAAATACTACGCAGCATTGCCCCAGAGTGGCTTCTCTTCGCCATTTTGTTGTTGTCCAACACAATCTGAAGCTTCCTCTCGTATTAAAATTTTAAAAATGTCGTAATTCCTCCAAAAATATCGCAATCTTCTCCAAATTTCACCAAAACGTCCTAAATAGCATCCTGTCCATCCTGAATCATTTAGAATTCGAGTTCAGTACCAGTCATTTGAATACAAGCTTATGCTGCCATCTGTTGGTATATTTACCATCAAGCTGCGGGGTCTTAGTACGTGTGCAATGAAGTTAGAACGCACCGTACTATAGGGCACGAGGAAGCTCCTCATGTGACCTTCGGGTGTACCTATGAACACATGTGACGTAAAGTAGCCTCACTTTCCTGGTTAACGACCGGCTCGTCATTGAAGCCTAGCTGGACGGATGTTTACATTCCATAGCCGAAGTATTCACGGCTTAAAGCCCGTGAGCAGGTATTGTCTGCACTCCTCGTGGACAGATGGAGGAAGCATCTTATTGGTCAAAAACCGTCAGGTATTTGCCAGCCATAAATAATGGCTATTGTCGGCTCGTGCTAATGCTTAACGTTTGAGTCGCCGGTCGTTAACCAGGAAAGTGAGGCTACTATACAGCGGATAAATGGACTGGTCGCATGGTTCGTCCTCTGTTGTGGACGGGCTGGTAGTTCATAGGGCGTGCGTCATCTCAACTCCATGCGATACTAATCTGATAGCACTGTTAACGTTCTAAAACCCCGTAGCCGATTATCAGTTTTAAGTAGCCCAGGCAATATTAGTTGAAACTTTTCTTACATGGTGTTTTGTTATCCCGCATTATTTTTAGCTGTATGGCATTCACTAAAAATCATTACTATATGTATGAATGAATATAGCCTGTAGTGTCCCTAGAAGGGCAGAGGCCTCCCTCGAAAGGGGAAGTTCGTTGATTATATCTCACGTGGTGAGCTAGTCACGTGAGATGGTTAGTTTTGCTACTATGACAGTCATAATGTTTACTTGAACCACCGTCTTCCTAACTCCTTCCAATCCGTTCTTTGTCTTGCTGTCCTGGACCAGTGTGATCCTAGTAGCTGTCGGAAGTCGTCCGCCCATCTTCTTTTCGGTCGGCCGCGGCTTCTTTTGCCTGGTTAAGTCTCGCGACGTACCCTGCCCATTTCCACTTAATTCTGGCGGCCTTCTGCGCGACGTTCTCGAAAGTCGTGATTGGTCGGAGTCTCTTGTTAGAAACTCAGTGATATGCCCAGGATTTTCCTCTCCATTCTCCTCTGGCACACGTCTAATGCTCTCATTTGCTTGGCCGTTAAGTACCAAGTCTGACAGGCGTAGGCTAAGTCAATACTGGAATGATGCATATGTGGAGAGCATCTAATCTGAGTTTCCTGTTTAATGCTTTATCGAGGAGTATGGTCGTCAATCCCCAGAAGGCCTTCCAAGCTTGAGTTATTCGTCTTTTGATTTCTTTGTTCATTCTTTGTCTTAGGGCGATCAATTGGCCTAGGTAAATGTGTTCATTCGTGTATTGCAGTGTGATTCCATCTATTGAGGTTGGGTTTGGGGGCCTGTTGGACATTAGCGTTTTTTTTTTTGCTG
The DNA here is from genome assembly GCA_946902985.2 of Meconema thalassinum. Lineage (NCBI taxonomy): Eukaryota > Metazoa > Arthropoda > Insecta > Orthoptera > Tettigoniidae > Meconema > Meconema thalassinum. The sequence continues at coordinate 232,550,604 of OX336389.2, read as the reverse complement.
TATTTCATTGCGAGTCCTGCTGTTTTACTGGCTGTGTCTAACACTATCAGCATTAGTTGTAGGACTCAGTGCGATATGGCAACCGGCAAGATGTCGTCTGCAAAACGTAAGTGTGTCAGTCTCCTCCTGATTATTTTAATGCCGTACTTGTTATCCCACTTTAGTTTTCTGAACGTACCCTTCAGTACACATTTAAATAATTTTGGGGAGATGGGGTCTCCTTGTCTAACTCCTCTGCCTAGACGGAAGGGTTGTCCCTCTTTCTCGGTCCTGACTTTGGTGACGCTCTGGCTATAAATGCTTTCCAGGATGTTGATATATTTAGAAACTATACCTTGGTTGTATAGTGCCTGGAGTACACTTAGATGTCCCATTGAGTTGAATGCTTTGCTGTAGTCGACGAAGACTACGTACATCGGTGGGTTGAATTCCTCTGTCTTCTAGATAATTTGGTTGAGGGTGTGGATATGGTCTGCAGTGCTAAAGCCTGAGCGGAAACCTGCTTGCTCATATGTTTGATTCCCATCTAGTCTTTTTGTCAACCGTCTTGTTAATATCATCGAGAAAATCTTGTATAGATTGGCCAAAAGACTGATTGGTCTGTAGTTATTCAGATCATCCTTAGGTCCTTTCTTATGTAGTAAGATGATTGTGCTTGTTTTCCATTGTTCTGGAATGTTTTCTCTTTTCAAGATCTTATTAAAATGTGACGTGGTTGGTTGTACTAGAAGTTCCGCCCCCTCCTTTACTAATCCGTTCAAGATACCGTCTTCTCCTGGGATTTTGCCGGTCTTGAGATCCGCTATTGCGCTCCTTACTTTGCTTGGCAATATAGGAGAGACTTGCTCCCTTGTGTTTTGTTTGTAACTCATCGTTGTGATCGGGTGAGAGCTCGTATACAGTGATTTATAAAAACTTGTTGCTTCCTCTAGTATTTCTGTTCTCACCGTTGTGCTGTCCCCTGACGCATTTTTCGCACCCAACATCCATTGTTTCCCTCTGATTAGATTTTTCTTCACATTTCTAGTCGACTTGGTGGTTGCCAGTATTTGTCTCGTTATTGTGGTGCGCTGCTCCCTTATATCCTTCCAGATTTCTTTTTCTGTTAGTTTATCTAGCTCGGGGTATTCGACCTGGGTTCTGGCTGAGTTACTATATACATGAACATATTTAACATCAAACAGAAGTATTGTGGTTTTGGTAGTAAAGTAATGGCTATTTCTGATACATGATGGGACCATGTGGCTTTGCTTATGTTGATGTTCAGTGGCTTTAGTAGAGTGTTTTCGCGAGAACTATATTTTCGTTGATTTACTGCACACAAATCACTAAAATACCGTAACACAAGTTCACTCCTCACAATAAGCCCTAAACTACTGTACAACTGTAAACTAATGACCTACAAGTACTCCGCTGTGACGATGGTAGAAAGCTATAACTACAACATAGGAAATAGTGTTTGTTTGCTATTAGTATAGAGAGCAGAGACTGTCTGTGGGAATCACTGTAGGTATGGTTGTGTTCTGCAGAGCTATTTGTCTTGTAAATTTGGATCTGACGATGCTCGCTTGGCGAGCGAAACATGTCATCCCTTAGTTTTCTCCTTCTTTAATAGTCCATAACAATATATATGCCGGCCCCGTGGTGTTGGGGTAGCGCGACTGCCTCTCACCCGGAGGCCCCGGGTTCGATTCCCGGCTCCGTCAGAGATTTTCGAAACTGACGTGAGGGCTGGAACGGGGTACACTCAGCCTCGTGAGGACAATTGAGTAGCTGTCTGACAGTGAGGCAGCTCCCCGGTCACGAAAACCAAGATTAACGGCCGAGGGGACCCGATGCGCTGTCCACGCGTCACCCCAATATCTGCAGGCCAAATGGCTGGGCAGCGGTCGCTCTGTAGGCCTAGGCCCTTCATGGGCTGTAGTGCCAGGGGTGAGTGAGTGAACAATATATATTAATCGTACGTATATAATTAATTTCAGGTTACATTTTTGCATATTACACTAATTGAAATAAATATTGTTGACCGACTGGAAGTTACAATATCAATTGTCAATAAGGCTGCATTGAAAATGGCTTCAAGGCTTTATTAACAGTTCCGAATGCTACCGCCAGATTGCATTGGCGGCTAGTTGACAGCCCACGCCAAATGTAGTGCCATGCTCCAAGATGGCTTAGTATAGTTGAACAGTTGGCATACTACAGGTCATTCCTGATGTAGCATCTGCGCCGTAAAATTCTGAAGAAACCTCCAGAGCTGATGGAGAATGGCATAATTCTCTATGATAATGCAACAGCATCTTTGCAGCGCGGTGGAGGACACTCCCTACTCGCCTGATCTCAGATCATGCTACTTAGGCTGTGTCCCAATACTCAAGTTGTCTGCTATTGACTAGCTGCTAGCTACTATGTGCCATGTGCTATGCACTACGGAGATTTGGGACATGTCTGCTTGATCACAGCCTTCTTCATAGACTTGTGTTCTGAATCGTACTGGACTTACATGCTGGTGCCAAACCAACACTCAAGATGGCGGTGATCTGCTACTCCTTGTAAGCTCTTTGCGCTTTCATCAGCTGTTTTAAATAAACAATACCTGAACGATACGATCATGGATGCGCCAAGATGATCACTTTTTAGCCGAGCCATAATTATGGTTTGTGTTTGGCTTAAGTAAAAGACAACCTACAATTTACATAATCTACAATACCGATAAGCTACAATTTCTATAACTTCCTTGACGTAGTCGGCCAATCTAGCAAGCATTTTCGTTCACTAGCTATTACAGACTTGATTGCTATGTGCTAAGCAGTATTGGATCGCGACTTCTGACGTCATATCCGGTAAAGTAGTCGACTATCTAGTTCACTACGACTGAAATTGTACTATTGGGACACAGCCTTTTAGATCTGAAGTGAAGGAGCCGCTGCGTGTCAAAGGTTCGTAAACAAGGCGGATATAGTAATAGCGTTTCGACGGGAGGTGGTACACATAGATGTATCGCACCGAGCCGATGGTATTCAACATTGCTAAGAGGGTTGGAATCCTTATGGGATTATTTTTAAGGGTGTTAGCTGTGAATAATGTAGCCTACTTTGTTTCCTTCTGTGCTTACAGTAATAGAACAACGATTTCTATTTGCACATCTTTCAATTTCCCCTACCGATTGGCACCCATCCCCGGACCCAAAATTTTATTACCATTGTGAAGCACATTCCTTTGAACATCAATCACTTATAATACATTTCCATTCTTTGTTGTTATTAATTCTTTTTACAGGATTGGTCATCGGCACCGAATACTTGGGTGCGTGTTTAATTTGTCTGACAACCTGTTTTTCTATGGTGACTGTAGAAGAGTGTGTAACTGTAACATTATTAGTGACATACAACCGACAGCAGTGGTTACGCTGACTAAAGCGCAGCGTTAGGTCATGGGGCCAAGCTCTCTGCTGACTCGGTAGACGCGTGGGTTCGAGCCCCACCATCGGCCGTCCTTGAAACGGTTTTCCGTGGTTTCCCCATTTTCAACACCAGGCAAATGCTGGGACGGTACCTTCTGACAGGCCACGGCCGATTCCTTCCACATTCTTCTCCAATTTCATTCACCTTCATCAATTCCATCTCTCATCCTGACGCGCAGGTCGCCCACGGGCGTCGAATAGAAAGACCTGCACTTGGTCTCTGAGGAGATTACAGGAAATTAAAAAAAATTGACATACATTACACATACGAAATTTAGTTGAAAGCCCTTTGTTGGTATGGAAGTTACATGCAGTTGAACTTTGAACATATACACTTGCATATGTTGGTAGCACTAACTTCGACGATTTACTCTAAATATCTCTTGAACTTCCAGAATACTAATAAGAAGTGTGTTTCGTGCACATATTCTGAGGTGTTGAATCTAGGGTTCAAAGGTTATGAGATTATTAATACACAGTTGGTAGCCCTGCTGGCTCTTATATAAGCCCAGTTATATGTCATAAAGCATACTTTGCACGTACTAAAAGTGGACGAAATCCAGTCGTTAGTATGAAAGATTCGTGCAGTTAAACATTGAGCCTATCAGCACGCGTAGAATTATGTTGGCAACTTTATTATATATGGGTAACTCAAAATTAATCTGGAATATTATGCTCACTGAGTTTGAAAAATGTTGGCCTGCATACGTTCTGATTTACTGAGACTAGGCTTTAAAATTATAGAGAGCATAAAACAACAGTTGGTAACCCTGGCGACTCTGAATATACGGTGAATATCCCTTAAGATACACAATGCATTTACAAAATATGGTTGAAGTTCAATGGATAGTATGGACGTTACATGTAGTTCAACCTTGTACCTATCAGCACACGTAGAATTATGTTGTCAGCTCTGTCGTATAACAATTCCTCAAAATTAACCTATAATTTCAGGTACTAAACGTGTGTTAAGTTTATAACTGTTGGCCAGCACTCTTTCTGATATACAGAGAATCAAATTAAAATTTATAGAGAGCATTTTTCAACAGTTGGCAGCCCTTTTGACACTGAAAAATACGATTAGTCTTATCTGTTAATGTACACAAAGCAGATACGAATTTGGTTGAATTCCAAATGATAGTATGGAAGTTACATGCATTTAAATATCGGACCTATCAGCAGGTGTAGAATCATGCTGGCAACTGTAATGTATGAGCTCCTGTAAATTACTCTAAAATATTATTATTGGAATAATTCCCATGGATACCTATTGACGAATTCAACATAGAACTGAAATTCCAATTGTGTTTTTACAGCAGTTGGTAGCACAGACGTCATTTTCACATATGACCGTTTGGCATAGATCTTTACTAATACCAAATTTGGTTTCGATAGCTGCAACCGTTTAAGACTTGATATGGGGGACACACACACACAGACGGAAGGACAGACAGATGGACAGACATACACACACATCTGCCTGGATATATTTATTTATTTATTTATTTATTTTTCGTATGACTTTTAGTGCCGGGATTGTCCGAGGAAATGTTCGGCTTGCCTTAGTCTGTAGCTGCTTCCAGCGGACACCCTTAGGGTCAGCTATAAGTTCAGTTCAATTTCAAGTAGTTCCAACTTTCGCTACCAGATATCAATGATGCCTAGTGGTGAACGTTGGAACTTTGATATAGCGTTCTGACGAACTCTAACCTGACAATCTAGCTTCACACAAGTTTAGTCTGTGGAAGGATCTCTTATATGCCATAAATCTATGACATGGGACCGCCGACTTTACTTCCCCTCCGAAGGAAGGCATACTCAAGGATTCTTAACGCTCTTAAAAAAATCCGATGACTTCGGCCGGGTTTGAACCCGCTATCTTGGGCACAGCAGTTCAGCATGCTACCAACTACGCCAGCGAAGCCTGGGTGACCTCATAACACTACTTTTTCATAATTTTTGCAAAATGTAGAAAGTCGGCTAAAATCATTATCTTAGAAATGTGGGAGAAAGATATCATTTTTTAACGGAATATGTTGTTTCAAATAGCATTGACCACACAAGATATCAATAGAAGCCAAAATCAAATTAAATTTTGCTAAGATTGTTAACTGTTCTTTATATATTTGTTTAATATTAATGGACATGCCCGTTGACAGTTTTCTAACGAGCCAGTATTGACGTATAGCCTCGAGTAATCGATAACGAGCGAACACCCACACTGTCTCTCGGCAGCCATCTTCGAAGTGACGAATGGTATCCTAGCAACACAGACTCACCTGCGCACATCTAGTATCCCACTTCCCTGGTTAATATTTCGGATGCTGAGAGAGCCAATCAGAATGCTGTCTATCCATCTATCTGTCCGTTTGTCTATCTGATGAGATAGGAGGGGTTCTTCCAAGTTGAAGGGGTAGTAGGAAGGTGAGACGTACATTCAGTACCCCCATCATCTGGTCAATACAGTGATCAATAGGGCCAAGTGAGGGAAAAGTTAGTAAAAATAATTATATAATATTATACAGGGAGCGCCTTCTCTATAAAACGGAACCTCGCAGGGAATCAGCTCCTGTTTGGGGAGGCGTGGCTTGTTTCCATGGCAATATGTTCAATAAATCGAGATGAGCTCTGACCAGGCCTACCTGGCAGGTGAGGGGGAGTTGCTCCTCCCAATAATCAATATCTCAAGTCAATGAACATCTCTCAGAAAGAGAAGGACGAAACATCAAGACCATCTGCTCCAGGAGAGCGACTTCTCTTGGTTCTTTGTTTAAAAAATCATTTACACTTTAATGTAGTCTAAACTATATGGTAGCTGGTACAACACAGACAGAGCAAAGCATACTCTTTCCCTGAATTTTAGACAGTAATGTGAACAGAAAATGTAATAAACAGATCAAGAAAAGACGTATCTGTAGTAGAATGGGTACTTTCTTTTTTGTTCAAAATAATCCACAAAAGAATTATATGCTTCTTTAACTTTTGTGAAATGTGCCGGGAAATGATGGTTCAGAATGGCGTAGCTTCTGACCGTCCATCTTTAGAGGGTATGATTTGAAACCCGGTACCTTTACAACTAAACTTTTGTCTCTTTACACCTCTGCCGTGAAAATGCTGCATACGCACGCTCAGTATGGTTTACTCACGAACAGTAACCGCTTTCCCGACAGAGAGTGGTGACTAAGCAAATCAATGGATGGAAGCCATCAGGACTCGAATCCATATTCTCCGAAGTTGAGAATCATGTGGTCTCGATCAGAAACCGTTCTAGTGAACTGGATCCCTTTTGATATCGGAAAGAGAAAAGAATTCTCGGATACCCAAATATATAATATTATAAATAAATCTCATTGTAGATTCCTTACTCGTGTCACTAACCTTGAAAAATACCAAGTGCAATTTTAAGCAGTGTTTTTTCAGTTCACTTAAACTAAAATGAGTTCTCTATTTGAACATGGAGAATACAATAATTAGGCCTACCCTACGCACGCAGTCATGAGTTCATTAAATAGAAAACATTATTTTGTGTTTTCAGTAATTACATGCTGAATAGAAAGAGGAATGTCATCCATCAGGGTAGCCAAACAGTCTCAAGGCATGTTGTAGTGGTTAACCCAGCATGAGAGCGGCCATTCTAGGCGTGTTATCCCTCCGAATTCATCTAAGTCTTTCGACACCTAATTAATATTATACTATGTAATTGCAGTTGCAACTACCGATATAATGATCACAATAACACAAGTCTAAGATAAGTTACACACACACATTCAAGTACATGGTACTGCTGACCATAATATGTGAAGTCCTTACATGAAGCAACAGATTGAAACAGGGGTGAAGTGCATTTCAGTAAGACCACTCCGTTTACCACAGGAGGACAAATATTGTTCTCTTGTCCAATAAACTCTGATCTCTTTGTTCAATAGAGGTGTAGCCCTCATTACAATCTCTACTTTAAAAACCCAACCAGAATGTCGCCACTGAACATCACTTACCTCTTAATTACTAACCTGAGGAATGGTGTTGTTTCTTAGTCTCACACATTTCTTTGAAGTTGAGGAGAGGAGGTTCTTGTGTCTGGTTTCACATCTAGGCAAATACAGCATGTCGTGCAGGTATATTGCCGGAAATCTGAGATAAGACGCCACTGGTCATTTAGAGATTTTTGAAAAGTCTATCACTGAAGAAGGCTACTCCATTTAGAGAGGTTTGCTAAACCTGTGTTTTATGTGGTGTCTTATGTCCAGTTCTCCCAGACATGTAATCTGATTTCTTATCCATTTGTTCAGTGGAGGGTGGTGAAAATCTTAGAAAACATTCACATGTTATTAACTACAGCCTTTTTCATGCACGTTTCTGTGTTTACTTACCATCACTTGGTGTTGGGCAGCATACGTATTGTTTCTGTTCTACATATTTCTTCCAAAATTCACAATCTTCTCACCCCGCAGAGTAGCCATGCGCGTGCGATGGGGATCTGCAGCGATTCCGGATATCGCAGGTTCAAACCCCGGCGCTGACAGTGTCTATCCAGAGTGTGGTTTTACCGCGTTTTTCCACACTCCCTCCAGGCTAATGCCGGGATAGTAGGCTTACTTCCGGTCCCACGGCGCCTACCACACACCTTTCCCCAATACGGTTACTCTCACTACTACAGTTAACAGAAAAATATAGGTTATCACACAAGATCAACACACACCTACTACACGGGGCTGATGATGAAGAAGCCCCAAGCCCCTCAGGAGAATTAACTGCAACTTTTACTTTATTATGGTTCTTTCAATATAATTTTCAGTGATGAATAAGCAAACATTGTAAGTTACATTTGTATTAGTTTTACAAGAGCACATTTGCTGTTTCCTTAGTAAAATCAGGCAATTCATAAACAATGTACAAGTCGGCTTCAGTGCGAGTATATAATAATGTTGCATAGTGACCGTTAAAACATCGTGACGAAGATGCAGTATTTGATCACGGGGATGGCATAAGTCTAGTGTCTAGAACTGACGAGTGCATATCACATAGACATATAACTTGTAACATTATCTATAACTTAAACAAATTGCTTGTTTCAGAAAGAGCTCTTGTCCACTATTTGACGGCATTTTGTTGGCATCACCGTAGTAACTGAGACAAGGGCTACAGTTTGGGACTGATTAGACTCTTCTGCCATGTGTACTGATTTAAAGTTTCTGTCACGAAAGACTTTATGTATTTTATTCCTGTATTTGCTATTGCGTTCTCTTGAAATACTGACAATTGGAGAACTTTCTGTGTAACAGGAACTAAACTCACTTCCTAACGTGTATTATGTTCAGCGTGAAACTGTGATTAATAGCCAATTATGTCGTTAAGTTTGAGGAATAAGTTTAAATCAAGTTCGTGAGTACATACCACGTAACAATGTATAGCCTACTTCAGGTTACGATCACGAAGTTTATTTTGATATAATTCTTTCATATCATTTCCGGCTTTCATTTCAGAAACAGCACATATCCACCACAACTACAGTAAACATTTTGCAAGAAGTGGATATTTAAGTTACAGGTTTATATTCATATATCAGCACCGTCGCGGGCGGTGATTTTCCACTCGGCTGATGCCCGTGCATCGGCCGTCCGTGGCTGATGTAATTGCCGCTCGGTGACAGATGCAGCTAACAAGGTGAGTGCGCATAGAGATAACTAGGGGTCCGCGGTCGGCCGATGCACGGACAACAGCCAAGTGGGGAATCCCTGTATTTACATGAATGTGATGTCTCACATACTGGCTTTAGTACAAGATAAAATTTTAAAAAAAATGTGAAATTGTGAAATATAAATAAAGGAATAACAGATTTTTTTTTTACAGTTTTCTGGAAAATGTGTTCATATGGAGGAGAGCTGTTTCAAAGACAATCGATTCAAAAACATCAATTCAAACTTCGTAAATTTGTCTCCATGTTTCATGGTCTCTACGGGTTGATTCCAGTAGTTTTGAGTAAGCTACGTAAAGTAAATATGGTTTAAAACGAAACATTGTTTGTTTTATACAAAATAACTGTGATATACTTGATCTTTGATTATACCACGTGAATCAGCTGCCCCTATTAATATTGTTTTATGCAGCCCAACCAGCGTTGTTATCAAGAAGGTTGATATTTCTCCGCTTGCATCCGTAAGGTACTAATGCACTACAAACGATACTGAACACTATTATTTTTCCCTCGATGTGACTACAGACGAATGAAAATCCACAGCCTGCTTCCAGTCTCCGACCGGGTCAGGAATGGAATGAATGAAGCCCCTATCTAGCGGCGAGGATATGAACTGTGCCGGCTGCCGAGACCTGACGCACTCCTCTGGGGCAATGATTAAATGAATGACAGATGAAATGAAATGATAGTGGAGAGTGTTGCTGGAATGAAATGTTGACAGGGAAAACCGGAGTACCCGGAGAAAAACCTGTCTGCCTCCGTTTTGTCCAGCACAGATCTCACATGGAGTGACCGGGATTTGAACCACGGACCCAGCGGTGAGAGGCCGGCGTGCTGCCGCCTAAGCCACGGAGGCTTCACTACAGACGAATACGGGAGAAAAATAATAGTGATCAGTATCGTTAGCGAGATATGCTTGCAGTGCATTAGTACCATACTGGATGCAAGCAGAGAAAATAATATCGACCTTCCTGAACACACGCGTTAGTTGGGCTGCATAAAACAATATTGTTAGTGGGTAGCTGATTCACCTGGTATAGGCTATTTATAAGCTTTATGCAAATTAAACTTAAGTTCGGTATTTTCTCCAAAATATAAGAAAAATATGCGTAATCACTGTATTCCTATGCAAAATCAGCTCTGAATGGATTTGAGAGTGCTTTCAACTTATGAACGGGAGCTACAGTATATACTTCACAACCAAGAACAAAATCCTAAATTCTAATTATAAAATAATGTACTGTATATTTAAGTGAGTTGTAACTTTGTATATTGTAAAATGCTTGTGTTTATGAGTCCATACAGGGTGTCCGGCTATCGCGGGCACCCCCAATATTTCCTTAATAATTCTATTAATGCAGCCAATGGCCATGTACTTTTCTTTTCAGGACGTGTCAGGGAAGGGACATTGGAAAGAAATCAACCGTGGACCTATTGAAAGGAACCGTCCCGGCATTTGCCTGGTGGTGAAAATGGGAAACTACGAAAACCATTTTCAGGTCAGCCGAGGTGGGATTCGAACCCACGCTCTCCCGATGTTAGCGAGGCACGAGGTAGCGCGTTAGCGCTCTCGGCCAATGCGGCCAATATTTCATTAACGGTTTAAGATAATGAGAAGATGCTAGAGCTTAGTGATATCATACCGGTTGTCTCGCCTAAGAGTCATCAAACAACAATTCTTCAGTATTTCTGAAGATATTTTAATTGCGTTTGTTTAATGTTTCGTACGGGTCTGTTTAGGCGGAACACGTCTTTGTGGTTTTGCAAATGGAAACAACATCTTGTTTATAATTTAATTTAATTTGAGCAATTGATTGAGCGGACTTAAATTAATCTACTCCGGTATCGTTTCTAGGACATTAATATTAACGGTGACTGCAGGGAGGAGGGGGGCAGGCTACAACCCCCTCTGAAATGCTCCCGACTTAGAAAACAACATCAGTTTTTGGCCTTATTCAGTCATAATCTTGTTTCAAGCATTGATTGTATCATAGCAAATATTAGTAAAACCACTCACGTAGCTGAGCGCTCCACGTAGGACTGGATAATTGAGCGTATGGAGAACCTTGGTTCAAATCCCGGCACTGACAGCAGCCTTCCTGAGCATTTAATACTCCAAGTACCTTATTTAAATTCCTGGGGTACCTATCGCAGTCCTAGACCCAAATAAACGTACACACACATCTACATGGTATCAGATGCATTACTCTTAAAAGTAGCCTATTTATAATTGTTTCTCGAGCTTAATGTTCAGGTTTGTGGAAATAGAAATTCATAACATTAGCCAATGTTTCATTTTACGTTTCGTATGTAGAATTAACTTTTCTTTTTATGTAATTGCCGTACTGTAATTATTGATGTTATTGAAATATATTTTATTTTTAATCTTATAGCAATGATTAAAACTTCCCCTCGGTAATGAATCTGTAAATGTAGAGGACTACATGCTGTCAGTTTATATTTATGGATTCTGTCAAAGATATTTTGCGTTTAAACTAAACACCACGTGACGTAGCCAATAAACAGCCTTTATTTTGGCTGACATGACCTACATATTGCAAAAACTTATTTGGGAATGTCTTCATAAATACCGGAAAATGGCGCCTGTCGACTCCCGTTATAACGGCTCGAGCAATTTGCCGTGTAACTAATGTTCATAATACTTGTATATAGTCTACGGAGAAAATGAACCATACATGATTTACACGGTTGTAAAAACCAGGCATATACCTTTTTCCAAATAGATTTGTAAATATTATTTAAGAGAGAAAATCAATTAAATGTGTCGCAATACCATCCTTATGTATCATACAGGTACAGAGCATGCAGTGCTCTTAGCTCTGTTAGCTACTGCTCGGTCACAGCACGATCGAACAAATGGAAACAAATGACAGCTGTTCCATGCTGATGGTTCAACGGACTCCATCTCATTTGCATTCTTGTGAAGCATTTCATTGTAAAATTTATATCCTTAAAATTCTCTTATCTAGAGCTTTTGAACGAATTAAAAAAATATACATTTCACTTAAATTATATTTGGTTCAACTCCTCCGTACAGCGCACGTACTATCACCAAGCGAAAATAGGCTATCATTTCGATGTCTTAAACCATTGAGGAGATATTGGGGATGCCCTTGTTTTTCTTAACTGCCTTGTGGTTTTCACGGTCTTGTTCACATAAATTTGCCACTTTCATGTGTCTTATTTTCACAGTATTTTTTAAATTACATGATGAGGAATGTCATTAAGCTATATTATTTTATACCATTGGGAGGGTTTAGAAGTCAAAGGATGGGTGAGTTTCACAAATAGAGAATAACCTCAATTATTATGTGTAATAATGCACTGTGCTTTATTTTTTAGCCTATTTTCATTTATGAAGAAATAGGCTTATGAGATCACCTTATGTCCGAGTGTATGTGTATGTGTGTGCGTCCGTGTGTGTTCCCCCTAATGACTTCTAAACGGCTGGAGCGATTTCAACGAAACTCGGTAAGGTCATAGTACGGTTTTGGCCGACCCAGATCGTTCCCTTCAAATTTTATTAAGTCTCACCAATCCAACATGGTGGCTGTGCGAAATATTTCACTGGCATTCTATATCTCCGAAACTATTACTCATATCACCCTGAACTTTTGTAGGGTGATAAGGGGTACTACTAGACGTTCACCTATGTGATTTTCAAAAAACTTGTAAACTACAAAACGAACATGGCGGCCAAGCGAAGTTGAAATATTTAAATACATTTGTTTCGCGATTTAACCATCCGAACGCAATGAAACTTGGTACAGCAAATGACTATACAAATTGCAATGCACTGACATCTAACTTAGTTCAATTGCTTACATAACCTCAATATGGCGGCTGTGCAAACGTTTAAAATTAAGTTTTTATTTCTTGTGTTCTAATCATGCGATACAAGTCAACGTTTGACTAATAAACTTACATAATAATTCTCATCTAATAGTACATAACTCTATGGCCTACATATATTAAAATCCAACATAGCGACCGTCCGAAATACTTAGACGGTTCTCAATATCTATTAATCTATTACAGCAATCAAAGTGAACTTTTTTACGTTGATAGAAGCTATAAGCATACGGTAAGTTCACCTATGGGACATTAAATAACCTGGTGAGGAAAAACTCAACATGGCGGTGACGCGAAATGTATGTATTCAAATGGACGTTTCTCGCGATTGAACCATCCGAGCGCAGTGAAACTAGTACGGTATATGCTGACATAAATGTTAATCCAATGCCATCCAATTCTTTTCAATTATTTTCATAATCACAAGATGGCGATTGAAGTTTGAATAATACGCCTACACAATAATCCTCATGTAACAGTACATAACTCTAAGGCCTAAAAATCCAACATGGTGACCATCCGAAATATTTATACGGTTCTCAACATCTACGAATCTATTACAGCAATCAAACTGAAAATGTGTATGTTGATAAAAGCAATTAATGTAAGTAGGTTATATGAAAATAGGCTGTTTAGTTCTTCACGGAACTACTTGTTATCAGTTTGTTACCAGATGATAACGTTGATGATACTGTAGAAGATGCTACAAGAGGCTAAATTTAAATACCTAGACGCCAAATGTTGAGCTATATCATGATACAAACCTATACTATTCACACATGAGAACACAAGAGTGAGATGTGATATCTTTAAGCAAGGACTGTGTGTGTTCAATTATAAGATAATTGTCGTTATTGTCTCCAATGTATAAACAACTCGCTTTTAAATACAGTAAGTTATACATCCACTTATGGACTTACTGTTTATTCGGGATGTGCACTTTGTACATAATTAAAACAAATTACTTATACATGCTAGTAAGACTGTTGAGTGTTAGGAAAGCACACCTAATTTGCAGAATATTTTAAATTATAGACTTGTGATATTCATTTATTTCGTCGAATGACATGACAGAAGAGTCTCAGTGTGAAGAAGTAGAAGATCTCCATAAAGCTTAGAATGCTGCACCCCAGGAAGAGGCCGGCTGTCCCTCCAATAGACACTGAAACACAAGGGAGATCAATATACCTAGTATACTAGAATCGTGCTAAACCCCTTTGAAAAAAATGGAATTACACTGTAGGCAGTAAGCAAGGTATCTATGTCGGGATTATATCTAAAACATGACTAGACAGTCGTCCTCTAGTAATAATATCAATTGCATATAGAGAGTGGTTCACCAGCCCCTCATTTAGTTTTATGAAACCCAACTAACATTGCAGATAGTCGATATTGCTCTGCGCCCTGCCTGTGTGACAGCAACGTAAACTTAGCCGCAGATCAAGCAAAGAAAGAACGACCATGCACACCTTCCCGCCAAATACTAAGGACCATTCAACAAACATATGACGTATTGCTCCTTGAAACAACACACATACACGTAGTACGGTTGAATGATTAGGTTAAGCCACGTGATCTCTAATAATAGAAAGTAGAACACTATAAACCATGAATTAAAACGCTGGCACGGATATCAACGTTCGAGGTGGAAGTCTTTGTGGCTAGTTAAGTATTGCACTTTTAGCGAGTACCACGTATGTTGCCTTGTGGCGTAGGCGGTATAAGGCCCATGACACAAAGTGTTTCTAAGTGCCGCTGGTTCAGTGGTTCGATCACAGCCTTTATAATGTCTAGTCTGGCTGCGTGGCTCAGGGGTAACGTTCTCGCTTGCTGAGCCCAAGGTTGCAGGTTTGAAACCTGGCGCAGTCAGCTGGCATTTGAGGGTGCGCAAATGCGAGGGAGCCGTGTCAGTACATTTACTGGCACGTTAAAGATCCCCTTCGGGGCAAAATTCCGGCACCCCGGCGTCTCTAAAAGCCAGGGTAGTTAAAAGGGACGTGAAACCAATAACATTATTATTGTACCAATTTTGCAAATCGGTACATGTTCATCTTATCTTCGAGACGCAGCAAGAGCTCCAGGTCTGGCCAGATTATCATGAGAGCATACACCAGGGCTCTTCTGAGAATTCCATTCACCAAGCTGGCGCCTGGCTGCTGGTGAAATGGGATCGCCTAGCCCTTTCTGCCAGGATTTGTGCCCTTGTGTGTGCTGTCACCTAAAGGTTTATCGTAAATGGAAAAGAGGGATAAGTCAAGCTTTGATCCGTGAACTTTTGAAAGGTGAACATTTCCTGTCAGTTTCATTCGCCAAGCCTTTCTGCCAAGATTTGTGCCTTTGTGTGTCCTGTCACTTATAGGCTTATCGTTGATAGACACTTATAAAGGGAGATAAATCGAGCTTTGTGTCTGCAAACATTGGAAAAGCGAACATTTACTGTCAGCTTCATTCGCCAAGCTCTTATTCTGAGAACAATCTTACAGGAACATTGTGTAACGCCTCAAGTCCTAGAACGTTTCTACGCAGTAACCTGTGTTGGGGTGGGATTCAATGATACCAACTCAAACCTCGGGCTCTGGCCCTTGTGTTAGCGGGTTGGGCCACTAGTCGCGTGTGGTATTACTGGAGTCAAGTGGTGGGGGGACTCTGGAATACAGGCGTGCGATCTGTGACAGGGAAGACAGTGCGAGAGGAACCTTGCTGACGGAAGGGCTCTTAAGCGATCGCCTCCGGGGAACTGAGGGCAGTTCTCCGGAGGGCTGAAATACACCAGGTGGTATGAACTCAATTTGTTAGAAGGGGCAACCGTTCGATGGAACATTAAACTGTGTTATTTTAAGGCCACGTGTCGGTGCACCATCAACTTAATTAGATATAGACTGACATTTTATTTTAGCACTTTAGTATGTAATATTTTGGAAGGGTTGGTATAATTTGGTGATACCTTTATATGTAATTACTGCAGGGTGGGTTATTATTGCCCTATTTCCCGTTAGCTGGATGGGAACCTCGTGGATTTAACTTTGGTCAGATAGGCTTCAGAAGACAGTCAGTGCTGGACTCTGAAGTTTCTCAGACGCTTTCGTTCACTAAGGAACGCGTAAGTTGCTTATGCAACATTGTTTTAGAAGTGGCACAGAGTCTAACTTCATGTTGTTATTCCTTTAGTTTTGTCGTCAGGGGAATCTTTCTAATCAAATTCTTTTCTATCACAAATGTAGATGTGTGTAATCTTGCCAAGCGGGCAAGTGTCTGGTTTGTTTAGGTTAAGTCATTTCATTGGTGTTTAATTAGATCATATTTGTCAGACGGTTAATTTTAGTGGTGGAAGGTTTATCTTGTAATTTGTTTGATCTTTATGTTCAATACATGTTAGCTTATTTTGATTTGTCATGTTATTTATTGCATGAAGTCGCTAGGAAGATTATTCCCCTTTTCTTCTTCATCTTTGGCAGGGTCAATTTAATACGGCCTGCTGAGGTACGCATCCAGCCTTCCACTCAACAAGCTGGTCTTGACATTGGTTTCGTCCCGCCTGATCCCTTTTCCTAAATCAAATGAGGGTGTTCTTGAAAACCAAGCAAATCGGAATATTCGCTCCTAGGTTTTTTTTGCTGTGAACTCAGCTGACCTAGCGAGTAATTAAATTAGGCCTTTCCAGTGTGTTATCATTTATTAATTTCTGATGTGGTAATATCATGTTAATAAAGCGTTTTTGATATGCTAATTTTATTATCACATCTTGGGTTATCAAAAGGGAAGGGGGGGATGAGAGCACTGTTACAATGGTAGCAGAGCGTGGTTTGTTCTGTGATCTTGCCATTAGCAAACAATCCTTCCTATCGACTGATTGCAGTAATTAATTAAAATTAAATTCAGTAACTTAATTAACGTATTGGGCCCTCCATACTACTAATATTTTCTCCAATAGGTAGGCTAGTAATTAGAGCAGAACCTAATATCTGTTGTGATTTATTTCATGTAAAATAACTTGCTGTGTACACCATGGACCATATGAGCAATTCATATCGTCAGCTGTTAGACGAGAAGATAACTGTAAATGACAGTCAAGAGTGCGCTGAACGCAAGTCAGGACTGACGGGAGAGTAATGGCCGTGCTGCGTTGCCAGATTGACGGATTGCCGGCTGAAGGAATTTCACACGTGGTGAGTTTTGATATGCTGTTTGTATGTTTTGGGGTGGTTGTAAATTCATTCTGTTCTTGTAGGAAATAGTCCAGCTCAATTTTACTGCGCCTGTGCTAAAAGTACACCTCGGGAAGTGTTGTTTTGATTTCGTTGTGTCACGTGTTTCGAAAGAATAAAATGGTTGTCTGATTGGAAGTAGTTTTGGTAAAATTTAAATTATTGACGTTTTAAATTCTCTTGGAAATAGGCTGAAATTGATATGCTTGTATTTCCAGTAAGAATAACTTAGTGTCTGTTTTGATGTGCGTTTAGTGCACGCCTGTTGAATCACGTAGTGTTTTTGAACTATCATGGCGGCGACTGTGACCAAGTTATTATTTTATGCAACTGATGTCGGTAAAAATGTGAAGTGCGTGTGTGGATTTATCATCAGCAGGTTCCTTGGGGTAAATCTGTAATTATTCTTAATAATTGTTAGTGATGTAAGGCTGAAATTCTGCAATTTGCTGTGCGTAATACGTGTGAGCTATTATTGGTAGTTGTCAGCTGTTCGTTAAGCCAAACATTTCAAGTTTTGTTGTCATTTCTTTAGCTGGGGGTTAATTATTTCGCTGTTGGTAGTTCTGTCAAATTAAATTGGACCGTGAGAGTATTAAAATTTAGTGTTGTCAACTTATTCGGCGTTGAATTAATTCTGGAAAATGGTCGAATTGCTGTCTATATGTACGTTCGGTAATTGTGTTTAGAATGATGTTAAATGTCGAATTGCGTGTGTGCTAATTCAGTATAAATGAATCAGGTGAGTGTTTATGTATGATTGGTTGATGTTTAAGTTTGCTTAGTAATTGGGGGGCGAGTAAATTGTCTTGTTGTGACATGGGATTTAAGGTTAGATTATCATCTAAATTGGTCAAGTATTAAATGGCTTTAATATTCAGTATCTTAGTGTGTGTTCGTTGAGTGACTTACTAAGTGGGATGTTTCTGGGAGGCATTCACCTTCATGGTCGCATCTCATTTAGGGTGTAAATAAATATTTTCCCCCGATTCGTGTCTTCCGTTTTAGGACGTATTTATGCGATGTAAGGAGAACTGTGATTTCAGGGCTACAACTACGGGTTGTTTTATCAGGTCCTCACGTGAGTTGATACTCCGTTGGCGTTATAGTGTCTTGACGATCCGAATACTAACATACTGGTGTAAATGGGGAATTTTAGGATTGTTCAGGGAAGGGAGCACGTATGTCTGGTGGATGCATGAATGTATTTCTGTGGTTGATTGAGTTCTGGATGTAAGAGTATGTGTGATGCGATTTTTTATTGCTGCCCTGACTAGGAATCGAACTGGTGTTCTTTGGTGGTCAAAATGGTATTTATTTTCTTTTGTAATCCTTCGTTTTTTTAATCCTGCTGATTGAATGAAAGTCATGTGTGAATGAATTGATGTAGGTTTGCAATTTGAATTTGTGGGGGGGGGGAGTAAATTGAGGCCTAATTGCCAGTAACGTAAGATGGATTATTATTAATTTTATATTAGTTGTATTAGTTGCATTTTGAAAATGGACCTATTATGCAGATGTGCTTCGTATGGGGATCTACTGTCAGGAGTCCATTTAATTTGGGGTGTGAGTACCATCTTGATTGGGCCCGGGCAGGGTGTATATAGTATTTGCCCGAGTCGAGTGACTGGAGGTATGGGACTTCGTTATCTCGGTGACAGGCAATTTTTTTTGGGGTATTTAGAAGCCACTCGTCCAGTTAGTATGGAGAGTCGGGCCACAATTGCTGAGCTGTCGGTAAGTGTTTCTATACCATAGGGTATTTTGTGTTCATGATATTTGTACGATTGCTAATTTGCATAATTGAAAGTAACGGGTTATTGTAGTGGGTGGTAAAATCTTATAATGAGATGTTTGAGAAGGATGTGTGATGGATGATGGATGAATGTTAGGAACTGGAGTCCTGTGTTCGAGTTCCAGTGATGAAGTTGCTAGCTCTGGGAATACTTGTTGATATTTGGTATATAAAAAAAAGGTTATTTGGTAGTTCGGTTGGTGAAAGTTTTCCTTTAGGGAGATATCCTGCGGTGGCATGCTGAGCTGTCGCTGTATGTCAGCTGCTGTGTTCGCTAGTCTGATTTTGAGATTTTTTTGAGGTTGCAGTGCTTCGTTTGCGATGGCATCGAAATAGGTTGGTTCGTTAGTTATTCATAACTTGCAGTTCTTGCTGTTAGGCGGCTAGGTTATTCTATTGTGGTCACATTTCTGAAGGGTTGTAGGTTCGTGAGATTTCATGTAGACTCCCGTTAGCTTGGGTGTGTTCACTTCACAATCAGCTGTTGTAGGCGTTCATGCATATTTTGATATTTTGATTCTGGAGTTTTCACTTGAGGGTGCTTCAGTGCATTATTTGGTTAGTTATTTATAACTTGCAGCCTTGATCTGTTAGACCGCTAGGGTCTCTGTTGTAGTCTCAACTCTGAAAAGTTCTGGGTTCGTTAAAATTTTGTGTAGCCCCGTCACCTTGGGTGTGTGTGAGTTCGGCCGTTGCTACCGGATGTTCTGATCGATTGTGAGCCTTAGTGACAGTTAGTGTCCTGGGTAGTTACTGGAGTAATCATCTTTGGTGGTAAATACATTTAAATTCTCTGAGTAATAGAGTGTTGATAGCTTGGCAGTTTTTTTAGTGCGAGGTTCCAATGTGGTTAGGCGCGAGCTGGATTTATGGACTTATTTTGAAGATTTTAATTGCTTCGTGCCTTTTGAGATGTAACATCTGTCACTGCTGTGATTTGTAATTCCGAATAATTTAGTGTTGATATTCTGGGAGGAATTTTATTGGCGTTAGAATTTGGTGAGATACAGACACGTGTTGTTAGTCGAGGAGGTTGTGAATTTTGAGATTTTAAGTAGCTTCGTGAAGTTAATGTTTTGGGAACGTATGATGACAGTGGTGCGTTGAAGCATCATGGGTTCGATTTGAGTGTGGTCATAAAGTGTCACCCGGTATTTGAATGGTGAACATTAATGGAAGGTGACACACGTTATTAGTTAGAGACGTCTGTAGTCTGTGGTAACGCCAGTTAGAGAAATTTTCGGGATTGTGTTTGTCTGTGTTGTGTGATTGGAAGGTGAACCACGTGCACTAGGGTGTGTGTGACGCTTGGTGGGTGCCCTACCTTGTGTCGAATGTGTATTTATGTTTTGGTAATGTGTTGTACTGTCATCTTCTGAGGCGGCCATGCCTTTGTGGGGGAAGATGTTAATTACCATCTGTGGGGTCGTGTGTTGATCCGGAGGGGGAGCTCAGGTACCGAGCTGATTTTGTCGTGATGGCCAGGGTTTGGTGGCGCAAGAGTGATGTTCCTCCCGGTGTCATAAGGGAGAGGACCTGTCATGTGAAGGACAGGGCGGTGTTTGTTCGTGTAGTGTGTGAATGACAGTGCATACTGTTTTAATAATTCACGTCAGGTTATGAACTGCAGTCCTCGTGCTGTTTTCCTGGTTCGCTAGTTGTCCTATGGAATTTAGGGTTATTTATGTTTTGTGTTGTCACCGGGAACAATGCCCGTAGGCAGTTATGGAGTGGGAGACGTTGTGTTGTCGCCGGGAACAGAGCCCGTAGGCAGTTATGGAGTGGGTGACGTGGTTTTTTTCCTTATTTTGTTTGTCTTGCTGCTAGTATGCTTGTGTGGTAGGATGTTGTGGTCTCTGTTCCTCCTGTCCTTGGAGGCCACTGAGGGCAGTGTGGTTCAGGGGCATGTGAAATTGGGCAAGACATGTAAATTGTGTTTGTGTGCATATCAAAACGAGCTCTGTGTGATGCTTTCGGAGCCGTAGGTGATTTGTAATGTATTTAAATTGAGCAATACAACGGGCGGTATAATAAATGTAGTTTTATGGAATGCCCCGTGCGGCATGTTAACGTAATTGTCATTGCGAATATTGAATAGTTACGTGCTGTCCTGATTTCATGAAGTCGCAGAAAAATGGTCCTTCGGTTTTGTTAAAGTAAATTCATTTTGAGAAATTGTTTAAAATTTTTGGTGGGCAAGTTTGTAGGTGCCTTTGATTTGCGAATTCTAAAGAAAAATTCTGGGTTCTGTACACCTTAGTTAAATTTTAGTTATTCTTGCTAAGTATTGTAGTGAACTTTCAATTAAGCTTGTTAACGTTAGTCATATCGTATAGTTGGTTGCCCCTTTCGTGTGTTTTTCGTACTTCAGTGGACCTTTAATTATGCCCTGGACACTATCACTTTGCGCAGAACCTTGTTTGAAGCATCAAGTATCCCTTGTGATTTGAAAGACTCTTAAGTGAACTTCGATGGCACACTAATGCTTCGTGTGATTTTTTTTATCCTTCCTGGGATAACTTCAGCTGTTATGGGCTGGTTGACTGGCCTGGAACGATTGTTCCCTCTAAGGGAACTGTATTTGGACTATACGCTGCTGTTCTGATGTGTGTTTCAGTGGTCACTATGTGGGACGTGTACTACCAATCTGGGCCCAGTTTGGAGGTACCATCTAGGTCCCATGGCATCATTCTACCCGAGGAGATCTACTTCAAGGTCCGCTGGCGGAGATTGGAGTAGCCTCTTCAGCTGCCAAGAGACCAGCTGGACACCATCACCCTGTTCATCATCTCCCCATCGTCTTCCTTTGGAGGAGGAGGATGTACCAATTTTGCAAATCGGTACATGTTCATCTTATCTTCGAGACGCAGCAAGAGCTCCAGGTCTGGCCAGATTATCATGAGAGCATACACCAGGGCTCTTCTGAGAATTCCATTCACCAAGCTGGCGCCTGGCTGCTGGTGAAATGGGATCGCCTAGCCCTTTCTGCCAGGATTTGTGCCCTTGTGTGTGCTGTCACCTAAAGGTTTATCGTAAATGGAAAAGAGGGATAAGTCAAGCTTTGATCCGTGAACTTTTGAAAGGTGAACATTTCCTGTCAATTTCATTCGCCAAGCCTTTCTACCAGGATTTGTGCCTATGTGTGTCCTGTCACTTATAGGCTTATCGTTGATAGACACTTGTAAAGGGAGATAAATCGAGCTTTGTGTCTGCAAACATTGGAAAAACGAACATTTACTGTCAGCTTCATTCGCCAAGCTCTTATTCTGAGAACAATCTTACAGGAACATTGTGTAACGCCTCAAGTCCTAGAACGTTTCTACGCAGTAACCTGTGTTGGGATGGGATTCAATGATACCAACTCAAACCTCGGGCTCTGGCCCTTGTGTTAGCGGGTTGGGCCACTAGTCGCGTGTGGTATTACTGGAGTCAAGTGGTGGGGGGACTCTGGAATACAGGCGTGCGATCTGTGACAGGGAAGACAGTGCGAGAGGAACCTTGCTGACGGAAGGGCTCTTAAGCGATCGCCTCCGGGGAACTGAGGGCAGTTCTCCGGAGGGCTGAAATACACCAGGTGGTATGAACTCAATTTGTTAGAAGGGGCAACCGTTCGATGGAACATTAAACTGTGTTATTTTAAGGCCACGTGTCGGTGCACCATCAACTTAATTAGATATAGACTGACATTTTATTTTAGCACTTTAGTATGTAATATTTTGGAAGGGTTGGTATAATTTGGTGATACCTTTATATGTAATTACTGCAGGGTGGGTTATTATTGCCCTATTTCCCGTTAGCTGGATGGGAACCTCGTGGATTTAACTTTGGTCAGATAGGCTTCAGAAGACAGTCAGTGCTGGACTCTGAAGTTTCTCAGACGCTTTCGTTCACTAAGGAACGCGTAAGTTGCTTATGTAACATTGTTTTAGAAGTGGCACAGAGTCTAACTTCATGTTGTTATTCCTTTAGTTTTGTCGTCAGGGGAATCTTTCTAATCAAATTCTTTTCTATCACAAATGTAGATGTGTGTAATCTTGCCAAGCGGGCAAGTGTCTGGTTTGTTTAGGTTAAGTCATTTCATTGGTGTTTAATTAGATCATATTTGTCAGACGGTTAATTTTAGTGGTGGAAGGTTTATCTTGTAATTTGTTTGATCTTTATGTTCAATACATGTTAGCTTATTTTGATTTGTCATGTTATTTATTGCATGAAGTCGCTAGGAAGATTATTCCCCTTTTCTTCTTCATCTTTGGCAGGGTCAATTTAATACGGCCTGCTGAGGTACGCATCCAGCCTTCCACTCAACAAGCTGGTCTTGACATTGGTTTCGTCCCGCCTGATCCCTTTTCCTAAATCAAATGAGGGTGTTCTTGAAAACCAAGCAAATCGGAACATTCGCTCCTAGGTTTTTTTTGCTGTGAACTCAGCTGACCTAGCGAGTAATTAAATTAGGCCTTTCCAGTGTGTTATCATTTATTAATTTCTGATGTGGTAATATCATGTTAATAAAGCATTTTTGATATGCTAATTTTATTATCACATCTTGGGTTATCAAAAGGGAAGGGGGGGATGAGAGCACTGTTACAATTATTATTTATAATGTCTTTAACGACAGATCATGCCCCATTTTGATGGACACACATTATTATATTCCTGTACATTGAATTGTTGCTAATTTGTGGAGAAAACACAATCGAATTACCCGTAGTAGATAATAGCAGTAATAGTAGTAAGCGAAATTTATGGCTTTCAGTCGGTCAACACGATTGTACTCAATTGTAATGGGCGGTTCCCTAATCCTAAAAGAAGTTACATGAGATTAATAAATACGCTTGGATGACGAGTTTCGATCGTCAAACGATCAAGCTTATTGTGGATTGTGCACGTAGCTATTTGAGTGATGTGTGGTCCATTTTCGTGTAGCTATCGCCTCCCGCTGCCTGTACTGAACTGGAAGGTATTTCCTGTCTCGTCTCGTGTTATCTCTTAACCTCCTTGGCCTTTCCCACCCCCGCATTCCTAACTGCCTGTGTTTGTCGAGCAATGTAACATATGTGTGTTGCCAAGTCTAGAACATCCTAAGGATCTGATGATGATTGCTTGACGATCGAAACTGGTCATCCAAGTGTATTTATTAATCTCATGTTTTCTTTTTCAGGATTAGGGAAGCGCCCATTACAATTGGGTACAATCGTGTTGACTGACTGAGAAGCATTACATTTCGATTATTTAGGCAACAATGAATAGTGGCTTCCAACGCAATAATAGTAGAAAATTAAATGAGCTACGTAAACCATGATTTTAAACTCTGACCCAGTTATTAACTTTCGAGGCGGAAGAGCCGTACTTAAGTATATTCTCTCAGTGAAAGAGATAAGAGTCGAAGTACCAAGGGCCAATGCACTAGTATGTTCTCAGTTGCCATTTACTGTATTCAGCAAGAAATAAGTTAGTGTTCCGACTTTTCTGCATGGAGGAGGAAGCTGGGTAGATTCAGGATATGTCATACATACTGTAATCTCTAGGTAGCTGATGAGGCTAGCACGAATGATTGCTGGGATAAACAGATGGAAGAGATGGTAGGATGATACTCGTAATGAAGCAACAAAACGTGCATTAGTGCTGGTGGTGATTGTTAGTTTAAGGGGAGAAATATCTAGGTCATCTTCCCCGATGTACATTATGAACAGACACGCTAGATGAGGCAGTTCAGATGGTTGCGTTATGTGCTTATGAACTCGACTATAGAGAATAAGATAATTAAAGGTAGACCTAGGAGACGATGGTTAGGTTCAGTGTTTTACGACTTCGAGATGAGAAGTAGAAGGGCCGCAGTGCTAACTGCTAACAGGAATCATGGAGCTTCAAACTAGAATGGACACTGAAGTACAAAACATTCTCTAATGAAAATGAATTATAATTCTTCTTCTTCTTATTTTTATTATTATCACTATTAGAGGAGGGGGTAGGGATATGAGATCCCCTCTTTGTTTTGGGGCCTAGAAAGTGTTACATTAGTCATAAATAAGAAAATCAGAGGAAATCGCTAAATAATTATTATGTTGAATATACTGCAAGAACATGAATTTCATCGAGCAACACTTTCTGCCTTTACGGTGTGACTATGCTAAATTCACAACAGATCAGTTTGTGATCTATTTAATAAAAGAAAAGCCCATTAATACTCCTGATTCTTAGGATATTATCTATTTTTTCCTTACATCTAAATAAAATACTATAGAACTTTTCTGAATCACACTCAAAAGAGCCATATTCATGAATTCTGCAGTACCTAATAGCACCTAAATGATATGCGAGTACCTAAAAATACCTAATTGCAGTTTTGTTAAATTAATTGTAGTATATTTGAATTTTTAGCACATAATGTTTAAAAGTAAACCTGAAGACAGTGTTTAATCCTAGCTCTACTTGATTGAGAGAAATCCTACCTGCCAGAAAATTCAAATATTTTCAGCACTTTTCAGCTTATATCTTATTGATTGGTTATTTATTGTCAGGAAAGTGGGACTAAATCTCTTACTATTTCCAAGTTCCCTATATTCTAACATTAAAAAGGTTAATCAAACGGGCCAGAATGTGAAAATCACCTCTGACATCTTGGTTTTATTGAATTTGAATAATTAACATATTATATTTAAGGAGAACAAATTTGCCTAAAAGTGTGAAGTTCTCGGTGATAATTTAATGATGTATCATTATGTAAAATATTTACACTCTCAATTTAATTTGGCGAGAAATTTATGTTATACTTCATATTTACACTCTCTTTGCAATCAGATTTTCTACTAACATTTAGGCATTAATTTTAAGCTTTGCGCAGTTTATGATAACTTTTGCTACACTTTAAACATAAAAACGTATTTAAAAATGTTTTTGTAAACAGTTTTAAGAACCTAAAAGTCCGGTCCCTACACATGCATGTAAATGATGAGTGTAAGCATCTCCACAAACATTTAAACCTCACACCTTCTGCATCTCATTGCTGTAACATTTGATGGTTCAGATGGAGATTACGTTCGTAAAAAGAAATACGTCTCCAAGCTTTGTGATGCACATGAGCATCTCACCCATCCGATGCAGGGCTGTATCTTTTATCATCAACGGCCCTGTCATTCACTTGTTAACATAAAGCTAGTAGGCCTACTCCTTACCTAGATAGCTGTATGCCTCTCACCAAGGCGGTCCGGGTTCGATTCCCGGTCAACGCATGTGAGATTTTCGAAGTGAAATGCCATGTCCTGTGGTTCGGATTCCACGTAAAAAGGAGGTCCCGTGGCTCATAATCACAAGATTCACGGTCACGTAAAACTACAATCTTCCTTTTCTTTTCCTTACCTAGAACATCTGTGAAACCAAACAGAATGTCTCGTTTAAGCCTCATCAGTGGGTATCGAGTCAAACTCCATTTGAAGTTGGTGCCCAGAAACCTGAAAGTGAAATGCCAATGTACAGTGCTTGCTATGACTATGGAATTCTATAAAATGAGATTTGCAATAATGTCTGGTTACCATGGCATGTCACTCTGCATTTCGATGACATAGTTGACAGTCTCGCAACTGGGTAGACATTTACAGTCGATCTGCTTTTCTTCCGTTCCTTTACTGTAAGGGTCTTGGAGTCGGATGAGTTTCTCTGCAAAGAAAGTAACAATTTCATCCTCCGGTTTATAAGAATGGGAAGGGTAGAGACAGTGGAGGTTGTTACTCTAATGGTTAGAAATTAATAGCACTGCTGAAACTACCACATAGTCCCACTGCGCAGCGCGGCGCAGCCATGCGCGCTGAATCAATCCCCACGACTGAGATGAGGCCCTGCAGCATGTTAGAATCCCGGCACTGACAGCAGCTATCCTGAGTGTGGTTTATTCCCGAGTTTTCCACACTCCCTCCAGGCAAATGTTGGGTTAGTAACATTATTTCAAGTCCTTGAGCAACTATCCCTTTCCCAACCCTAATAATTACAGTGAGACACACTATGATCGCTCTGAATATTATTAATAAATGTGTTGGTAATTTTAGATGGTGTTAGATATATACAGTATACTAGGAATTAACTTTGTTGGGCGCCACTCATATACCGTATATGGGAAAACGTTGAACACGAGATAGGCTACTTACTCCCAGGGTGTAGGCAATTGAACTTGCTTCTGGCAATTCACTTCTCTAAGTTGAAACAATATATAATATAAATACTAAAGCTACGACAATTAATGATTGGGTAGGAACAAAGGGACATTTAATTATATTTGGTAAGATCAGAAAATAGAAATAATAGCCGAAAAGTGCCTCACATCACATGCTCAAAAGCCAAAATAAAAAGGGCCAGGACCTGACGTATACATTCGTGTGTTATACAGATGCACCTTTACCTTAATGGCCTCGTGATCATACTTCGTTGGAGCAAGTAATGCATTCTACTATCTGATACGGGATACGGTATTGATGTTCAATTCTGGATCCTTCAGTGCAGTGTACTGGTGTACAACAAAACCTCGCACCCTCTGCCAGGACCGTGCATGAAATTCCGGAATAGCTATACTATTTTATGTAATATTTATTACGATTCACAATTTTACGGTACTGCTCCTTTCTTTTTTCAGGCAATCCAATTATGATCTCGACTGTCCAAAGATGTACTCCTTTACTTTCAACAGATAACAATTATCTCAAGACCCATCAAACATATAACCAAGCTAGGTTAAAGTACTTCTTGAAGCCAACATAATGCGAAGTTCAATGGACCAAGAAGTTTGTGTACCGCCTTGTATCACCGCCATCAAGATCACACTTGATTTCCAAGTTTATATTTCGCATGAGTCCGGAAGTAGTCCGTATCGATCCTTTATGCATTCATCTACGTCGAGAGCTGTTAAGTTACAGCGGATCCAGCCTTCAAGTAATCCGTTTGCCGTGTAGCCACTCCGAGGGAATCCCATACAAAGGAATATACTTATATCAATTAGCTTCACCTCATACACAGTAGCGATATTTTGGCTAGAGCTTGCTTCGTAATAAGTTCAAAAATGTCAGCCAATAGCCTGGCTGCATATTTGTAAACCATAACTTGGCACTTTCCGACTCATTTACATCATGCAATAAATATACGTATTCCTTTTATTTATAACATACATGATATATGAGGTAATGGCGCGGGCGATAATAACTAATACTGCGAATTACTAGATATAAAATGGGATGATTAAATAATATAATAATTAATGATGAGGAATGTCTGTGCTGATCCATGATCTGTCACAACACTACTACAGTCTCTACAGAGACACTGGTTATCAGAAAAATTGAACACACACCAGAGTACACGGGGCTCATGACCAAGATATTACAAGCTTTTGATGTTTGTATAGGGAACGCTGACCAGCGCTTGGTAGGCCTACGTGCAAACTATCATTAGCTAATTGAGACAACTCAGTGCATCTCTAACCTGGACACGGTGGCTACTATTTATGAATTCTGGAGACAGTAGCTTGAATCCCTACGTCGCCCATCCAAGCCTTGTTTTCTGTGGTAAGTGATGGAATGGTGCCCTTTGCAGTGGTATGGCCACTTCCTTTCCAGTTCTAGCGTCAGTTAAGTAGTCACATACACTCTGGTACAAACGTTACAACAACATAGGTGATCAGATAAATTTAAACTATATACACGCCAGAATTTGAACGTGCACGACTTGAGTGGTGGCGTCCGAGGAGCACTGAAGGATGGAATAGCGAGCCGTGGTGTTCAGCTTCTGCGTGCATGCGGGTTCGTGTTTACGATGTAGGCCTACTGTAGATCTTGGGAGCCTCTTCACGTAGACAAGACAAACTGGCCCCATCGAAGGCTCTATGATCTGGGGTGCGACAAGCTGAAATTCCCGTTCACTTTTGGTGTTTGTAAAGGGAACGCTGGCTAGGGCTTGTTAAGTGCTAAATAGTGTTCAACGTTATATAACAGCATGAAAATGCCGGACGCAGTTTCCGGTGAAACGTCGGGAAATATCCTGTCTGGACCACGGCCTACAAGCCCGAATAACTTGTACTTAATTATAGTCATCAACGTGTTCATTTGCCGTCCTTATAACATGAAGGTGATGTGC
The DNA here is from genome assembly GCA_946902985.2 of Meconema thalassinum. Taxonomy (NCBI): domain Eukaryota; kingdom Metazoa; phylum Arthropoda; class Insecta; order Orthoptera; family Tettigoniidae; genus Meconema; species Meconema thalassinum. The sequence continues at coordinate 232,521,460 of OX336389.2, read as the reverse complement.
TGTTCCATCAGGATAATGTTCGCCCACTCAGTGCCCATGATACAAATCATGCTCTGCAATACGAGTAGCAACTTCCCTGGCCATCACGATCACCAAACATGCCTCCAATCGAGCACGTGCGGGACGAGAATTGATTTTTGCGACTCGTCCACCTACAGCGCTGGACGAATATGTTGAGTAGACATATAGTAATGCACTCCAAGACTGTATTCACCATCTCTATGATTCTCTACTTGCCAGAAACAGTGCTTGTAGTAGTAAGACTGTTTTAGAAGGGATTCATATCTGATACCTAGGAACCACTTGAGTTACCGTACTGTTACGAAATGTATTCAGTACACACGAAATGTATCTAATAATAATGTAATGAAACTCACAGAAGAACCTGCTAATATTGACTGGGGGGAAGTGGGAAATAGTAGGGATGTATTGAACACGATGAGTTCATCTCAGATGATATTTTCTGGATCATAAATGGACCCACAAGGGAAGCTGTAGAAGGAGACCAGTTAAAACTCTTGTCTTGAGTAGTAGAGATATTTTTACTCTTGGGAATCTCACACATTGCAAGAAATTAATTTTTACGATCCATGATGGAAATTTAAAAGCCCGGAATTCTTAAAAGAGGAGGATAATTTATTTCAAGAGTTTTCCCCTTGTGAAGAATGTTATTTTGACACTATGTGTCCAAACAAAATACTGTTGCTCAACGTGGGATAGTTACTTCTTGATTCAAGCAGTCAGATCCGGAAAAGGACAGCTCTGTTCGTGTTCCCGCATGGCGCGGCTGTAAGTATTGTGCGTGAGGAAACGTGACTTTCATAATCGGTGTGTATCGCTAATAATATTGCACATACAGTATTACGTGCTGCGTGCGCTAGTAAAACGTCTAAGACGTCAACCAAGTGAATAAGAACGGTGTTATGAACGGATATTAGTTTTCTACATATTTGTGCGAGATTGAACTAAGGACTTTGCCACGATGGTAGCCCATAGCGGTATCATAATTAACGACGACTTTTTAGTGTCTTTGAAAAGTTATAGAATCAGTGAAATAACACTGAACAACCAGTGTTCAAGTTCAGTGGCAGAGCCTGGGCAATTTTCGATTTTGTCTGCAAAACAAGTGTAGAGCCAGTGTGATTTAAAATAGTACGAATTGTCAGTAAACTCAGTGTCTTCACTATGATCGAATGATCAGCTATTCACGTCTGGAATAATTTCCACTTGGAAATGATGGTTATCATAGAGTAGAAGAGATATGCCTTGAGGAGTTACCAAAATTGGAAAATCATGTGACGCAGAAGGAAGAAACGATTAAGCTCAAGGGAGAAGAGCACGTGGTCACCAAACTAAAGGGCCACAGCTCTTGTAAGTTACTAAGAATAATCCATCGAGTCTGTTTCTGTAGAGGAGTAGATGCTCGTAGATTAGCTTTAGAAGACCACATTTTAAGCACGACTTTGTAGGCAGGCAATTAATAGTTTAGTATAATCTCATTTTTATTTAACAACCTTATTTACTGCGAAGGTTAAGCAGTACGATTCACCGACATAACCCAGGTTATCTGTGAAACAATCTTGGAGAGGTCTAAGGAGGCCAACCATTTTAATTCTACGAGATTATGAGCGGAATGTCTCTATTTTCCGACCCTCCGCAGTGCTATAGTACTTTCTGCAAGCATAAGCAGTGGTTTCCACATTTTAGTTTAACGAAGAATTTTATTATGTAATTTCATGAAGAGTGAGTGGAATATCTTCCATGTCCTAAGCTTTGGACGTTTGTTATATTTGTGAAGGCTTGACCTAAACCGCGTATGGAATGTAAGATAGTTTTGATGTATCAGCTTAAAGTGTTGCGCGGTAGCACGATATTTTATCGTTCACTCAGGGTGATTTGGAATCATGGTTATTTTTCTAGAGGCTTTGGAATAACCTGTATCAATTGAATGTGAGTAGGGGGATGGTGGCGCTTCTAAATAGTGACACAAGCCACTCGGCTACGCTGAACTCTCATGTGGATTACTCGCGACCCCATGGTCCGATTTTGACATGCGACATATCGTTGGACTCGGGCTGACGCCCTCTTTCCAATGGATAACTCATTTCAACCCCTAAATGAAACCTACCCCTACTAGGGGGGTGAAATTGTAATTTTTTAGTGAAAGTCTTTTTTCAAATGCGACATGTATAAAGTGCGCTGCTAAAATGAACTTAAACGTTGTTGCTCATATAGCGCATGCGTTTTTCTGAATGCCGCTATGGATCAACATTTTTGTTTTTGTCTTGTACGCATGCGCACTTGGGATTTTTGTAAGAGGGCGAGCTCTTTGACAAAAAAAGATTGATAAGAAGGGGTTTTGGTGGTGAGGAGAGAACCAGATAGTCGCCTACTTTCCTACGAAGTTTGCCGATATCTCTCGAACGCAAGGTCGGATTTGGACGTGTGACGTGTCAAATCGCTTGTCTCGAAGCCTTATATATGTTATTAATAGGTTAAAGTTTTGAGAATGAGGGAAACAGGCTTTTTGGGGGTAAAACCATGATTTTAGACTTTTTCCGATATCTCACGAATGCATGGTCGGATTTGGTCCTATGACGTGTCAAATGGCTTGTCTCGAAACCCTCTTTGTTTTGGTAATAGGTTAAAGTTTTTGAGAATGAGGGAAACAGAATTTTTTGGTGTAAAACTGTGATTTTAGACTTTCTGTTATATCTCACAAACGAATAACGCCAGTGACGTATACGAGGGGTCGTAGGACTCGGGGTGACGCCCCTCCCTCCCCTTTTCGAATATAGTATTTATGTTTTAAAAGAAATGCGAAAGGGTCTAACGACACTTGAGTTGAAAACATTTTAGTTTTTAAAACTTTTTTTAATCTGTCTAAAATGTTCATGACGAGTGGTTGTAGATAGAAAGAGACGATACCACTGGGCACGTGTTTCAACGAGGCTATTACTGGCCACGATGGTGATATACCAATACAGTATTCGCTATTTCGATGAGACGGCGGGTCGGGGGTTCGTTTTCTGATTTTTCCTATGATGGAATTCGTAATTCCTAAACCCCCTGAAGGGGGTCTTTAACATGTAAACGATTATGAGTGACATGACAAAATATAATTCCTTGATCAGATGAAGCTGGCTTTAGATAGAACAAACAGAACTTGGTTATATGTTGCTTGAAGTGAGTATAGAAAACAAACTTGCTGGGGCAGACTGACAGGATGTGGATGTTATTTGATCTTATTGGAATGCATTGACTTGACTTGACAACAGGCAATGAAAAAAAGCACAGAGATGCTGAGGACACTTGAAGGTCAAACGATATGGCAACCATGGTGGGAGAGGGAAGCGAGGATGATGTCGCCGATCATGTTCAATGTTCAATGGATGAATTTATATTTTGCGAAGCATTGTTCGAAGAGGGTCATGTGACGACTTGTTTTAAGGGTATTTATTTTTCCGATCTTTCCTATGGTGGACTCATTGATTGAAATAATCCAAAACTGCTAGGGCATGGCCTTGAGATTTTATAAACTGATAATGGGATTTAGACACACAAGATCCCCCCAGAACTTGACATGATGTCATTCTTTTTATGGCTTATGAATTTCTCCCAAAAAAGACCCAAAACAACAAGATCATGGACTTTTGCTTTTCTTAATATATTGCAAACCCATAATGTAAGATGTTTACTTTGAGTAACGAAACCTAGCTAGGTAAAGAAAGAATTATTGTAGGCTACATGTATGGTGACTGACACGTCCTTGACCATTGGAACTTGTTTTCAGATCTGACTGTAGTACATAGGGAGTATAGGTTGTAGGCATGGCTTGACAAACGGTGTACACAAAATTCAATTTATCGATTCAAGAATTAAGAGTAGACTATCATTAATTCATTGGTTAAAGAGTGTAGCTAAAAATTTAAAAAATGGTGACTACATTAAACTAAACTGAACCAAGTCGAATCAAACCCAACTGAACCAAACCAAGCCCAAAGAAAACCAAACCTAATCAAGAACAAGCCAAGGGCTTAAGTGTAAAACTTGTGGGGGAATGCAGTCATTGGCAATGTCCAAAGAAAGGGATAACGCTCTACCTTTAGAGGGTAAGGTAAAGCTAGCGCATGGTGCTAATGCATATTCCCAAGTAAATGAACCACACACACACACGCAACTATCCTATGCTGTTTTTATGAGTTGACTGTAAAAACTTACTCAGTGGTTACTGAGCAAGATGGTCGCTACACACAACGAGCTTTAAATGCTTGCGGCTAATAATCTATACGCACACACACTCGCATGTTCTAAACTAAACTGTCTTGCTGGCAGTGCTCACACAGTAGGCAAATGACAGAAATGCTTGGCTAACAGCAATACAATCATTTTCGGTTGTCTAATGTTACCAGCTAACCATTACATGCTATAGTGGTGAGCACATGTGCCTCTTGCACTGGAGATCGTAACTTGATTTCTAGCTCTAAGGCCTAGAACGAATAAAACTAAGAAAGAAGGGTATGGTGACGAAGTGGTTAAACTGTTAGCCTTTCACTAAGGTAGACTAGGGTTTGATTTTAGGCTAATATACATGTCATAAACAAACAAACAAACAAAAAAGCAGAGATAATGTTTAAAACTGATTACACTTGTCTCTTTTCAAATTATTACTTAGATTACAAATACAAAGGTGGACTGGGTTTGATATACAGTTAATGCTGCCTATCGCATACTAGCCTGTAAGAAAGCCAAACAAGCAAAAGGCGTAGCTAGCAGTGGTAAAATCGCTATGTGTAGAGAACTACCTAACGGTTTTATGAACTCGCATAAACAGTGCAGGATACAATCCAGCAATCATAATTTTTATCTTGTGGAACTGAGAAAACATATATATATATATAGAGAGAGAGATAGAAAGCTTGTGTATGTATGGGTAGCATTGATTCTTTGACCAGAGAAAATACGGTGAGGTAGGGTGGGGAGAGGGAGAATTGACACTTATATATGAATGAATGGTAAATAGTATTTTTGTTTTTTTCAATAGTTTTGTTTTTCAAATGCAGTGGTAGATAGCCGTTATTTTGTAAAACATTCTTACTTGCAATAGTAATAAGCCTCTACGGTTCCGCTAACACACATAGACAGACTGTACTATTGCCATGGTCAAGCACTCAAATTAAGATCATTTACAAAAACATAAAATGAAAAATAAAAAATCTTGTTTTAGAAATATCGTTTTTCAACAGACACAAAATAAATAAAAAATGTGTAAACAGCAAAATGGAAAATCCATGTTTCCATATAGACAAAATTTAAAAACCTTAAACGAACATTTAAAAAATATATGTACAAATGGGAAATTGACAAATGTGTAAATATAAAAAGGAAAATCCATGTTTCCATATCATGAAATTGAAAAAAACATCAATCTGTCATTTAAAAAAATGCAAATGGAAAACTGACAAATTGCAATGTGTGAAATGTGAAATTGAACAAATGGCTATCATTATTTAAAAAAAAGAGTGCCTTATGGTTGAGGTGTGAATCAAACCCTCTCTACTTATTTTAGACCACCCGAGACTGAGTATACTTGTTTTAATCCTCATACCACTTTTAAAATTTTGTGTTAAAGCTAGGAATTAAACCCAAGAGCTTGTAGGGGGAGACCAAGGTTAGAATATGTTAAACAGATAGTCTTAATTGTAGGGTGTGGTAGCTATATAGAGATGAAACGATTAGCTCGGGACAGGGGCATTGAGATCTGCAGCAAACCAGTCAAACGACTAAAGACTCAAACAACAACATGTAAGCTCACCAAAATAATGTTGTGTAACGGTAAATGTTAGTCAACGAACAGTAATGCATTACTAAAACCCATAACACGATACCTAAGAGCTTTCCTAAGTTATTTTAAAATGCCTTTAACCCTATATTAAACACCCAGTTCACAATATTCATAACTGCAATGTTATGGTAAAACAAAACAAAATCTATATTTCAAAACAAGCAAGTGGTTTAGTCAATGTATACTGGGAAAAGTTTTGTAAACACTCAAGTCCACAAGACTAATTAAATTAGTAACTGTCAGGTTGGCCGAGTGGTTAAGGTGTTTGACTTAAGATCAGATTTCCTGTACAAGGAAGCGAGGGTTCGAATCCCTTACCTGACATAACTATTGCCTTAACATGGCTTGTCCACACTGAATTATTATGATACTTGCTACACAATCCATAGACAGAGTGTATTGTTTAAGGCACTCTCTTTATGAACATAGTCAGAGACTGTTGATGGTTAACAATTGCATTAATAGTGGGACATGGGGATAGCAATTAAGAAAACCAGCCAATACCCATAGAATATTTTTATTCATTTAGTTTTTTTTACAATAGTTACACACGGAATACAACTTTTTACCTTTTTATCATTGTTTGATATAGATTTTAAACACAACGCTTGTTGTAGATCCTTTTATAACATTCTCCAGGTACTCTTGTTCTTAAAACCTGGGGAAGCCGCAATGGTTTTATAGACATTAAACCCTCATCCTCTTCTTTTTCATCATCATCATCATCATCATCATCATCAACATCATCATTATAAATATTATCATCGTAGTTATTATGGTCATTGTCACCAACATCATTATCATCATCATCATCCTCAACATCACTAGAACTATCCAATTCCTTTTTTTTTTCCTCTTCAAAAGGGACCTCTTGAAGGGTCTGTGTTGCTTTTGATAGTGTTAAGGGTTTTTTGAACGTTGACAACTGTCCTAACATGACTTTTTGAGGAGATGATAATTGCTTTTCAACAAACAATGCACTATCTTGAGCAGCAATATCATTTTCTTGAACTTGCTTTTTAGCATTTTCATGATATTTTGTTGACAGCAACAGTGTTTTATCTGGTACACTACATTGATGATTACCCACACTTAAGACCTTACCATTCTTACTTTTTAGATGACCTAAACATTTTGTTTTCCTTTGGTTTGAGCACTGCCAAAATATGATTCCATTCACATTTTGCCGCTTATAGTTATAGGAGTAGCCATGATACAGTGCACGTGGTTTGCCTTTATTGGTTATGGTATATTCCATAGTAGTAACTGACTTGTAAAGTTGATCTACCTACTACAAAGGTCAGAACAATTCTAGTGAAAGTGTGATTTTGTGTTGACGTTTTATATAGGATGATGTTGGTGGCTTATGCTGGTGGCTTATGTTGGTGGCTTATGTTGGTGGCTTATATTGGTGGCTTATGGTGATGGCTTATGTTGGTGGCTTATGATGGTGGTTTATGTTGGTGGCTCATGTTGGTGGCTTATATTGGTGGCTTATGTTGATGGCTTATGTTGGTGGCTTATGTTGATGGCTTATGTTGGTGGCTTATGTAGGTGACTCATATTGGTGGCTTATGTTGGCGGCTTATGTTGGTGGCTCATGTTGGTGGCTTATGTTGGTGTCTTATGTTGGGGGCTTATGTTGGTGGCTTATGTTGGTGGCTTATGTTGATAGCTTATGTTGGTGGCTTATATTGGTGGCTTATAAAAGGTTACAACTGTTTTGCTGATGCAGTGACCTATCATAAGCTTATATATTGGCTTATGTGTTGGCTTTTTGTGTTGGCTTTTGTGTTGGCTTTTTGTGTTGGCTTTTCGTGTTGGCTTTTTGTGTTGGCTTTTGTGTTGGCTACTTGTGTTGGCTTTTTGTGTTGGCTTTTCGTGTTGGCTTTTTGTGTTGGCTTTTGTGTTGGCTTTTTGTGTTGGCTTTTTGTGTTTGGGTTTTGTGTGTTGGCTTTTCGTGTTGGCTTTTTATGTTGGCTTTTCGTGTTGGCTTTTTGTGTTGGCTTTTGTGTTGGCTTTTTGTGTTGGCTTTTCGTGTTGGCTTTTTGTGTTGGCTTTTGTATTGGCTTATTTGACAAGTTATTTGTGTCAATGTATTTAGTGGATTTTTTTCTTGGTGTTGGAAAGTAGTTGAAAGAGAGGGAATATTTAAAGACTTAACCTCAGCTCTCTAACCTAACCTAACCTAACTTTACCTAACCTAACCTTTCAACTCTTAGATGTTAATTAAATTCTATGCATAGTCGAGTTGGAACCCAAGACCTCAGGGGTAAAAAACCAATTATTTTGATGACTTATTTTGATGGCTAACCTAACTTTACCTAACCTAACCTAACCTAACCTCAGCTCACTTTGGATATTACTAGTAAGTGTTCATATCCTCCGCTAGGTAGGATGCTAGTAGTACAGGTAGTGCTCATATTTACCACTAGGTAGCGGAAACATACTTTGCGTGTTGCATGTGACACTTATGAAGTTTAACCACATGCAAGACGTGCTTGTATAAGTTCTCTATTTAAACTCAATATACAATTAACCACTAAATGTTCAGAACTAACATGTATAGCCATGTTTAAGGTATATAGGAGACCCTTAGCAAAAAAGGCTGTCTAACCCACGAGTGTACAGCCTTGTCATACGCAGTAAGCGCCTGTTGGCAGAAAACAACAACAACAACAATATGAGAAAACCAACAACATATCCTTTAAATACATTAATGGATATGTTGTTGGCTTTCTCAAATTGTTGTTGTTGTTGTTTTCTGCCAACAGGTGCTTACTGCGTATGACAAGGCTGTACACTCGTGGGTAATACAGCCTTTCTTGCTAAGGGTCTCCTATATACCTTAAACATGGCTATACATGTTAGTTCTGAACATTTAGTGGTTAATTGTATATTGAGTTTAAATAGAGAACTTTTACAAGCACGTCTTGCATGTGGTTAAACTTCACAAGTGTCACATGCAACACGCAAAGTATGTTTCCGCTACCTAGTGGTAAATATGAGCACTACCTGTACTACTAGCATCCTACCTAGCGGAGAATATGAACACTTACTAGTAATATCCAAAGTGAGCTGAGGTTAGGTTAGGTTAGGTAAAGTTAGGTTAGCCATCAAAATAAGTTACCAAAATAAGCCATCAAAAATAATCGTTTTTTTTACCCCTGAGGTCTTGGGTTCCAATTCGACTATGCATAGAATTTAATTAACATCTAAGAGTTGAAAGGTTAGGTTAGGTAAAGTTAGGTTAGGTTAGGTTAGGTTAGTGAACTGAGGTTAAGTCTTTAAATATTCCCTCTCTTTCAACTACTTTCCAACACCAAGAAAAAAAATCCACTAAATACATTGACACAAATAACTTGTCAAATAAGCCAATACAAAAGCCAATACTAAAGCCAACACAAAAAGCCAACACAAAAAGCCAACACGAAAAGCCAACAAAAAAGGCCAACACAAAAGCCAACACAAAAAGCCAACACGAAAAGCCAACACAAAAAGCCAACACAAAAGCCAACACAAAAAGCCAACACATAAGCCAATATATAAGCTTATGATAGGTCACTCCATCAGCAAAACAGTTGTAACCATTTATAAGCCACCAATATAAGCCACCAACATAAGCCATCAACATAAGCCACCAATATATACCACCAACATAAGCCACCAACATAAGCAATCAATATAAGCCACCAACATGAGCCACCAACATAAGCCACCAACATAAGCCGCCAACATAAGCCACCAATATAAGCCACCAACATAAGCCACCAACATAAGCCATCAACATAGGCCACCAACATAAGCCATCAACATAAGCCATCAACATAAGCCACCAATATAAGCCACCAACATGAGCCACCAACATAAGTCACCAACATAAGCCACCAAAATAAGCCACCAGCATAAGCCACCAACAACATCCTATATAAAACGTCAACACAAAATCAGACTTTCACTAGAATTGTTCTGACCTTTGTAGTATGTAGATCAACTTTACAAGTCAGTTACTACTATGGAATATACTATAACCAATAAAGGCAAACCACGTGCACTGTATCATGGCTACTCCTATAACTATAAGCGGCAAAATGTGAATGGAATCATATTTTGGCAGTGCTCAAACCAAAGGACAACAAAATGTTTAGGTCATCTACAAAGTAAGAATGGTAGGATCTTAAGTGTGGGTAATCATCAATGTAGTGTACCAGATAGAACACTGTTGCTGTCAACAAAATATCATGAAAATGCTAAAATGCAAGTTCAAGAAAATTATATTGCTGCTCAAGATAGTGCATTGTTTGTTGAAAAGCAATTATCAGCTCCTCAAAAAGTCATGTTAGGACAGTTGTCAACGTTCAAAAAACCCTTAACACTATCTAAAGCAACACAGACCCTTCAAGAGGTCCCTTTTGAAGAGGAAAAAAAGGAATTGGATAGTTCTAGTGATGTTGAGGATGATGATGATGATAATGATGTTGGTGACAATGACTATAATAACTACGATGATAATATTTATAATGATGATGTTGATGATGATGATGATGAAAAAGAAGAGGATGAGGGTTTAATGTCTATAAAACCATTGCGGCTTCCCCAGTTTTTTAGAACAAGAGTACCTGGAGAATGTTATAAAAGGATCTACAACAAGCGTTGTGTTTAAAATCTATATCAAACAATGATAAAAAGGTAAAAAGTTGTATTCCGTGTGTAACTATTGTAAAAAAAAACTAAATGAATAAAAATATTCTATGGGTATTGGCTGGTTTTCTTAATTGCTATCCCCATGTCCCACTATTAATGCAATTGTTAACCATCAACAGTCTCTGACTATGTTCATAAAGAGAGTGCCTTAAACAATACACTCTGTCTATGGTTTGTGTAGCAAGTATCATAATAATTCAGTGTGGACAAGCCATGTTAAGGCAATAGTTATGTCAGGTAAGGGATTCGAACCCTTGCTTCCTTGTACAGGAAATCTGATCTTAAGTCAAACACCTTAACCACTCGGCCAACCTGACAGTTACTAATTTAATTAGTCTCGTGGACTTGAGTGTTTACAAAACTTTTCCCAGTATACATTGACTAAACCACTTGCTTGTTTTGAAATATAGATTTTGTTTTGTTTTACCATAACATTGCAGTTATGAATATTGTGAACTGGGTGTTTAATATAGGGTTAAAGGCATTTTAAAATAACTTAGGAAAGCTCTTAGGTATCGTGTCATGGGTTTTAGTAATGCATTACTGTTCGTTGACTAACATTTACCGTTACACAACATTATTTTGGTGAGCTTACATGTTGTTGTTTGAGTCTTTAGTCGTTTGACTGGTTTGCTGCAGATCACAATGCCCCTGTCCCGAGCTAATCGTTTCATCTCTATATAGCTACCACACCATACAATTAAGACTATCTGTTTAACATATTCTAACCTTGGTCTCCCCCTACAAGCTCTTGGGTTCAATTCCTAGCTTTAACACAAAATTTTTAAAGTGGTATCAGGATTAAAACAAGTATACTCAGTCTCGGGTGGTCCAAAATAAGTAGAGAGGGTTTGATTCACACCTCAACCATAAGGCACTCTTTTTTTTAAATAATGATAGCCATTTGTTCAATTTCACATTTCACACATTGCAATTTGTCAGTTTTCCATTTGCATTTTTTTAAATGACAGTTTGATGTTTTTTTCAATTTCATGATATGGAAACATGGATTTTTCTTTTTATATTTACACATTTGTCAATTTCCCATTTGTACATATATTTTTTAAATGTTCGTTTAAGGTTTTTAAATTTTGTCTATATGGAAACATGGATTTTCCATTTTGCTGTTTACACATTTTTTATTTATTTTGTGTCTGTTGGAAAACGATATTTCTAAAACAAGATTTTTTATTTTTAATTTTTTGTTTTTGTAAATGATCTTAATTTGAGTGCTTGACCATGGCAATAGTACAGTCTGTCTATGTGTGTTAGCGGAACTGTAGAGGCTTATTACTATTGCAAGTAAGAATGTTTTACAAAATAACGGCTATCTACCACTGCATTTGAAAAACAAAACTATTGAAAAAAACAAAAATACTATTTACCATTCATTCATATATAAGTGTCAATTCTCCCTCTCCCCACCCTACCTCACCGTATTTTCTCTGGTCAAAGAATCAATGCTACCCATACATACACAAGCTTTCTATATCTCTCTCTCTCTCTCTATATATATATGTTTTCTCAGTTCCACAAGATAAAAATTATGATTGCTGGATTGTATCCTGCACTGTTTATGCGACATACCATTGCCAGTTCATAAAACCGTTAGGTAGTTCTCTACACATAGCGATTTTACCACTGCTAGCTACGCCTTTTGCTTGTTTGGCTTTCTTACAGGCTAGTATGCGATAGGCAGCATTAACTGTATATCAAACCCAGTCCACCTTTGTATTTGTAATCTAAGTAATAATTTGAAAAGAGACAAGTGTAATCAGTTTTAAACATTATCTCTGCTTTTTTGTTTGTTTGTTTGTTTATGACATGTATATTAGCCTAAAATCAAACCCTAGTCTACCTTAGTGAAAGGCTAACATTTTAACCACTGCGTCACCATACCCTTCTTTCTTAGTTTTATTCGTTCTAGGCCTTAGAGCTAGAAATCAAGTTACGATCTCCAGTGCAAGAGGCACATGTGCTCACCACTATAGCATGTAATGGTTAGCTGGTAACATTAGACAACCGAAAATGATTGTATTGCTGTTAGCCAAGCATTTCTGTCATTTGCCTACTGTGTGAGCACTCCCAGCAAGACAGTTTAGTTTAGAACATGCGAGTGTGTGTGTGTGTGTGTGTGTATAGATTATTAGCCTCAAGCATTTAAAGCTTGTTGTGTGTAGCAACCATCTTGCTCAGTAACCACTGAGTAAGTTTTAACAGTCAACTCATAAAAACAGCATAGGATAGTTGCGTGTGTGTGTGGTTCATTTACTTGGGAATATGCATTAGCACCATGCGCTAGCTTTACCTTACCCTCTAAAGGTAGAGCGTTATCCCTTTCTTTGGACATTGCCAATGACTGCATTCCCCCACAAGTTTTACACTTAAGCCCTTGGCTTGTTCTTGATTAGTGGAGAAAAAGTTCTGCCCTAAAACTTCCCCATACGGGAGCACGGTAACGCATCAGGCGAAAGCCTGGACAAAATAACTACTGTGGTCAAGAAAATTAGACTGAAGCGGTGCGGGGTAGTGGGCATGAAATACGTGACTAGAAAACCAATGTAGGTAGCAATACATTAACAATTTTTATTTCTAATAATAAATTTATAATCAATCAACAAATTTCACTTAAGTGCTTATCACAGAAATGAACAATTATAAATGGAGCAAAAGTGTGAGGGCCTGATGACAGAAACCCAGATTAAAGAAAGGTCCATGAAACAAGCTTGCTTGATTGGAGAGAAGTTGAGCTTAACACATAAAAATGCACTTTATAAAAAGAGAGAACCATGAAACTGATTAAGAGTATAAAATGATTAGTATAATTTAAATGCTTCATAAAATTAAACTTATCTTTGAAGAGCCAGCTCCTTAAAAGTTCCAGCTAGCATAAATGTTGATTTAAAAGTCCTCACGGTTTCTTCAGAAGGAGGCGTACATGGCCTAGAGATATGTGCACCATTGATAAAAATGTCAACTTTCTCTTCTTTTCTTGCGAATGAATGACATTTATAGCTTCCAAGTGATGATCCAGCAGTATTTCGAAAGACGAATCCAAGTATCCCATCTAAGGTGAAGGTGAAAAGTACAACAGCTGGCAATTATTCTTGCCATCTTGAGCAATACGTCATGGTGCAGATCTCGTGACGTAGCTCCTAGGTAGCGTAGAGACTAGCGATGGTGTCATGAGATGCAGTAGCGGTGACCAGCAGGTTGAAGTGATCAGAAGCGGTGATTGATCAGAAGTGGTGAAGAACGCCAGCAAGTGGCGTCTTAAATAGGGATCATGGAACCATCTCGAAGCTGGAGATCGCCCGACCAGACAAAAACCTGCCATTGGTCGAACGAAAGTCAGGGTGACGTCAGTCGCCACTACTCAGCGGACAGCGGATCAATTAGTAGATGCCCTGTATGTCGGGAGTGAGGACGCTTGAGGTAGCGAGCGACTGGAACACTCAAGGTGAGAACTATAATATCTATGAATAAGTGATTGATAACAAGATTATGCATAAGGTTTAAGCAATTAATACATTTGTAAAGAAATAATTACCATTCGGGGATCTCGGTAACAAGAAACAAAATTTGACCGACAAATGGGCCAAGCTAAACATTGAAAGTATCACAAAAGTGATCATGCTCCGAGAACTCCGAATGAAAACAAACAAAAGAATCAGTCAAAGCAAAACATGGATAACAGACGAGGAGAAACTAAGACTCGAAAGGCAAAACAGAGATAACAGAGATGGGTCGAGCACAAAGACCTTTACTAGTTAAAACATCAACAACTCTGACGCGTTTATCACGGCCAAAGTGGCAGTGAATAACTCTGCCTAGGTTCCACACGAGAGGCGGAGATGGGTCTCGAAGAAGAACCATGTCCCCCACTCGTACATCAGGTTGAGGAAGCCGCCATTTCTCACGTCTATTTAGCAAGCTGAGATATTCTAACTTCCATCGGCGCCAAAAAGAACAGCGCAAAGATTCTACTTTTCTCCAAAAGATAGGTAAGTTAGGATCACAGCGTCGAACCAGCAAAGGCGGAGTAGCAGCAAGCGAACAGCCAATCAGGAAGTGACTGGGTGTTAAAGGTAAAAGATCCTTAGGATCGTTTGAAAGAGGGGTCAGAGGTCTGGAATTTACAATACCTTCGACTTGAATAATTAAAGAGTTGAATTCCTCATAGGAAAGTATGGTAGGACCAAGAGTTTTCTTAAGCTGTCTTTTAGTAAGTTTGATGCTGGACTCCCAACGGCCCCCATGATGGGGAGCATAAGGCGGGGTGAAATGCCATTTGAAACCTTTAGAATAGGAAAAGTTGGAAATTTTTTCTTTAGGAGAAGGGGAGCTTAACACTTTTTTCCAGAGATCAGAAGCGCTTACAAAAATTTTTGCATTATCTGAAAAAACTTCAGATGGAACACCCCTTCTAGCAGCAAATCTAGAAAAGGCGGCCAAAAAGTAAGATACAGAAGCGTTCGTAACCAACTCAAGGTGGATAGCTCCCGTCACCATTCATACAAATAACGAAATGTAAAGTTTACCTAAGATTTTGCGCTTAGATGAAAAGGGATTGGTCTGATATGCGTAAGGACCAGCGTAATCGATCCCAGTAAGAGCGAGGGCTTACTAGGTTCTGAACGAAATGGAGGTAAATTACCCATAATCTGTGTGGCGGGCCGTGGTTTAACCTTAAAGCAAGGTATACACCTTTTGACAACAGAAGAAACCTCATGAACGCCATTGATGATCCAGTAGAGTTCACGAATTAGACAGAGCAAGGTGCGAGTGCCAGCATGAAGGTGTTTATAATGAAACTTTTTTATTATAAGGGTAGTGATAGGATGCTTTGAAGGAAGGATGATGGGATGCTTTTTCCCATCCTCACAACTAGACATAGCTAATCTTCCACCCACACGTATTAGGCCGTCCTGGTCTAGAAAAGGAGTGAGTGGTGAAAGCCTGCTAGACTTGGGTAAATCTTTACCACTTATAAGAGCTTGCTTTTCAGGAGCAAATACTTCCTGCTGAACAAGTAACAAAACCTTGCAAGTAGCAAATTCTAACTCTACTCTGGTGAGAAAGGGTTGAGGCTTCAATGGTTGATCAATTACTAAATATTTCCATCGGAAGATATAAGACACTAGACGAATCAATTTATCAAACTAAGAATATCTATGGAAAAGGCTAGTAGAAGTAGAAGTAAGATGCGACGTGACAGGGTCATTACGGGCATCAGGTATTTCTTCTGCAAATTGATTAGCTAAGCGAGGCCAACAAGATGATTCCTGACTTAGCCAAGGAGGACCATTCCAGTACAGGTCTGAAGAAATCAATTTTTTAGGCGTGCAACCACGTGATATTATATCCGCGGGGTTTTCACGGCTAGGAACATGTCTCCATTGTTCAGAATGAGAGACTTCATGAATCTTAGAAACGCGATTTGCCACAAAGGTATTCCAATGAGAAGAAGGCTTGGAAATCCAAGCTAATACAATAGAAGAATCGCTCCAAAAAATGTGTGGGAAAATTTTAACTTTAAACTGACATTTAGTTTAGTAGCTAATTCTGTTGCCATTAAAGCAGAGCATAATTCTAATCTCGGCAATGATACTGTTTTAAGTGGAGCAACTTTTGATTTAGCGCACACTAAATTAGAAAATCCAGGGAAAGTGGCTGAGGAACGTCCTACTATGTATGCACAGCAGCCATAAGCCCGTTCTGAACTATCAGAAAATACATGCAGGTCATACTGCTGGTATAAGGGATTAGAAAATTAAAGGGCGGGGTATAGAAACCTTGGAGAGATCCAGCAAACTGCTGCGATACTCTAACCATTCTTCTACAAGAGGAAGGGGGAGATTTTCATCCCAGTCTGATTTTAATGACCAAAGCTTTTGCAAGAACATTTTTGCAACAATAACTATAGGAGCAATATATTGCAAAGGATCAAAGATCTTTGCGATTTCTGACAGAACTTGTCTCTTGGTTACAGGGGGAGATTCTGACAGATGTACCTGATAAGAGAAGGTATCAGAAGAAGGACACCAAAAACACCCAATGCTTTTACGGCTGCTTCATCAGTAGGAATGGCAACAAATTCATCAACTGGGACCTCTGATGAAAATTTTGATATAAATTCAGTGGAATTTGAAGTCCATTTATGGAGCGGAAAACCACCTCCTAGGAGCAGGGATTTCAAATCTTCGCACACAAGGAGTGCTTCAGATATATTAGGGAAAGAGCACAAGAAATCGTCAACATAAAATGCCGTTTTTAATGACTCAGAGGCCAAAGGATGATACAGATGACCATCTTGCTCGGCTAACATGTGGAGAGACCGAATCGCAAGAAAGGCTGAAGGCTTCAGGCCATATGTCACAGTCTTCAATCTAAATATCTTTATGGGTTTGGAACTCTCATCGCGCCACAATATTCTTTGCCGATCTTGCTGCTCAGAATTTACGAGAATCTGCCGATACATCTGCTTAATATCTGAGATTACAGCAATAGGAAACCTTCGAAAATTAAGCAAAACAGAGGTGAGATCTGTTTGAATCGCGGGACCACATTGCAGGGTATCATTTAAAGAGATTCCATTGGAATCTGGTGATGAGCCATTGAAAACTACTCTTATATTGTCTTGTGTTAAGGAATTTTTCCATACCGGGTGATGATTTAGATAAACTATTTCATTTAAAGGATGGTCAATTTCTTCTGATTTAGAAATTACCTCCATATGATTGGATGATTCGTATTCCTCCATAAAGGAAGCATACTGAGTTTTGACAGAAGCATCTTGTTTGAACCGATTTTCAATAGCAAATAGTGCCCTAAGTGCTCTGGAATGCGAGCCCGTAATGGCGGGAGGATTAGGAATACGTGGAAGAGTTACTATAAATCTGCCTTCAGCAGTACGGACAGTGGTTTCCTTGTATAACTTTTCACAAATTTCGTTAGAAGAAGAAGAAGTAGCCTGAACATTCTCAAGATCCCAGAACTTGGTTAGCTCTTGACTCAAATCGGTACCAACAAAATAACAATTCGATACAATTTGAATAGGATTACGGTATATTTGTCCAGTAGCAATCCAACCAAAATCAGTTTCGCGAAAGAAAACATTAGGAGCAATTTTTACTTTATTGGAATGAAGACATTGCCAAAATACGCTTGAGCTGAAAAGAAGCTCTACGGGCGAAGCTCTGTTGAAATGAGGGTCAGCTAGCTGGACAAAATTCGGGATATTCCAACTTTGAATAGGATAAGAAGTGCCAGGAATATTGTTGCCTATAGACTTGATAATCAAACAATCTAATTGCAACTGCGTACCAAGATTATTAGAGTCCTTCAGATCCACTTTAGCAAAGCTTAAGGATTGCGATTTGGAGCAGTTTATGCCTGTAACCTCTATTGAGGTAGGATGTTTTGGGAGGCCTAACTTTTGTACCAACGATTCATTAATAAAATTGTTGGTAGCGGCATTGTCCAATAATCCCCTGACAGATACCAATTTCCCGTGAGAATTTCTCAATAGAACCTGCACGGTAGATAATAAAACCTGGACTTTGCCAAGCGAGGTAGAACTTTGAGCATACGACTGCGCACTATTTTGAGAAGTCTCAGAATTAGACTTGGTATTGGAACTGCTTGGTCCTGATAACCGTGATCTTTCATGCCTGTGCAAAAGGGAATGGTGTCTAGCCTTACAATGAAAGCATAAACGTTGTGAACGGCAATTGTTTAACATATGCGTTCCTGACAAACAGTTGAAACAATGTTTTTTGTTCGTAATGAACTTTCGTCTTTCATCTACTGATAAAGATTTAAATTCATCACAATTGTATAAAGTATGCGATTGCTGACACAGACCGCACGTTTGCATTTGGTTAGGTGACCGAGCATCAACAGGAAGAGCCTGTGATCTTAAAATTCTTTGATTAGAACTGCTAACCTTATTTTTTGAGAAGGCTTTTGAATCTGAACTACTAGTTTTTTGATTAGCTATGGCTGAAAAGACTTGGCTTCTGGCCTTCAAAAAGTTAATAATCGCCTCATAAGTGCATTGCAAATTCTGGGAAAGTTCTGTTTCCCAGGCTTTTAATGTATTTGCATCCAATCTTGCAGAAATGAGGTGAACTAGAAATAAATCCCAGTGATTTACAGGTTGGTTTAAATTGGACAATGCTCTGACGTGTAGCTCTGCAGTGTCAATCAACTTACGAAGTGATAAACTGTTATCTGCTTGCACGTTAGGTAACTCGAATAAGCTTTGTATATGGCGTTGAATAGATAAACGAATGTTCCCATATCTATCCTTAAGAAGATTCAGAGCAACTTCATAATTATCACTGGTCAAAGAAAGTGCTTGAATCAGGTTAAGTGCGTTGCCTTGAACTGCCAGACGCAAGTAGTGAAATTTTTGTATTACTGGTATAGAAGTATTCTCATGTACTAAAGAATTGAATAATTCAAAAAATGGCTCCCATTCTATGTCTTTACCAGTGAATTTGGGTATTTCTATTTTGGGTAATATAATGTGTGAAGAAGATGTAGAAGATGCTGCAGAAGTTTGATCTTCTTGTTTTTCTTTTAAAGTTAAAACCCTAATAAGCTGTTTAGCTTCAGCAAATCCCTGATAGTATAATGTTTCAACTTCCGACCTATCACTTTGCTGGTCCGGATGCTGAGTTTCTATACTGCATTGTATCTCATCATATTTCTCAAAGGCTTGTTCATAATTCTTAAGCCTCTGCGAAATTATGTCGAGATTACGCTCTTGGGGTTCAAGCTCCGTTAAGAAAGTACGAAACCGTGTGAGCTTGCCCTTACAAGAGGCTCTGGCGTTGCTGAGTTTTTCATCCAGGTTAGGCATATTAAAAGTTGTTTGTTATTCACGTCAATATTGTGACTTCGAGTACTGGAAGCCAGAAGATGACAGCTTGCTAGGTAGTAAGGTTTAGTCTGATGCGGAAGAAACCGGTTTAGCTTACGTTTCTCTCCTCCTCTGCTGATCATGCGCCTCAAGCTGAAACGTACAATGTGAATTAGTGTTGAAACACAATGAACACAAATTGTTAATGTAAAATCTAAGATATGAAATTTGTATAGGGATCCAGGGTGCAACAGATATGTTTCCCGGGGGTGAGGCACCAAAAAATTTATGGAGAAAAAGTTCTGCCCTAAAACTTCCCCATACGGGAGAACGGTAACGCATCAGGCGAAAGCCTGGACAAAATAACTACTGTGGTCAAGAAAATTAGACTGAAGCGGTGCGGGGTAGTGGGCATGAAATACGTGACTAGAAAACCAATGTAGGTAGCAATACATTAACAATTTTTATTTCTAATAATAAATTTATAATCAATAAACAAATTGCACTTAAGTGCTTATCACAGAAATGAACAATTATAAATGGAGCAAAAGTGTGAGGGCCTGATGACAGAAACCCAGATTAAAGAAAGGTCCATGAAACAAGCTTGCTTGATTGGAGAGAAGTTGAGCTTAACACATAAAAATGCACTTTATAAAAAGAGAGAACCATGAAACTGATTAAGAGTATAAAATGATTAGTATAATTTAAATGCTTCATAAAATTAAACTTATCTTTGAAGAGCCAGCTCCTTAAAAGTTCCAGCTAGCATAAATGTTGATTTAAAAGTCCTCACGGTTTCTTCAGAAGGAGGCGTACATGGCCTAGAGATATGTGCACCATTGATAAAAATGTCAACTTTCTCTTCTTTTCTTGCGAAGGAATGACATTTATAGCTTCCAAGTGATGATCCAGCAGTATTTCGAAAGACGAATCCAAGTATCCCATCTAAGGTGAAGGTGAAAAGTACAACAGCTGGCAATTATTCTTGCCATCTTGAGCAATACGTCATGGTGCAGATCTCGTGACGTAGCTCCTAGGTAGCGTAGAGACTAGCGATGGTGTCATGAGATGCAGTAGCGGTGACCAGCAGGTTGAAGTGATCAGAAGCGGTGATTGATCAGAAGTGGTGAAGAACGCCAGCAAGTGGCGTCTTAAATAGGGATCATGGAACCATCTCGAAGCTGGAGATCGCCCGACCAGACAAAAACCTGCCATTGGTCGAACGAAAGTCAGGGTGACGTCAGTCGCCACTACTCAGCGGACAGCGGATCAATTAGTAGATGCCCTGTATGTCGGGAGTGAGGACGCTTGAGGTAGCGAGCGACTGGAACACTCAAGGTGAGAACTATAATATCTATGAATAAGTGATTGATAACAAGATTATGCATAAGGTTTAAGCAATTAATACATTTGTAAAGAAATAATTACCATTCGGGGATCTCGGTAACAAGAAACAAAATTTGACCGACAAATGGGCCAAGCTAAACATTGAAAGTATCACAAAAGTGATCAATTAGGTTTGGTTTGCTTTAGGCTTGGTTTGGTTCAGTAAGGTTTGATTCGACTTGGTTCAGTTTAGTTTAATGTAGTCACCATTTTTTTATATTTTTAGCTACACTCTTTAACCAATGAATTAATGATAGTCTACTCTTAATTCTTGAATCGATAAATTGAATTGTGTGTACACCGTTTGTCAAGCCATGCCTACAACCTATACTCCCTATGTACTACAGTCAGATCTGAAAACAAGTTCCAATGGTCAAGGACGTGTCAGTCACCATACATGTAGCCTACAATAATTCTTTCTTTACCTATCTAGGTTTCGTTACTCACAGTAAACATCTTACATAATGGGTTTGCAATATATTAAGAAAAGCAAAAGTCCATGATCTTGTTGTTTTGGGTCTTTTTTGGGGGAAATTCATAAGCCATAAAAAGAATGACATCATGTCAAGTTCTGGGGGGATCTTGTATGTCTAAATCCCATTATCAGTTTATAAAATCTCAAGGCCATGCCCTAGCAGTTTTGGATTATTTCAATCAATGAGTCCACCATAGGAAAGATCGGAAAAATAAATACCCTTAAAACAAGTCGTCACATGACCCTCTCCGAACAATGCTTCGCAAAATATAAATTCATCCATTGAACATTGAACATGATCGGCGACATCATCCTCGCTTCCCCATCCCACCATGTTTGCCTTTATCGTTTGACCTTCAAGTGTCCTCAGCATCTCTGTGCTTTTTTCATTGCCTGTTGTCAAGTCAAGTCAATGCATTCCAATAAGCTCAAATAACATCCACATCCTGTCAGTCTGCCCCAGCAAGTTTGTTTTCTATACTCACTTCAAGCAACATATAACCAAGTTCTGTTTGTTCTATCTAAAGCCAGCTTCATCCGATCAAGGAATTATCATTTGTCATGTCACTCATAATCGTTTACATGTTAAAAACCCCCTTCAGGGGGTTTAGGAATTAGGAATTCCATCATAGGAAAAATCGGAAAACGAACCCCCGACCCGCCGTCTCATCGAAATAGCGAATACTGTATTGGTATATCACCACCGTGGCCAGTAATAGCCTCGTTGAAACATGTGCCCAGTGGTATCGTCTCTTTCTATCTACAACCACTCGTCATGAACATTTTAGACAGATTAAAAAAAAGTTTTAAAAACTAAAATGTTTTCAACTCAAGTGTCGTTAGACCCTTTCGCATTTCTTTTAAAACATAAATACTATATTCGAAAAGGGGAGGGAGGGGCGTCACCCCGAGTCCTACGACCCCTCGTATACGTCACTGGCGTTATTCGTTTGTGAGATATAACAGAAAGTCTAAAATCACAGTTTTACACCAAAAAATTCTGTTTCCCTCATTCTCAAAAACTTTAACCTATTACCGAAATAAAGAGGGTTTCGAGACAAGCCATTTGACACGTCATAGGACCAAATCCGACCATGCATTCGTGAGATATCGGAAAAAGTCTAAAATCATGGTTTTACCCCCAAAAAGCCTGTTTCCCTCATTCTCAAAACTTTAACCTATTAATAACATATATAAGGCTTCGAGACAAGCGATTTGACACGTCACACGTCCAAATCCGACCTTGCGTTCGGGAGATATCGGCAAACTTCGTAGGAAAGTAGGCGACTATCTGGTTCTCTCCTCACCACCAAAACCCCTTCTTATCAATCATTTTTTTAAAATAGCTCGCCCTCTTACAAAAATCCCAAGTGCGCATGCGTACAAAACAAAAACAAAAATATTGATCCATAGCGGCATTCAGAAAAACGCATGCGCTATATGAGCAACAACGTTTAAGTTCATTTTAGCAGCGCACTTTATACATGTCGCATTTGAAAAGAGATTTTCACTAAAAAATTACAATTTCACCCCCTAGTAGGGGTAGGTATCATTTAGGGGTTGAAATGAGTTATCCATTGGAAAGAGGGCGTCAGCCCGAGTCCAACGATATGTCGCATGTCAAAATCGGACCATGGGGTCGCGAGTAATCCACATGAGAGTTCAGCGTAGCCGAGTGGCTCGTGTCACTATTTAGAGGCGCCACCATCCCCCTACTAATGTGAAGTAAACTATTGATCAATGTGTTTTGTACAAGCTGGGAAGCATGAGAAAATGTCACATTAAAAGATTGTGTTTGCACAGCCATCTAGATTATATTCTCGTGATATTTTCAAGGCAGTGGACACTCGTTACTGCATAGCTGAAACCTGTTTCATTATGCACACCTGTGTTTATGAGGACAGTGTCAGACAGTGTGAGACGACAGATTGACAATACTAGGAGGCTTAGCCTTGATTTATATCATGTCCTGAGTTCGAGGAATGTTTGAGGTCACAGCCGACTTGAAGCTGAATATCTCTATTGTATCAGAACAACCAATGCTCAATTTCAACTACGGTGAGTGTATTTCATGATAGGTTTTGAACCATGATTTAATTTTTACTGAATAAAGAAACGAATAGACTCCATTCCAATTGTAAATGACCTGAGATGTATAACGTAGGTCGACGTAATTTTTGTGTACTCTTTTGGCTAAGATGTTTTATTCCTACGAGGTTTTCCGCTGGTAGAGCGAGGAAGTGTTATGGAATTAAGGTGATATGAGGCCATTTTTTGCCCAGTTAACCGAATTGATAATGAGCTGTTAGAGCCATTGTGTAACGTCATTAGGACGATGTGTTTTGTGGATCGCGTACTAATTGAGAATTATTTTCTCAACTTTTAATGGTAAGACTGGAGTACCGTAGTGGTTTTACTAATGGTCAGCACATACTGTGGAATTCTATATTTATCAAAATACACGATGAGGGAGTAATATATGATCTACAGTAATTCTGAACTTAATAATCATGGATCATAATTCTTTTTACTAAAAGTGAACTTAATTACTGAAACTTAATTATTCTTGGATTGTTCATCTGTCTAATTTATTTATTTATTTTTGTTTTTCTGTGACATTATTTCTTTCTTCGACTGACTGATAGGCATTTAGACACAATAGCTAGGACAGAATTACACGATTTTGAGACGACTGCTTGTGATCGCTGTGAGAACCTGAAGACACAGGCGATTAGGAATCACGTGATATGAGTTGTGGTTTTCACTACGCTTTCGCCATCCTTATGAACATGTACAGATGACAATTTAATGTAAACAGTATTAAATTTGGGCAGGCAGGCATGCTAAAGGCATGAACACTAGGAGAGTAACATTTATTTATTGTTGTATTTGCCCATATCATATAACCTGAATATATTGTTTAGATGTTTTTTTATGATAGGACTAAAGTCGTGCTAGCTTTTGATTTTCTTTTCATCTAGTCGTATCTCGACTACAGTTTAATGTAAAATAGGACTTAGCTAACAAAATTAAAGTAATGTTAAATGTTGGAAGTGATACCATCATAGTTTAGATATTTTATTGGTGCTATTAAATGTAAATTGGACACTTTGCTATTGCTGTAGGTTCAGGGTGTGATTATTGTTATTTTTCATGAACCTTTGTAGTGCTTAGGGAATTGTTTACGTGTCACATTCCTAGCTAGATTGCAGGTTAATTAATTTGTGGAAGGACTTCGAGGGGGCTTAACTTGGATTAAGTTGAGGGATTTAATTACTTATTTGTTTTTTATTTTATTTTAGATTTGCGGACGAGCCGATTTGTACCCTCCGAAGTAGGTTAGGGATTTTCTTTTAATGAATAAATTTTATGATCTTTTATTTAAGACTGGACTTATTATTGCTAGCTTCAAGTTTTTGGGTGTATGTCCTCTTTGGGCTCTTTTATTACCACGGACCTCTCACCCAACCTGACACTACCCGTGTGTAGCAGTCTCGTGCGGGATATTCCGAGAACATATTCCATCCTCTGAGTGTATGAGTTCGACGGATCTGGACGTCGAGAAAGCCGTTGGTGGTCTGCGATCCCCCGACATTCCCGTCTGATCGGGCACAGTATATGTTGCCAGGGAAAATTTATGTTCTATTTTTATTGTGTCTTAATTTATCCTAACCATTAGAAGAAAATTCCCCAGCGCACTAAAACAATAAATCTCTCTGGTATGTGCCATAGGAAAAAACAAACTATAATGGTTGCTTTTGATAACAATTAGCTAACTGGATTGAAGTTTTGCAGAGATAACTATAAAAGATTTAAAGTAGAATATTATAAAATTAAAAAACAATACGCAGAGGAATATGGAGATAAAATAAAAAATCTAACAACGTTGCCAGAGAAGTATGAAAAATAGCAAAAAACATTTCAGGACTTAATAACAGCAACACATGGGAAAATATTTCGATGAAAGCTAATAACGATGTTGTAAATGCACCTTTACAAGTAGCAACTGCATTCAATGACTATTTCTCCTGTTATAAACTCTGTGAGTGTAAATAGTAGTCGAACAAGAGGTAATGATCTAAATGTTCATCATAATGTGGTGAAACTGTGCTAATAGCAGGGTAAATCAAAACAAATATAATAAGTCAGACTTCCTGAAACCAGATACGGAAGATGAAATAAATAGAATAGTCAGAAAACTATAAAATAAACGCAGTCATGGTTGGGATGAAATTTCACCCTGGATGTTGAAACAATGCTATGGATCAATCCTAGACATTCTTACAGAACTGATAAACATGTGTCTCTCAAAAGGCATCTTCCCAGATGTACTAAAGCTATCCGTTGCTAAACCAATTGTTAAAACGGGTGACATACATCGACTACGTAACTACAGACCGATCACTCTTATTTCTACATCTAATTTTGAAGTATGTAATTTACCATAGAATAATAGAGTTAATTAATAAGAATGATTTAATAAATAAGAATCATTTTTGTTTTAGGAAGGGCTTATCAACTATAAATGCCATTGCAGAATTTTATGAAACACTGCTTGCTTCTCTCGATGGTAATACATGTGCTGTAAGAGTTTCCATAAATCTGACAAAAGCCTTTAGTACAGAAGATCATAAATTATAATTGGATAAGGTAGAGGTTTATGGAATAAGAAGAGCGGCATTTGATCTGTAAATATCATATTTGAATATTAGATGGGAATTAACAGAAATTCCTTTTCGGAGTGGTGAGAATACCTCCCAGTTCCAATCCACTCCTAGTGTAGTTAAAAAGGTGTAACTTAACTCAAGGTTCAATCCATGGTCCCCTACTTTTTATCCTCTGCACAAATGATGTACCACAGTCAAGGAGTAGTCTGATGATCAAATTTTCAGATAATACCTCAATTTTGAACTGGGGCTGTAATAAAACATTACTCTTCATTAAACTCAAAATAGTATTGATCTTGTCATTCAGTATTTTAATGGGATAATGTTAAGTGCAAACCCTTCCAAAACCAGTTTTTTAATATTTAACAAGCTTAAGGGAACTAATTTAGAAGTAAATCGAAATATTTACTGTAGAACTGATGATATTCAACAGGTAGCCACAGCAAAATGTTTGGGCATTACAATAGATCATGAAATATCATGGGAAGAGCATATAAACTAAATCTGTAAAAATAAAAATAACCAAAGCTCTTTCGTCTTAAAGAGAATCTCAAGAATCTTAAGCAGTGAATACCATTTATTAGTATACTATGGATTAATGCATTCACATATATCATACTGTATTGAGATATGAGAGTGGGGCAGCAAACAGGAATATGGAGAGACTATTCAAATTGCAGAAACGACTAATACATTACTTGTTTGGGTTGAAACAGAGAGAATCATGCAGGGTTGATTTTAAGAAGCATTATATTATAACAATATTTTCATTGTATATTTTTAATGTTATCTTATTAGTAAGAAAAAGCACCATAAAGTTGTCACAATAATAATAAGTCATGAGACTAGAGAGCAGAATAACTACTTTCAAACTATTGTAAGTAAACAATATGCGGAAAAAGATCCTTTCAAGAAAGGTGTTATATACTATAATAAATCACCAAGTAACTTAAAATCTTTGACTGGAGCTAAGTTCAGAACGTCACACAAAGTATATCTAGCCCAGAAAGTGAATTCAATAAGCGAATTTTCATGAAGCTCCTAAATGTACAGTGTTTGGAAATATTTAAATTTAAATGTGAATATGCTGTGTAACATAACGACGCACCCAATTCTTTGTGATCCTCAGGTTCTAGAAATAAAGAGTATTATGTTATGTTGTATTGTGTTGTAGTGTATTGTTTGTACTCCATACACTGAATACTCTTCCCACAAAAAATCTTGCATGAATTGGAAACTTTCCAATGGCATTCTGTTTTTCTTTCATTGGTGTACATGGCAGTAAGTGTAGGATAATTTGTAAATGGTCATGCTATTGTTACGTTACCGAATGAAAGATAGCCTAGATCTTGTGATTGGCTGAATTTGGTCAATATGTGTGGTATGTCATTGTGCGAAATAATGATTTCAAACTTTTACAGAGGTTCAGGAAAACCGGAGGTGTAAATTCCCGCTAGAATAAAAGTTAACGTGCCATTAATTGAGTAAAACATTACACTCAGGGTGATACCGATGTCTTGATTTAGTGAGATTTCAACACGTGTCGAGTATTTCCTTGATATTTTCGTGAGAAGTTTTCTATTAATATGGGGTCATTGATTATCAATATAAAATAATTTAATGGCAGCAATATGCAATACAGAAGAACTTGACGTTTTTCAAACCACGTCTACTATGCATTACGAGTAGCAACAGAGTAACGTCTGTCAGGATCATAAAGCATTTTACAAAGAGTCAGTAAAAAGTATTTGCACTTCTATCAATTACGCTATGTGAATAAGCCAATAAAATCAACAATCTTTATACCAGTGTTATACGATGCCTACCATTCACAATTTTGATACAATGTGTAATGACAGTACATACAGTGGCCACAAAAATATTCACAAACCAATATGTTAAGTGTATTTATATCCAGTAACACTAAGGGAAAAATCATTTTCAGTTAGATATACAAGGAAATAAAAAACCTCGCTGTGTAACTCCAAATTAAATTTACAAAGATAGACATAGAAAACCAAAAACATATCTGTGCAGTTAAAGCTAAAATAAACGCTAGTTGAAGTCTGTATTCATACACAGTCACAACACTTTGTGGACAATGCTTGAGCTCTGATGACCAGTTCCTGCGATTGGGTTAAGTTAACTTCTGGTGTAATGTTAAGAGATCAGAAAGTGCCTCTTGAAGATGTTTTTTGCAAGAAGGATGGCGTTTTTTAATTTCCTTACATGGATGATCACACATGTTTTCTATCGGATTGAGATACGGATTCTGAGATGGAGTGGGAAGTCTTTTAGGGCCATCCTTTGAGTTACTAAGACACAATGTTTAAGGTCACTGTCTTATAAAAAACAGAAGCCATCTTACAGATGAAACCTTCGTGCACTGCTGAATAGCATATGACGCAACACTTACACACATATACTATTCAAAATACATACTTACATATTTAGCAACAATAGTAGCATCAATAATGTCGACTTTCCTACACAACTTGCAGACATGCAAGCCCAAGCAATCAAACTCACTCGTCTGTGTTTTACAGTGGGAATTTTGTGTTGAGGCTGAAATTATGCATTTGGTTTTGCCATACATTTCTGCTCCCATCTGATCTAAACTAAGTAAACCTGGATACGTTCAAAATATTCCGGTGTTCCAAAATTCCATTGCCAGATCAGAATACTCTTCTGCTCATTGCTAACGCTTTTTCATATTTATTTCACTTTTAAGTGGCCTTTTGTTTGGATATGTACGGTATTGTGCTGACTCATACTGTACGTTACATTATTTATACTCGTAGTTTACGTATTTGCCAATTTGTTTGATGGATATGGCAATCCCGATTGGCTCAATTTGTGGTAAAACGCACAATATGTAGTCGCTCCCGGCATGTGAGCACATTTAAACGACTGGATCTGTTTTTTTTTTCAGTTTGTCCACTTTGTGTGTATTTGTAGATTATTTACTTCGCCGTAGGAAAGCAGTTTTCCAATCACTAGATAACTTCTATCTTGTTGATACAGTAACACATTACTGTATGCCCCGTTGATTTAATACATTATTCACTCTGCTCTCTCCCTCCACCCCCACATCCACACAGAAAATTATCTAGTTCAACATGCGTCTCAATGATAACTGAAGATTAAAACAGCACAGCGTGGGGGGGTTAACATAAAAAAAACAGCAACAAATAATAATTACACTGTACGTGTACTTTATTGGGTGGGGGACGATCTACAGTTTGTACAGTATTTAATATCATGCGGAACATTTACATTTTAAACTGGAATGTTTGTCTATCGTTATTACACCTATGGATCTGACTACAATTATTTTTCCATATTGACGTTGCATCACATTCAATTCTGCAACCTTTGTGCCAAAACGTGGTGATTCAAATGTTAGACTACGTGTTGTTTTATTACCACTGTAAACGTCACGAATTACATTGGGAATATCTGATACTGCCTTAGTGAATACCATTGTGTCTTCGTTACACAAAGAATGGCTATTCTGTAGTGGCCCAAACAGACTTCCCACGCCATCTTGTAAGCATATATAGTGTGCCTTCGGCAACATAAACATTCACCCATAACCTTTTTGAAACTACAGTTATGTAAAATTCAGAATTTTGCCCAATAAATTGTGGTTTTGAGAGTGTGCCTGACTGGAGACTATGGAAATAATAAATTGAAGACAATCTGATGCACTTACCATAATACTTTGAAAGGCACCTCATTCCTTGAGGATCACACACCTTGAAGTTAGCTGAAAACATAATAATCAACTTAAATGGATGGACACTCAACTTCGAGTATTCTTATAACATTCCATTAATAAGTGAATTCCGAGAATGTTATTGTTAGGAACCGATAACTGATCAATTCAACTCCTTAAAGTAACATTATTACGGTCATATTATTCGTTATTAGCAGGGTGCGGGGTCTTAGTACGTAAACAGTGCTATCAGATTAGTATTGCACGGAGTTGTGATGACTCACGCCCTATGAACTGCCAGCCCGTCCACAACATACGACGAACCATGTGATGGCATAAAAATCAGTATTTAAATACAAGGCACCTATGCAATGAAACTAGACAGCAAATTATTTCTGTAATACAAAGGGGTGAGGGGATTAAGAAGAAGCTTCAACTCCCTGGTTTAAGGCAATTGCGCCATTAATATCCATGATTTCGTGGAACACGCTCGCGATGGTTGCAATCACTTACTACTCCCGTGATAAGGTGAGAAGCACATCCTTCTGACCTGCGTGTGTCCCAACAGCGTATAAGAAGTCGCAAGAGGTAATTCACCTCGCGCGGACCATGTACATTGTGCACGTTACCTGAACTCTGTCTCAGGGCAGGAGTGGGGGTAATTGATCCTCTTCACACCTATTGTATTCTTATTGCTGTCTCACCCTAACTCCACTGGTGTTTTCTTGACAAAGGATGTGCCAGTAGTTTACTCCACTGATTTCTGCTTGTGTCCTTGTGAGCTCGTGCATTGAAGCGAGTCTAGGAGTCTAGTAGTACCCCACTTGGGGCACTTGTCATCAGCAGAGCACATAGCACTATTGTGATACAGTCAAGTTCTCCGCGTGACTAACAATTGACGTGCACATGCACCAGAATTTGAGGCTCACGGGGTGTCTGATAACCAACTGCGCACCCAGGACAGTGCGGTGGAGCAAACACTGATTTCTTTCTATAGGCTCCAATGTTAGTATTTTATTCTTCACGGAACATCAAGTTACTCCACTATTAGTAGGGACAGATATCCTCACTGTTCCGCCCCGTAAAACAATAATAATTAACAAACTCCACCGTTAATGATATATTGGTCAAGGCTATCCCTAAATGGCTGTACTCCATTTTCTCTCTTATGATTTTTAGCCTATTTTCATCATATGAAATATACGCTTATGAGATCACCTTTTGTTTATGTGTGTATAGCCTATGTGTTCCGCCCCCCGCCCCCCCCCCCTTACAACCTTTATGAAATCTAAACGGCTAGAGATATTTCAATGAAACACGGTAACTTTGTTCTTGTCATTCAAATTTTAATAAGTTTCACCAAGCCAACATAGCGGTAACGCGAAATATTTCACCGGCATCCAATATCTCCGCAATTATTACTGCTATCAACTAAATTTGTTTATTTATTTTATTTATTTATTAATCAAAGCACGAACTACAGCTTGTACAAATAACAACCAAATAACAATTTAAAATAAAATTTAAGATAAAATGTAACATATCACCAAAGAAAACAAGTCCAGATCAAGAGCCGGTAGAATGTCCTTGCTCGTAGCCGTGTCGTCAGTGGCCAAGATGACAGTTCTAAATACAATTTAACTTCTCCTTCGCCTACTTCAGGAACGTCCTCTTGTTTGTGGATATGTCCAACTCGCGTTTTCTTGCAATGCTATTGTACAGGGATGATATGCGGATTTGGAAGGATCATTGGATTATGGAATGTTTTGTGAGTGGAATGTGCAAAATATCTTTGAGCCTGGTAGAACGGGAAGGGGCTCTTAGTTTGAAAAGTGACATTAGGTGGTCCGAATGGTAATGGCCATTTAAAATAGAATGTAGGAAGGACAGGCCAGTTACCTGTCTTGTCGTGTTGAGGAGAGGGATGTTTATGGCTGAAAGTACCTGCTGAGTGGTGAAGTGTCTAAACCTTGGCATTCTGTTCCTTACAATGGCAGCAAAGAAGGACTGAATTCTGTTTAATTTAGCTATGTTTGACGGGCAAGAAGTTGTCCAAATGGGAGAGCAGTAGTTTGCAATGGGCTGGATTATCGAGAGGTAATAGAGGCGAAGGGCTGTGGGATTTGATATTTCTGAGAAGCGGTAGAGTATGCCAAGGAATTTCATGGCTTTGGTTAAAGAATGTTGTATGTGTTCTTTAAAGCTTAGCTGGTTGTCGAATATGACCCCGAGTTCTCGCTGATGCGCAACTGCGGTAATGGGCCTGTCAGGTAAGGAATATGTTGTAGGTACTGGCGAATTGCGTAGGGTAATTGTTAAAAGGCTGCATTTATCTGGGGTTGGTTTCAACTTCCATGTGCGGCACTAGTCGGATAGAGCGTTAAGTGAGGACTGAAGAAGTGCGGCGTTAGCTGGTGTCTTAATTTCCTTGAAAATCTTGCAGTCATCTGCGAAGAGTAGGGTATCGGCTGTGTCAGAGAGTTTGGATGGTAGGTCGTCCATAAATAATGAAAATAAAAGTGGCCCAAGGGCACTACCTTGTGGGACGCCAGAGAGCACAGGTAGCCAAGGGGATGAAGTGCCTGATATTACGACTCTCTGTTGTCGGTTCTGTAGAAAGCCGGCAAGGAGTGTTAGGAGATTGCCATGTATATTGAACCGTACAGCGATTTTGTGGAGTAGTAGGGTATGGTCTATTGAGTCAAATACTTTCGATATATCTACGTAGCAGATATCGAGCTGGGACCTTTCTGCAATGGCATGGGTTGCATAGCTGTGGATAGTGGCCAAGTTAGTGAGGCACGAGCCTCCAGGAAGGAAGCCATGCTGGCAGGTTGAAATATATATGGTAAGGTAAAAGCCAGGAGACATTGGTGGATTTTTTTTTTTTTTCAAATATAAAGGATACTGTGGGTAGTATGGATACTGGTCGGTAGGATGATACGTTTGTTTTGTCCCCAGATTTGAATATAGGGACGATGTTGGCCCGTTTCCAGGCAATGGGAAAATAGCCCTTGACAAAGCACCTGTTGAATAGATTGGAAAGCGGTGTACAGAGAACAGTGGCGGTGGTTTTCAGGAAGATGGGACCAATATCATCGGGACCGGTAGCTTTGTTGGTGCGGAGAGATTGAAGTAGACTGACGACTTCATTTGGTGTTGTTGTTATTTTCGAAAAAGTGCAATTTGCTGCTGTTTCTACCGGTGGAAGGGGTTGATTTTGGGTGGGAGTGGAAGAGTTTTCAAAGAAATACCTGTTGAATAGCTTATGCGGTCTGGTCCCTCTGCTGTGTTTCCCTGGTGTTCTACGCTGATGGGAATCCTTTCGGTTCTCCTTCTCGAGCTGATGACGGACCAGTAGCGCTTGGGATTTTCCCGGACGTTCTCAGTGATGGCTTCTATATGCCCCGTGTAGTCTCTCCTGAGCAGACGTCTTGCGTGTCGGCGAATGTACTCGAAAGTATTACGAGTGGGGGGGGGGGGGGGGGGGGGTTGGAGAAGTCCTTCCAAAGCCGCCAGGCCTTCTTTTTGTTTCCCACGGCCAGCCGAGTTTCATAGGAAATCTGGAACGGGTACTTGCAGTTGATAGGCTGCCGTACCGGCACGAAGTCTTTGATGCTAGCAAGTAGCCAGTCGTACAGCAGGGCGATAGCCGTCTCCACGTGAGGTGTTTCGAGGAGGCTCCACGGCAGGCATTCAAAGGCTCGGCATATGGCTGGCCAGTCAGCTCGGCGCCAGTTGAAGGTCGGGCACGAGGGTGGCTCCTTGACTACTTTTGAGTGTGGGGTGGGGAGGCACAAAGTGGTGTCGAGGGACTTATGATCAGAGACAAAGATGTTTCTACCAGCAGTGTTGGATTTCAGTTTAAGTGAAGATAATATGAAGTCCAGTACGTTGGGGCCCCGCGTTGGGTACATGTTATGCTGCTGTAATCTGAGGCCAGTAATAAAATTATCTATAAAGAAGGAGTCATCATCATTATCAGGTGAACCTGTTGTTGGAGAGGTCCATTTTAATGTGGGAAGATTGAAGTCGCCCATTAACCCAACTTCGCCTTGCGATACAGATGCAAGCACTGAGTCTAGACACTGATCCAAGCTGTACAGGGGACTGCCCGGTGGCCGGTAGTAGCAACCCACAAATATGTGCCGGCCTGGAAGGAGTAACTCCACCCACACTAACTCACAGTTCCGTTCGAGGTCTGATCTCCTTTTGCACGGTAAAGCACTGTTCACTGCTATCAAAACCCCTCCCCCTCTCGTAGCACGATCACTGCGAAATATACTAAAGTTAGCATTGAGAGGCAGTTCACTATCGCTAACCATTTGGGTAAGCCATGTCTCAGGCAGCCCCACCACGTCTACATGACTTAATTCAGGCAGATGAATTTCACAGTCAGAGAGTTTATTATTGAGGCTACGCAGGTTTTGGTAGTAGATGTTTAGTTCTGATTTGGTGTTGTGTTCAGGGAAAGTGGGCCCAGGATTCAGCTGTATGCCTCCAGCCAACAGCAAGAGACACAGCATAATAATAATAATAATAATAATAATAATAATAATAATAATAATAATAATAATAATAATAATAATACTAATAATAATAATTGTTGTTTTAAGGGGCCTAACATTTAGGTTATCGGCCCCAGAGACACAGCAGCATCATAGCGGCCGAGTAACCTGCCCGGGGATTGGCTGGCCCAGGCCGAGTGGACAGGTGCCTGCCTAACGGGAATATGGCGTACCCTGACAGAGAGAAAGCCGGGATGTAGTAAGTTCCCTCAGATAACAGCCACACGAGAGTGTCACAGACCTTTCCACTTGCACTTGCGGATTCACAATATTGAATATTGTCTCGTGGACCACAATTTTTCACCATGACTTTTAAAAATACCGCACAAAGGAAACCAACTGCTGCAGCACTGTACACACGCGCACGCGCACTCACTTTTGCCGCCATCTTGGCTCCAGCTTAAATCAGATAAATTTCTTCAGGCCATTGCTACCGCGTGCAAGCCGTCATGGGGAATAGACTCTGAAGTACTCCGCCTTATATACTACACAACCTTCGTTCCGCCAATCAGGCGCGGATCTAGAGTTTGGTTTTGGCGGGGGTCAGAGAATCGATCTAGAGTTTGGCTTTGCGGGGGGGGGGGGGGGGGAGGGGGGGGGGGCAGGCGGGGGGGGGGGGGTCAGAGAATCGAAATTGTTAAGAAAAATGGTATCACTAAAAACGCAATCACAAAATAACCAAACGTACAAAATCAGACCAATTTTTTTGCAAGCTACATGGATATAAATTTGATGCGTTTAACGCACCAAAAATATTCGTACAAATTGCAACGGCGTGTTTTGCAACTTTTACATCGAGCTTCGAGAAAACGATGAAGGTACGTTACAGTTTCGGCAAGTCGAGTTGGTACTGACAAAGGGAGAAAGTCACAGCTTAAATTGCCAACCAAGCTTGCGGTTTGGACGTCGGCAAAAATTTTTGGTGCGAAAAAAGTCCCAGTATCCTATCCGTGCATTGCTGCACATTCATCGTGACATCACTATAAACATCGATTCGGTGATCACAAGGATTGCTAAACAAAATAGACGAGTTGATTTTGTTGTATAACTAATAGTTATTATACAAGAGGTTTGAAGTTGTAAATATGTACAGTTGTAACAGAACATAATAATTCCAATAAAGATAATTCAGTATTGAATAAAATGAAAAAAAAACTGTTTTTCAGTTAAAATTCGTTAAGTTTTATTTGTCTGGTAATTGTGTTTTCGTTTTTTGAGTTAGCAAAAAAAATTGGTCTCCGTTTGGGGGGGGGGGGGTCATGACCCCCGTGACCCCCCCCCCCCCCCCTTGAATCCGCGCCTGCCGCCAATACTGTATTGTGCTTCATCATTTCGTTCTACACTTCCAAAGCAGTGGGCTAAGGAAAAACTTCTGCAGATTCAGAGAGGAATCGTCCTTCGAATTTCTCGCGCCTATCACACAATGTCTACGCAAGCAGTCCTTGTCATCGCTGGAATAGAACCCCTGTTCTTTACTGCCACAGGAACGGCCGACCTCACGTTAATGAAGAAAAACATAACATCTCGTGCACCAATTCTTGAAACCGAAGTGGAGAAGAACTGTCACTTCCTGGAATCCGGTCACCCTATTATCTTCAAGCCTTATGTTTGCTATAGCTGCTTGGTCAACCACGACTATTATATTTATACAGACGGCTCCCGAACACCTAATAACACTGAGTCTGACAAAGTGGGATGTGCATTCGTTGTCTACAAGAACAACAGCGAAGTGTTTTCAGCCCAATACAAATTGTCATCCAGCTGCTCAGTATCTCAAGCCGAGCTATGGGCCATCAAGTCTGCAGTGGAGTGGTGTGAACACAACAACAGAAGTGCTCGGATACTAAATGACTCACAGGCTGCATTGACCACAATCAAAGACAAGTAAAATCTCAATCCAATTGCTGCTATAGGAAGATCTAGAGCACAGCAGTGCCCCCATGTCTGTCTTTCTGGATCCGAGGACACTGGTTCTCGTGGAAATGAAAAGGCAGACATCCTCGCAAAAGCAGCGTCCTCATCCAACATAGAAATTACATACAATAAACCACCACTAAGTTATGTCAAAGCCCAAATAAAAAAAAATCTAATAAGACAGTGGAACAACCTCTTGGCATCCAGTACAAAAGGTTCTGTCACAAGAGAATTATTTTCCCCCGACATATATAGCCGACTCCAGTGCAATACATTAGTGCCCGAATTCATCCTTACGCAGTTTCTCTCTGGTCATGGAAAGTTTACGTGCTACTTCGAACGTTTTAAAATTAATATTGCAGGCGATTACTTGTGCTTGTGTGGCTCTTCTCAAACAGTGGACCATTTACTGTTGGACTGTGCCATGTTTGGCAGGACAAGATTCGATCTTGAGTGTCACCTGATCTATTGTAATATGGAACTTTCAGCGCCGTGTGATTTTTAATTTTTAGTTGAAAAAGGAAGGAAGGAAGATTGTAGTTTTACGTGACCGTGAATCTTGTGATTATGAGCCACGGGACCTCCTTTTTACGTGGAATCCGAACCACAGGACATGGCATTTCACTTCGAAAATTTCACATGCATTGACCGGGAATCGAACCCGGACCGCCTTGGTGAGAGGCATACAGCTAGACCGCTGAGCCACCACGCCCCAATTTTTAGTTGAGAGGGAACCTCAAACAAAATGTGTACAGAAACAATCCGCGTACTCTCGAGGCTCTCGAGAACTAAATAACTGCACTGATACGAAATATCAATGAGGATGAATTACAGCGAGTGTACTTAAACTTCCTACGTTGGTGCAACCTGTGTTTAGAAAATGAAGGACAGCATTTCCAGCAACTACTCTGAAATTCATGTACAGTAATATTAATGAATATTATGAACTACGTTATCCAGTGTAAATGTGATGAACTAGTTGGATGCTACGCTACTGCTAGCGCCAATACCTTGCTAGACAGGTTGCTAGCTAGAGTGCCCCAGCCGTCACACGGCGCATGCGGAATTCCGTTCTGTAGAGATGGCTCTCACTGTTGTACACAATTCCTTGAGTGTTGTATTCATGTATTGACGATAAACCACATCGTATACATTTGGACACGCAAACATTTTCATTGCTGGAAGTGTGTTGATGTGAGTTATCTTGAGTAACGATGGGAGCTGTGATTGAAGACTGAACCTACACTAGTACACCTATCATGGTACGACATTTTGTTTTATTAACATTTTATTTTTAAATTTATTGCCTGAAATGACTACAACGTTTGGATATTGAGTTTCAAATTGCTCTACTTTTTATCTTATCACAATGTAAGTCATGTACTCTTTAGCCTTTTTTCATTTATGAAAAAAAAAGGCTTATGAGATCATCTTTTGTCCATGTGTGTGTAAGTGTGTGTGTGTGCCTGTGCTAATATTTAGTGTGTGTGTTCCCCTAATAAAATCTAAACGGCTGTAGAGATTTCAATGAAACTCGGTAACAACATAGCACTATTTTGTCCGACCCCGACCATGCCCTTCAAATTGTATTACGTTTCACCAATCCAACATGGCGGCAGTGCAAAATATTTCACCGGGTATTCTATATCTCCGAAACTATTATATATATCACCCTGAAATCGTGTACGCTGATATAGGGAACTACTAGAAGTTCACCTAAGTGACTTTCTAAAACCTGTTAAATACAAAACGAACTTGAAGACCAAGCGAATTTGAAACATTTAAATAGACTTTTGCCACGATTTAACCATCCGAGCGCAGTAAAACATAGTACAGCAAATGTTAATACACATTGTAATGCATTGACATATAATTTAATTCAATTGTTTACATAACCTCAAAATGACGGCTGTGTGAAATTTCAAAATTAAGTTTTTATTTCTTCCCAATCATGCAATCGAAGTCAACGTTTGAATAATGAACCTACACAAAAATCGTCATTTAAAGTACATAACTCTATGGCCTACATATATATGAATCAACCATGGCGACCATCCGAAATATTTAGACGGATCTCAATATTTACTTATCTATGACGGCAATCAAACTGAAATTTTGTGTGTTGATAAAGGTTATTAACATAAGTTCACCTATAGAACTTTCAGTAACCTGGTAGGCACAAATCCAACATGGCGACGCGAAATTCAAATATTTAAATGGATTTAACCATTCGAGCGCAGTGAAACTTGGTACGATAAATACTTATACAATATTTACTCCACTGACATCTAATGTATTTCAATCGTTTTCATAACCCCAAGATGGCGACTGTGCAAAACTTTAAAATCTCGTTTTTATTTCTTGTGTCCTAATCATGCGTTTGAAGTTTGAATAATAAACCTACGCATTAGTCTTCATCTAATAGTACATGGTTTTCATATATAAAAATCCAACATGGGGACCATCCGAAATATTTAGTCGGTTTTCAATATCTACGAATATATTACAGCAATCAAACTGAAATTTTGTATGTTGATAGAGGCTATTCATATAAGTAGGATATATGAATATAGGCCATTGAGTTCTTCAAGGAACTGCTTGTTGAGTGTTTTTTAATGTTTTTCAGTAGGTCAACACAATTTTACCCAATCCTGAAAAAAATTACATGAGATTAATAAATACATTTGGAACAGTTCAGTGAAATATACGAAAATAAGCTATTCAGTTCTTCACGGAAGTAATTGTTATCTATTTCTTCAGTGACGGGGATATGAACTGATAGTTGTCAGAAACTGAACCTGAAAACGTCAGGAAATTAAATATAGTTTCTTGTAAAAAGGCTTCTTTTTTTAAAATAATCATAAACGATATAAAATCAGTTTAATGAGAAAAGGTATAATAATTTTAGCCAAGTGGGTTTACTGACGCAGGGGTTTGTAGAAGTAGGGGACACATCCACACAGTTTGTGAGCCTGTTTCATGCGACACTCCATTCGACAAAGGTTGTACGAGTACACTGGACTCAAAACCAAATTGCTTTCTTCAAAAAGACGACACTTGCGCTGTCTGATGCTTAGTTCGGCGGTCTCTGACCCAATAACTACTGACAGAGCACTCATATCCAATGTCTTGTACTTATTATATGGTAAAGCTAACTTCCTTGTGGCACAATCAGGCGTCTCCCAGGAATCGTGGATATACACCTGCAACATGAAAATTAAGGTTCAGCTACATGGAATACACCGTTCGTTTATATAATCACATACTTTCTTAATAGATTGCCACGTCTGCCAGGATTCAATTTAAGTAATTTTAATAATGCAGCCTACATACATAGTAAGCCATTTAATTCCCTCCCATGAAGGGTGGGCGGGCCCCTACAGATGACCGCACCATCTCTTGGGCCAGGAGAGGGGAGAGATTTGGAGAAGGGAGATAAATTGAAGGTGGGGGTGTTGAAGTGCGGGAATGGAGGAATTGAGTGGTGGTGACCTCTTGGCTAAGATTTTTGTTGTGAAGTTTTGGAGATTATGTTCTTTGTGTTCTAGAAGTAATATTTATTTTGTTGGAGAAGTTGGCTGGTAGCGATTTTGTTGAAATTTGGTGAGTTGTGTTGGTAGAGTTGGGGTGAGAATCTATTTTATTGGATGCGATGAAGTTCTGTGTTGTGGTTGAAAAGATGGATGATAACAATTTTATGAAATGAGGTGAGTTGTGTTTATGGAGTTCAGGATATGGATGAAAAGGATGACGTCAATTGTAAGAAGTGAGATGGACTGTTGTGCTGTGATGGAAAGATGGATGATAACTAATTGATGAAATGAGGTGAGTTGTGTTCATGGAGTTGGGAATATGTGTGAAATGGATGGCGTCAATTGCATGAAGTTAGATGGGCTGTTGGACTGTGATGAAATGGTGGATGTTTACAAATTGATGAAATGAGGTGAGTTGTGTTTATGGAGTTATGAAATGGATGGTAAAAATTACATGACGCTTGATTAGTGGTTGTGTTGTGATCGAGAGATGGATGATGACGAATTGATGAAATGAGATGACGTGTGTTTATGGAGTTGAGTATATATATATATATGTTTTTTTAACGAATTGGATGGTAACAATTGTTTGAAGTTAGATGGATTGTTGTGCTGTGATGGAAAGATGGATGATAACGAATTGATGAAATGAGGTGGCTTGTTCTTATGGAATTGAGGATATGGATGGAATGGATGACGTCAATTGCATGAAGTTTGATGAGCGAATGATGGATGATAACCAATTGATGAAATGAGGTGGCTTGTGTTTATGGAGTTATGAAATGGATGGTAATAATTGCATGAAGTTAGGTGGGTTGCTGTGCTGTGATGGAAGGATGGATGATAACGAATTCATGGAATGAGATGAGTTGTGTTTGTGGAGTTGATGATTTTTTAAAATCAATATTTATATGATGATTGAAATGAGTGATAGCGAAGTATGGTGACAGTGATGGATGATAACGACTGAATGAGATGAGGTGGGGAGGCATATGCTTAGTCGTAAGGGAGGGAAGAAGTGTTTTTGAAATGGATGATGTCGATTGGATGAATTGTGATGTAAGTAGTGGATGTTAATGATTGAGTGTAGTGAGATGTGGAAGATGATTTCAATTGGGGGTGGTTGAATGTGTTCGACTGAGGGTTGAAGTGGGGAGAATGCGTTGATGACTGGGAAGTGCGGTGAGGTAAAAAGAGGGGGGGGGGGGATTAGACATCAGGCGATAGGCGAGAATTCGCCATCGTCGGATGATATCTATAGATGTGCTTTTTAGAATTGGCGAAGTGATGCCAAGTTTCGGTTGAGGAAGAGCGGTAGGGAGATGTTTATTCGGGGGCTGGGATGAGGGCTTTGAGGTGTGTGAGGCCGAGTTTGGTGTTGAGGGGAGTGCGGACAGGGAGAGCTTCAAGCTGTTGAAATATAGGGTTGTGAGTGCGTCGAGCGCGTTGAAGGTATCGAAGCTGGAGGAGGTGGATGAAGGTGGTGATGGGAGGCAGGGGCATTTGGCTGTACAAGTCCTCGTTTGGATGTATTGGAGAGAGTCGAAGAGCGATGCGAGAAATACGGCGCTCCATTGTAATAAGAGGACGGCATTGACTGGTGGCACAGCCGGTCAATACCACGTGGCCATAGGTAATGTACGAACGGATGAGTGCCTTGTAGGTGTAGAATACTGTAGCTGTGTGAAGACCCCAGGAGGTGCCAAGTAGGCGGGTGAGTAGACGAGAGCGTTTTTTTTTGCGGTGGCTGTGAGAGCTCGGAGGTGGGATCTGAATGTGAAGTGCTCGTCGAACTCCACCCCAAGATAGCGGAGAGATGGGCCAGTATGGAGGCGATGGTCATGAATTTGGTGGGTGGGTAGGGTGGGATTTCGAGAAGGTGCGTTGGCGTGACGACGTGGGCGGAAGAGGACAGCATGAGTTTTGTCGGTGTTCAAGGTGAGATGCCAACGGTTGCACCAGGCCGTGAATCTGTCGAGATATGGCTCAACGAGGTGATTGATGGCGACAATGCAGGGGCAGGGGGCAAGAACGGCGGTGTCATCCGCAAATTGCAGGAGGTGAAGAGGAGCCGGAGGCTGGGGGATATCCCCGACAAACAGGATGTAGGGCAGAGGTGAGAGGACTGAACCTTGGAATATTCTCCTGAATATACAGAACAAGTTGGTTTTCAATAGTTATCACTACTTTTTTGGATTTTCCTTTTTTCATGTTTTTTTTTCACGTCCCTTCTTTTCTTAACACCAACAGATCCGAAGGTTAACTGAGGATCAATGAAGAAAAGGATATTCAAACTGCTAGTCCTACTCAAACTCAACAAACTCCCTCTCGTGACAGTACTCTCAGGCCTAGACCGTTACTTCCTAAGATCGAACTGCCCCATTTTTCGGGCGATGAAAATCAGTGGGATTCTTTCAGAGAACTCTTTTGTTCCCTCATCCACGATAATTAAATCATTCCAGAACTCCATAAATTTCACTATTTGCGGTCATCTCTTCATAACCAAGCGTTACAGTTGGTCGAAGCTCTTCCACTAAGTATCGAAACCTGTCTCATTGCTTTTAATCTTCTTAAAGAGAGGTATTGTAATGTTCGTCTTCGTATTCAACGACATATGCATTCTTTGTTTAATTTGCCACTTACACGTCACAATGACGTGAACACTCTACGAACTCTTGTGGACACCATTCAACTTCACGTAAAAGCCTAAAATCAGCTTGAGCAACCAACCCAACATTGGGATAGCTTTTTCATCCATCTGGTCACTTCTAAATTTGACGCTGCCACTTTGAAGGCATGGGAAATCGAGCTTGCCCATGACTATAATCATTTAGTCACATTCATTAATAGCAGATGTCAGCTGTTAACCGCTCTCGCAACTCAAGGTGAACGAGCCTTCACTAGTTCTCAACGTCATGTCTCTTACGTTCCTAAATCCAGCACCTCTTCAAGTGGCTACAAGCTCCGGCCTTCCAGAAAAAGAAAAATCAGCTCTACCGTATTCACCAGTCAAGGCGAAACCCACAAACCTTACAATACCACTACGAGATGTCTACTTTGTTCAGACT
The DNA here is from genome assembly GCA_946902985.2 of Meconema thalassinum. Lineage (NCBI taxonomy): Eukaryota > Metazoa > Arthropoda > Insecta > Orthoptera > Tettigoniidae > Meconema > Meconema thalassinum. The sequence goes on along the minus strand of OX336389.2, from coordinate 232,478,713 downwards.
TTCATGCCCTGTACTTTTGTACCTCTTTTAAAGCACTAACGGTCGATGAAAGGAGAAAGCTTATTTCTCAACACCGTCTCTGTTTGAATTGCCGTTCATATAAACATATCTACCAGGCTTTGTTATCATTGTCCAAAGCCGCATCACACGTTACTTCATCACCATGAGAAACCGAAGTCATCAGTAACTCCCCCCTTCTACCACGAAACAAGGCGATGACACCAACATGCCTAACGCTTCATCTTTCATTCAAAACACCACGACTTGGCGCAGTGCCCAAGTATTGTTGTCCACCGTTCAGGTAGATGTCCGGGATGGGTCAGGCAATTGGATTCGAGCCAGAGGTTTCTTAGAACCTGCTGCCACTCACGACTTTGTATCAAGATCATTGATTGAAAAGTTTGGTGTACCTGTATAAACGTATCAGGCATTAATAGCTTTAAAACTCAAGCCTTGCAATTTTCTAAATTACAGCTCAAAGACACTTGATAAAGAAACAGCTTCCTCAAATTAAATTGTCTCATTCTCAACAGCATAAGCGAAGACACCCCAAGTCACTCTGTCAATAGCACTTGCTTAAATATTCCTTCTAATCTTTGGTTAGCCAATCCTCTTTTCAACATTCAAGGGCCTATTGACATCTTGTTTAGTGCCAATTAGTTTTGGAATTGCTTACGTAAGCAAACACGTCATCTGGCTTCCAACGTTTTTTCGCGAGACACAAACTTTATTTGGATCATCACTGGCCAGCTTCCTCATTACACTGCCCAGCCTACTTCGCAATGCCATTTCGTCAACACTGACCTGGAACAATTTTGGAAACTGGAATACATTGAATCTTTTAGTCCAATTTCATCCGAAATTGAATTCTGCGAGCAGCTCTTTGTTTCCACTATCACTCGCACCCGCAAAGGCAGATTCGTTATTCACATGCCAAGACCGCCTAATCCGCCTAAGATATTAAACTCTCAACCCAAAGCTCGCAAAGATCTTCTTGCCATTGAGAGCAAATTCAAAATGGAACCCATCGTAAAAGAACAATATACTAACTTCCTAGAAGAATACGAAAGCCTAGGTTACATGGAAGTCGTCAAGAGATCTATTGACGAATTCAATCCTCCGGTGGAAACCCTCTTCTCAAACCACCATCCCGTATGGAAAAACCCCCTCATCAAAGACAAAACCCACGTCGTTTTTAATGGTTCTTCGCCTGACGCTAATGGAAACTATCCTAATGACACTCTTTATTCAGGTCCCGCTATTCAATCAGATTTGTCTACTATTCTTTTTAAATTTCCGTTTATTTCCCATAGCCGTTATCGACAATATCAAACAAATGTATCGTCAGATTTTGATTAATTCTCAGCAACAGGATCTCCAGCGTATCTTATGGCGCGATGAAACAACTAAGCCAATCAAAATCTTTCGGTTGAGAACCGTCACCTACGGGATTAAGCCTTCCGCATTTCTCGCTATCCGCTCGCTACATGAGCTGGCGGCTCAGGATGGCCATTTGTTTCATCCGAAAGCTTCTGAAGCCTTAACTTCTTCCTTTTACGTCGATGAATACCTTCAATCCTTTCTCAACCTAGAAGAAGCCTCTCTAATATCACTCGAACTAAAGGCTTTACTTCGGAATGGAGGTTTCCCTCTTCACAAATGGAACTCTAACTTCTCAGAATTTCTCTCTCAATTTCCGGTAGAAGTCGATCCCTCTTCTGTTGAAATCTGTGTCGATTCAGACTCGATCAAGACTTTAGGAGTACATGGTGCACTCGCAGTGACACACTCATCTACAAGGTGTCTCTTTCTGAGGAACTTCCCACTACTAAACGGCAAATCTTGTCCGAAATAGCGAGAATTTTTGACCCCCTTCAATTTCCCGCTCCGCTCATTGTCATCGCTAAGCTGTTCTTGCAAGAATTATGGTCCCTCAAGTGCAAATGGGATGGGGCCGTCCCCACTTCTTTTCTCAACGGATGGCTTTCGTTTAGTTATAGTCTACTTACTCTTTCAATCATTGAAATTCCTAGGACGCAGGTCAATACTTCGTCTTGTACACCCCTTGTGCTCCACGTCATTGCCGATAGCTCTGAGAAAGCTTACGACTGTTTTGAATACCTTGTTCGCTATAACTCTCAAAACGATTCTTCCCTCTCAAGTCTTATTTGTTCTAAATCTAAGGTAGCTCCCCTTTAAACCATTACTACCCCGGCTTGAATTATGCGCCGCTCTCATGGCAGCTGAACATTCATACAAATTGCGCAAGATCTTAAAAATAATTCAATTTTCCCAAATTTGGTTATGGGGCGATTCCATGATCACTCTCTCTTGGATTGCTAAAACTCCTACTCATTGGCAAACCTTTGTCACCAAAAGAGTTGCAAAAATACAAACTCTTTCACAAAGATGTCATTGGAGACGCGTTCCCACCGCTGATAATACCGCTGATATTATCTCACGCGGTTGCATACCGTCTCAGTTAGCCGTATCCGATATTTATTGACACGGCCCTGCATGGTTGGTCAAAGATTCTTCTAGTTGGCCCTCCAAACCTCAAGCTTCAACATCTGACCTGTCTGACGCTAGAGTGGTTAAAGTTACCGCTTCCTGTCTCGTTACTGGTGTTTCATCCTCTTTGTTATCGTGTTACTCTTCCGTTTACAATCTGATCCGTGTTTTCGCTTTATCGTCTCAGGTGGAAATATCTTGTCGTTGATCAACCCGTTCTTTCTTCATCCCACTTTACTAATCATGAGTTGATGCTTGTTACCACTAAGGTTTTACAGCTCACGTAGCAAGAAGCTTTCCCCACAGAATTGTCTTCGTTCTCAAGAAAGAAAGAAAGAAAGAAAGAAAGAAAGACCTTTCTAAGTCTAGCCGTATTTGCGCTCTCGCTCCTTTTCTCAATGAGAATGGTTTACTGAGAGTAGGTGGGAGGCATTCTAACTCTACACTCTCCGAGGAGAAAAGAACACCCTGTCATCCTGCCTTCTAAACATCACGTAACTTCCTTATTCATACGTGAATTTCACTATCGAAATCTGCACGTTGGTAAACGCACCCTGCTTTGTCTACTGCGGGAAAAGTACTGGATAATAAATGGCATTCACGAAGTTTCTTCAATCATCCACAGATATATTCCCTGCTTTAAAGCAAAACCCAAGGTCAGCACTCAGATTATGAGCGATTTACCATTTTTCCGCACTTCTCCCAGTCGACCTTTCGCTTTGACTGGTGTCGACTATAAGGGCCCCTTCCAATATCAGCGAAATTCCCCTGAAGCTAAAAGGAAACTACTTGGGAAGTTCTACGTATCTCTTTTCGTTTGTATGGTTATCGACACTATCCACCAAGAGTTAGCAACTAACACCTCTACTTCGTACTTCCTTTCAGCTGTTTCTTTCTTCACTGCTCGGCGTGAAGTTCCCTCAGAGATGATTTCAGATAATTCCTCCACCTTTCAAGGTGCAGCTTCATTATGGAATAAAGCTCTCACTTTTCCCCCAGCAATGGAACAAATTTCCAACTTTTCCTATGCCTAAGGCTTCAAATGGCGATTCAACCCTCTTATGCTCCTTATCACGGAGGTAAATGGGAATCCTGCGTTAAGCTTACAAAAAGACATCTAAAACTGGTTTTAGGTAATCACATCTTAACCTACGAAGAATTCAACTCATTATCTATTCTGATCGAAGGTGTTGTTAATTCTCGCCCCCTAACTCCACTTTCTAATGACCCCGATGTCTTGCTTCCTTTAACCCCTAGTCATTTCTTGAATGTTTGTTCTTTGTCAGCCTCTCCTCCCTTGCTCGATTCTCGTAGGGATGTGTGTCTACCTATACTCTGGCGTAAAAGTTAAGCTTTACGTAATTGTTTCTGGAAACGATGGGAGTGGGAGTATCTGACTTCGCTTCAGAGGAGGCAGAAGTGACTCCTCTCTAATCCCAACATTAAGGTGGGAGACCTAGTACTTTTACGCAAGGCTACTTCCCCACTGTGTGGATCTCGGGTAGGGTTACCTGGTCGTGATCGCAAAACTCGAGCTGTAAAGGTTTTCACTGCTGGCGGTCATATTGTTGGACCAATATCGGTGATTTCACCTGTACCGCCCGAGTCTTGATTTTGTTCTTTATCTTCTCTGTTGGTGTCCCCGCCCCCAGTTTGGTATATTCTCTTGAATATACAGAACAAGTGGATTTTCAATAGTTATCACTACTTTTTTTGGATTTTCAATTTTTCATGTTTTTTCTCACTTCCCTTCTTTTTAAACACCAATAGAGACTTCTTTCGTATTCCTGCTATCTCTCTGTACATTTCTTTGTTCTTTTCTTAGTCTGATTATAGGAAATTAATTATGTTCGCCCCTATTACTCACGTATGTCAAGCATCTTCATGCCGGGACATCTAGCGGTGCACCTTTACACTTGTTCGGGCAGTAGCACTCTTAACGCTGAACTACTCATCCTACTGCTGCTATAGCTTGAAGTTCGCCACTACGAGAACGGATGTCTCTGCCTACAACTTTTCGTTTTCAAGATCAACGATGGAGAAGAGGAAATTTTATTGTCTTCATATATTTAAATTTTGTTAAGTTGTATATGTGTCCCCCTTCTTCTCCCTAATTCACTTCTCCTCTACCGCTCCTCGGTCACTCACTCGATATTCAAACTATTATTCATCGCTTGTGCTACGGACCTGCTAGAAGGTCGCTCCTAAAGGGAGTTTTCCATACATCCTACGATGTTTTAAACTTTCCATCTTATTTCTGACTATTCCGAAGAACGTCATTCTTGCCGAATATCACCAGAATTTTTCTACGTCATCATCCAGTTATCACCACGTCATAACCACGTCATCGCCATCGTCTTCTTCTCGAATATTCTGGATCCTTCGAGGCGACCTCGTCTGGCCACGTGGAGCTCACGTCACACCACTGCATTGCAGCCAGTGTACTTTCATCTTCATACTTTTGAACATTTCAACATCTACTCTTCGCTTCGTAATTCTACGTTTCTACATTGCATCTGCCCTTAGTGGCTCACTACTGGCAAATTATTTATTCTGACTTCATCTCCGCTCCACCAACTGAACATCGCTACAATCTTCAAGTTCTACGTCATCGCACTAGCGTTCAGTGACCTAGCACGCTACGTCCTTCACCGAGCGCACAGCTGCTAGCCTCTTTTCGTTGGTGTCGGGCGCGCAGCTTGCTCACACTTCTATTCACATCATCTCATTTATTCGTCAACCAGCACCAGCCCCTGTCACACTACGCAAACAGATAACACATACACATCATACAGCAATAGTGAGCTAGCGGCAAGCTACTCCTATAACACTTCCCCTTTATCTCACTTCTCATTTTCCACTACCCGCACAGCACATAATTCCCCTTCCTTTCCCATACCGCCCGTGCGTCGCTCGGCTTGGCTTCGCCCGTTCCATTCCCGCACCTTCCCTCACCTTACTTAAAGCCCCATTTTAGAAGGCGCTAGGCTTTGCAGCTACCTTCGAAATAGTGCCCCCCTTTACCTTATATCCTATTGTTTGTCATATACTTGTTATATTAATCCTTTAAGCTCACCATGGGTAAGGGCAGAGGAAAGACCTCACCCGGCCGCGCCCAGGCTTCTGCCTCCCGGAACACCACCAACCCCTCCTCCTCCAAAGGGGCCATACCTAAGCCACCGAGGGCGCCCGCCCTTCCACCTCCCCCTAAATCCCCTGGAACCCACTTCTCCTTGCCACCTGTCGTTCCCCAGACTCCGAGCTGTCCCGAGAAGCGGCGCGCGTCCGATGCCTCCGATACTGAGGGGGGGGGGGGGGGACGCACCGCTCCCGTCTGCGGGTGCACGAGGGGATGGAGGAGATCGTTACTGAATCCAGACGTCACTGCAGCACCTCCCCGCCGCCGGTGTCCCCATTGATTTCTCCCCTCGACCCTCGCCTCCCACCCACAGGGAACATACCCCATTTCACCCCCACCACCGCCACACCTTCCCAGATTTCCCCTTCCTTGCCTTCCTATGCTACCAAGGCCTCCGAGCCTACATTCAAGCATATCTTCCTTTTCCGCGGCCATACCCACAGCAACAAGTACTTGTTCACCGACGCGCTGCGCCGCGTGCTTGGCCACCCCAACTTCACCGCCACCGCCACCACCAATGGAGTCTACGTCAAAACTGACGATGACGCCACTGCCGCCGTTCTCCACGACCCCGGGGTGGTCCGCCAGCTTGGACCGCAGGTGACTGCGGAACCCATCCGTGCCCGCCAACACCCGGCTACTCCCCCCTCCGCAACGCAACCCGCACTTCTCGTGCGTGATCCGGGGCGTGGACCCCGATCTCACCGAGGAGGCGGTCTTACAGGAACTCCACCTTGAGCAGGTAGACGCGCGGAAGGCTATCCGCATTCGGAACGCCGAGGGCCCAACGTGGATGGTGAGGATTCTCCTCGTTACTCAGGCTGAGGTCGACCGCCTGCTTACAGACGGGGTATACTTGTACCGCTATCACCATAGAGTCGAACCCTCAAAAGCCCCCGCTCCAGTTGCTATCAGGTGCAACAGGTGCCTCACCTATAATGAGCACTCCACCGACCAATGCCGGCAACCGCCGCGCTGCGGTCACTGCTCACAACCTGCGCACACCACCGGAAAGTGTCCCAATCTTGCCCAGCCCCCCCGATGCAACCAGTGCTAGCTCACTCACCCCACCTACTCCTATAAGTGCAAGGCCAAACCAGCACCTCTCCCCAACCGCCCTGAAACGGTTGCTCCCGTAAAATCCGTCGACCCTCCCACCGCCCCTGCCCAATCCCAATTCCCCCCCACCATCGAAGACCTCATCCGCTTCATGGTGGTCTCCCTTCAGAATATCCTCCCCTACCAACGGCCACTGGTACTGACACAGCTTCAGCTGGCCACGCAGCAAATCTTCGGGGTTCGGTTCCACCCTTCTTTCTCGGGCCCCCTCACCCACTTCACCTTCTCCCGCTACCCCCGAGTCACCGCCGTATAAGCTAATTATGGCGCTACAAACTGCTCGACCTGGAACTCCCCGCAATATCACCCTCCTATACCACAACGTTTGTTCCTTCCATGCCCGCCGTACTCTCCTCACCCACACCCTCAGGTCCCATCATGTCGATGCGGCCCTCCTCAATGAAACCTTTCTTAGGAGCGACCAACACGCTTTTCTCCCCGGCTACACCCTTCTGCGCGCCGATCGCCCCAAAAACGCAGGCCGCGGTGGCTCGGCCCTCGCCAGTCGCGTGCGTCTCCCCACTCGCCATCATATCCCCCCTCCCCCTCTGATCTTCCCTGAAAGCCTCATTTGCTCCATCTATTTCCCGTCCCGCGTCCTACACCTCGCCACAATTTACATTCGTCCCAACCTTCCCATCCCCAAAGACTTTATTGCCCACGTGGCTGAGGTTTTCCCCCATTTTTTGGTAATGGCCGACCTCAACCTCCACTCTCGTTCAGCCCTGGAACGTCACAGCCTGGACGTTTATCTCCGCCACATCGATGCCACCCTCGTTCCCTTACCCAAACCTACCCGTCCCTCCTCCAACACCACCCCCGATGCAGTTATAGCCCACAACTCCCTCCTACATCTGTTTGACGCTACAGTCTTGCCACTCATCGGAGGCGACCACGCCCCGGTACTGCTCACATTCCCCCTCCCACCTCGCAACGCGCCACTCCCACCCCCCAGGATGATCCAGAGCTTCTGCACGGCAAACTGGCCAGAGTACCGGGAGCACATACATACCAACCTCCATGCCGATCGACTTCCGTTGGAAGACCAAGCGACTGTCGATGCCTATACCACCCATATTGAAGCCACGCTACAACAAGCATCTTCCCTAGCCATCCCCCTCATCCCGACGACACCCTCCCGCCCCCCAATCCCCCCAAAGGCACGTCGCCTTCTCGCCCTGGCGCACTCCTACCACAACACTTATCTCCGTACGCACGATCGCTATTTCCTTCAGCGCCATCGACAATCCCTCCGGCAAGTTAAGTCCTACATAGAGGCCCACAAACGCCTCTCATGGCACACTGCCTGCACGCGGCTCAACCGAGTCTCTGCCTCTCTGCCCGCATACTGGCGCCAACTCAATCAATTAACTGGCCAGTCTACAGCACCAACCTACCCCATCATATATAATGGGACGGCGCCGCCAGACGACGAAGCCAAGCTGGACGTCTTCGCCAAACGCTTCACCCGCACGTTTCGCTATTCCGACGACCCCTCTCACACCCATGATCACGACGATTTCATAGCCACCGTACCTTCTCGCCCTCACTTACAACCTTCCTCCCACCACACCCTCTCACCTCATCCCCTTGACGACCCCATCACGGCCCTTGAAATTTCTTGCGCCTTGTCCCGCACCACCAACACAGCCCCAGGTCCCGACTCCCTTCGTTATCGTCATCTTAAGGAGGCCCCTCCCATTCTTCTCACCGCACTCACCCGCCTCTATAACTTTCTTCTTCGCTCCGGCTTCTATCCCACCCAGTGGCGTCGCGCCACGATGCTTCTCTTCCCTAAACCCGGAAAACCACTTTCCTCCCCTAGTTCTTATCGCCCCATCTGCCTGACCGCCGTCCTTTCCAAGACCTTCGAAAAAATCCTTACCAAGCGCCTTCACCGCCACCTTCTTCGCCATCACCTCCTCCCCCTTTCTCAATGCGGCTTCCGCCCTCACCTATCCGCCCAAGACCAACTCCTTCGCCTCTCCACTCTCGTCGCCGACAACTCGTCCCGCTCCCACCCTTCTCATAGCCTTCGATTTTCAAAATGCCTTCGACACGGTATGGCACGACGCCCTCGTCCTGAAGCTTCACTATTTCAATCTTCCCCACAGCTACATCCGCTTCGTCAACTCCTTCCTTAGACACCGCACAGCCAAAATCACTCTCAATAACCTCTTTTCCCGACCCATACCCTTCGAACAGGGCGTCCCCCAGGGCTCCGTCCTTTCCCCACTTCTCTACATCCTCTTCGTGGCAGATATCCCTCAACCAACCCCTCCCCTCCAGCTTCTCCAGTTCGCGGACGACACCGCCATAGTGGCTCCCTTCGCCAGCGTCCAGCACATCACAGGACACACTCAGCCGTACCTTGAGCGCTTCACAGCATGGTGTGACAGGTGGCACCTCAGCCTTAATGGTGACAAAACACAAACCATCCTGTTTCGCCCTCGCAGGCGGGCAATAAGCGTTACCCGCAATCCGGACAACCTCCGGCTCTATCTCCGCGATCGCCGTCTCATTCCCACACCCACCGTCCGCTACCTGGGCTTGCTATTTGACCAGCATTTTACTTTCCGCCCGCACTTTAAAGCGAAGCTGCCTGCAGCTCGCAAGCGCGCACACCTCCTTCGCCGCCTGGCAGGCACGTCATGGGGCCTCAACACCAAGACCCTAATCCATACCTACAAGGCACTAATCCGCACCTTCATTATATATGGTCATCCCGCCTGGGCTGGCTTCCCAGAGCGTCCCCTAACACCATATCTCCAACTCGAGCGTCGCCTGGTCCGAGTGGCCATGCGCCTTCCCTTCACTTTTCGGACCGCGGATCTCATCGACTGCATGCCCCTGCCACCTCTTACCACCTACGTCGAGATTCTCCAACGACGCTACGTCCTGAGAGCACGCACCAAACAAAATCCTGTCGTCAGCCCCTTGTTGACACGACCTCTCCGCACGCCCCTGCGCACCAAGTTGGTCGTTTATACCCTCAAGGGGCTCCTCCCGGCACCGGACTAAACCCCGTCAACCGATGTGGCCACTTCCAGCCTTCAGAACCCCCTACTTTTCCCTAATAAATAAATTTCATCTTCAGTAGCAACCAATGGTTCTAGTAGCCACCAATGGCTCTGGCTCTCCCCCACGGTTCAACACCAGCAAATGACTTATCCGACTTACAGTTCACGGCATTACCCATCCATCCCAACCGCCTCAACAACCACCATGCGCCATAATAAGCTATTTCATCCACCATTTACGTCTCTCGCAATGGTCTACCCCATTCACACCTCTCACGCCAAACTGTCACCATCGTCACCATCATCTTACAATAATTCATTCACCTCATCAGCCTACTACCCCTTAATTCGTTAGTCCAACCGTCCCAGCAGATCTGCTATGGGTCCGTTTGTTTCTTTATTTCTTTTCTTTCTATCTTTCTTTTTCTTTCCTTCTTTCTTTCTTTCTATCAGTTTCTCTCTCTTTCCTTCCTTTTACGGCACCACTCTTCTTCTGAACCCCGCACGACTCACCCACTATTTCCATCTCACCACTTACATGCATTAAAAAAAAAAAAACATCATCCTGATTCACTTCATACGCTTGCTACATCCCATCTCATTAATTCGCCGCACTCCCCATTTTCACCAGATATACTATCTCTTTTCTTTTTCTCTTCTTCTTTTACACGTATTCTTTCTCTTTCTTACGGTATTATCATTCTCCTCTTCATCTCAGCGATCATACTTATCTACTCCATCGTCATCGACAACATTCATTTCTTAAAAAAAAAAAAAAAATCTATATCTTCAGCTCCAAACTCACTCTTCCACATCACCATTACTTTATCTCCTCCACAACCTTATGATCTGGACGTCATTGCAGCCCCTTATCCACTACACTTAGTCTCTTCAACACCAACGCACCTCTATCACCTCCGAGCAATGCAAGTTACACCGTCTACTTTTGTCAATTGCAGCAGTAATGCCATGTTTTCTTTGTTGGTCACAAATCTCCAACCTTTTACACACTACCCATGTCAAACCACACAATCCCCCTTCTCCACCTTCTTCCCTAACCTAGCATCTAACTCTCCCTTCTCACCAGCGACACATCGCCCAAGCCCATCTTCAAACTCCACCGCATTGCCCCAAACCTAAATTCAAACACACTTTCACCCAAATCCTAACACCAAACCCACCCATCCCCAAAATTTCACCCCTCCCAAAAACCTTAATTCCCTGGCCCGAAGAGACGGCGAAACCGTCTAAGGGGGCCCGCCGCCGCAGAGGCAATAGCCATGCGGCGGAATGAAACAACTGCAAATATATATATAAACTTTCACCGCCCTCCTCCTGAAGCTTCACTACTACCACCTCCCCCTTAACTTAATTCGCCTCATCCGCAATTTCCTCAGCCTCCGCACCGCTCGCATCTCCATCCATCACACTCTCTCTCGTTCCTTCCCCCTGAACCAAGGTGTCCCCCAAGGTTCAGTCCTCTCGCCACTTCAATACATCCTGTTTGTCGGAGATATCCCCCAGCCTCCGGCTCCTCTTCACCTCCTACAATTTGCAGACGATACCGCCATTCTCGCCCCCTGCCCCTCCGTCACCACCATTAATCGCCTTATTCAGCCGTATCTAGACACTTTCACGGCCTGGTGTGACTGTTGGCACCTAACTTTGAACACGGACAAAACCCACGCTGCCCTCTTTCGTCCTCGCCGTCACGCCCACGAACCATCTCGCAATCCTGCTTTACTGAACCTCCAAATCCATTACCATCGTCTCCGCACTGGCCCGTTTCTCCGCTATCTTGTTGTAGAGTTCGACGAGCACTTCACCTTCAGGTCCCATCTCCGAGCTCTCACAGCCTCCGCACAGCAACGCACTCGACTACTCTCGACTTGGCACCTCCTGGGGTCTCCATCCACCTACTGTCTTTTACACATATAAGACATTAATCCGTTCATACATCACCTACGGTCACGTGGTATGGGCCGGCTGCGCTGCCAGTTGCTTCCGCCCTCTAATTACGATGGAACGCCGATACATCCAAGTGAAGACTTATACCGGCTAATGCCCCTACCACCAATCACAACCTACATCCACCTTCTCCAACTTCGCTACCTTCAACGTGCTCGTCGTACTCACAACCCCATACTACAACAGCTTGAGGCTCTCCCAGCCCGAGCACCCGTCTACACCAAACTCGGCCTCACACACCTTAAATTCCTCATCCCAGGCCCCGACTAAACATCCCGCCCCCTTCTCCTCAACAAAAACGTGAAACCACATCGCCACTTCAGGCGGAAAAAAATAATAAAATAATATATATATATATGTACATCGATAAAAAAAAATCAACACAACATTTCGTCATCACCCTATTTCCACCACAACTCAACAACTCATCCATCGTCCAACAATCATACATCAAATAGTTCCATACACTCAAGTCATCACATCCCCAAAATTCTTCCCCAATAAATCTCATCTCATCTCACATATAGTTTTCTTTTTCTTTTCTTTCTTTCTTTCTTTCTTTCTTTCTTTCTTTCTCTTCTACAACACCGCTCTCTTTTTCATCTCTACGCACATCATGCACATCGCCCATTACCCCCACCTCAACCGCAATCATCCATCTCATCCATGTCAAAAAAAGAACTCATAATAAAAACGATCACAATCACTCTCATCTCTTACACCCCACCTCACTCACATCATCTCATCACATTCACCCGATCCAACTCAAAATACATATCACCCTCATACAATTTCCCTTTCTCATACATATTTCTCCCCTCTCTTCTTCTCTCAACACCGCTTCTCATCTCCACAAGAATCATCAATAACTCCCATCTCAAAATACACCATCACCCTTTTCTCAAAAAATAAAATAAATAAATAAATAAATAAATAAATCTCAACAATTTCGAAATTCTCTACATTCACAAACTTCCACAATATAAAGTTCAAACATTTTCCGAATCTCTAACTTACAAACCAATAAATTAAAGAACCACAAAACTACCAACCTCCCAACTCCAAAATGTACAATAGTACAATGCATAAAAGAGCAATTTTCTCGAACTTAACAACTTTCAAAACTTAAAACTTAGCCAAGTGGTCAAGTCATTTCTCCTTCTCCAATTTATACAATTCACCACCACCCTTGTCCTATAACTCTAAAACTCCCAAACACACCCCTCCTCTGGCCCAAGAGATGGTGCGGCCATCTATAGGGGCCCGCCCGCCCTTCCTGGGTGGGAATTAAATGATTCAATATAATATATACAATAAATGTATATAAACTTTCAAATCTGTCAACATGACAAAGAAACCTTTTAACGGCTGGCCGTGAGTGTCTACATTCATCAACTATGATTTTTTTTTTTTTTAGCGTATGGCTTTTAGTGCCGGGAGTGTCCGAGGACATGTTCGGCTCGCCAGTTTTGTAGCTGCTTCGAGACGGACACCCAATGGGTGAGCTACAAGTACCGTTGGGGAGGAAAGTTGGAAGGGAGGGTCGAGGAGTTGGAAGGTAGCGGCTGTGGCCTATAGTTAGGGACCAACCCCGGCATTTGCCTGGAAGGAAGATGGGAAACCACAGAAGACCATCTTCAAGGTTGCCGGCGGGGGGATTCGAACCTCCTCGCCTCCCGGATGTGAGTGACTGCCAACAGTCATGCCGCAACGACCTCGGCTAAAATAAAAAAAATAAAAAACTATGAAAAGATAAGTACAGTACATAAATCAGGGGTTTAAAACTGTCATTTTCATGAAGCCTGTTTGAATTATTATCCTGAACATTTTAATGAACTGTTGGGTAATATTTTCGAAATTTGAATCCTATATGCTAGTCATCTTCACTAACGGCTTCCAACGAGGGATATTTTGTCATTGCCTTACTAAAATTAAAGTAAGCTAGCTATTGAAATCAACATGAAAATTTTCAATTGCTAAATCTGTCAAACAGGGGATACATTTTCTTCTAACGTGTGAATCACGCTACCAAACTTGCAGTAATTTGAAAGCCAGGCATTGACTCTCCGTGGGATTTTTCCACAGGATTATAAAACTATGCCAAGCTAACATTAATTCCATTGAGGGATCTTTTTACCAGCCCCATTTAACGTTACCTACAACTTGTGACACTTCCATCAAGCTAGAAACTCTTCATTGGATCCAAAGTTATGTTCGCAAGGTCATCAATATCTCATTGACATTAAACTACATCTAATTGCTAAATCTGAAAACCTACATAAGACTCAATAGTGACATTTCTATAAATAAGTTTCCGTGTGCTTCGACGAATTGGTTTCTCGGTATGAACCATCAGTGTTGGGTACCCTAAATAATCTCACGAAGAGACTCAAAACAGACCCCATTTTCCCTTCCTATTCCCCAATTACTAACATTTAAAATTAAGTATTTAATCTGTGTACATTTATTTCTTAGTGTAAATTTGAAGTTTCACTGCGGTGACCTCCATTCCTTGAAATGTATCACATTAATTAACTTCTGCTTCAATATCCTAGTGGTATATTTAAGCCACCTTTTATGTCACACATAAAATTGTTTGGACCCCCCTTTCCCCATTTGTTGAATATAGTATTTTACTGTAATAGCCTACAGTTGTTATATTCACAAGAAAGACTAAGTAAGATAGTTCACTTTCTTGCCCTATTCAAAGCTATCTTACCTTGTATTGCCTACTCAGGGCGGCTGTGCCCAATTTTCAAGAGCAATTAAATTTCAAGTGTTTATGCTCTTGCCAACCATTGTTAGTGTGGAGATTTCCTTGTACTTTTTCTTCTTACATATCTCAATCAAGGCTATCCATGCCTTCTTTTCTGCCATTACCAAAGTGGCAACTTAACTACAACAAATGCGTTTTGAAGCTACAGTTTATTGTAGTAATTTTGTAGCTAAGCTTTGCCCTATTATGTATTAGTGGCTTGGCAACTTGAAGTGGCCACGTTGGCCCCCTGCCTTGTTCCTGTACTCTTTTAAAACGATTTTTCTTCCTTTGAGGTCCACCGTCTGTGTGTGGCCAAGCTATTTTTGATCTGTTTTTATTTATGGCAGAATCTGGCGATGCTCCTTGAAACTTTGCCCCGTAATCTTTGCTGTGCTTTAAAATTAAAGCCACTTGTTTTCACACTTTCTTCAATTGGTCAGTTATTTCTTTGCACTATTTCAAATAGTATTTTGGAGTTGCAATTTGCTTTGTCTGTTCCCTTTAGCTACATTCTTGGTTGCTTTCTTCGCAAGCAAGATTGTGATTTTTTCCTAACAGTTATGCTCTTAGCATTCTTTCTAAGATAGGGTTACAAACGAAGAGGTATTAAGACGAATGGGAGAGGAGAGATGTTTCAGGCGACTGCTAATGAAGAGAAGAGATAGGTTGCTAGGACACATACTAAGGCACCCATGAATAGCAAGCTTAGTTATGGAAGGAAGGGTCGAGGACAAGAACTGTAGGGGTAGACCAAGGTTAGAATATGTTAAACAGATTGCCTCGGATGTAGTGTGTGGTAGCTATGTAGAGATGGAACGATTAGCCCAGAACAGGGAGGCGTGGAGTGCTGCATCAATCCAGTCAAAAGACTGAAGACTCAAACAACAACAACAACAACAACAACAACAACATTCTTTCTCATTAGAGTTCTAGCCTTTCTTGAGCACAACAACGATATTAATTACAATTCCGAGCTTAACTTCTTTTATTGCTAAGGCTAGTATTTGTTCTCCCAATCTTAGGAACTTCAGCCTTGTTCTAGTCTAATTCTTTGCGCTTCTACGTGCAGTATCTCTGATTGTGCTAAATTCAGTTTTCCTGCTAGTTGTTGTAGCAATATTTTGTGTGTGTTTGGGTTCGTCCCTTTTTTTTTACCAGATCTTTTCTTTCATTCCAAAACCTACTCCCACTTTCCACGTCATCTTCCCTCTGGCAGTGGCCAGGCTTCGTCCTGTCGCTCCCGCAGCCAATGGCCATTTATTTTATTGTATTTTATTTTATTTAATTTTCGTTGTTGTTGTTGTTGTTGTTGTTGAGGATATTTAGCTGCTTTGTGACATCGTGGTCATGTATCCCCGTGTACTTGGGTGTGTGTAGAATTTGTCTGATAACCTGTGTCTCTGTGATGTCTCTACTATCGTTTGTATTTGTAATTTAGGTAGGATTTGGATAGGAAGCGGCCGTGGCTTTAAGTTAGGTACCACCCGGCATTTGCCTGGAGTAGAAGTGCGAAACCGTGGAATACGGTTCCAGGATGGCTGAGTTAGGAATCGAACCTACCTCCTTTCAGTTTTACCTCACGAGGCTGAGTGTACCCCACTCCAGCCCTCAGACTAGAATTAAATTTCTTGACAGATCCGAAAATCGAACCCGGGTCCACGCGCTGGCAGCCAAGGATGCTAGCCAATACGCTATTTTATTTTCAGGACGGGTCATGGAAGGGATTTTGGCCGTGCCGGTGATTTGCCTGGTGGTGGAAATGGGAAACCAAGAAAACCATTTTCAAGACAGCCAATTTGAGATTAGAACCAATAATTTCCCGATTCCAGCAAGGCACGAGGTAGCGCGCTATCTCTG
The DNA here is from genome assembly GCA_946902985.2 of Meconema thalassinum. Classification (NCBI taxonomy): domain Eukaryota; kingdom Metazoa; phylum Arthropoda; class Insecta; order Orthoptera; family Tettigoniidae; genus Meconema; species Meconema thalassinum. The sequence goes on along the minus strand of OX336389.2, from coordinate 232,462,341 downwards.
TCTGCCACCGCAGCCGGTCTACACCTCATCCGGGATAAAATACTATGTTTTAGCTTTAATCGAAAAGTCAAAATTTCCATACTGCTTGACATATTTATAGAGATGTTTCATAGTCAAACGCAATTTGAATTAACTCCATATGACCGAAATTAATTTCTTATGAAGACGAAAACTCCATGGAAAGCTATAGAGGACTCACCAGATATGCCAACATACAACAATGATTTTCGATTGGCGTACGACAAAATTATTCTACAAAAAGGGAGTGTAATTGAATTTCAAAAATCTAGCCTACACCGGTGAAGTGAGAGATGCACACAGAAAATGTAATGGTGTCCATGTTTTTAACGGGTAATCGTGTAGCCTATATTGATGATCCGCGTATATTTTATGAGCAAAAATAATCCAGTGTTGATATAATATATTAAGCCATTTCAGCCTATTCTCACGCCCAAAAAAATCTTACTACATAATTCCTTGGTTATAAATTGTAGTTTAAACAACAACATTTCTAATAATAATAATGGTTTAACCTCCAGTTTAACTACTGCGGCTTTTATATACGCCGGAGTGCCTGAATTTTGTCCCGAAGGCTACCTTCAACGTGCCAATAAACGTACAGATACTGCTGCCTCGCAATTGCGCTCCCTCAAATGCCGACTGACTCCGCCAGGATTTAATCCTACAACCTTGGGAACAGCAGGCGACAACGTTTCCGCTGCGCCACGCAGCCAGTCAACAACATTTCTCTACCATAAGAAGGCCTCCTGTTATACTTCTAGCTGAGCATAATTTATCAGTCACTTGATCGTATTTTTTCACCACGGGCCCTTTATTCCTATCGTTTTACCCTCCAGGGTTGGCTTTTTCCACGGACTGAGCGAGGGATCCCACCTCTACCGCCACTGACGTCAGTTACATGGAGCTTGAGACTCTGAGTCGGGGATACAACTATGGTGTATGACCAGGGATGTGAGGAGTGGGAGGGTTAGGCAAAGAAGTGGGAAGGAGGCGACCGTGGCCTTACGGTTGGTACTGAGCCCTGATTTTGAATTATTCATAACCAAAATGAGAATATTTTTACAAGCCCTAGTAAAATTTAGCATTGGAAATATGAAGCTGGATTGTGTCAAGCAACTGGTTATGTTAGCGAGTTACAGTAGTGCCACGGCATAGTCACGTGATCTGTGAGGCAGAGACGGTGCATGGAAAGGTCAAAAGTCGCGTAGCAACACTAATTTGCCACGATTATGAAGTATTAATTATTATAAATTATGCCATTGGATATAAGCAGATAGCCAATGAGGAGAGGTCTAATGGAAGTCAAAATTACTAAAAGCCTCGTTCACATCATTAAATAATTACGTTTAGGACCTAGGAAAGAGATACATTGGAATAATGTAGAAAATAATACGATGAAATTGTCAGTACATTAAAAGTCGCTGGAGGTCCACAGTTGACTGAAATAAGATTTTAAACAAGTTCAAGAAGAGGTTTTGCGCGAAGTTAAAATGGCGCGTGACACAATATAGGTGGGAAGATCCAAGTGAGTAAGGTAGGTCTTTCGTCTCCAGAATTCGTCGAGTACGGACGTAAGTCCAAGGCAAGCTCGAGACTTGGGAGCCCGATATAGTGCGAATAATCTTGACCGCAGACGACACTGGCATTGCGAGTCAGATCTAGGCATCGCCCGGTGAAGTGAAACTAGTGCAAGTTATAGCAAGTCAAGCCGGTTCACATTTTAAGGCTTAGGAAGTTAGTCTTCAAGAATATTACAGTATAATCTGTGATTATATATATATATATATATATACTGGCGATATTGCTTGAATATGGCATGGTCTTTTGAAATGAGAGGACGACGGAGAGATCATCACGTGAAGAAAGAATACGCTAGGGAATCCCAGCGAATGCCTGAAACTTGGAATCCAGAACGGGAGGAAGGTCCGAAGTTCGAAGCCCAGGGGACGTGTGGACTCGTTCCGGGGTGGAACCCAGTCCTATCCGAGGTCGCTGATCCATCATTGAGGGTAGACCTGCAGCCGAGCCTTTCTTCAGTGGAACATCTAACACCAGGGTATTTTCTAAATACTGTACATGATCTTCGAGAAATCTTCACAAGGTAGAGACCAACCATTTTCAATATGTAGTGTAGTATTTTGATGACATTTTTGAGCAACATTTCTCTGTGTTTTCGATGTATTTTCAGTCGACGTTTATTGAATTTAAACTTCAGTATCATGTGAGTTGATGGTCTTTATTCACCTGTACATGAAATTTCAACGATGCAGTTTCTGAAATGACTTGATTTATATTTGGAAATTTATTTAATTATTTTAAATAATTTAAGACTTTTTTAAATTATTCTACGTCGTCAACATTTTTGATTTAATTGAATTTCAGACAGTTTTTGAGTCTTGAATGCCCACTTAAATTCATTTTGGATTAAATAACTTGGGTATCTTAATTGTAAGAAGCAACATTAGTAGGAGAAGAAATATGCGTGTGAGACTTTAGTTAAATATTAGATACGACGATCTAGCAAGAAATATTCGTCATGAATAGGCAACGAACATTATGTATGCAACTATATTCCTACGAGGAATTTATTTCATGATTTGACTAACCATTTTACTTGAAAGAAAGCTTTGAACTTTCTTAAATGTAACTTTATTGAGAGAGAGATCTTCTGAGAAGACATGATTTCATTCGACTTAGGAAATTATAGGGAAATCCTTATTCCAGTCGCAATTGATCTTAATTCGATACTTCAATAACATTTATTGTTATAAAGCACAGTTTGTAACGTTATGTAAATTGTGAACGTAACTTTACAACAGTGTAGTTTGAAGAATATCAGTATGAAGAGACACTATAATGTATTTTTATTTCATGTTTAGAAACAGAGGTTAATATGACAGAGTATATTTACCTAGTAAACCTTCGAATGGTCTTTCCATTAGCAACTTCAATTGTCGAGAGAATGAGTACTACAAAATATCAGTAGATATTTGTATCAACAATGTAAAACAGTTGTATAGACAATAATTTTGTGGTACAGTAAGGTTGAGTAAATGCAATTCTAGTATGAGGTTGAAATAGACCGTTGTAACTCAGGTGTTTGAGTTTGTTAATTATATACGAGGAAGGTAATGCCGTATACGACGTTGAGATGACGTAATAAGTACATGATTTTCCGTGGTGAGATTTTATAATATAGCAATACGAGGGTTAATTGCGTATAGGTTTTAATTGCATTTTAAATACTGTTGTGTTGTGTGTTGAAACATTGTCAAGTGTGTAATGAAGTTTATTATTACTCAGAGGAGTGAATAAAACTCCGACATTGAGGGGATTGGCAGTAGAGTTGATAGGCTGGAACAGTAATTGCGAAATGAAGTATAACCTTTATTTACTAAGCTTTATTAAACCGGAACTATAATAATCAGATTCTTATCTTTATAGATTGGTCATTGTAGACTTGATATTGACATTTAAACCAGAAATAGACCAAAGGCATAGTATTCTAAAAAGAGATAGTTTTAAACTGAGATAGTTATTAAACTGAGATAGTGGAAGAATTAATACTAGTGTAAATAGTAAATTTAAATATGAATATTGGACAATATTAATAATCACATGTTGAGTTATTGTGATAAAAAATTAAACCTTCGTGATAGTTTCATGTAAATATTATAAACATTTCATTAATAATTATTTAATTAGTTCAATGTTATAAATATTTTGAGTGTATTTAAATTGTTTTACAGTGTTTGAGAATGCTAGGATAGTCAATTGTACAGTTAGTTTGTATTAGTATGAGAGAGTGCAAAAGTTCCGTTAGTCGCGAATAACGTGAACAGTTGTAGAATGAAAGTCTATTTTAAACGTTTTATTTTGTGAGGATGATTGGGATACCTCACTTTTAGGAAGTGTGAAAAGTTATAACGGAGGGAAATATTATTGAGAGGAGACAGCGGGTTAGCAGGTTTACGTGTTAAGTAGGCAGCACAGCTGCGAGTGTATAAAGCCAGCTGTGTGGCGAGGGTGGCGCATAGCGGACCGAGATTATGTAACTCAGTGACAGGTGTGCTGGTCGAATGAACTGGCCAGAATGTAAACAGTCGCTCATGAATGAAAACACGTAACCTCAGCTCCAATGTTAAAATCTGTAGAAGCAGTAAATGTTATAATTTGATTGTTGGAATTTTAATAACCAACTGAGCAGTATTAATGTACCAGTATATGTGTTTTGAAGTCGTATAGACCTATATATGTGTTCTTTAGGGAGGAATTCGATCCTCTTTGTTTATTGTTATTTCTGTTTATTTATTGTTAACTTAGTATTAGGATTTTGTTAATAAACTTACTTCGTTTTTTATACATCGTGGTGTAGTGTGGCTTATTTTAACTATAGTGGAGAGATTATGTTATGGTAGCCCTAGACCAGGTAAGGATTCCTTCCAACCCTATACTCCCCGAGAATAGGTAAGATTCTCTCTTTACCGCCCAACTTACTTTTTAACCATTACATGATCATTGCAGCTGTGTGTAGTCATGGAGTGCTTGCTGGTAGGTCTTTGAGGGTTTTTCTAGCCGGGGACGTTTAAGATTCTACGATCCTGCCCATCTTCGGATTTCCAGCAAGAGGCTCCTTGATTTATACGGGTACAGTACTGCCCCTGAAAAATGAATTATCTGGGACTTAAATGAGAGTATATTCCGAGCCCATGATAAAGATTAGCATACAAATATAAATCCTGGAAGTGTGACACAAGTCAGTCGTGTTACAAGCTCGAGGCAGTGGGGAGATTCCAACCACGTGATATGTTGCGCAACGGAAGTTTCTAGAAGGTTGAAATCGACATAACAACGGTGAATTAGCTATAAAAGATAATAAATATTGTTATAAATTATGCTATTGGATATCAGCCTAGAGCCAATGAGAAGAGGTCTTATTGAAGACGGGATTAACTTCAACTATATAATTTGATGAAATTATGCATTTAGGCCCTTAGAAGGTGATTTTCTTAGTTGGCAATGTAAAGAATATTAAAAGAATATATGTCTGATACTTTAAAAGCCGCAGAACGGTTGAACTACGCCGTAATAAGCATTGTTAAAGTGCGCGCTAAAATTATGGTGGGAGACTGATATGGCCGCCAAATTTTCGACTTGGAGAGGGAAACCCAAGTATCGGAGTTCTTAATCCTACAGACTTTGAAGAGAGAGGAAGTGCTTCTTGGGTTAACTGAGATCCCAAAGCCTTAATCCGAGTGCGGTGATAGACGACTCGTGGAGACGATACGTTAGCAGGCTTGAATAGTGGAGGTCCCCGTGCTAGTAATTTAGACGAAGTTGAAAGGAGTCTTGATAATAGGATATCTCATTTATATTTGAGATTATACTTCGGCCGATTGAATTAATAGATAGTAAAGTTCGAATACTATATTATACCAAAAGTTGAGCGTTATAATTCGAACTATTTCGAAGATATAAGCTTGTAAAGACAGTTTTACAAAACTGACGGACGTAGAAGCTGAAAAACACTTTAGTTGGAACGCGAAGATAGGGAACATAGTCCGAGTGAATAGCAGTGGAGAACCTTTACATTGGCGCAGCAAACAAACATTATTATTATTATGGCTGTTAATATTCATCGACTAGTATCATTCAACATTATCAACATGGTTGAGATGTCGAACTAAGAAGTCATGCGCCAGGGACATATTTAATGCAGAGTTAAGATACAACAATGGAGCTTCGTTAGACAACGTATTTCAGAATACAGACGTAGTGTACGTTACATCTTGTACATTTTCGTCAGTTTACGAACATTTATAGAACAACGATTAGCTATAGAAATAATACATTCACCACCTACATGAATATTGCTATAAAATAATTACTCAACGATGATGCTGATATATATTTGCGACGGAGATTGAAGATCCTTCAGAAGAAGATGGTCAATATGCCAGGGAATCCCGGCAACCCAGATGAATGTGCCAGAAGGATGTCGTTCGATTCCAGACGGAGGTTGGTGATTGTCGGAGAAGGAACCTTTTCTCATATCCGAGGTCGCTGGTCCGATGTTTCGAATGGAGGTCCATCTCAGTATATTGGACTGAGGAAATACCTAAGTATTTTGCAAATACTTACCCAGATCTTCAAGATATCGTCTAATAAGGTAGCAGTGTAATTTATTTGTAGTATAGAGCTTGATTATTGACATTCTGAGCCGACGTCCTTACTCCATATTTTATGAATTTCAGTGTTTCGATGTAAACTTATACTTCATATCTGTATCAAGATTCTTATGCTTCATGATCATTTGAGATGATGGTCTGTCATCTATTTTTCAATTTTTTATTCTACGGATCAGTGGTTGAACTGACATTCAGATTTTGTTTGAGGAATCAGATTTCCTTATGTATGACTAGTCATTTTGACTATCGAATTTTGATTTTTATTTGAACCAAGGATTCAGACTTTGTGTCATGGATGCCAATTAAATTATTTTCAATAATTTAATTTGGGCACTTTATTGTATCAACTTCTAGACCAGAAGAAACGTCGAATGATATCGTTATATCATTATTGTATATAAACTTTACGACGATCTAGCAAGAACTAGTCGTTTGATAAGACCGAAGTCATAAATTCATAGACATTCTTCGTGTAGAATGGAAAGACATTGTGAAACTGTCAATCCTTACTTTATTTGAAAAAGCTGAATGCTTTAGTCAATTAATTGTTATAGGAATTATCTCTTTATAGAAGACAATTTATATCTTTGACTAGGAATTCAAAGCTAGTTTATCCCGGTCAAGATTGAATTCTATTAGACACTATAAATAACATGTGTGGTTATTTATACACTATATGTGTAATATCACGTCATAAAGTAGACCTGATATTGCAATGACGTGCAATTTAAAGCGTGACAAGTATGATGAAACAGAATTAGTATTTTTATTATATGTATATGTGACAGATGAGTTAACAATTAATTCTCTTGTTGTGAAGTAAACTCAAGGAGGTCATTCACGACAGTCTAAAGTCGTCTTTTATTTATGGAAGTTTTCTTTGAAGAACTGAAGGATGTATTTCTATAGATTAGTAGTCGAGTGTGACGACGCTGATGATTATGCCATTAATTGAAGGAGATTCCAACAGAATAAATGTTAATAACAATTAATCTGTATTTGGTTATTGTTTAACATAGTAGAAGATATTTGTTTATACCATATACAGTGTTATATGAGGTGATGTAGAGCTATGTCTGAGCTCGTGCGATGGTGTTCCGCATTTTAAGGGAAGTTAACGAAGTATAGTTCTTTTGATGAGAACGTGGCATAGATCATAAAGGAGTCGTTGTGTGTAAGAACTCCAGTACATTTGAAGTAACGTTTTAGCTGTGATGACAGGAGGGTATGAGCAGAAAACAATTGGAGAAAGGTTTTCTACTTATGCCATTGATACCTTTATTAAATCTTTATTAAAACACGGAGTTGTACAGAAACGTGCAGTTGACCTTTTCTGGTTGAATGTATTTGACCGATATTGTATAAAAACCTATCTAAGACATTGTGTATGCAGTATATTGAATACTGATGAGTGTTAGCGAAACTTTATGTTGAGAAAACATTGTATATATTTAACTACAAGTTGTATTTTGAGAGAGAACTAAGATTCTCGCAGATAACGTGTTGATAGCGTTAGATATCGTTTGTCGTAACTATCAGATTACCTGTAAATATTTTTCGTAATTATTTAATTAGTTAAATAATTTTATAACGATTAATTAGTAGGATGTTTTTGTATTATAGTGTATTTTTCGAGTGAATGTTTTTAGAAAGGATGATTGCCAGTTGTTATGTATGATTGAACAACCTGGTTGTTTCTATAACAACTCGGGAGTGTGAAAGGAGGATGGTATTATATTTTTAGAAAGATTGTTAAAGAATTGTATGAGTTACAAGCACTTTTATGAAGCCAAAATCTAAATTTTAAACGAGGCTACTATACGCACGCCAGACAGCGTGTATACAAGCGAATGTGAGTGGAAATGTGTACAGTTAGAACTCAAGGCCACTCTATTATATAACATGCAGCTTGGTGACAAGCCACAGCCTTGTGTATGGAAATAGTTTCACGGCGCAACACTTGGTTGTCATTTTATCAACGAAACAGAGGTGCATTACAAGATGCGTGGCATCAGTAGTAACATTCTGAAAGGAATGCTGTCGACGCAGGAGTTTCTGTTAAATGTTTTTATCACTTACAGTAGGCCTAGACCTTTCAAAATGTTTGTGATTTTAATTTACAGTTCAGTAAACGCAGTAGTATGTGTGTGGTGGATGAGGAGCGAGTAGGAATGTAGGGATTATTTTATTAATATTGTTTATTGTTATTTATTGTTTAATATTAGATATACTTTACTCATGTTTAAATAAATTTACACAGTTCGTTTTTCTTAGTGTGCGAGTTATTCATTTTAAATACTAGGAACATGGTATTGTGGATCCCTTTTCAGCCGAAGCTGAGTCCCATACGAGAACCCCGAGAAAAGAAAGGTAGGTGATCAAGTGAGCCCCGTATATTTTGTTGTTATCCACAATATCCTTGCAGCATACTGTATGCAAATTCCTGAAGACCTTGTTGGAGCGATTTCTAATGAAGTAATTAGCCGGTGCTATTAGAAATAGGCAATCCAGATGGGCTATGGATATTCCGACAGACAACTTCCCGAATTTACGGGTACAGTACCATCCCAGCATTTGCCCGAAGACAGAGTGGAAAACTATGGAAAACCACTTCGAGGATGGCTGAGATGGGAATCGAACCCTCTCTACTTATTTGGACTACTCGAGGCTGAGTAGACCCCGTTCCAGTCCTTATACCACTTGTCAAATTTCGTGGCAGAGCCGGGAATCGAACCGCTGACCTCCAGGGTGGCAGCTAATCACGCTGACCACTACGCAACGGAGGCGACCGGGCCCCTTATACTACAGTATTTTCGTGTTGGGAGTCTGTAAGGAGCGCACTGCTTGCATGTTAAATAAACGCTCAAACTTCAGTTTTGCTTCATCTCCATGCTGCCCCTCCCACCTGTTGGACATTTCTCCCACTGTCACTGCCTGCCTGTTGCTATACCAGTCAATATCCGGAACAAAGGACCTGACGACAGCAGTAGAAGCCATTCCCGGGGAGACAGAACATTAATCAATACAGATCGTTCTCCTCCCCCGCCCCCCTAGACGATACAGTACCAATATTGGGGCGCAATGCTCGACAACGGGCTGCATACCCTCTCTCGATGAGCCAACTACCTCGTGGCTCACAATCAGTAGCTAACAATTTGGTAGTCACCACTGAGGTACGGGTTCGATTCTCAACTCTACTAAGAAATTCAATTCTGGTCTAAGGGCTGGAATGAGGTATGCATCCTAGAAGTGGTTTACAGTTTCCCACGTCTTCTTCAGGCAAATACCGGGATGTTAACTACCTTGAGGCCACAGGTGCCTCCTATCCAAATTCTAGGTTAATTACAAAATCGCAAAATAGTACACCAATCACAATGTCACAGGTTATCAGGCAGATTCCACATACACCAAAGTACACGGGGCTACATGACCACGATGTATCAAAGTCCCCGAATGAATCAACAACAACTTTTTCAGCGTTACTCAAAGCAAGGGACCATAAACTTAAACAGCAGTGTTGTGATTTATTTTTCTAAAATTGAATTAAATGTAAATAACGAGATACGGTCTTTTCGTATTGAGGTAGCGTGCCTGCATCTCGCCCGCAGGTCCAGGATTCGATTCCCGGCTCCATCAGGGATTTAAGAGTGCAGTAACGAGGTGAACTCAGCCTCGTGTGGACAATTGATTAGATGTATCACAATGAGGCAGCGCTCTGATCAGGAAAACTACGATTTACGACTGAGGGGATCCGATTCACTGACCTCGTGTCACCCCGCAGTGGTACAGCCATCACAATGACACAGATTATCAGACAGATTACACACACTCTCAAGTACTCGAGGCTATGTCACGACGAAAATGTTACAAAGCCCCTATTTGAATCAACAAAAACTATAGCTCTGTCGTGAGTTTTTAACGGGTTCTATCTACTTAACATAATTATGGTAGTGCTTCATCAGGATTTAACCACCTTACAGGCTGCCAGTCTAACACACATACATGATCAGTATTGTGTGTACAGTTCCACCTGTTGATTCCTGTGAATGTTATATCCTTAACCGAGACGTACGGCGTCAATCATTGGTTTTGTTGTGCTATTGCGATAGTAGTTTAATCGCAACCCCTAAAATGAACAACAACAACAACAACAAACACCCTTCTCAATCTTACTGTCTTCTCCCACTCTCTCGAACATTAACATGACGACTTTCAGCATCATTATCATCATCATCATCATCATCATCATTTTCCGCTTTCCAGCCCAAGCCGGGTCGGAGCAAATATGACACCCCTCCACTTTACTCTGACTGTCCACCAGCCTTCCTCAACCACTGAACTCCACTCCAGGCTTCGTTCTCTCACACTGTCCTTCACTAAATTCATCCACCGTACTCTAGGTCTTCTTCATCCTCACTATCTAGTCATCCATTTCTCCATCAATTGTTTCGGCATTCTTTCATCATTCATCCTTTTCACACGTCCATACCATCTCAATCTGTTCTGCTCCAGCTTATCATTCAGCTTCTGTGCATTTATTTCCTTTCGAATGTCTTAATTTCTCTCTCTATCTCTCCTAGTCTTCCGTACCATACTCCTCAGGAATTTCATTTCGGCTGCATGTATTCTACTTCCATCTCTCCTCGTCATCGGCCAAGTTTCTGTTCCATACGTCATTGTTGGTAAGTAATAGGTCTTGACAATCACTTCTTTACCCTTCAGTGGCATGTCTTTATCCCAAATTAAACTCTGAACCTGATGATAGAAAACACTACCACATTGTATTCTCTTGTTTTTGTTAACTACCGCATCTTCTATTAATGTACTTCCTAAATATTTGAAGTGCTCTATTACTTCCAGATGACAGTACAATATTAAAATATTAGCACTGATAGCAGATGCTCTTGAAAAACTGCAAGGTCATGCATTACTTCATGGGCTCTTCTAGTAGCTTTGCCGGAAACGTTGTTGTTGATTCATCTAGAAACTTTGTGATATCGTGGTCATGTAGTTTGTGTGGGATCTGTCTGATAGCATGTGTCGGTGTGATGGCTGTATTGGTGTGTGCATTTGGCACTGGGGCTAGGACTTGCGTAGGAGGCAGCCATGGCCTTATTTAATTAGCCTACCAACCCAGCATCTGTCTGGAGCAGAAGTGGGAAACCAAGGGAAACCCTTTCTAGGTTGGTTGAGGTAGCAATTGAACCCATTTCTTCTCACATTTGCCTCACAAGGTTGACTGAACCCAATTCTAGCCCTAAGACCAGAATTAAATTTCTTGGCAAAGCCGCAATTCGAACCCTGATATCTGTAATGACGGCCAAGAATGCTAGTCACTGCTCCACGACGTGGACAGAAATAAGTTGTAAAGACTCCCTAAACAGGAAATTAATTGTTGTAATCCACTTGTAAACAAATATTATTTACAGGACTGAATTAAGATTCAAATATGTGTATAAACTTGAAGTTGGGAAAGAATTAGTTGTGGCTTAGTGCTATCCAAGATTCAAAAAGGAACAGCTTCCTTGTGTAGATCCTATCCATCAGAGGAAGTGTACCAATGCAGTAATTTGTACAGAAATCAGCCAGGAATGCACAGCAGACTCAAGCAGTGATTGACAACAATGCAAATGTTGAAGGCAAGGGTGATATATTTTTTTAGTTTCAATCCAAACTCAAGCATAAACTCTGAACAAGATGCTTCAAATGGCCAACCCGAGGAAGAGAGCTGAAAATTACGACCTATTTCTTCTTAATATTAAAATCCTACATAGATGCCCAATCATTACAATGTATTCATGATGTACAACACTCCCTTGCCATCATCTGGGCGAATAAAGAGATGGCATTTGTCAAAATCTCTCAAATCATCTGATCACGTGCTCCAAAAAACGAACTATCAGGAAGAGCAAATCAATTACCTTATGTACGGTTCATGTAGGGCCTAATTCAATTTATTTGCAATTTTCATTACACCAAGTTTCATAATTTATCTTTTCTATTTTACAGGACTTGGATTTTTATTTCCAATTGTATAATGAAGAGGAATTAGATTGCAAGAGAAACTGTAATTAATTTTCATTTTCGTATTATCTCGTGTTTCTTGCCACATGGTTCTTCTTTGTTGCATAACTCAATTTTCAGTTGAAGTATTTACTTTACGTTCGACAATGTCGAAATGTAAACATTATGCGTCAGAAAACTGTATCATAATGAGACACTATAACACTATTTTCAATATGAAACAGTTTCTCCCACCAATCAGAGCTCAAGAAACAGTTGTGTGACCAATTTGGTACCGGTAAGGATACCTTCGCGCATACGCGCAAAATCCAACATATTTCTGTGTTGGCAAGCAAAGTGAATGGTCTCTGCTTTAGGAGTGCCTTGACCACGCATGCACTCTGTTCAGTCAGCAAAGCCACGCCTTGTTCACTAACTGAATTAACTGAATCCCATAGATATGTATGAATATTTATGTTAAAACATATAATAAAGTTATATTTATCGTCGAACATAAACAGTCGTATGTAACTCGCCTATATGGTAATTAAGACACTCGTATGGAAATTATAAAACTAGTATACGCTCGTTTTATAAACATACTCGTGTCTTAATTATTGCCTTTATAGGCTCGTTGCATAATGTACTATTATTAAACAATTTAATTACAGGATATCTATTTTACCCAATTGTTAGCATTCTTTCATAAAATTACTCTTATAAATCACTTATTAAATCACTCGGAGATATGTGTGTACTGTATGTGTCTGATGTGTTTGTCACCTGCTTTCAAGTCCTACACGCCTGGGTCAAATTGAATGAGAACTGCTCTCCTCCCATGTGCCGTCCGCATTTCCGCCATTTTAGTAAAGATAAAAAAACGGCCACCTGCATTTTTATTCGTCTAATGGCTGAAACATTCAGCGTATACCTAATGAACTTGAGTTACACGTGCCATAGTATAAGGGGAACCATAAACCAAAAATAAAACTTTATTGGTTAATTAATTTCAATAAGGCATCGGTACAAATATATAAATATTAGTCTACAATCGATAACGTTAATCAATAATTTTAAAAATAGCATTCTGGAAGTTTAATGCAACGGAAAAAAGTTGCTGGGATTACAATGCAACCATATTGAATATTGCACAATCCACCATCTTGAATACATAAAATATTAAAGTTGTTCATTCACCATAATAAACTCAACATTTCGCTTTTTTTGTTTTTTATTTAGTGTATGGCTTTTAATACCGGCAGTGTCCGAGGACATGTTCGGCTCGCCAGAGTTTGTAGGTGCTTCTATGCGGACACCCATGGGGTGAGCTACAAGTACCGTCGCGTGTGGAGTGTTGTCTGGGGAGGAAAGTATGTATGTAAGGACGAGGAATTGGAAGGTAGCGGCTGTGGCCTATAGTTAGGGACCAACCCCGCCATTTGCCTGGAAGGAAGATGGGAAACCACAGAAGACCATCTTCAAGGTTGTCGGTGGGGGGATTCGAAACTCCTCGCCTACCGAATGTGAGCGACTGCCTGCAGCCACACCGTAACGACCATGGCTAACTCACCCGGTATCATTTCTATAAAAGCTGGCATTATATTGGAGATTTAATCTTCTGAAGGCCCAAGTGCATTGATATTATACAAATAAGGTAGCTATTCCACACACACCCAAGAATACGGGGCTATATGACCACGATGTCGCAAAGCCTCTAACTGAATCAACAACAACTGTATTGCAACATATTTGGAAATTAATACAGCAGGCCTATACTGAAACAAGATATATGCAGTAGGCCTTTGTAATCTTGAAGGCTATAATTGTCCCATAATTTCCATTCTGTCAATCATGAGTAAATGATTATAACTGAAATGAAATCAATCATTATTCATGATTGATAATAATTGAAACTGATTTATCTTTTATCATTAATCACGATAAAATTGTAATTGTTAGTTTTCAGTCAATAATCTGGATGAATGGTTGAATCTCGCCCAATACTGATGAGAGGGAGTAGCCACTTACATTGACTGGCGAGTTCATGTCCATCATTTGAGAGAAGAGATCTCCATCCAGGTTGTTTCCACTGATGATATTCACTTTGTCATCTCTGGTCATATTATACAACCACACTCTGAAATATAACACAGAACACACATGAAACTCCCTCATGGTCTATCACTGTCTGTGGGAAATAAACTCATCAATAAAGTTAAGCATATACCTTCTGCTGTGCTCTATTTTATGTGAGTTTCACAATAGTAAATACAGTACAATGAAAACGTACACTTCTTGGTAACTTTGGACACGGTGTGAAAAGAAACTCTTAGTTTGTGACTAATCCAAAGAAATTAAGGAAACTCCTCAGTTAGAACATCAAACGTTAAATACAGTTTTCAACGCATTCTCATGAGTTAATGACTTGTTGGCCCTCCATGAAATCTGAGGCACTTTTAAATGTGACAGGGCATGTTCAGTACCAAATCATTGAACATTTCTTCAGTATACTGTCTCCTTGATGGCAGGGTATTTTAGAGCTTACATTGTTAGTGGTTGGTGTTGATGGTTGATAGTTGAGAGTCAAATCCCTCTAGCTGTGAAGAAGGCCAAGCATTAAACAATGTACTTACTATCTAATCATAAATGAAACATACATTTTTGACTTTGGTGGGTAAACTGCAAATATACTAAACTTTGTTTGATGAGAGTATTTCCCTTACAACACAGTGCAAACTCACGGTCATAAGATCAAAAGGAACGTCTTTTTCACGTAGCGTAACCATCATTTAGAGTTAGCGCTACAATTTTGCAACCAAGCAAAGTAGAGAAGATAATAACTGTTGTCTAAAAAGCTATAACTGATAGGCCGTCGGCCTCGTGCCATCAGGATGATTACTGTGTTGTTATTGTTTCTTTTATAATTCAGGGATTTGAGCCTGATCATCAGTCCTGTGTGTAGAATTTATCTGATAACCTTGTGTAACTGTACTAGTGGGTGTAATTGGAGTGGTCGAGGCTAGGTTTGGGCACGACATGGTTGTGGCTGTATGTTGCGAGTCATCCCGACATCTGGAATATTAAGTGGAATACTACTTCTAGAATGAGACTACAGTAGGACTCAAATTCACATCTTTTTTCAGTTGTCCTCATGAAGCTGAGTGCACCTTATACTTACTACTGAACTACCATGGCAGTCAGGCTAATTATGAGGACCGTACTTGCTACTACTATTACTAACTAACATTATGGTGTTTGAATCCATTTTTAGTGTTGCCTTAGTAATCGAAATTTGATGTTTTTCAGTCGGTCAACACGATTGTACCCAATTGTGATGGGTTATTCCCTAATACTGAGAATATTACATGAGATTAATAAATACACTTGGATTACTTTTTTCAGGATTAGGGAATAACCCATCACAATTGGGTACAATCGTGGTGACCGACTGAAAAACATTAAATTTCGATTACTAGCTAACTAAGAACAAGCTGTTTTCTGTGGTTTCGGTGTACATATTGAAATATAATATATTTAATGCAGCCAAATAGCCATAACTTAAAATATAGGATACATTGATGGGTTACATATTTGCATAATCACTTTAAGGCATTGTTCTTCTTGTACAGAATTCTATGTGGTGCCGTTCACGCATTTTTCCACATAATTTGCACTCACAGTCTATACTTGTGTCATGGAAGTGTTTTGATTTGCAGAGTAGGTGGTGAAAACTGTGAACTGCCAACCTTGTAATTACATTTATTAGTTCGAAATTAGCTTTTGTCCACGAGCGGTTTATCATGGCCCCTGTGCCATAAAAGTCTGGTTGTAGTTCTTCTCTTTTCTCCGTCAACGTTGCCAGAAGTTTCCCTGATGCACCGGTGCTCGGTAGGGGTATGCTTGTCCTGAGGTCATCTACGAGGAATGATTCCTTTGCCAGGAAATATATAAGTCTAGATCGTGTCTTTTTTGATACTCCTATCACCTTCTTTATGTAGTTCGCTTTCACCCTTTCCTCGTTCCTAGATTTGATTCCCCACCTTCCCAAGAAATTAAATTCTGGTCTGAGGGTTGCAACGGAGCACCTCAGTCGACTAGCAAAACTGAGAAGGGATGGGTTCGGTTTGTGACTCACCATACTCACACAGATGTGAAGACCACACTGCAACCATAGCAAACATAAACCTAGCAGAGAAAAGCCGTTTCAAAACAGGAAAAGTCGTTTAAGATCTAATAGTAATTTTCCAACTCCTTCGACATCGGCACCAGTTAGGATAGAATTGTCAGTTCCGCGCTAATTACCCTCGTGCTATAGATTGGATGAACCCCAGGTCCATTTGCATTTTCTGAAAGAGGTTGATTTATAAATCCTCAACATGTATGAGAATCGAACCCACTCGCGTTCAATTTGAAGCAGAACGCCTCTACCTACGGAGGTACGTAACACCCTATTCGCCTTGAATGTTTGAAAACAGTTGAAAATGAGATGTCTCTATACTAATCTCTGAATAAAGTTGTTGTTGCTTTTTAAGGGCTTTAGACATCGTGGTCATGTAACCCCGTGCATTTGGGTGTGTGCGGAATTTGTCTGATAACCTGTGTTATTGTGATAGCTATATCAATGTGTGTATTTGTAATTCAGGCGAGGATTGGGAAGGAGGCGGCCGTGCCCTTATGTTAAGAACCATCCAGGCATTTAACTGGAGTAGAAGTGGGAAACCACGGAAAACCACTTCCAGGGTGGTTGGGGTAGGTATCGAACCCTCTTTTTCTCAGTTTTGCCTCACGAGGCTGAGTGTACCCCGTTCCATCTCTCAGACTAGAGCCAAGAATCGAACCTGGGCCTTCGCGGTGACAGCCAACAAGGCTACTAGCCACTATGCTACGAGGCGCTCTGAATAAAGATTCGCTTTTCTTAGCATCATTGCTCTCGGTTGATTAAAATAGCCAAAAAATCATTTGAAATATTTGAAAATCATTTGTCCGCCATGTTGTTTTTGTGTTATAATGTTAGGCATATATAGTGTGTGTTTGCAATCGAATATACTGTATTATATACAGTGTGGTCCACCAGCCCCTTATTATTTAGTTTTATGAAACCCAACTAACATTGCAGTTCTCCCGATGGTCGATATTGCTCTGCGCTCTGATTGTGTGACAGCAATGTAATTGGGTCATGGGTCTAGCAAAGAAAAACCGACCGTAAACTTTTCCCTACCAATTACTACGGCCCATTCTACTAACAAATGACTTATTGCTCCTTGAAATAACACACATACACGTAATACGATCGAATTAATAGCTTACGCCACGTGATCTGTAATAGTAGAAAGTTAAATCAACACCATAAACCATGATTTAAGACTTTGCCATGGACTTAAACGTTTGAGGTGGGCCGGCTACAGTAACTACAGCACGTTTAGCGTGCGGTATCTACCATGTGTTGGTAGCTGAGAGGGTTAAAGCCTGACCGTGCGTGGTGGGCGCGAGCGGGTAGATTGCTGCTTCGAGTTCAGTAGTGGGCGTACTTCCTTGAACGAAAGCCCACATTCCATTTTTAGTGGGAATGTAACTACATGCCACATTTATTGCCTTACGACGTATTTTTGTGAAGAGTACGTTGACATTTGCTGATTTGTAAAGGTAATACGATCGAATTGATACGTTATGCCACGTGACCTGTAATGGCAGAAAATTAAAAAACTGGCATGAATATTCTCCGTAGCGTAGCATGGTTAGCTGCCGCCCCGGAGGTCCTGGGTTCGATTCCCGGCTCTGCCACGAAATTTGAAAGGTGGTACGAGGACTGGAACGGGGTCTACTCAGCCTCGGGTGGCCCAAATGAGTAGAGGGGGTTCGATTCCCACCTCAGCCATCCTCGAAGTGGTTTTCCGTGGTTTCCCACTTCGTCTTCGGGCAAATGCCGGGATGGTACTGCCCCCGTAATTGAATTATGTAGAGACCACGGTGGCTATATTTGAAATTATAATTATAGTTATGGCTGTCATAGTTATGACGTGGGTAGTCATGACGTAAGCACGGATGACGAAAATGTTATGCCAGCAGGCTACTTGAGCTGAGATTCTCAGTGACGTCAGCATTTAGTCGAGAATGTTCCAAGATTTACGACGCAGTCGCAGGAAACGAGGAATTCTGCTGAGGAAGAAACTATGCTATTGGAGGAGAGGCATGAACCAATGAACGATAGTTTAAAGGAAGACGGAGATTGCTGAAACTATGGTATTTTTATTACTTTTGGAATGCAGAATTGTGGAAATCCATTTGCAGTAAAAGCATTGATTTGGAATTTTGGTGAAATTTATTTTCAGTTTTTGAATTTTGAAAATCCGTCATGTATTAACGAAGTTGGAAGTTTTAGCGATGACGCAGTATCACGCTTTGGAAGGGATGGCAACGCCCCTCGAGAAGTTAATAAAAGGGCTTGCGCAGAAGAGAGGAGTCTCTTTCGTTCTCCGATTATTCTCAGATCTCATTCTCAGATCATCGAAGTATATTTGTGAAAGTTCTTTTCTTATACATTCATTATAGTGAGACGTCGAAGTGAACAGCAGTGAAAAGAATCGTCTTTATAACGCGTGGCGAGGCCACTATATTAACGAGATCCAAGTCAAACTAGGTGAAGTTGAAACGGACCTTAGAAAGCTTCTACAAGTTTAGCTTCGAACAGTTAGCGGTCACCGATAAGCTAATTGTATTGTGCAGTGCTACATGCAGTTATAGAGAAAAGCTGAACAATTTCGACCGATTAGTTTAAAAGATATTAGCAGTTTTATACGACTGACAAAAGTGATTATCTCGCCACTAGAGAAGCACTTTTGTATAGCCAGAATCAACGCAACGGCTGACGCTGTGAGTGGAATAGAAAGACTTCAGATTGCTTGGTTACAGAGCGATACAGTATAATGGAGCAATTGAATACGGCAGTTTGTTCTTCTGACACTACAACCGAAGAGCAGATGGAAGGCTAAAAGGGCTTATTGCAATTGGGACATACTTCAACGGAGTAAGATAGCGACATGGAACTTCGCTAATTGCTATTCCACACAAGCGAACATGCGGTGAATACCATCTACACCCATGTTTCGTAATTAAAGGCTGAATACCATCGAACAGCCATAGAAACAATTTCATATTCTGAATATGAATAATTTCTTCGGAAATTTCTACAAAACTTCATGACGACTGTCTACTGGAACTTCAGGGAATTTTTCAAGAGAGGTCAGGGAAGTCCCGACTCACAAAGAAGATTATTGCCGGAAGGATGTCTATTCGTCTTCGAGGAGCAGAGCGATTCACGGAGAAGGAAGCAGTTCGATTCTCCGAGGGTGCTATTTCCTATTTCGAGGATGGAGCTCAGCTTTAACGTGGTGAAATGGATCCATCAGCAGTCTTCTTTGGGGAATTTTCCTCTGGAACGTCAATCGGCAGATAAGGTAGTCGTGAACGTTTATTGTATTTGAGTTTATTAATAATGTTTGAGCAACCATTTTTCCCATATTTTTATCCTCATGTATTTTGCCCTATTTTCTTGTTGAGATTCTTATTCTCAGTACACCTTGATGAGTTTTGCATTTTTCGACGATTTATTAAGACATTGTTATGTCATGGGCATAGTTAATGATTTTGAATCAGTTGAGACTGATATTTGGATTTTTCAGTAATTAATATTTTTTTTTGTAGTCACGATTTGACTGTAAGTTAACGATTTTTATGGCAGATTTAAATTCAGACAGCGTGTCACTTTATTAAAGTAATTCTACCCCAGTTTAATTACTTTGACCAATTTTCTGTCATCATCAAGAAGGAAGAACATTTAAATGATTTTAGAGCGTTAAAATCTCTTACGTTGTCGACGATCTTGGAAATACTAGTCGTTATTTGTATTGATTGCAACACAGACATTTATCGTCAGTTATGAATGAACATTGCATCAGACACTTTTGTGAAAGAGTAACTTTAATAATGAATTATTGAATGCATTAAAGTCAAGTACTTTTGTTAGGAGTTTTTCTCAATTAGAGATTTATAGAACGATGTTTGAATTCCCCAGTCTAATTGGATTCTATTCGACTACTTTTCATTTTAGTCGCACTTTATTTGATGATAGTATTTTCATACTACAATTTCTTTTAAGATGTTAATCTTAAATTTTGATAGACCAGACAGGCGTATATAAGCGTATTCACTATTAAATTTGTTTGTGATTGGCAAGTTTTGACTTCATTTCGGTTCATGAATGAAATCCACGAAGGTTAAATAGAAAAACAGTTTTGAAACAATTAATGATTATAAAAATTTTTAAGTGGAACTATGAATGTATAATCGCTAGTGCAGCGCGTGTTGAAAGTCGCTGAGGTATAATGCCCTTGAATATGAAGGAGGTTCCCACAGGAATTAATGTTAAAGAATTATTTGTGGAAGTTTTGTAAGTTATGTGGAAGTTTTTAATGCCATATAGATTAATATATGATGATTTTGGGCATATTTTTAATGCAGATTGTGCATTAACTTGTTAGCGAAGGATTTTCCGCTGGAGTAAGATTGTCATAGTTCGTTGAAAATTAATCAAGTGAGTTACTGTTATAATTAACACGAGTTTTGAAAGAATTTGAGATAAGATTTTGAATGAAGATTGCCGTCACATATCATTATTAAAACCTTTATTAAACCAGATTGTGACACTAATATGTATAACTAACCTTCATTGGTCGATTATATTAATCACGATTATGAAAATTACCAACCGAATGAACATGTGGCTAATGTATTTATTAAATTAATAATTTAAACAATTTAAATGTTAATATTGTAAATAATTGATGTAAATATTTTTGAAAATAATGTAGAACGAGAGTGATGTTAAAGGCGTGCTTATAATATTTTTATTGTCTTTGACAATATTATAAACAATTTCTAATTGTTATAAATAATTTATGTGATTTTGTTATAAACATTTAAGAGCTAATTAAACATTTGGATTGAACTTAACAAGTTTAAGAAATTAACATAATGATCCAATAGGATGTGAGCAAAGTACTTGAAAGATTTGCGTAAATATAATGTGAGTTGTCTTGTAGACATTTAAAAGCTTGAGGAAGCAAGCTGTATTCTTACGTAACTTAGCATGTGAGAAGGGAGTGCATTTGACCAGTATGCAACAGGTTCGAGGGTAGGCCGCAGCTGTGCCAACATCTGGTTCTCAGAGAGTGAGGTCGTACACACTCTGGCCTTGCGACTATAAATACCATTCTCATGTTTATTAAAAGGAAACCAAATGCTCTATATATGTCACACCCTGACGTCCTTTTCCAATCCAATAGTGTTATGAATATTACGTTATTTGGAGCTCTTGGGAGCTAAAATGTTTTATATCATGTTGTATATTAATTTTGCAAGTCATATAGGAAGACGTAGTCAGATTGACTTGGGCTACTGATAGCCACGTTGTTTTTGTTGTGTTAGTAAAATCATACCCTTTATTAGAAATAAAGCTTTTGTACAGTTCAAAGTTCTCGTCTTCGTCTTGGTTCATTTTTAAATGTCATGGTGGAGGTTATTGTGTGAACAGACTTTAGTGATCCTGTTGTCAACTCAAACCCCGAGATAATTAAGAGGTAAGTAACGGTAAGTATGAACCCCCCGTCTATTTTGGTGTGTTCCACAATGATTTCCTGTGAACTTCTGTGCTCTTATCTCGATAGTATCTGTCAGTGCCATTTTCATTGATGTAGCTGAGCCGGTGCGATTGATAATTGGCAATCCGATTGAGGGGGCGGATATCTGACAGCCTACTATCCAGGTAAACGGGGACAGAAAGATTGGCGACCCAAGAACGTGGGGCTGAGTCAACAGAAAGATTGGCGCAGTCAACGTGTGGGGCATGTTCAACAACACTGGATCACCAGGTTGAACAATAGAAAGATTGGCGCACCTAAAACGTTGGGGCTCGATTCAACAAAACTGGATTACCAGGTTGAACGCCAGTAAGAGTGGCAAACCTAAAACGTAGGGTTCGATTAGACTCAAATAAAGAGGTTGATTCTTTGTTAGATGTCTAGGCCAATTGTAGTATTTAAGAGTGTGATTATATAGGAATTAAATGTTGTATTGTGTTAGGAAAATTACACTCAGAAAAGATCAGATCTTATACAACTTGGGAAAGGTTAAATAGGCTGGAAACTTAGAAAAATCGCCTATGATCTGGAATCTTATTTTATTTGACCGGCTTATGACATTTTAGTCATGTTAAAGATAAATTTAAATTATTTGGATTGTAAATGTAAATTATTTGTGTTAGGATATTTTAAAATGAGCCAGAGAAATTTGAACATGTGCTTGAGTTTGTTTCAACATGAAGTATCGTCGAATATTAATTATAAGGTAGTTATAAGTTGGATTTAAGACAGAAAGTTGATCAAAATTATATATGGTGAAAAGTGTTGCTCAAATGTTGTTATTTTGCTCTTTTGATGTATGTCCCTACAGCAATCCATTTTTGAATAATATTGTAATGGCAGATGAAAGTTTGAAGAAGATGTTAGAGGAGATGTCTGCTAACATGAATCGCAGTATGAAGCAGATGCTGAATGAAAGCATGAAGGAGAATAATAGTCGAATGGAGGAGAATGTTAGTAATTTGTCTGCTAATTTGAATGCAAGAATGGAGGAGAATGCTAGTAATTTGTCTGCTAATTTGAATGCAAGAATGGAGGAGAATGCTAGTAATTTGAAAGCTAGTATGGGTGAAAGTTTGAAGGGTATCCAAACTAGTGCTGCTAATTTGGAGGATAATATGTCGCGTTTACAGATTAATACCCTAGGAATTGAAAATACTGTAAGTGACATCCGCACAGATGTATGTAATGTGCATAAAAATGTTGATGATGTTAAATTTGATGTGTCTAAGGTACAGAAAGACCTTACAATGTTAAATCTAGATGTAGCTAATGTCCGAGGGGATATTTCTTGTGCTAGAGCCGAAGTAGTTGTTGTCAAAAACGATGTAGCGACTGTCCAAGACAAGGTCGAGGAAGTCCAAAAAGAAATTCAAAAAGCTAGAACTGATGTATCCAATGTTCAGGTAGACATTAATAACATTCATGCGGATATAACTGAGGTGCAAAGTGACATAACTAAGATTCAGGTAGAGGTCAACACAGTTTTCGTAGATATCACTAAAGTCCAAACTGATGTAAATAAAGTCAGGGAAGAAATCGAAAACTCAAAAACTCTTTGTACGCGTAATATAACTGCATTAGCGACTAGATTAGTTGATGAATCAGTTAGAACAACAACGTCTTTAGCAGAGTTGAAGTATGATGTAGAGGTCATGAGAACCCAGGTATTAGACCACAATAGAGTATTAAAAGAGGATATCGAAGTAGACATAGCCGAAATGTTAACAGCAAACGTAGCGGTATGGAAAGACGAGTGGAATAAGTCAAGTGGGGAACATGTAACCCAAATTCAGGAAAGGATTGAAAGAAAACTTGCCAGTACGCAGATAGAAATTAACAATGAAGTAGTACAGATTAGGAAAGATTTAAGCGTCAGGATAAATTCGCTATCCGAAAAACAAGTTGACGATAGAACACAACTAGATCAGGATATGCAAACTTTAAAATCTACATTAGAGGATCAAATTCATAAAGTTGTCTCGGATGTAAATGAAACGACGAGTAAACTGAAAAATTTGAAGTTAGGAGAGGCTAGTTTAATGCAGGACTACAAAGAAGAGATTATCAAGAAAGTCTTAACAGAAATCACCGACAAGGATACAGAAGGCTTAGCTTGCGAATTGAATAGGAATTATACTAGAAGACATAACCTAGAGCCAGAAGAAAGAGACGTGACTCCTGAAGAACGTGTATCCAGATTCAGAGAGGAGGATGACGAGAGGAATATGGAACCTGAGTGGAACTATCGAGATAGTGGGAAAAACTATCCGGATTCATATCCGAGGAACGTGACGGTCATCAGGAATTTCGAAGACAAACCACAAAAATTCAGTAACACTGATAGTTTGACACCTATAGAGTATGTAAGGAATCTCAAAGATTATTTCATCGAAGCTCACATTCCCAGAGAGAGAGAGATGAAGATAGTAGAGAGATATCTGATTGGAGGACCCCTTGAATGGTTTCGCGCATTTAGATACACATTCAGTAACTTTGACGAGTTTGCAGAGGCGTTAATCAAACGATTTTGGTCCATAGAAGCGCAGAATTCGTTAAGAGCGGAGGTGTATTCAAGAAAATACTCAGGTACTCTTCCAACGAGGTACGCTGATTTCTTTACGAGTCAGTTGTCCCGCTTGAGATTTTTGCAACCCCCATTGTCCACGGAGCAACTAATAGATGCGATTTCTCGTATGCTGCCAGTTGAGGTGAGGAGACTTATAATTTCGTCCAACATCAGGGATTTATCCAGCATGGATGAATTACTGAGAAGGTTAGACTACACAAGTCCAATGCCTAACGTAGTCCAGAAAGGTCAAAGGCAGGAGTTTAAAGAAATCAATACGGTATACATGGACCAAGTCCAACAAACTGACAAGCCAGAAGAGGAGAAAACTGACAATGTAGGTCCTCACAGGAATAATCAGTTTAGAAATTACAGATCACAAGGTTACCGACCGTATCAACAGAGAAGAGGTTGGAACTACAACCGAGGAAACTACAATGGAAGAGGCAGATATTACAACAATAATGGGTATAACCGTAACTATAATAGGAATAACCAAAACCAAAATAGAAACCAGAATACTCAAGGTCAGGTTATGACACCCGATCAGTATCAGCAAAGAGAGAAGGAAAGCCAGCAATACTTAAAAGAATTAAGGGATAAAGAAGCTGACAATCAAAAGAAAAGGCAGGATGTTGTAATCGATCCTGGGCCTTCTACGAGCCAGCAGAATTTTGAGGTCGGTAACACAAAAAAAAAACGCCGATTTCTCAACGTCAGTGAGAACCTGTAAATACATTGCCACACCACACCTGATTACGATTAATGAGATATACGAAGTTACCGATGAAGATTTACTAGAAGAGAGGGGTATTGTTAAAGAGGAAAGACCATGTGCATTACCTATTATTGCTGTACGGATAGATGGACAGCAGTACAAAGCCCTGATGGATACTGGTGCTATTATTTCCATCATTTCAGAGGAATGTTATCAAAGTCTGCTAAGAGGAGAGAACATGACAGTTCTACCTGTTTCTACCGTCAAAGTGAGAGGGATATTCCAAGATAAGGCAGTGAAATGCAAGATTCAAGTGTTATTGAACTTTGAGATCAATGGAAGGAATTATGAACAGATCTTCATTGTGGTGAGCAAGATCAATTTTGATATGGTGCTTGGAATCGATTTTATATCGAAGGTCGGAGCTATTATTGACATGAAGAACAGAAGTATTAGCTTTAATGATGGGTACATAATCACAGAAGAGATAGAAGAACAGGACGTGAAAAACAGTCTGGAAATAGACCTTAGGGAAGAAATTTTGAATACAATAATTAATGAAGTGGAAAACTTAGAAGAAATACCCAGTAGAAAAACTGAAGGTTTTGAAGAAATTCAGGGGGAATTTGAGGATCTGATAAAGGAATTCCAAGATATTTTCGATGAAAAGCCTGGATTGATTAAGGATTATAAGTACAAGATAAGGCTGACAGATGAAACCCCTTACCAGAAGAGAATATACCCCATTCCTGAGAAATACTATCAAGAAGTACGAGGGTTAATCAGAAAAATGGAGGTAGACGGGATTATTAGAAAACAGGCGTCGTCTTATATAAACCCCATCACAGTAGTGAAGAAAAGTAATGGTCAGATACGTCTTTGTCTCGATGCCAGGACCATCAACTTGAAGATTCTTCCAGAAAATGACAGACCACCCAAGATTAGAGATCTGCTTCGGAAATTCAAAGGGAGAGCTTGTTTCAGCGTTCTTGACTTGACGTCTTCATTTTATCAAGTTCAACTAGAAGAGGATAGTATGCAGTACACTGGATTCCTATTTGACCAGACGTCATGGGTCTTTGCCAGAATGCCTTTTGGAATGGTTAACAGTGGACCAGCACTTATTCGAGCACTTGATAGTAAGCTCACTGACGAAGTGAAAGAAAATGTAATCTGCTACATTGACGATTTAATCGTATCTTCACCCAACGCCGCAGAACATTTAGTGCACTTGAGAAAGTTGTTCGAGAATTTAAGGGAGGCCAATATAAAGGTGAACTTTGGAAAATGTCAATTCTTGAAGAAGGAGATAAATTATTTGGGGCATACTATTAATAAAGATGGATATCATCCAAACATGAAAAAAGTAGATGCGATCACGAGATTTCCAAAGCCAACTAAGGTGAAACAAGTCAGAGAATTTGTAGGTGCATGCCAATTTATTAGCAGCCACTGTCCAAGATACTCGGAAATTATGGCTCCTCTGTATGACTTACTCAAGAAGAACAACAGATGGAAATGGAGTACCGCTGCAGACGAGGCTTTTGAGAAAGCAAAAGAGATGCTCAAAAATAATGTGAAACTGGAGTACCCAGACTTTGAGAAGGTGTTCTATATTGAGTCTGATGCATCAAGAATAGGCATTAGTGCAGTCTTATACCAGAAGGACGAGGCAGGCAACAAGCACTACATTGCGTTCACTAGTCGGAAGTTGAAAAAGCACGAGGAAAACTACTTCACGACAGAGCTTGAAGCATTAGCTTTTGTGACAGCTTTACAAGCCTGGAAGAAAATCCTGCTGGGACATAAGGTCATCATTATTACTGACCATAAAGCACTACAGTTTATGTTGCAAACTGACATGTCAAGTGATAGATTGACACGTTGGGCTTTGTTCACCCAACAGTTTAACGCTACTATCGTCCACCAGCCTGGGAAAGATAACTTACTGGCTGATGCTCTATCACGTAACCCTATTAAAAATGTGCAGATACACCATGTACAATTGGAGCAAGAAGATGAAGAAACCGTTAGGAGGTTAGCCCGAATCGGTGTGTCACAGAAGAGACACGCTCCAATAAGGA
Source organism: Meconema thalassinum (assembly GCA_946902985.2). NCBI lineage: Eukaryota > Metazoa > Arthropoda > Insecta > Orthoptera > Tettigoniidae > Meconema > Meconema thalassinum. The sequence goes on along the minus strand of OX336389.2, from coordinate 232,435,063 downwards.
AAATGTACAGGTTCCTCAAGGGTTACATGGACAATACGGATGTTGACTATGAAGCTACACGGAGAAATTCACGACACTTTGTCTTGAGTGGAGACATCGTATGCAAGTATGCTGACCCTGCGCATACAAAACTCCGAATAGTCGTGCCACCTAAACTTGTTGTCAATTTAGTGTGGGTAGCTCATCACGCAACTGGACATGCCGGTTTAGATAAAACTCTTAATACACTTAAAGAGAGATTTATCTGGACTAACATGCGTTCCAGCATTGCCAAGGTCATTCGATCCTGTGACAAATGTCAAAGAGCAAAGTATGCTTCTGCTTTACTAAAGGGAAAACCGAAGGCGATGATTCCTTCTAAGCCAAACGAACTTATGGCGACGGATATATTTGGCCCCTGTCCGAAGGGATACCAGGGTAACCAGTACTTGTTGGTGACCGTGGATGTTTTCTCAAAATTTGTTACAATGAGTCCCATGCAGAAAGCTAACACGAGGAACGTAGTAAGCAGACTGGAAAATGCTGTATTTCCTGAAGCTGGTATACCGGAATATCTACTGTCAGATCATGGAACGCAGTTTACGTCCGTGGAATTTGCAGCGGATATGGAAAGGCTTGGCATTAAGCACTTATTTTCAAGCGTGCGTTACCCTGAATCGAATTCCTCAGAAAGATATATGGCTGAATTTTCGAAATTCTGTCGAATTTTCTGTCCTAATGATCATTCTGGTTGGGTAAGATTTGTACCCCTTATTGAGGAATGTCTGAACTCTACAGTGCAGGAGAGCACAGGAGAAGTGCCAATGCGACTTCATCTAGGAAGAAACCCAGAAAGGCCGTGGGATAATCTTTTCAACCACATACCTAGAGATCCCGACATAGGAAGGCAGCAGAGGATTGACAAGGCAAAGGAACAACTCCAGAAAGCAGCAGAGAAACGATTGAAAAGAGTAGCTGGAAAACGTTTTGGTACACCCTTTCAAGTGGGAAATCTTGTATTATTACGCAGACCTGTCAAGGCTGATATGACCAAGAAAATATACCCCAAGTTTGGATTAGTGTTCCTGGGGCCGTTTAGGATTACGAACGCTTATGGAAACAACTGTTATGAACTCTACGATGATGAGAATAATGTCGTTTACGGCAAGTTCAATGCTGGAAATTTAAAAAGATACTATCCTAGAGTAAGCCAGTAATAATTCAATTTCGTGTTCAAGAGAGTTGAGATACTTGTAACATTGAGTTTAAAAACAATTTGCAACTGTTTTTAAAACGTGGTGAGAGGAGAATGCCCCCGTAATTGAATTATGTAGAGACCACGGTGGCTATATTTGAAATTATAATTATAGTTATGGCTGTCATAGTTATGACGTGGGTAGTCATGACGTAAGCACGGATGACGAAAATGTTATGCCAGCAGGCTACTTGAGCTGAGATTCTCAGTGACGTCAGCATTTAGTCGAGAATGTTCCAAGATTTACGACGCAGTCGCAGGAAACGAGGAATTCTGCTGAGGAAGAAACTATGCTATTGGAGGAGAGGCATGAACCAATGAACGATAGTTTAAAGGAAGACGGAGATTGCTGAAACTATGGTATTTTTATTACTTTTGGAATGCAGAATTGTGGAAATCCATTTGCAGTAAAAGCATTGATTTGGAATTTTGGTGAAATTTATTTTCAGTTTTTGAATTTTGAAAATCCGTCATGTATTAACGAAGTTGGAAGTTTTAGCGATGACGCAGTATCACGCTTTGGAAGGGATGGTAACGCCCCTCGAGAAGTTAATAAAAGGGCTTGCGCAGAAGAGAGGAGTCTCTTTCGTTCTCCGATTATTCTCAGATCTCATTCTCAGATCATCGAAGTATATTTGTGAAAGTTCTTTTCTTATACATTCATTATAGTGAGACGTCGAAGTGAACAGCAGTGAAAAGAATCGTCTTTATAACGCGTGGCGAGGCCACTATATTAACGAGATCCAAGTCAAACTAGGTGAAGTTGAAACGGACCTTAGAAAGCTTCTACAAGTTTAGCTTCGAACAGTTAGCGGTCACCGATAAGCTAATTGTATTGTGCAGTGCTACATGCAGTTATAGAGAAAAGCTGAACAATTTCGACCGATTAGTTTAAAAGATATTAGCAGTTTTATACGACTGACAAAAGTGATTATCTCGCCACTAGAGAAGCACTTTTGTATAGCCAGAATCAACGCAACGGCTGACGCTGTGAGTGGAATAGAAAGACTTCAGATTGCTTGGTTACAGAGCGATACAGTATAATGGAGCAATTGAATACGGCAGTTTGTTCTTCTGACACTACAACCGAAGAGCAGATGGAAGGCTAAAAGGGCTTATTGCAATTGGGACATACTTCAACGGAGTAAGATAGCGACATGGAACTTCGCTAATTGCTATTCCACACAAGCGAACATGCGGTGAATACCATCTACACCCATGTTTCGTAATTAAAGGCTGAATACCATCGAACAGCCAAAGAAACAATTTCATACTCTGAATATGAATAATTTCTTCGGAAATTTCTACAAAACTTCATGACGACTGTCTACTGGAACTTCAGGGAATTTTTCAAGAGAGGTCAGGGAAGTCCCGACTCACAAAGAAGATTATTGCCGGAAGGATGTCTATTCGTCTTCGAGGAGCAGAGCGATTCACGGAGAAGGAAGCAGTTCGATTCTCCGAGGGTGCTATTTCCTATTTCGAGGATGGAGCTCAGCTTTAACGTGGTGAAATGGATCCATCAGCAGTCTTCTTTGGGGAATTTTCCTCTGGAACGTCAATCGGCAGATAAGGTAGTCGTGAACGTTTATTGTATTTGAGTTTATTAATAATGTTTGAGCAACCATTTTTCCCATATTTTTATCCTCATGTATTTTGCCCTATTTTCTTGTTGAGATTCTTATTCTCAGTACACCTTGATGAGTTTTGCATTTTTCGACGATTTATTCAGACATTGTTATGTCATGGGCATAGTTAATGATTTTGAATCAGTTGAGACTGATATTTGGATTTTTCAGTAATTAATATTTTTTTTTGTAGTCACGATTTGACTGTAAGTTAACGATTTTTATGGCAGATTTAAATTCAGACAGCGTGTCACTTTATTAAAGTAATTCTACCCCAGTTTAATTACTTTGACCAATTTTCTGTCATCATCAAGAAGGAAGAACATTTAAATGATTTTAGAGCGTTAAAATCTCTTACGTTGTCGACGATCTTGGAAATACTAGTCGTTATTTGTATTGATTGCAACACAGACATTTATCGTCAGTTATGAATGAACATTGCATCATAGACACTTTTGTGAAAGAGTAACTTTAATAATGAATTATTGAATGCATTAAAGTCAAGTACTTTTGTTAGGAGTTTTTCTCAATTAGAGATTTATAGAACGATGTTTGCATTCCCCAGTCTAATTGGATTCTATTCGACTACTTTGCATTTTAGTCGCACTTTATTTGATGATAGTATTTTCATACTACAATTTCTTTTAAGATGTTAATCTTAAATTTTGATAGACCAGACAGGCGTATATAAGCGTATTCACTATTAAATTTGTTTGTGATTGGCAAGTTTTGACTTCATTTCGGTTCATGAATGAAATCCACGAAGGTTAAATAGAAAAACAGTTTTGAAACAATTAATGATTATAAAAATTTTTAAGTGGAACTATGAATGTATAATCGCTAGTGCAGCGCGTGTTGAAAGTCGCTGAGGTATAATGCCCTTGAATATGAAGGAGGTTCCCACAGGAATTAATGTTAAAGAATTATTTGTGGAAGTTTTGTAAGTTATGTGGAAGTTTTTAATGCCATATATATTAATATATGATGATTTTGGGCATATTTTTAATGCAGATTGTGCATTGACTTGTTAGCGAAGGATTTTCCGCTGGAGTAAGATTGTCATAGTTCGTTGAAAATTAATCAAGTGAGTTACTGTTATAATTAACACGAGTTTTGAAAGAATTTGAGATAAGATTTTGAATGAAGATTGCCGTCACATATCATTATTAAAACCTTTATTAAACCAGATTGTGACACTAATATGTATAACTAACCTTCATTGGTCGATTATATTAATCACGATTATGAAAATTACCAACCGAATGAACATGTGGCTAATGTATTTATTAAATTAATAATTTAAACAATTTAAATGTTAATATTGTAAATAATTGATGTAAATATTTTTGAAAATAATGTAGAACGAGAGTGATGTTAAAGGCGTGCTTATAATATTTTTATTGTCTTTGACAAATATTATAAACAATTTCTAATTGTTATAAATAATTTATGTGATTTTGTTATAAACATTTAAGAGCTAATTAAACATTTGGATTGAACTTAACAAGTTTAAGAAATTAACATAATGATCCAATAGGATGTGAGCAAAGTACTTGAAAGATTTGCGTAAATATAATGTGAGTTGTCTTGTAGACATTTAAAAGCTTGAGGAAGCAAGCTGTATTCTTACGTAACCTAGCATGTGAGAAGGGAGTGCATTTGACCAGTATGCAACAGGTTCGAGGGTAGCCCGCAGCTGTGCCAACATCTGGTTCTCAGAGAGTGAGGTCGTACACACTCTGGCCTTGCGACTATAAATACCATTCTCATGTTTATTAAAAGGAAACCAAATGCTCTATATATGTCACACCCTGACGTCCTTTTCCAATCCAATAGTGTTATGAATATTACGTTATTTGGAGCTCTTGGGAGCTAAAATGTTTTATATCATGTTGTATATTAATTTTGCAAGTCATATAGGAAGACGTAGTCAGATTGACTTGGGCTACTGATAGCCACGTTGTTTTTGTTGTGTTAGTAAAATCATACCCTTTATTAGAAATAAAGCTTTTGTACAGTTCAAAGTTCTCGTCTTCGTCTTGGTTCATTTTTAAATGTCATGGTGGAGGTTATTGTGTGAACAGACTTTAGTGATCCTGTTGTCAACTCAAACCCCGAGATAATTAAGAGGTAAGTAACGGTAAGTATGAACCCCCCGTCTATTTTGGTGTGTTCCACAATGATTTCCTGTGAACTTCTGTGCTCTTATCTCGATAGTATCTGTCAGTGCCATTTTCATTGATGTAGCTGAGTCGGTGCGATTGATAATTGGCAATCCGATTGAGGGGGCGGATATCTGACAGCCTACTATCCAGGTAAACGGGGACAGTACCTTCTTCAAGGCCACGGCCGCCTCCTTCCCTCTTCCTTGCCTATCCATCCTCACCATCCCTTACCTTCCCTCACGAGGCCCCTGTTCGCTTTGCAAGTGAGGCCGCCTGGGCGAGATGCCAATCCCACCTCACCTGTTGTATCCCTTCCGATTCGATGTTCCCAGCTCTAGGACACTGCCCGTAGAGGTGGTAGTGGTGAGTTCCCTCGCTGAGTCCGTGGGTTCCACCAAGCTGTAGGGTAAACTACTAAAAAAAAAAAAAAAAAACATAACATATCGAAGTGTCGCTCCAGAGGTCCGGGTTCGAATCCCAGCTCTGCCAAGAAATGTAATGCTTGTATGAGGGCTGAAATTGGGTTCACTTAGCCTCGTGAAGCAAATTTGTGAAGAGGTGGGTTTATTTCCCACCTCAGCCACCCTGGAAATGGTTTTCTGTGGTTTCCCACTTTTACTCCGGCCAAATTCCGGGACGGATTCTATCTTAAGGCCCCGGCTGCCTCCTTCCCAATCCTTAATTGCAAATACACACATCGTTACAAGGCCGCAATAACTCAGGTTATCAGACAAATTCTACACACACACCCAAGTAAACGGGGCTAAGTGACCGCGATGTTCTAGCCCCTCAAATGAAACAAAACAACATATCGAAGGATATTCCGATCGCCAGTGCTTGCATCAAAGTATACTTATTCCTTAGAATTTCCCATGGTATTATTAGCCTACTTTCGATTGAATGAAATTTGGTACAGTGGTAGAACTAGCAATGGGCACCTCAGTGTCATGTTTTATATCGCCGCCATCCTGACGGAAACGTAATGGCGGCTATCCAAATGTTCAAAGCTTAAATCAAATTACGAATAACCTAATCATCCGATCTCTACCAAATTTTGCAACAACATTTATTTATATGGCGAGCGTCTTTTGACTAAACTACAAGGTAATCAGCCCAATAGTTTGCAGATGGCGGCCATGTATGTGTGCAAATCGATTTCCCCTATCAATTCAAACAGGGTGAAACCGAATTGAACGATATTTAGTACAGAGGTAGCACTAGCAAAGGACACCTCAGTGTCATGTTTTATATCGCCGCCATCTTGACGAAAACGTAATGGCGGCTTCCCAAATGTTAAAAGCTTAAATAAATTACGACCAACCTAATAATCTGATCCCTACCAAATTTTTCAACAACATACCTTTATGTAGGAAGCATATTTTGACCAAACTACAAGATCATCAGCCCAACAGTTTGCATATGGCGGCCATGTATGTGTGCAAATCGATTCCCCCTATCAATTCAAACACGGTGAAACCGAATTGAACGAAATTTGGTACAGAGGTATCACTAGCTTAGAACACCTCAGTGTCCTGTTTTATATCGCCAACGTCTTGACAGAAACGTAATGGTGGCCACCCAAATGATCGAAGCTTAAATCAAATTACGACTAACCTAATCATCCGATCTCTACCAAAGTTTGCAACAACATATACTTATATGGCGAGCGTCGTTTGACTTAACTACGTCAGCAACCCATTAGTTTGCAGATGGTGGCCATGTATGTGTGCAAATTGATTCCCCCTATCAATTCAAACGCGGTGAAACCGAATTGAACGAAATTTGGTACAGAGGTAGCACTAGCAAAGGGCACTCCAGTGTCATGTTTTATATCGCCGCTATCTTGACGAAAACGTAATGGCGGCCACCCTAATGTTAAAAGCATGAATCAAATTACGACCAACCTTATAATCTGATCTCTACCAAATTTTGCTACAACATACCTTTATGTACAGAGAATCTTTTGACCAAACTACAAGGTCATCAGTCCAATAATGTGCGGATGGCGGCCATGTATGTGTGCAAATCGATTCCCCCTATCTTTTCAAACACGGTGAATCTGAATGGAACGAAATTTGGTACAGAGGTAGCACCAGCAAAGGCCATCTCAGTGTCATGTTTTATATCGCCGCTTTCTTGACGGAAACGGAATGGCGGCCACCCAAATGTTAAAAGCTTAAATTAAATTATGACCTACCTAATCATTTGATCTCTACCAAATTTTTCAACAACAAACCTTTATGTGGGAAGCATCTTTTGACTGAACTACAAGGTCATCAGGCCAATAGTTTGCAGATAGCGGCCATGTATGTGTGCAAATCGATTCCCCATATCAATTCAAACACGGTGAAACCGAATTGAATGAATTTCTTACAGAGGTAGTACTAGCCAACATTTAGTTATACTCCTTGAAAAGGACAATGAGTTATAACAATACCCATGCATTTAGGAGAAAGTAGGCTATACTTTCCTTATCGAACATCTTGTTTTGTTATTAAATTTTAACAAAAAGTCTTAGCATATCTTTAGGCACGTATCACACGAAACTCGCTGGCAAGGAAGGTGCTGTGATCGCTGGTACAAAATCCTGTATGATTCTGTTCTCTTCGTCAGTACACCTGTTTGTATGACCGAAGTGTATCACACGCTAGCATTTTGTACGCTAAGTTGTATGAAATAAAACCGAAGGGCTGTCGTTTGAGGGCATTATTTGCAGTTCATTTGCCTTATTAACGCAAAGCGGTCGAGAAACTTGCTTTAAGTAAATTAGAAAACATGCCAGGTGGTGTATTTTTGGAAATACACGGAAAGACAGAATTAGTTTTTGCTGCTCTCCAAAAAAAGGAAGGAAGATTGTAGTTTTACGTGACCGTGAATCTTGTGATTATGAGCCACGGGACCTCCTTTTTACGTGGAATCCGAACCACAGGGCTGCTCTCCATTACTTCATATTAACTCATTTATTTACATTTCCTTTCCTCACACACCAACATCGAACTATTACCTTTTGTTTGCCTTGTGCATTTGTTCATTTTTCTTGTAAGTTTGTTTCAGAAGCACATATTCTGCTGAACCAGCCTCGCAGCGTCTCATCGCCGCCCTCCGAACTTCCATTGCCTCGTCAGCCGACTGCTCTGCGAAGAAGCTTTACTTTCATCAGATATTTTGGTTTTTGTTATGTTCCTCATGCTTGTATAACTTCTTTTGTTTCTCTCCTCTATCCCCTCCCCTCCCTTCCCCCCCCGCCCGCCTACCTCTGACGTGTGCGTTGTCGCTCTACTTTCGGCGTCACTACGCTCGCTCACTTGACTCCTCGTCTCCGTGCTGAGAGTAACTGCTTTCACCCTCACTTGTGCTTCAGTCGTTAAGACCTCCAGTTGGAGCCTAACTAGGGCTCGTCTCCTCTCCTCGAGAGACAAAGTTTTGAATCGGACGCCATGTCCAGATTTTAACTAACGGTCGCCTGGATCGCCTACTACAGAAATAAGCTAAGTACCTTGTTCTTCAACATATTTTAATCGCTTTTAATTAGCTATACGCTTTTAATACCGTTTCATAGACAGTGAGAAGTTGCTAAATGTTGTACAATTGCAATCTTCGTGGGAATTTCGATGTCAGGCTTTGTCTATCTAAGACAGCTAATCTTGTAAAACGAAGCAGCATTTCTTGTGCATGTTAACTGAGAATGATCTCTCACACCGTGGGATTCTTATTAAACTAAATACTGTCTATAGAAAACTTTGCTCGTTCCACCACTGGACTTTATTTACCCAATTCAACAGTTATGATTGTTCTGGAATTTTCTACGCCTAACAATTCATCCACAAGCTAAACCTTCTAGTATTTTCCACTCACATATGGAAACACTTTTTCTCACCAAGGAATTTTCTTTATGAACAGCTAATCAACACCTAATTTGTCTTCCTTCGTGGGAATTCGTCCGCTGCATTCAACTATAACCTACACATTTTTCAACGCAATAGACTCTCACAAACCAAAATGCAACTAGTTATTTTACACCACCGCAATAACATTCCTTTCTATAAACTTTCTGTGCTACAATATTGAACTTTTCAACCACGTCAATAGACTATAGTGAAACCAGTGCTCGTTCAACTTCTCATCCGCGCCGCGCTCGTCCGAGAAAAATAAATAAGGCCAAGAACTTTCTCCACAAAGTTCCTATTTCCTCTACCACAACCACTCTTTTCTAACAAATTAGGTTAATCCTTAAATTTATGTCTATTTCAATGAGGCCTCGCCAAACCATAGGCGTCCTCCCAACTTTTCTCCATTTATAACTTATTAATTCTGTTTAAATATCAGCAGTTAGAAACTGCATATTAATCTATTTTCTTTTCTTGCTAGTACAGGAATTGTTTATGTTCTAAGTACTCAACTTTTCATTAATCTTGTTGATCCAGGTTTCACGAAAGGGTAACTTGCCCGATTTTTCCTCGTGATCCTGTTTAAACATAGAAGTTCTAGAAACTTTTTCTTGATTTTTTTCTTCAGGTTTCACAATAAGTGACCTGCCCTATTTGTATAAATCACAATCGTAAATACTGTTTAAATATAAGAAGTTATAGAAACTTCTATTTAATTTCTCTCTCTTTTTTGTTGTTATATTTTCGAAGCTGTTATTTGTTCATACTTTTAAGATGCCCATATAGGAATTCTTAAAGTACACACATTGTACCTGACCTATTGTTTAACTTTGATTAAGTTAATTATCTTTAAATTTTCTATTTGTTAATCTTAGCACCATTTTAAAATCTTATGCAGATTTTAGTGCTTATAAAAGGTTCCAAACCCAAAAATTGTCAATTGCCTAGTGCAAACTTTAAATAATTTAGGAGGTCTGAGACCTCAATGGTTTAAAAAATCAAATTATACATTTGTTAAATGGATCATATTCTACGCATTGTTAAATAAATCAAACTATATCCTTTTGCTTCATCATTTTCTATAAAATAACGATTAGGCAAGATCCTGTCATCCCCGACTCTTCTTATAGGCTTACATAAAAAAAAACTCACAAATCAAATTAACAATAGTTCCACTATTTGTTGCATTTGAGCAAGAACTCTTAGTCACAAACTTTTTAAATCCTCTCTTAGCTTTTATAGCTAATTATAACTAGCCAGTAAGGCAAGAATAGCAGCTACTCCCAATGCGAGCCGATAACTCCCGAACCCTTGGTCGGAGATTAACGAATGAGGTGTCGTTGGACTCGGGCTGACGGGGGCTTTGCTATGGACCACTCATTTCAACCCCTAAATAAAACCTACCCCTACTAGGGGATGAAATTGTAATTTTTAGTGAAAGTCTCTTTTCAATGCGACATGTATAAGGTGCGCTGCTAAAATGAACTAAAACATTGTTGCTCATATAGCGCATGCGCTTTGTTGGATGCCGATATGGATTAACATTTTTGTTTTTGATTTGTACTCATGCGCACTTGGGATTTTTGTAAGAGGGCGAGCTCTTTGAAAAAAATGATTGATAAGAAGGGGTTTTGGTGGTGAGGAGAGAACCAGATAGACGCCTACTTTCCTACGAAGTTTGCCGATATCTCTCGAACGCAAGGTTGGATTTGGACGTGTGACATGTCAAATCGCTTGTCTCGAAGCCCTATACATGTTATTAATAGGTTAAAGTTTTGAGAATGAGGGAAACAGGCTTTTTGGGGGTAAAACCGTGATTATAGACTTTTTCCGATATTTCACGAATGCCTGGTCGGATTTGGTCCTATGACGTGTCAAATGGCTTGTCTCGAAACCCTGTTTATTTTGGTAATAGGTTAACGTTTTTTGAGAATGAGGGAAACAGAATGTTTTGGGGTAAAACCGTGATTTTAAACTTTTTGCTATATCTCGCGAACCAATCATGCTAGAGGCGTGTACGAGGGATCCAAAGACTCGGGCTGACGTCCTCTCTGCTATGGACCACTCGTTATATTTAAAAAATTGGGAACTCGATTTTGGGGTAAACAAGTGTTTTTTGTGATTTTTGCTGATAACTAACGAACCAATAAGCCTAGAGACAAATGCGAGGTGTCATTTTTTTTCATTGCGTTGCCCTCTTGCCGAGGATGTTCGTGTTGAGCAGGAATGAAAAACCATGTTGAGGTAAAACCATGATTTCAGACTTTTTGCTTTATTTCGCAAACCCATAACGATAGAGACGTGTACCAGGTGTCCTAGGACTCGGGATCACGCCCCCTTTTAGAAACTATGTTTGACATTTTGACAAAGGGTCTAACGCCATACATGTTGAAAAAAAATTCTTTACCGATACCTGTTTATAATGTTCATGAAGCGTGGTGGTTGAGAGAGACGATACTGCTGGGTGTGTGTGTGTTTCAACGAACCTGTCGCTGACCACGGTGGCTGTGCTCAATAGATCAATCGCTATTTCGACAGGTCGGTTTATGACAGAGCGAGGGTGCGTTTTATCTGATACTTTACCCCGAAGATGATCTTTAACGTGTAAACGGTGATGAGAACTTGGTTCTATGTTGGTCGAATCGAGTACAGAAAACAAACTTGCAGAGGAGCAGGATGTGAATGTCATTTGAGCTAATTGGAATGCGCTGATCTGACTTGACAACAGGTGCAATGGAAAATGACAATGACGCTTGAAGGTGAAATAATATGACCATCGTGGTTGCAGGGAAGTGCGAAATGCATGCATACACATGTGAAACCACATGCACGCTAAACAAGTTACATTCTGTCTTGCTTCGTACGTGACAAAATGCAGGTTCATGTGAAATTTGATCCGGCACAGGTGTTCACTTTGGGCGTTAGCTGTCCACGTGACCGATAACAGGATGTTCAAAGCGTGGGAAAATATGATTATACATGCAATGTAACATATATATAAAGACATGACAAGAGTTTAGTGCATTTCAGTCGGTCAACACGAATTAATTAATTAATTAATCTCATGTAATTTATTTCAGGATTAGGGCATAACTCATCTCTTTTGGGTACATTCGTGTTGACCGACTGAAAAGCACTAAACTCTTGTTTACTAAGGCAACACTGAAAATATGGCTTCAAACACCACAATATAAAGACATGTCGTTATCATTTCCACTCTCACTTAGGTGACTACTTTTGAACACATTGCGTGGCGTGAAACCCATGGTCTTGTTTAACAGTTTTGGTGTTGGTGGAAAATACTTAACCTTGTTGTGGGGTAGGTATTTATTTTTATATTTATTCATTTATTGATTTATAGACTATATATATATTTACAAGCAATTATTTATTGAATAGGTAATTAATGATTTTATTTATTTATTTGTTTGCAGATAACCGGAATACCTTACATATCTGAGAGAGAAGAAACCATTGCACTTTTGAGCCCACTAGAATGAAACAGCAACAAGCCACTGCAAGTAAAGGTGAGATGATTTTTTAAAACTAACTTGTTTCATTTTTTTGTTTTATGTTTTATTTTATGAAATGTATGTATTAACCTGAATTTAGGTATTTATAGCGGTTTATATTATTTATTTTTAGAAACTTGGAAAGAAAAGCCTTACCGCCGTAGCAGTTGCTGAAAAAAAAAAGAAACGCACTAAAGCGAAACCACTGCCAAAGAGTGAACTGTTTAAAACTCAGGTAAGTCTAACTTAAAAATTCTATTCTATTTTACCACTACTGAAAACTCGTAGACAAAAAAAAAATCATTACCTGTACATGACTGGGACAATGATTGCTTTCTTGATTAATGGCCATGTTGGATTTTCTAAAAATAAAAAAAATAATTTAATTTATGGGTGGTTCCCTATGGACTCAACGAATATCCACAGGTTTGAACATGATAATGTGAACAAACTGACATGACATTCATTTTTGTTTATATATTGGTTAAAGGGGGGGGGGGGTGTAAATGACTAAAGCTTTATAAAAAGAAAAATAAGTGCATGGGTTACTGTTAGTGCCAACATACAGTTTATTTTAATGGTGTTTTGATATATTAATGTCAATTAACGTTAAAGTTTAATTACAAGTATTGATTGATTGATTGATTGAGTGATTGGTTATTTTGTTTGCTTTTAGGTGTCGTCATGCGCCATTAACGTAATGAACAGACAGTGAACAAGCATACATTGTGCTTTAAAGTACTCTGTGCAACGTTAATAACTTACAATATGAAAAAGTTTTATAATAACACATGGCGTTAGTACCAAATACAACAAGTGAGCAAGTTGGTTTACCACGTGGGTTAAATTTAAAATCAGAACATGACCGTTGGTTAACATTTGAATCCTGGCCTGTAGGCTTTTTGTCGACACATGAACTTGCAAAAGCAGGTTTTCTTTACTTGAACCGAGAAGATGTGGTGCGCTGTGTGTTTTGTCGTATTGAACTGTCACACTGGGAAGAAGGGGATGATCCCTTTAGAGACCATTTGTGATGGTCTCTTTGTTGTCCTTACATGCTTGGAAAACAAGTGGGTAACATACCTGTGTATTCATTTTAACGAACCACAAGACCATTGGCCGCTACTTACGTTGCTGAATCACAAATAAATAATAATAATAATGTATTACCAGCCAACAACGGTAGTGGCAAAAAGGAAAATGTTTTTGTGTAATAAAAAGTCATGTCCAGCCTCCCACCACCATTCATCTGTGACGTCATAGCCAGTCTCAAAGGAAGTCTATACTTGTAGAACATGTCATGTGACAAGGTTAGGTTTACTGAGCTGAGGTTAACTTAGGTTAGCTAGCTCTATCTCACTCCTAGCCAATCATTAACCTTAAAAGCACTCTAGAGTTCTTGGAATCTGTTCATGTAATTATTATTCTTGACAGTACTTTGGAAATTACACCCTGAAAAATATCAATCCCTTGAATTTTTTTAAAACTGTTAATATTATTATTATTATTAGCCAAGTCACTTTACTAAAATTTAATTTATGTGTATTAGTTGATATGAAAGTCTCAACAACCAGCCATGCTTGCACCCACTTTTTGCTTTCACTTTTGCTCCCATATTAATGCCAACTCTTATAACTATAAGCAACAGCAAAATGTAAATGGAATAATATTTCTGATAATGTTCAAAACAAAAGTCCTGAGGTCTTGGGTTTGAATTCTCAACTATGGTAGTCAGCCAATGAGTTACACTACAGAAAACTTTTTATTTTTGTGTTGTGTTGCATGATAATTTGCCCATTTCGCGGTGTAGTGGCTAGTATACTTGGGTATTATCCCAGAGGTTTTGGGTTCCAACTCGACTATGGCCAGAATTTAATTTTTGATCTGAGAGTTGGAAGGTTAGGTTAGGTGAAGTTAGGATAGGTGAAATTAGGTTGGGTGAAGTTAGGTTAGGTTAGGTTAGGTTAGGGGAGATTGTTTTAGTAAAACACCACATTTGCCCCCACTTTTTACTCACACATTTTGCTCCCACTTTGTGCACTCACTTTTGCTCGCTCTTTTTGCTCCCACTTTTGCTTTCACATTTGCTCCCACTTTCTGCTCCCATATTTGCTCACACTTGTTTGCTCTCACTTCTGCTTACACGTTTTGCTCCCACTTTTTGCTCCCACATTTTTGCTCCCACTTTTCTTTGCTCTCATATTTGCTCCCACTTTTGCATACACTTTTTGGTCCCACTTTTTTTCTCTCAATTTTTGCTCCCACTTTTGCTTTCACATTTGCTCCCATACTTGCTCCTACTTTTTTTGCTCTCATATTTGCTCCCACTTTTGCTTACACTTTTTGCTCTCACTTTTTTCTCTCACTTTTTGCTCCCACTTTTGCTTTCACATTTGCTCCCATACTTGCTCCCACTTTTGCTTTCACATTTACTCTCATACTTGCTCCAACTTTCTTTTGATCCCACTTTTAGCTCCCAATTTTTGCTCCCACTTTTTGCTCCCAATTTTTTGCTCCCACTTTTGCTTACACTTTTAGCTCTCACTTTTTGCTCCCACATTTGCTCCCACTTTTCTTTGCTCTCATATTTGCTCCCACTTTTGCATACACTTTTTGGTCCCACTTTTTTTCTCTCAATTTTTGCTCCCACTTTTGCTTTCACATTAGCTCCCATACCTGCTCCAATTTTTTTTTGCTCCCACTTTTTGCTCTCAATGGTTGCTCCCACTTTTGCTCCCACTTTTTGCTCCCAACTTTTGCTCCCACTTTTTGTTTTCCATATTTGTTCACACTGTTTTTTGCTCTCATATTTGCTCCCACTTCTGCTTACACTTTTTGCTCCCACTTTTTTTCTCTCACTTTTTGCTCCCACTTTTGCTTTCACATTTGCTCCCATACTTGCTCCTACTTTTTTGCTCTCATATTTGCTCCCACTTTTGCTTACACTTTTTGCTCCCACTTTTTTCTCTCACTTTTTTGCTCCCACTTTTGCTTTCACATATGCTCCCATACTTGCTCCCAATTTTGCTTTCACATTTGCTCCCATACTTGCTCCTAAATTTTTTGCTCCCACTTTTTGCTCTCAGTTTTTGCTCCCACTTTTTGCTCCCAATTTTTGCTCCCACTTTTTGCTCCCAATTTTCGCTCCCACATTTGCACCCATATATGCTCGCACATTAAACTATTGCTCTTATTACCAAGTTGTCTTTACTAGAGCTTAGTCTAGCTTGACAGTTGATATGGAAGTATCTGAGACTAGGTATGGTAAGCCTCATACATTCTAGAAAGGATATTCATATATTGTGAAACGAACCAATAAAAATGGAACTGTTATTTGGCGTTGTACAAAACAACGTTCAAAACAATGTCGCAGTGAGCTAAAAAGCAAAAATAGTGTGGTTTTAAGTGTCAGTGATCATCAATGTAGTGTACTGCATGAAACACTGTTGCTGTCAACAGAAAATCATGAAAATGTTAAAAAGCAAGTGCTACAAAACAATACTACCATTGAAAATAATTCAATGTTCAAAAAACCCTTAACATTATCAAAAGCCACGCAGACTCTACATGAGGACACTGTAGAGGAAGAGGAAGAGGAACAGGAAGAGGACCAGGAATATTTAACTGGTTTTAGTAATGTTGAGGATAATGTTGAGGATAATTATAGTGATTATAATAATAGTGATATAGATCATGCTGCTTATGATTATGATAGTGATAATGATCCAAAAGAAGACAATAACGTTTTCATGCCTATTGTTCATCGTGGAAGAAAAAAGATCTACAACAAGCTTTGTTTTTAAACTATAACACACTATCGTAAAGGCAAAGACTTGTATTAAGTGTGCTTTTTATTGTCATAATCTTGTATACTCTGCAATGTTAAATATTCTGACTTCTATAGAAAATAAAACAACATTGTACCATTATTTTCATTTATTTACAAACTTTATATACATTTTGTTTTGTTTCATGATAATATTTTTTAAGACAATACTAAACACTAAAACATTATTATCTATACACATATTTTTCTTTCAGTCCATCGTATGACTTATATCATCCATTATTATTTGACATTTGTTTTTTTAATTTAATTAAAACGAACCATGCACCTATTGTTTTTAAAACCTTCATAAATTAAGTGTACAGGTTGTACAGCATAATTGACTTCATCAAAAACACTCTCCGACATATCATTAAACAGTGTAGGCAGAAATGTCTCAAAGTTTTCACATACACAAAGTACACGATCACCATATGCTGTTTTCAATTTCCGAAACTTGATAATGCGGAATGGAATATGCGTTGGCAATTCACTGAGCTTCTTTGTCTCTAAGCCACATGCTTGACCCACAGCATTCAAAACATTCATTGTAGTAGTCTATAAACAAAAGAAAAGCATATCTATTACACTCTAAAACAGCTTTAATAATATTGTGCAATTAGGGATTTTGCACTATGCATGGCTGATAAATTTTACTATTTACGCAAGAAATGCCCTAACTGTAGCAGATACTGCTTTTCTGCATATAACACAAGTGTTGAGTTCTAATGCACACTTGACATAGGCTACCATGTGTCCACAAGGCAAAAAAAAAAAAAAAAATACAACACCTAGTTCATCTTGATAACAAATTTTACATAATTGTTGGTCACACTTTTGTATCTGTTCGTGAGACAAGTATTTTTTTTTTCAGCCTCATGTATTTGCACCGCGTGTTCTAACTCTAAAGGCACTTTTATGTCTTGTGCTGCAATCACGTTTTCTTTACGAATAGTGTTCTCAAATTCCTGACCTTAAAGCAACACCATGTATTTACAGTTTGGTAACCAACGAGCGTGTTGCACAAAAGGGCCATCAGTCATTTGCCAATCCTTTAATGCAAATCCACAATAAAAACATATTGTTTTATCCCCTTCACCAGTATAAAAAAAATCCAGCTTCACTTAGCTGTTTGGTAAGGTGTTTTAATATTAATGGCCAAACATTTCTATAAGATTCTAAACGTTTTTCAACAGAGCTGTACTCTGGGTGTGCTAGTGCTTTAGTCTTGCAAACTCCCAATTTTTCAAAAGCACATGCCAACTCAACACTGTCTATGGCATATGGACCACATATATCGACACTACCGTTGTTGGCTGGTAATACATTATTATTATTATTATTATTATTATTATTTATTTGAGATTCAGCAACGTAAGTAGCGGCCAATGGTCTTGCGGTTCGGTAAAATGAATACACAGGTATGTTACCCACTTGTTTTCCAAGCATGTAAGGACAACAAGGAGACCATCGCGAATGGTCTCTAAAGGGATCATCCCCTTCTTCCCAGTGTGAAAGTTCAATACGACAAAACACACAGCGCACCACATCTTCTCGGTTCAAGTTTAAAAAAAAACTGCTTTTGCAAGTTCATGTGTCGACATAAAGCCTACAGGCCAGGATTCAAATGTTAACCAACGGTCATGTTCTGATTTTAAATTTAACCCACGTGGTAAACCAACTTGCTCACTTGTTGTATTTGGTACCAACGCCATGTGTAATTATACAACTTTTTCTTATTGTAAGTTATTAACGTTGCACAGAGTACTTTAAAGCACAATGTATGCTTGTTCACTGTCTGTTCATTACGTTAATGGCGCATGACGACACCTAAAAGCAAACAAAATAACCAATCACTCAATCAATCAATCAATACTTATAATTAAACTTTAACGTTAATTGACATTAATATATCAAAACACCATTAAAATAAACTGTATGTTGGCACTAACAGTAACCCATGCACTTATTTTTCTTTTTATAAAGCTTTAGTCATTTACATCCCCCCCCCCCTTTTAACCAATATATAAACAAAAATGATTGTCATGTCAGTTTGTTCACATTATCATGTTCAAACCTGTGGATATTCGTTGAGTCCATAGGGAACCACCCATAAATTAAATTATTTTTTTTATTTTTAGAAAATCCAACATGGCCTTGTACTTTTCCCAGTCAACAACAACAACATAGCCATTAATCAAGAAAGCAATCATTGTCCCAGTCATGTACAGGTAATGATTTTTTTTGTCTACGAGTTTTCAGTAGTGGTAAAATAGAATAGAATTTTTAAGTTAGACTTACCTGAGTTTTAAACAGTTCACTCTTTGGCAGTGGTTTCGCTTTAGTGCGTTTCGTTTTTTTTTCAGCAACTGCTACGGCGGTAAGACTTTTCTTTCCAAGTTTCTAAAAATAAATAAAATAAACCGCTATAAATACCTAAATTCAGGTTAATACATACATTTCATAAAATAAAACATAAAACAAAAAAATGAAACAAGTTAGTTTAAATAAATCATCCCACCTTTACTTGCAGTGGCTTGTTGCTGTTTACTTCTAGTGGGCTCAAAAGTGCAATGGTTTCTTCTCTCTCAGACATGTAAGGTATACCGGTTATCTGCAAACAAATAAATAAATAAAATCATTAATTACCTAATCAATAAATAATTGCTTGTAAATATATATAAATCAATAAATGTCTAAATGAATAAATATATAAATAACTACCTACCCCACAACAAGGTTAAGTATTTTCCACCAACACCAAAACTGTTAAACAAGACCATGGGTTTCACGCCACGCAATGTGTTCAAAGGTAGTCACCTAAGTGAGAGTGGAAATGATAACATGTCTTTATATATATGTTACATTGCATGTATAATCATTTTTTCCCACGCTTTGAACATCCTGTTATCGGTCACGTGGACAGCTAACGCCCAAAGTGAACACCTGTGCCGGATCAAATTTCACATGAACTTGCATTTTGTCACGTACGAAGCAAGACAGGATGTAACTTGTTTAGCGTGCATGTGGTTTCACATGTGTATGCATGCATTTCGCACTTCCCTGCAACCACGATGGTCAGATTATTTCACCTTCAAGCGTCATTGTCATTTTCCATTGCACCTGTTGTCAAGTCAGATCAGCGCTTTCCAATAAGCTCAAATGACATTCACATCCTGCTCCTCTGCAAGTTTGTTTTCTGTACTCGATTCGACCAACATAGAACCAAGTTCTCATCACCGTTTACACGTTAAAGATCATCTTCGGGGGTAAAGTATCAGCTAAAACGCACCCTCGCTCTGTCATAAACCGACCTGTCGAAATAGCGATTGATCTATTGAGCATAGCCACCATGGTCAGCGACAGGTTCGTTGAAACACACACACACCCAGCAGTATCGTCTCTCTCAACCACCACGCTTCAAGAACATTATAAACAGGTATCGGTAAAGAATTTTTTTCAACATGTATGGCGTTAGACCCTTTGTCAAAATGTCAAACATAGTTTCTAAAAGGGGGCGTGATCCCGAGTCCTAGGACACCTCGTACACGTCTCTAGCGTTATTGGTTTGCGAAATAAAGCAAAAAGTCTGAAATCATGGTTTTACCTCAACATGGTTTTTCATTCCTGCTCAACACGAGCATCCTCGGCAAGAGGGCAACGCAATGAAAAAAATGACACCTCGCACTTGTCTCTAAGCTTATTGGTTCGTGAGTTATCAGCAAAAATCACAAAAAACACTTGTTTACCCCAAAATCGAGCTTCCAATTTTTTTAAAATATAGCGAGTGGTCCATAGCAAAGAGGACGTCGGCCCGAGTCTTTGGACCCCTCGTACACGCCTCTAGCATGATTGGTTCGCGAAATATAGCAAAAAGTTTAAAATCACGGTTTTACCCCAAAACATTCTGTTTCCCTCATTCTCAAAAAACTTTAACCTATTACCAAAATAAACAGGTTTTCGAGACAAGCCATTTGGCACGTCATAGGACCAAATCCGACCAGGCATTCGTGAAATATCGGAAAAAGTCTAAAATCACGGTTTTACCCCCAAAAAGCCTGTTTCCCTCATTCTCAAAACTTTAACCTATTAATAACATGTATAGGGCTTCGAGACAAGCGATTTGACATGTCACACGTCCAAATCCGATCTTGCGTTCGAGATATATCGGCAAACTTCGTAGGAAAGTAGGCGACTATCTGGTTCTCTCCTCACCACCAAAACCCCTTCTTATCAATCATTTTTTTCAAAGAGCTCGCCCTCTTACAAAAATCCCAAGTGCGCATGCGTACAAAACAAAAACAAAAATGTTAATCCATATCGGCATCCAACAAAGCGCATGCGCTATATGAGCAACAACGTTTTACTTCATTTTAGCAGCGCTCCTTATACATGTCGCATTTGAAAAGAGACTTTCACTAAAAATTACAATTTTACCCCCTAGTAGGGGTAGGTTTTATTTAGGGGCTGAAATGAGTGGTCCATAGCAAAGCCCCCGTCAGCCCGAGTCCAACGACACCTCATTCGTGAATCTCCGACCACGGGTTCGGGAGTTATCGGCTCGCATTGGGAGTAGTGGTGGGGGGAGGCAGAACCCTCCTTACCCCCCTACTTATAGCTCGCTCCGCCAGCTTCCTGCTTGTTGAGACTTTCTCCATAACTTATGGTTGGTTTTCCAAATTTAAGTTTTTCTCATTGGCTAAACTTTTAGTCGGCGCTAGCTGGGTAAAAGCTTGGCCATTCTTAAAAGCAACTATTGGTGCTCTTACCAAAATTATTCCCAAGGGTATAATTGCTTCATCACTACCCTTCTTGGAAACATTCGGTCGCTCCTTAGAAATTCGACAATTTCAAGAACTAAAACATCACGGCTAATTCAAACTATTTGCATTCTTCAAAATATTTATTTAAAACAAACTCCTTTGAAGGGATACATAGTAAACTCATCATTTCTTTCTTTGCCAGACCACCACCCTTCCCCATAGTTTCCGAACCATGGCTTGGAAGGGAAGGTACTATCAACTCTCGCCGGCAAATAGCCCAAGCTCCATCCGCATTTCCCGTTAGCTACGGCCAGGTCCATACCTACTTTAGGTGTTTCACGGGCTTTGCGGTGACACTCGTCTCTAAACATTGTCTTTGTTTGGTGTTGGACTCTCGTCCTATTATCCACACTTGTTCCTTAGTCCGAAACCCACTTCCCTTTACTTCTCTCTTCATTTTCCCTTGGGGGTAAGGTTAATTCCTAGCAAAAACCTACCCACCAGGTACTGAATGAATGCATTCCAATCAATATTTAAGATCTAACTGTAATAATTGAATATTTTCCCATACGCGTTAATAAGAAGCGAAACAAAAACCGCCAGAGTGTGTTGGAAATGTGTGCAAGTGTTATTGCGTCCGCTCGCTCTTTCGAAGATCCCGGGTTCAAGACTATCCAACGGCAGATTTTTTAAATTCTTTTAAACTATTTTATCATACCCTCCCTACATCGTACAGGAAGATTTCAACTTGGTTTTGTTCACATTATCTACGAAGACGATGGGGAAAGTTATTTTCTTGTCTCATTTAAATGGTTATTTTCCCTAAATACTGTTCAAAACCATGGATGGATACTATTTGTTATAATTATTATTTCTTTAGTCGATTTTACCCTCCAGGTTGGGTTTTCCCACGGACTCAGCGAGGGATCCCATCATTACCGCCTCTACGGGCAGTGTCCTGGAGCTTGAAACATCTCGTCTGGGGGATACAACTGAGGAGGTGGGATCAGCACCTCGCCCAGGCAGCCTCACCTGCAAAGCGAAGAGGGTCCTCTTGAGGGATGGGAAGGGAGGGATAGGCAAGAAAGCGGGAAGGAGGCAGCCGTGGCCGTACGGTAGGTAACATCCCGGCATTTGCCCGAAGGCGAAGTGGGAAACCACGGAAAACCACTTAAGTGGGAATCGAACCCCCCCCCCCTACTCATTTGGACCAACTGAGGCTGAGTAGACCCCGTCCGAGTCCTCATACCACGTCCGTGGTGGCAGCTAATCACGCTGACCACTACGCAACGGAGGCGACCCTATTCGTGATAATTAGAATTTTAATAGTTCAATATTTATCCCAGAATAATAATATGACACGTTCTGTAATTACTGCCTTGCTGCGAGGCTCAGCGGTAACGTTCTCGCTTGCTGTGCCCAAGGTTGCAGATTCGTATCCTGGCGCAGTCAGCTGGCATTTGAGGGTGCGCAAATGCGAGGGAGCCGTGTCAGTAGATTTACTGGCACGTTGAAGATCCCCTTCGGAGCAAAATTCCGGCACCCCGGCGTATCTAAAAGCCAGAGCAGTTAAAAGGGACGTAAAGCCAATAATGTTATAATTATCTGTATTTACTGTATGTTTGGGGCTGATGACCTCGTAGTTCCGCCCCTTAAAACCTCACTAACTCACTATTACTGCAAGCGCTTTTCGCACAGACGCCGTTGAAAGAAATTATAGTTTCGGTTTGATGTATTAATTCGTGAGCCTACCCACATAAGAAATCTATTTGTTATGTGGGTCGCCTGAGTGAGTCGGAGTTTTCCTTTAAACAAAGGTGGTCAAAATTTCGAACACTTGCTACCTTGAATATACAGGATACTGTACAGGCTCGGGGGGCAGTACCACCTGGGAGCCACCCCCCATCTTTTACCAAAACCACCCCAACTGGCAACACCATAAGACCAGAACATTATCCATACACAGCAAGAGGCGGCCACCCAGCTCGGGAGGTTAGCCAACTACTTGCAACACATACATAAACATCTACATCAACAACTATCTGGGGCAGCTACAGTGACGTAATGCTGACCACGCAAACCTAAAAGTATAAGAAGTGGAGTCCTAACTGGAGCCATTATCTGTTATACAGTGTGCGTCGCCAGCGGCCCTAGCCGACGTCTGTTCCAGTTTCATCATCAGGTGAGAGTCAGTAGTGCTCAGAATCCTTTATTTTGTGAGCACCTACCCCTAATTTGTACACACCAATTGTATACTTGTCTACATTCCCCATGTGGGACTTACCAATTTACATCCACTGACCAAATAAACACATGGTCAGTAAACTACACTTGCATTTACTAATTACACTCCTCTTCACGTCCTAATACCCCGCCTGACCTTCGTCACGATCGTCCGTGACCGTAGTAGCCAGTAATTGCTTGGTCAGACTCCATTGTGCTCCCAGCACGCGACTCGACTGCCTAGCATCGAGCCGCTGACATAGCACGTTTATTGTTCCGCCCAGCTGGCAGGCCAGTATAGTAGCCTGTATTTAGAGATCCATCCCCCAACAAACACTTACATCTTTGCAGGAACACCCTCTGGAGATTAAACACTAAACAACACACTACACTAGTAAGCTCTCCCAGCTACGGGAAGCTACTCTCATTTAGGAACAATCTTCCAAATTAGCACAATAACACAAAGCGTGTTTTATCCCAAACTACCCCCCAACCAAGGGATTAAAACATATTTGGTGGAGGCGCTACTACCACGCACAATAAGGGTAGGACTCATACAACGAGCCCTCGTGGTAGAACGACCCGTACCGCACACAGCCAAGCGTTAGTTATTTTTTTTTTGAAGACAGCATTTTTTTTTCTCTTATCCCTTCACTCTAGAAGTACAAGGGAAATTTTAATCAACCCACCCACCCCAACCCCTGGGAAGAATCAAAGACCTCACACACATTTCTTCTTATACCCACCCTCAACTCAGAATGGCACCACATGTAGAAGCAACAGAGATTGTAAGCCATAGAGGCAATAGGGGTACACCGATACTATTTGCATTATTGCTAAGGTGCCAGAGGCATATACAAAGGCGACAGGCACAAATACGGGCACTCCAAACAAAGGTCGGGGCAATACAGGGCAAACAGCCATACACCCCGTCAGAGGGTAGGACAGCGCGATTGAGATGCGCACACAAACACTTAAGTCACATACATGAACACCTCAATAGGAGCCACGTCCAAAGGAACAGGATATACAACCGATTAGTCACTGCACATGGCCCTACAATAGATAACACAACCCTAGAGAGGATGAGGGTGCACTACACAATTTTATATACCCAATACAGGGAGCTTATTCGCGAACAGGCGTTTCTCCAGTTGGCAGCCACAGAACTGTATAGGACACAAACACGTTAATACAACAATTTGCCAACGGACCATATGCCTCAATAGGCTGTACGCCCAAATTTGGGAAGAACATAGGGAGCTCCAGG
The DNA here is from genome assembly GCA_946902985.2 of Meconema thalassinum. Lineage (NCBI taxonomy): Eukaryota > Metazoa > Arthropoda > Insecta > Orthoptera > Tettigoniidae > Meconema > Meconema thalassinum. The sequence goes on along the minus strand of OX336389.2, from coordinate 232,410,555 downwards.
CTAACAAGGCCATTTTTGAGTTCATGGCAGGGCCACCAGCCCAGCCTAGAGAGGACATAAGCGTAGATACGCTAACGCAGCAATTCGCACGGATGTCCATCTCAAACACTAGCAAGACACAGGGGAAGGAGTTCGCCGTGGCCACAGTTCAGAAAACGGCCAGGTTAGACTCCAACACACTACAGGGCCAAGCTCACATGAACACACGGCCCTCAGCTCCGGTTCGGGAGGCAACTTTGCCAGGACGAGGGGCAGAACTTACGCCAACCCCCCCGGAACGGACGAACGAGAGGGAGTTGACGCCAGGACTCTCAGGCACACACCGTAACACAGGGGGAAACCGGGAGGTAACCATGTCATGGGCTGAGGACATAGAGCCCGTGCCACAGCACATTAAGCCCACACAAACCTACACACATAGGCAAACACAAGGGCAGGAGTCTACCGTGGCCATAGGCCAGAAATCGGTTAGACTACACTCCAATACATGGACACGACAATCACAGACAAATACACGACCTTTACCGCTAGTTCAGAGGGCAATTTTGCCAGAATGGAAGCGGGCACTAGCATGTGTACCCCAGGTGCAAATGCATAAGAGGGTGTTGCCTTCAGCCCCTCAGGGTGCAAAACGTACGCCTGTGAACACTGTACAGGCGCAGACACACAATACACGGGGCATAAGGAAGGTGTTATTACCTACCCCACGAGGCCAGGCAGACAGGTGGACATACACCCCTATAAACACTGCTAGGGCAGCGCGGAGCGCAATCAGCCCCTCAGACACAAGCACACTCAGGCCAATATCCAGGCACTACGGTGAAGTAGGCCCAGACTTACTTTGCTACAAACCCCTCCAGAAAATAGGAAAGAAGCACCCCAATGGGTATCAGGGGCCTACGCCTTAGTGACACGGCGAAAGTATTCACCTTCTCGAGCAATGACGTGGATAACAACTTTCACCATGAATATAACATACACTAATGTCACTTGAATCACTAACATACACACGAGTAGGTTCTTTTACATGAAGGAAACACTACAATTGATACACAAAGGACAGGTTCCACCCCTGAAAACGGCAGACACACAGGGACTCATGCACAAAACTATACATTTTACACGTATATACAGTGGAACGGGGCTAACTCAAAATTATATAATTTGAAATTTTTCTTAATTTTTTCTTGGCCCTAGCATTTTTTAGGCCATCAATGGTTTATAATCGTGGTTAATTCAAAGTATATTCTGGACAATTCAAAGTTTTTAATGTGCAAAGCCAAGCGGAAGCCAATCAGTTGGGCCACACGGCTCAGGGCCGGAAAGAACTGTTCCGAATACAGCCTAAGCAACAAACCACAGCACAGAGCTTAGGCGGGTCTTTCTAAGTAGAAATGACTAAGTTGTTCTATTTTCCGTTCCTCCAATTTGCTAGATTCTTTTGTGATGGCTGAGAGCCTTAATCGTAAGAAACAGTTAAGAATTTCAAACTATTTTTGAAAAAATAGTAGATTTCTCTGAGACATAACTAGATTACTGCCTTACTAACGGCGTCAAATAGGTGAATAGTACACTCAGGTTTTACTTCCATTTGAAACTTTTGAAATTATTTACGGTACAATCTTTATAAGGTACCATCGTTTGTTAATTTGCGCTAGGCAACATAAATCACTATGTAAACGTGATACAATGTATTTTCTCTACTCTTTCTTTCTTAATTCGAATTTTGCATAACTCAATTTTTTTTACTAATCCCGTGAAGTTCGAACCATCCAAGTTGAACTATATATATTTGATCCATAGGTATACGCTATTTATTACATGGCCTATAGCATGAATTTTTCTCGTCCCCCATAATAGCGCTCAAACTAAACATAAACACCATAGGATGAAAATCCCCGACTTTGGGAAAACCGACATATTTCTGGAAGGCACACAGTAAACTCACATTGCCACAAAACATCAGTAACACTGACAAAACTGGCCCGGAGACACAAGCCCAAAAGGCAACAGGAATGATTACCCTGGACAAAGACGGTCTCGAACCCGCGACCTCCTGAATACCAGGAATACAAGGTCAGGTAACTATCCAATTGAAGGATAGAACAATAAGGGACAGTCACACTAACGGGAATTCATACGCACAAAATAATAAAACCACCTCCAACTCCTAGTCACCAAACACGCAACTAGCGGCCCGGAGACACACATACATAACGACATCTAGTTACCACTAACAGGAATATATTCAACCCACGCTTACAACGACACAAAATTTGGGGACACAAACATACAGAGAGGAAGGATCATTTCCATTACGGGGAGCCAAGACGCGCTGTATACCCAGATATCAGAAAGACGTGTCAACAAACCTACACACATTGTCTTGGCACATATGGCGAGCGGGCCGCCCGACAAGCAAGCAAAGGATTTCCTGCACGGTTGTAACTTAATACCATCGCCAGGTCAGCGATAATACACACACATAATCATGCGACCTTCACCAGCTGCAAACAACCTACGAGCGCTCTAGCTCTGGCTGTAACACACACAGTCATTCACGCTGCTTTCAAATCTGGATAACTCCCAAAATTAGGGTACGAGGGTCGTTCCGAATGGCACAATATACCCACACTAACGCATATTTTCATACGCGTGTCGCAAAAATACAATACACGTGCCATGGTACATAAAATACAAAAATTGTAATACCAAGGCCTTAGACCAAGGCAGGGGCGAGCACATAGAAACACAATACAAACGTGCCAAAAAAAGCTAAACAATGGCATTTTTGGCGCGAAAACACAATCAGAAGTCACACTAGGGACGCACAAATCCCAACAGACAACGCAGACATAAAACACGGAGCATTACACGGGATCGCGGGTCCGAATGCCCAATAAAAGCGGACACCGTGGAAAACAAGAATTGTCGACCGACGAAAGATCACTTACAGACAATTACACGAGTACCATCGCACAAATAGCATCCATACACCATCCCCTACAGAAAAACCATAGGGTCCCATACAGACACTGTTCCCCATAGAAGGGAGCCAAGAATGAAAATAGGCATTAGACTGTTTAAATTATATATATAAAAATGGCTTGTTATCACAGAGTACACGCTTTAAACATGCACTAGAGGTGGCAAAGACATTGCAATAGGACCGTATACAAGTACATAAGCGGTTGAGCCACACAATTATAATAACAGGGAGGTTCTTTACCATACCTACAGGAGCATAGATTCGTGCCAAGGTACTCGCTACAACAGACTACCCAGGGCATTAGCGACCCCGGGACTACCCATAGGGGCCGTACCGAAAGCGCCAGACTCCTACGGAAACCACAACACACTTTCCTTTGAACCATAGCGCCCAACACCTAAAATACGGGGGACGCCACTCTCACAGACACAAAACAGGTAACACCCCATTTTTACGGCCATAAATCATGCCAAAATTTGGATTACCCCGAACATGGGCAATAGACTTCTTAGACATGAATTATTATTATTTATTATTATTATTATTTATTTGGATTTATTGTACTTCTAACAGGCATATGCCTAATAAAAAGAAACACATGTACATTTGGTTACACAATTCTATCAAATTATAATATAATTGACAGACATAATGCTGAGATTGTAATGCAAATTAATTCTACAACTAAATACGAAAATATAATAATACTGTGCAGGTAATTGGTAGGTGGAATGTACGAGTTCATGTGATCGCACAGCAGGCAGAAACAAAGGAACTATATGTGTAACTGAATAAGTCGAGGTTGTTTGCTATTGAATGTTCATTGTATAATTGAATAGCACTTATTATTGGGGAATGTTTATGCTGTTCAGTTCTAGTTCTTGGGCAGTAAAATGTAATAAACTTAGGTCGAGTTGATGGAGGTGGGACACGTAAATTGAACTGTGATATTAAATACGGACTATACAAAAGGTTATTGAATACTTTGAAGACAAAAACAAGAATTGCAATTTTTCGTCTGTTAGCCAGAGATGTATAATTCAGGTAACTTAGAAGATTTCCATAGCTATCATATTTCGGATAAATACCCGTCATTTTATACTGCAGATATCTTAGGAATTTATTCTGAACCATTTCAATTTCACTAATGTGGTTCAAGTACCAGGGATTCCAGATGCTGGATGCATATTCTAATCTGCTTCTAACAAAATAATTGAACAATAATTTTATACTTTTTGGGTTGACGAAATCTTTAGAATTTCTTCTTATAAAGCCTAGCATTTTATAAGCACTAGCTACCATTTCATGAGTGTGCAATGAAAATGTTAGCTTTGAATCAAAATGGACTCCTAGGTCTTTGATAGAATTGTTAATAGTGAGACACGCATCCAATATCCGGTACCGAAACATCACCTGGAATTTGTTTCTAGTAAACTTCATAACTGAGCATTTCTTTATGTTAAGGTTCAAGCGATTTAATTTACTCCAGGATGCCACATTATTGAGATCTTCTTGTAGTAATTGACAGTCCTGCTCTGTCTGAATATTTCTAAAAATTTTGACATCGTCCGCGAATAACAAAACGTTCGAATATTTAATACTCCTTGTAAGATCATTGATAAGCAGTAAGAATAATAGAGGGCCTAGGTTTGAACCTTGTGGGACGCCTGATCGGGCATAGTATGAATAGGATTCACATCCATTGCAAGCAACAAACTGTTTTCGTTCACTGAGATATGAGGTGAACAACTTCAGCAAATTGTAAGAGAAGCCATAATATGCTAACTTATTTAAGAGGATATCATGATCTACCTTATCGAATGCCTTCGCATAATCTGTATAAATTACATCAACTTGACTTCCTTTGTCCATTGCTGCTGATACTTTGTGAGTAAACTCCATTAGATTAGTTACTGTTGATCTTTTAGGCATGAACCCATGTTGAAAGTCACTTATAATGTACTGTACGTGCTGAAATATATGCTGATATAACAATTGTTCAAAGAGCTTTGCAATGGCTGACAGTATTGCCACGGGTCTGTAATTATCAAAATCAGACTTATGTCCAGACTTATGTATGGGACTTACCCTGGTAATTTTCCAACGACTGGGAAAAGTACCAGTTTGAATGGCTATATTAAATATTATAGTTAAAGGATAGGCCAGCACCTCTGCACAGCCTTTGATTATGTATGGAGGAATTAGGTCTGGGCCAGCGGCTTTCTTTTGATTTATTTTTAGTATCGCATTCTTAACATCAGAAATACTAATCTGTTTAGAATCCAGTACATCAAGCAATGGGTGTATGTCCTGGTCACTTGCACCTAAATTGTCATACTTGGCGCATTCCTTGGAATAAACCGACGAGAAATAATCTGCAAAACCGTTGACTATCTGCTTATCATTTTCTAATATTTCCCCATTAATTTTCATTACGGGAATTGCCGGGGATCGTTTCTTGTGTCGAATAAATGCCCAGAGGCGATTCGTGTCCTCTCCGATTGCATTTTCGACATTACGTACGTATTGCCGGTAGGCGGATTGAATATCACGTTTTAGAATTTTCCTGAGCTCTTTAAACTTTTCGCAATGAAAGTCCTTGTTGGCCTGTTCCCTACGCATTTTCTTTCGATGGTAAGATTTTCTTCGGATGTTTTTTATTATATCAAAATTAAACCAGCATGGATACAGTTTGGTCCTCTTACTAGTGCTTACAGGTACACTAGAATCCAGAGCCTGATAGAAACGGGAATAAAAATTATCTACCGCCTCGTCTACATGGGAAAATTGCGAGAGAACACTCCAATCCACTTCTTGTAATTTTATATAAAGTTGTTCGAAATTAGCCTTTTTAAAATTGTATGTTTGAGTTTGGTGAATATTGTGTCTAACTTCTCTCTGCCAGTATCGTACATTAATGTTTAAGGGGGGATGATTATTGTCTTCCGGTACAAGGGGTTGTTCCTCTCTATTGACAGCAATAGAGGAGATGGTGGACAGTACTAGATCAAGTGTTCTATTATTCACATTCACGATATTATTAAAACTTTTCAAGTTCATCATATTTATAAAATTATTTAAGGAAGTAGAAAGCCGAGATCCTGTTTTTAAATCAAATGTTGGGGTTATTTCTGGAATGTTAAAGTCTCCCAAAATAAGAACAGGATTGTTGCTTATGAGTGAGTTCGATTCTATACTTGTGTAAAATTCCTCGTATTTCTCTGCCTTCGACTCCGGCGGAAAGTAAACAGAACAGATAACTATGGTAAAATAGTTGTCTATGAAGAGTTTCACACAAAGGACTTCCGTTTCCAGACCCAGGTCAATCTCCACAGCTTTATACTTGTTATGGACAGCGAGCACTACACCCCCTCCTAGCCTCTTGCCGGTTATATTTTCGTCACGATCATTTCTAAATACAGCATACCTCTCATCAAAGAGTTCAGACGAATAGATTGACGAAATAAGCCAAGATTCTGTTAAAACCACTATACCGTAGCTCTCGCTGGTCATATTTGTATAAAACTGAGTAGTTTTAGTTCTCAAACCCCTACAATTTTGATAATATAAATTTAGCGATTTATAAGAAGAAGACATTTTACTTAAATGAGAAGAGAGGCACCTGCAGTGAGGCTAGGCCATTAGTAGGGATTTCCGTTAGGCGAAACAATGGGGCAAGGGAAGGGAAAGGCTCAAGAAACTGTCCAGAAATAATCTGACAGTGACCCTCCAGTACTCTCAGTGTACAATCACTATAGACCTTACAAGGTAATTCAAATGAGACCTTACGGGTTGTCACGAATTATGATAGCTTCCTGAGATCATTACTGTCATTTATGATATAAATATTTGACCCCTCACTCTTCCTGAGTTTTATCACACCGTTACGTACCCATAAGAACTTGTAGCCGTGTTCCCTCTTGAAGTTCCGCGATAGAGCCAGCAGTTTCTTCTTCTCAGGTGACAGACTTTCATTTATATAGATTATGTTGTCTCCAGAAAGCCCCATGTGCTTGGTGGACAGGTTACGCTTCACACGCCTTCGAAACATGAAGTCTTCCTTGTCGAACCGCCGGACAAATTTCACGATGATTCCACCATGAGGCTGATCTGGTCGCTTAGGCAAGCGATGACAAGCGTCCACCATCAGATTGTCAATGTTCATGTCCATTGCCCTGCCAACGGCTTTAACGGTCTCGAGCACGTCTTCATTTTTAGTTTCAGGGACCCCAAATATCTCCACAGTGTTACGGCGTGAATACTGCTCTCCATCCGAGAGGCGAGTCTCCAATGTCTTCACACGGGCCCTGAGATCAGTGTTCTCTTGTTGTAGGGATAGAACCTGCTGCGAGATTTCCTTCAGATGAGTATCGTGCTGTTTGATACTCTTCGCATTTTCATCTACTCCCTCATGGCAAAAGTTCAGAGATTTTGAGAGGTCCTGCTCCCGAGATTGTTGTTGTTGCTTCATCTCCCTGATTTCTGACTGCATTTCTAATAGGAGTTTTACGATATTCTCCAATGAATAACTCGGCGCAGCTTTCACACAACACTCGCCATTTCTTTCTTCCATGCATTTCGTATGGTTCCACTTTTCACACGCTACACACTGTACCTTCTTCTTCCCCAGCTCCTTGTCACAGAAGGCGCAGGTCGGCATGTTCCTTGGTGACACAGCTCACTTCAGTAAACAACGATTACACGGATAAACGATGGTACACTGATTAAGCAACGCACACTCAGTTTGTCAAAGTAATTAAAAGGAAGACTTTTCATTGCTGTAGTTGCAAAATATTTAGATTAGTACACAAAATAATACACAAAGTTCGGGAGCTGAACAACACGCCACTCTTACTCAGCAGCCAATTACACAAGGCAAAGGTCTTGCAGAAGAAATTTCTACACAACATCGGTAGCAAAAACAGGACAGATTAACACATTGGCCCTCCCGGAATGTCAAACAATGTCAACACACGGACATTGGCAAAAGTCACGTTCCGTCAGCCGCCATACGTAACATCAGAGACTTCCCGTATACAAGGACATGAAAACAAAACACAACAAAACAATGAGTTGCGAATTCTAGCGCGTTGCAACACTGCTGTCGGCAGACACTCTTGTTATAACGGAAGTGACAATGAAATGCAGACATGACCACAAAAACAAACAATGATAATAGCATACAGTTGACACAGGATTCAGCGCTGTTACAATAGGTATAACATTTAGCAATGTACAGATACTATAGGCCGGATTTATCTTAGGGCCACAGGAGCATGTTTACAAGGATGTTAACAAGCCACACGCGCCACCTGACAATCAGCCACGCGACACACGATACAACTTATCCGATAACAGCCCACCCGCCAGCGTGCTGTAGCGGAACGCAGCCACACACACGCAGCCGCGCTAATATCAGTTACGGCCACGTCCTTCCCACACGCGCCCACTAATCAGGGGCGAATACAGAAAGATTCCCTGAGGGAACAACCCCCCCCCCCCCAATAACTACTTCTCTTCTTGTTTTTTCTTTATCTTTAAATAACCATCATAGGCGATCAGGACACGTCCATCTACACTCACAACCACTTGCTACCTTAACATTATAGATAAGAGACCAGATTAGGCCATGACGTCACAGCGTCACCGCACTTAACCATCCCAAGGAGCGGATAGAAACCCAATAGTGACCAAGTGAGGATGACAGGAGCAGAGATGGATAGCGCCATCAGAATGGTCACTGTGATGCCTGTAGGCTTACTAGTGTGTGTACTTTTATACGGGGAAGGATTTGTGTAGGAAGCTGAGTTTGTTGTTGTTTCATTTGAGATGCATGGACATCATGGCCATTTAGCCCCGTGTACTTGGGTGAGTGTTGAATTTTGTCTGATATCCTGTGTTATTGTGATGACTGAATTAGTGTGTGTACATATAAGTCAGGTGAGGATTCAATCAATCAACGTTTAATATCCGTATAGCACGTTGTATTTCAATAAGCTACTACAACCAACATTCAATTATACTCCTTGAAAAGGAGTATGTGTTATAACTATACCCATGCATTTAGGAGAAAGTAGGCTATAAGTTATGTTAATTACTGAACATCTTGTTTAAGTTTGGTGTTTTATAAGATTGTTTTTTGTTGTTGTTGTTGTTGTTGTTCGCTAATGCTATTTACAGGAAGCCATGACTAGAATTGCGTATATTGCGAGAATATATCATTAAAGGATACCATACTTCGCCAGATTAAGAAACTTGGAAAATCAAACAGAAGCTATAGATATGTACCCCTGATCAGGCTCAATGTAGAGTGGATATCTGTCGTTAGCTTATCGGCAACCCCATGGATGATAGATTTATCAGGAGAATTGTCACATGTCATGAAACATGGGTCTATTACCGCAACGCTGATGCATCGAAACAGTGGCTCAGTCCCCGTCAACCTGCCAAAGTCATCGTTAAACAGGATCGGTTCGGGCCCCAAGTGATGTTGTGTGTCTGGTGGAATTATGGAGTGATTCACTGGAAGTTTGTTCCAAACGGGTGTGCAGTCAATGCGGATCTTTATTCTCAACAACTGGAACGAATTCATGAAATTTTGAGACGGAGATACCCAATATTAGCTACCTGAAGTAGAGTTCTCTTGCACCAGGACAATGCGAGAACTGCACGAACAACCATGGCACAAATTCAGGAATTGTGAGGACTCGAACTGCTACTGCATCGAGCATACAGCCCTGATCTTGCGCCTTCAGATTACCACCTTTTTCGATCCATGGCCCGCTTCTTGCGTGGAAGAAATTTCGAAAAAATCTCGCCAAATTCTTCGCATTAAAACCCAGAAACTGGTACCGTCGCGGGATCTGAAACCTCGCTGAAGGATGGCTCAAGACCATAGAATCTCCTGGTCTCTACTGTGAAGAATAGTTTAATTTCTTGTCAGAAACCCTTCTTTAAAAGACGACATTACTTATGAGACCCCCCTATATTTAGTATATCACATGGAAATCCTTTTAATAGGCAGGAGGGTTTTAATGCAAAAGACCAGTGGGATATATGATAACAGGCTGTTTAGTTCTTCACGGAACTACTTGTTTCCCTTACGATTTGTCAACGCCAGGGTCATTTTCCTGTGTTCACAACTGAACGTCGAATACACTGTAATGTAGGAGTGCATAACTGTTGTTGTTGTTTCATTTAGAGGCTTTGCGACATCGTGGTTATTTAGCCTCATGTACCTGGGTGTGTGTACAATTTGTCTGATGACATGTTTTATTGTGGTGTTTGTAGTAGGGTGTGTATTTGTTATTGTGATAGAATTTGGGTAGAAGATGGCAGTTGCCTTAAGTTAGGAACCATCCCGGCATTTTCCTGGAGTATAAAGGGAAACCATTGAAATCGACTTCCAAGAAAGCTGATGTGGGAAGCGAACCCACCCCTTCTTAGTTTTGCCGCCCGAGCCTGAGTGTACCCGTTCCAGCCCACAGGCTAGAATTGAATTTCTTGGCAGAGCCAGGGATTGAACACAGTCCTTTGGGGCGACAGCCAAGAATGCTAACCACTACACCAGGAAGTGGACAAGAGAGCACAACTACATGGAATCGTACTTTTCTGAAGTACAATGAATTTAAAGCTCATTGGCCTATCTATTTATGCTTCTACACAGGAACATGACCCTAGCATGAATGGGAGGCGTGACCAACTATTAGGGAAGTATTAAATAATGGAAAAGAAACATGATCTGATACGCGGAATTGCAAGTTAGTGACGACATACTTTGAAATTAGTAGATGAGAGGTGCCGGTCCTGCTTCAGGCGGAAGCTGAATAGGCAACCCGCAATACATCTAGTATAAAATACTGTAATTGATATTTCGCAAACCAATAGTGCTAGAGACTTGTACGAGATGTCATAGGCCTCGAGGTGACGCCCTCTTTCGTATGGACTACTCGTTATATTTTTTAAATTTGTTTGAATTTTTTTGTTTTTGAAAGTAGGCTATATTTTCAAAACTAATAATCATAGAACTCTGTGCAATAGCTCAAACGAAAGGTCTTTACACCCTTTATCGTTGAAAATACTTTATATTTTTTAATTTTTTTCCAAAAAAGTTCAATTTTATACATTGGTTATAGCCTATTTCTTAAACTAGAAATTTTACAAAGTAGCGTGTTTGACTTAAACTAAAGGTCTTTACCCCTTTATCCATATAACAAGTCTCAGGTCTCTAGGACAAAAACTAGTAGTAGTGAGGTAAGGACAGTTCTACTTCACTTGGAGCCGGTCATCGCGATGCTCTGTGACGATGGAGCGTTGGCTTGGGAAGGAAGGAATAATGGTAGAACGATGTGTGAGGTATAATTTTTTCAGTATATTACCCTTTTCAAACGTGGTGAACTTTTGAAAATGTGGGAAACGGATTTTGGGGTTAAACATGAATTCTAGATAGTTGGTTATATCTCGTGAACCAATAAACGGATTTTAACCTGCGAGGTATCAAATTACTTGGGGTGACGTCCCTCGTTTGGATTTATTATTTATTTTTCAAATTTTGACAAAGGACCTAACGACACATTTTGAAAATTTTGATTTCTTCAACTTTTTAATTTTATTTAATAGTTGTACTAGAGAGAGAGAGAGAGAGACAGTACTGGTTATGTGAAAACTAATTTAACGAAATTTGGTACAGAGGTAGCACTAGCAAAGGGCATCTCAGTGTCATATTTTAAATCGCCGCCATCTTGACGGAAACGTAATGGCGGCCACCCAAATGTTCAAAACATAAATCAAACTACGACTAAACAAATCATCTGATCTCTACCAAATTTTGCAATAACATACCTATATGTGGGAAGCGTCTTTTGACCAAACGACAAGTCTTCAAGCCAATAGTTTGCAGATGGCGGCCATATATGGGTGCAAATCGATTACCCCTATCAATTCAAACACAACGAAACCCAAATCGAACCTCCTTTGGAACAGAGGGAGCACTAGCAAGGGACAACTCAGTGTCATGTCGTATATCGCCACCAGCATAACAAAAAAGAAATGGCGCCCACCCAAATGTTCTGAGCTTAAATCAAATTACGACTTACCTAATCATCCAATCTCTACCAAATTTTGCAAGAATATACCTTAATGTGCGAAGCGTCCTTTGCCCATAATACAAGGTCATCAGCCAAATAGTTTCAAGATGGCGGATGTATGAATCATACAAGTATTATAGCCTAACCGTAACTTACGATTCAACAAGGCCTCAACAATTCAGCTTATCGTACATAGGGAGGTTTAAACTGTCCTCAAGGAGGTGACCGGTAGGATATTAGCGTATTATAGGAGAATATATGACCGTAGAAGTGATTAACAGGTCAGGTTGAACGTGCCATATAGTTTTGGGTCCGTGCCATCCCGTTGACAAAATGTCCGCTATTTTTGTTCGAAAATCCATATATTTCCTTAACTGCGTACGTTTATATTCTTTTAGGAATATATTACATATTTAGTATCAAATTGTTTGGAGAAACGCCAGAAAACGCTAATGAAATTGTTGATTTCGACACAAAATATGATACAGTTATGCTAAACCATTTGTTTACCAAGCATTATCGTAGCCCATCTGTAGCATAATGGTAGTGACCTGGGCTCATAGTCTGGGTTCGTGGTTCAAAGCACTGAAGGTTCAAATTATTTTACTTCGTTTTTTGGTATTTATTGATTTACAACTACTCACACGTTATAATGTTAAGCCCTACTAGATGAAACCCGTCAAAACATGACGGACAATGGAAAACAAATTTACTGAAGAAGCTTCTTATATAAGTTACATTCTTTGTACGATTTGTTTTAAGCACTATTGCAACTTTAAGGGCGTCAAAAGATATCACTCTCAGCATTGCAACATATTGCTGGTCATGACTGAAAACGTGATGAGGTCATCATCATCTTGCACAGTTTCCAGCCACTGGCCGGGTCTGTTTGGAACACAAGCCTCTCCAACGTCTTCTGTCTTCCCACCATCTCTCAGCCTCCACCCTTGTCCAGTCTTCTCCTCTCTTCTTCACGCTTTCTTCCACCCCCTTCAGCCACCTCGGTCTCCCTCTTGGTCTCTTTCCTTCCCACTTCGTCTCGTGTATCCTCCTGGGTATCCTCTTCTCCTCCATTCGTTTTACACGTCCATACCATCTAAGTCTAGATTTCTCTATACCATCCTGTAATGGTTCCTCCTTCATTAATTCTCTGGTCCTCTCATTTCTTATTCTGTCCCTCTTTGTAGCTCCAATACTGCTTCTCAAGAACCTCATCTCACTGGCCCGTATTTTGCTCTTCTCCCTTCCTTTCATAACCCAGGTCTCCGAGGCATACGTCAGGATAGGGACATAGTACGTCCGATATATGCTTTTTTGCTGTTCTGAGGGACATCCTTGCTCCATAACATGCTTCTCACACTCCTCCGGAATGCTTCTGCCTGTCTCCCCCGCTCATTTATTTCTCTACCGTTTCTTCCATTCTCTTGTATCAGGCTTCCCAGATACTTGAAACTCTCCACTTTCTTCAGCTGTTCCCCACCAATTGTTATTCCCGTTATGGTTCTTTCATTCTTGTGATCACCATCTCACTCTTATTTATGCTAAATTTCATCCCATATCCTTGTATTATTCCTTCCCACACATCCAACAGTTCCTGTACCTCCTCCTCCTTGTTTCCCCAAATCATCAAATCATCTGCAAGCACCATTGCTTTCATCTTTCCTTCCCCAATTACTTGTGCCACTCGGGTCATTATGTCATCCATCACCACAATGAAAAGTAACGGTGACAGTGCACTTCCTTGTTTCAGGCCGTTTCTCTGTTCCAACCAGTCCGATCTCTCTCCTCCCACTTTCACACAGCTCATGCTTCCCTTGTACATCTCCTTTATCCTCCTTATAGTCCATTTTTCTATTCCTCTATCCTCCAGGGACTTCCATACTTTGTTTCTGCATACACTGTCATATGCTTTCTCAATGTCCAGGAAGGCCATCAGTAGATCTGTTCCATACTCATAGTGCTGTTCTTGTAACTGCCTTACAGCAAAAATCAAATCCACTGTGGACCTTCCTGCTCTGAAGCCATGTTGTTCTTCCCTCATCCCTCCTTCTATCCTTGTCCTAATTCTCCTTTCCAAAACTTTCTCAAACATCTTTGCACAATGACTCATCAGTGTTATTCCCCGATAGTTTCTGCATTCTGTTCTACTACCTTTCTTGAAGATCGGGACAATTATTCCCTTTTTCCAGTCCTATGGGGTCTTCCTTTCCTTCCATGCTGTCTTCATCACTCGGTACAACCATTGTATCCCCACCTCTCCTGCTGCTCTCACCATCTCCACACTCAACTCATCCACACCCGGTGCCTTCCCTCCTTTCATCTTCCTCACTGCATCTTCCACTTCTTTCCATGTTAAGTCCTTTTCTGTTTGCAGTTCATCTACTGTACCTCTTCCCCGATTTCTTCCTCCCCGCCGTGGTTTCCATTTGGGTTCAGGAGTTCTTCAAAATATTCTTTCCACATTTTCTTCAGTTCTTCCCTATTTTCTATCTCTTGTCCCCTTTTGTTCACCATTCTAACATAATCCGTAGGATCATTCCGCCTCTTATTCTTTACCATCCCATACAGGACCTTTTTTGTACCTTCACTATCCTGCTGGTCATGACTTAAAACGCGATGAGGTAAATAGCCCAATACGTTCAAGAGTTTCTCCTTGAGCTTGATTTATTGTGATAAAGTAGGCCGAGCGAATAGGACTTTGTTGCCTATTAAAAGAAAATGTACTGTACCTGCAAGTGTTTTATCGGAAGGTGTTAAATCAAGTCGTAGGATTTGAGCTCTCTGCCTAATATTACTGCACCTATTTTATTCGAATCCAAGCAATTTCTTACATATTTCTTACAATTAATATATTACCATATATGAGTCCTTGGGAAACGTTCAGATTTCTAAGGAGCATAACTATGGCTCAATCGTTCGGAGTATGTGGAGGCGAATCACTTAATTCCAAGGAATTGAAACATTCAATAATAGGGAAATGAAGTAGCTGGCTTTCATCTTCAGTATACAATCTGTTAACACTGATGTATGTGTTTGAACTACTGGATATAAGTTCAATGACTTTTAAATTAATATCATTACATTGTTGCAGCTTGGCAAATATTTTATATTCCAGCAGATCAATTTTACCCTCACAACAGTAAAGACCAAAGTAACCACGCATAGATTTTACGCAAGAGAAATACAATGTAGAACAATGTTTACATTTGATCGTCAAAGACCTTACAGTACACTGTACTGCATAATATCTGGAATTGTTTCTGAAATGGCCTATTTATATTGAATTTTAAATGTGGCTTCGTATTATTCGATAACACTGTAGTGTCCTGCAATAACGGAGCCGCTAAATATTAAATGGCAAATAATACTTCCATTGCCGAAATCAACTGCGTAGTTAGACTCAGTACTCTAAACAAATAATCATTAAACAATTGTCTTATACAATGAAGTTCAACATGACCGTCCAGAGACTTTCATACTCAAGTTGGTTGGTGAGGAGAATGCGATGAGACTGATCGCTTAAAATAAATTCCTTATAATTGATCCTGCCAGCGAAATTTTTTGCAATAGCTTGAAAACGCAGCTCAGAATGACGTTCTTCATTTTGTTATAAACAGTACGAAACTGCTCTAAATAAGCAATTTCCATCACCTGTTATAGGTTATGGCAGTACATTTTGCAGGGGAACATAGAATCACTTCGCCAATTACTGGAACGACCATAGGCCTATACTCAATACTCACTTCGGCAGTCACCCTAATGGAGGCAGTTTTTGAATTCTATGTCCTGTGCATGTCAAAAATCGTATTAACACATGGAGGCCCACCTATTCTTGTCTATCGCCCCGGAGACCCGGGTTACATTTCCTGCTCTGCCAAGAAATTTAATTCTGGTCTGAGGGCAAAAACGGGGCACATTCAGTCTCTTGAGGTATAACTAAGAAGAGGAAGGTTTAATTCCCACCTCGACAATCTTGGATGTGGTTTTCCGTGGTTTCCCACTTCCACTTAAGGCAAATACCGGGATGGTTCCTAACTTAAGGCCTTGGCCGTCTCCTTGCCATTTACCACCTTAATTACAAATAAACACAGTAATGCAGCCATCACAATAACACAGGTTATGAGAGAAAATTTCACACATACACACCCAAGTACACGGGGCTGAGTGACCACGATGTCGGAGCCCTTCAAACGAATTATGTTTGCCAAGTGTCTCTCATGGCGAAAGCAATTGTGGACACGCGCGAGTGCCTGGAAAACTACTTTTTTCTTTAATAATTTAAGAGTATATCGACGATGCATAATTATAACTTTTAGTCTAGGACGCTAATAACTTGACCACCGAAGCATTGGGAAAAATTGCAATATTAAGGTACATAAACAACATAGCCTACACATTCAACTGTCGGTTAATGTTCCTCAAAATTTCCCTTCTTAAATATTCTCCTCCTTTATAATTCTCCATCACGTGAAAACGTGCCATGTCTTGTGTTTTAAATATATCTATGCAATGGTGCTGCCATCTGCTGTCAGTTACTGGAACTATATGGGCGATGTACTGCCATCTGTTGTCAGTTATACGAACTGATTGCAGATATTTAAACGGCGTACTGAGGACAACAGTTTGCTCTTTTGATCACATGCTGTAATGCAATGGTAAAACGGAAATAAAACGTATTGAGAGGGAATGTAGAAATATGAGTCTTTAACAGATATAAATCCATACTAATACTCCTTGATTAAAGAATATTTCAGTGGTAAAAAAAAAAAATTGGCGAGGGCTGGGATCGAACCGGTTAACCTTGTGCCCACAGTCAGCCGCCTTAACCACATAGGTACTTTTTTTTTTATTAGCTCTTTACAGAATTACAGAATTTTCAGATATGATAAATACCATACTATTACATCACAAGAAAGTCCAGATAGTGTCCATATTTATCGTACAATTGTCCACTTTCACTAAGCTTCCAACGCTCTTTCTGCAGGTGATACCTGAGATCCAGGAATGAGAAATGTTGATCATTGTCCATCACGAAGTGTACATATTGGCCCATTATCCACACAATGGCAGTCTGTTTAATTTGGGGGAAGGCGGTCACCGACAAGCGAATCAACTTCCTGTCATCAAGGTCATCCGTGGGCACATTTAATAGTTGACATACGTTTCCCTTACACCACAGCCACGTGGAGGCAACTCGCGTGCATGATGTGAAGCGGTGTATCGCCGTATCAGTTTGACCACATATAGTACACCATGGGTAAGCTTCAAGACGGATGGTATATCGCCGTAGAGCGGTTGGGATGAGATCGTTGAGGAAGATAAAAACCCGGGAGTGTACAGCAGAAGAAATGGTCATAGCCCCAAAATTTTTCCAAACAGTGGGCCAATGGACGTAGAGGGTGGTGGCCTCGATTCGCGGTTTGGAGTGTACCACTTGCCGCAACATGTTATAAATACTTTTCGTCGTTGGAACAGTCCCTGAAGGCATTTGGCGAACAGTTTCCAGAAGGTGCTGTTGATGGTCCCTAAATATCTTCGGCAAAGCTCTCTCACAACCACGGGCTGTGTTCCGAATATCTTTGTATAGCGCTTTCGTAAAAGTGTCATGTTGGGAAAGAATGGTGATATCGTTCTTGCAGAGGAGTGCACGGCATTTCATGCCATGAGCGGTTAGCCCTAGCCCGCCTTGCCGGGATGGGAGATACAACTGTTCCCGTTGTACTCGGAACAAAAATCCTTGCCATAGAAACCAACCTATATATTTTGCCAATTGGCTCTCAAACACTTTGGGAAGTGGGAAAAGTTGTGCGACATACCATATTTTAGAGAGCGCAAATACGTTGAGGACTACGACCCGTTGCACTATATTGAGGTTTCTTTGACCAAATTGGATCAGCACTCCCCTAACTTTGGCAATGACCTTAGTCCAGTTTGCGTGCACCGTGTCCAGAATCGATTGCTTCCAGGTAATGCCAAGAATTTTCACCTCATTTACTATCCGGAACCAGGGCTGTTGGTTAATTACTGAGTTATTATTGAGCGGAAGCAAAGCAGTTTTCTGGGGGTTCGATTGTGCTCCAGAGGCGATATGGTAGAGCTGAAGGACGCTATCGATGTGGGAGATGTCTTCATTATTGCGGATCAATATGGATACGTCATCAGCATAGGCGCACATGCCAAAAACATGTGTGGACAGTTTATAACCCTGTAGCTTCACCTGGTAGTCCGAATGAACGGTTCAAGGCCAATGACAAAAAGTAGCATGGAGAGGGGACATCCTTGCCTAACTGATCGTTGTATTGGAATCAGAGGGGAAAGAAGACCGTTGACGAGCACTCGAGACGTAGCATTACAATTTATCATACGAATGTAGTCAATAAGGATTGCAGGAAATTCAAAGTGCTGCAAGACCATGTACAAGTATTCATGACTGATGCGATCGAAAGCTTTATCAAGATCCAAGGTGAGAAAACTCATTGGCTCAGTGGGGAGCATTTCGGCTTTTAGGTGTAGGTCCCTTAGTATCGCTAAGTTTGTTAACAGAGTTCTTCCAGGAATGCTGCAACATTGTTCATCACCAATGATATCATGTAGAACAGTCTTCAATCGGCATGCAAGTACTTTGGTAAGGACTTTATAATCACTGCAGAGCAGAGTAACTGGTCGGAAGTCACCAACTGCCATGGGAGAGGATGTTTTTGGTATGAGGACTATGGTACCCTCGTGATGTGATCTACAAAGAGCACGACGTTGGAGAATGGTACGCAGGACATGACAAAATTCTTTGCCAATGAGAGGCCAGAAGTGTTTATACATTTCATATGGCAGTCCATCAATGCCAGGTGAGCGGTTGTTTGGGAGGTGCTTAACCACAGAGTGAATCTCTTCATCCGTAATATCCGCGCTGAGCCGAGTTTTGTTGTCCGGAGACAGATGGGTATTGCAAGATGAAAGCAATATGGTCACCTGCTGTGGATCAATTGGAGCCGGAGCGTAGAACCATTGATAAAATAGTGATATTTCACTACGTATAGCGTCAGGGGAGGTGACGACACTTCCAGTACTGGTGCGGAGGCGGTGGATATATTTACGTTGCCGCTCACGTTGTCCTTTGGCGATATGGTATACACTTGCACTTTCGTCTGGGAGCACTGTACGATCTTTTAAAGTCACGTTTATATGAGCGAGCGTTCGTTGCTGTAGAGACAGGAGCTTGGTTTTAACTTCCCGAATCTGGTCATATATACGCTCCCCAGCATCAGATCTTTGCTGGAGCTGGCGAAGAACTCGATAGTAAAATTCAACTGTATCCCGTCTTTCCCGACCTCGTTGGTAAGATATGTTCTTAAAGACGCGGCGGATCCCTGGTTTAACAAAAATATCCCACCAGTCTGCGCAGTCGCGAAATTTGCATTTTTGTTGGACCCATCGAGTCCAGTGTTGTCTGAAAATATCTTGGCATTCCTCCTCCAGTAACAGCGAGCAATTCAGTTTCCAATAACCTCTTCCTATGTGAAATATGGGATGGGGGTAAGAGATTGTACATACGACAGCATGATGGTTAGTGAAACTGGCAGGTATCACTTCATATCGTCTAGGCTGGATAAGTTCCTGTGAAAGGTAGATGCGGTCGATTCGTGATGAGGAGTTGTGACTTATACAGGTGTAATGGGGCAGGGGCACCCTTAAACTATCCACAGCATCAATGAGGTGTAGGGAGGTAAGAAGGGTCCTGAGAGCCGGGTTGACACCTTTGTATGGACTAGTGGAATCCTCTGGGCGTTGAATACAATTGAAATCCCCTGCAAGAATAAGTTTTTCCTTAACGTCGTGCAGATGAGGCAGTATACTCTGTTCAAAGAACATTTTCCGTTCCACACGTTTATTGGACCCGGATGGGGCATATACATTTATCAGGGTGGTATTGTTTATGTGTCCAGATATTATGCGTCCTGATGGATGACATAGCACACCTTCGAGTGGGATATCATGTCTTATGAGGAATCCGGTCCCTCTATTCGTATTACCGGTATTGATGTATTGTTTGTAGAAGGCAGATATGGGTAAACACGGTATGGCAACTTCTTGAATGAAGGCAATGTCAATGTCTGCATCTCGAAGGAATCTCTCCAACAGTTGAAATTTCAGAGGGCATTCTATTACATTGATATTCACAGTGGCCACAGTGAGAAATTGCGCCATTAAGAGAAGTATAAAAGCTGTGCTAGACATACTGGAAGGTGGACTCGAAAGAAGACACAGCTGAGAATTATCCTGGTGCACTATGTCAAATTAGGTTGAGATAGTTCCTTATGATTGCTATTCATAGGCCGGCAGTCAGCGTTTGAGAGCGTTCGTGGGTCCCTAGATGACGTAGAATGAAGATTTTGTTTCTTTTTCACAGCTGCGGGAACGTTTGTGGAGCCAATTTGATTCTTCTGGGCTGGTACGGCAATCGAGGCATTTGTTTTTATCTTTTTAGATACGTTCTCGGATCCCCGATCAACCTGCGTAGGTAAGTCGGTAGGTACCAGAGAAGGTGGGGGCAGTGAAGACAAAATTTCTGTGGCAGCCTGTAGTGGCGGCATAATTGGTTCTAAGGCTGCGATACATGTTGCCGATAGCGCAGGGGCACTCTGTGACTCGCTGAGCTGGTCAGTGTAAGGTACCAGTTCTGCGTCGTGTGTAGCAGAGGCCACTGCTGGTGTTGTCCCAGCTGACTGATCAATAAACATGTGTTCATGTGACGTTTGCTGTGTCACGACTTCCGAGTATTGAACACGTCGTTGTTGTGTTGGAGTTATACCGAGGGGAATCATTTTCTGTGGGCAGTTGATACGTAGGTGTGTGTTAGCATTGCAAATTAAACAGGTCTGTTTCTGTCCATTATAAGATAGGTAGCCAGAATGGCCACCAAAAGTCTCAGTGGAGGGGATATCTTGTTTTATTTCCATTGTGACTGCGCGTATTCCATTATACACCGGGAACTGATAAGCAGAAGACCATTGTTCTTTCCTGACTTCACTCACAGTGCCATATTTCGACAGGACGGATTTGAAAATTTCAGGTGGAACTTCAAGTGGGACATTAAATATACGCACTGTGGTAAAATTGGAATCCGCTGGGGAGAGCTTAACATTAGTCATTTCGCCTGAGGCATACTGAAATTTAATAGGATCTGCAAAATTATTTAACAATTTCTGATAAGTAGATATGCTGATTACCTTGATGTACATGGTTTTTTCTGGTGCATTTAACTGGATGGCTTCTACTTGGTCGACAGTCAACCGGAGAGTATCGCTAATCCAGCGGTGAATTTCTCCTGGTGTGGCGCGAGAACTCTGCTTTTCCCATTGGCAGCGTACGGTATTTTTTCTCTGGTATCCGGACATGATTTTCAGCGGGGTTTTCTGGGTTTCCTGGTTTTGTTGTCCTATCTGGAACACTACTTGAAAAAGTATTGTCCGAATGACACACGGAAGGTCAGTTCACCCGTGGAACTATCGGAAGCACCGGTATTAGAAAATGTACACTCTTCCAATGCGGTCACACAGCGCGCTCACACGCACCTCACTCGGCCACGACTAGTGACCAACTACGGTACTCACGCACTCTTGTAAAACAGCAGACGCAGCCGTTCATTATCTTCAAAAGCCGCTGTCTGAAGGAAATAATCCATTTCATTATCCAAATAAATCAATGTTGCACATTCATATACGTTAATACTGTTATTATATTTTAGTGTCAGAACTTGGTTAATGTATGTTTTCAATTACATGGAAGCTTATTAAATAACTTACATTTTAATGGACTTCTCACCGCCATTTTGTCATGACCCCAGGCGGATTGTGCGCATGCGTGAGGGGAAAGAAATCTGCTATTTTCTATATTAATTCAAAAATATACCGTAATATATTTGTTTATTTTAGAGACACTCTGCAAATCTAGAAGCCAAGAGCTTTCGTTCGAGTGCTCTACGAAGTAAATCGGTTCTGTCGTTCTCTCAATCTCGTGGTAACAAAAATCACCTTACTGTTTTAAATATATAGATAGTGTGTATTTGCAATTGAAAATATTATATATATACTTATAACACCACATATTTCAACACTCGAATACAGCAATTAATATTCATTGACCTTGATCCGCGGAAGAGTCTATTGTTGATGTTTTTGTTTCTTAATGGGTTTTGCGGCATCATGGTCTCATAGCCCCGTTTACTTTGGTGTGTGTAGAAGTTGTCGGATAACCTGTGTCACTGTGATGTCTGTTGGTTTACTAGTGCGCGTACTTTTATACGTGGAAGCATTTGGCTAGGAAGCTGTTGTTGTTGTTGCTTCATTTGAGATGTACGGACATCATGGTCAATTAGCCCCTTGTACTTGGATGGGTGTTAAATTTTGTCTGATAACCTGTGTTATTGTGATGGCTGTATTAGTGTGTGTGTGTGTGTATATATAATTCAGGTGAGTATTCAATCAACTTTTAATATCCGTATAGCACGCTGTATTTTACTAAGCTACTACAACCAGCATTCAATTATACTCCTTGAAAAGAACAAAGAGATATAACTATACCCATGCATTTAGGAGAATGTAGACTCTATGTTCTTTACTGAACATCTTGTTGCTGTTGTTTTTGATTCATTTAGTGGCTTTGCGATATGGAGTCTGTCTGGTAACCTGTGTCATTGTGATGGCTGTATTAGTGTGCGTATTTATAGTTGTAGCGAGGAATTGGGTGGAAGTCAGCCATGGCCTTAATTTAAATACCATCCCAGCATTCGCCTTGAGTAAACATGGGGAAAACCACAGAAATCCACTTTTAGAATGGCTGAGGAAAGAATCCTACCCTACTCTTCTCAGTTCTACTTCATGAGGCTGAGTTCCAGCCTTCAAACCAGGATTAAATTTCTTGGCAGAGCCGGGAATCAAACCTGGACCTCCGTGGTGAATGCTATTTACTACGCCACGAGGTGGACGAATGGATTTTATTATTACTAGAAATCTTTGTGTAACTTAATGCTGAACTCAAGACACTCACATCCGCCGGACCACAGCATCCGTTACCATGGAAACGAGACATCTCCCCGCAAACTCCGCCTGTTGCGTGGGACGCGGAGTTGACAGAAGATCAATACGGTGTACTGTACAGTCTGTCATAAATATTACCCACCTTCCCTGACAAATGGGCTCTCGTGATTGACGGCAACAATGGACATCTGCATGTTCTTATGTGCGAAGTTGACGGTGGCTATCTTATATGTGGATCTCCTCAAGGTTCTAGAGGTTGTTGTTGATTCACTGACATCGTGGCCATTCAGCCACGAGGATTTTGTCTGTTGACCTGTGTAATTGTGTTGTATGTAATTAAGGCTAGGAATGAAATGAAATCGGCCTTAAGTTAGGAGACATCTTGGCATTTGCCTGGAGTAAACGTGGGATACCACTAAAAACCACTTCTAGGATGACTGAGATGGAAATTGAACCAACCTCTTCTCAGTTCTTACTCACGAGGAAGAGTGCACCCCGTTCCAGCTCTCATACCAGAATTACATTTCTTGACAGAATTGAGAATATAACCCAGGACCTTTGGGACCAGAGCCTCAATACGCACCCCGAGGCCAGAGAAGGCGGGCACACTAGAGAGTTGATTATTGTTGTTTTTAGGGAAGGAGCAGCGAGGTCAACCGCCCCTTTCCACTACAGACAAATGCAATTATCGTAACATCTAAATCGGGGCAGATGACCTCGATGTCCCACTCCTTTAAACAACAATCATCATCATCATCATCATCGTTTCAGAGCAAATACCCGAATTACGGACCCTAATAATGTAGTTGTTGTTGTTGATTCGTTGAAGTCCAATGCGACATCGTGGTCATGTATGCCCTCTCGTGTTTGAGTGTGTGTGAGTGAGAGAGAGAAATTGTTCTATTAACCTGTGTTTTTGTGATGGTTGTATTAGTGTGTGTGTTTTTTTGAAATTCAGATGAGGATTGGGAAGGAGGCGGCCGTGGCCTTAGTTTATGAACCATCGCGGCTTTCACATGGAGTAGAAGTGAGAATCCACGGAAGACCAATTCCAGGATGGCCGAGATGGGAATCGAACCGGCCTCTTCTCAGTTTTGCCTCACAAGGCTGAGTGTACCCGTTCTAGCGCTTAGGCCAGAATTAAATTTCTTTGCAGAGCCGGGAATCGAACCCAAGCCTCCGCGGTGACAGCGAAGAATGCTAGCCACTACGCAACGAGGCGGGCGGACCCTAATAATTTCGGGCAAACATACTACTTCAGTCACCACAGTAACGCACATTATCTGAGTATAATGCCATGGTTTTACCAGTCCTCGCCTCAGATTGCCATGAAAGCGTAGAGTTTGGGGTCCTTTTTTTGAACATTTTGGCACATTCCTTTCGTTTCTCCAAACTTGTATGGCAGCAAAAATCATGAAATTTGACATGCATGTGAGTGTTGTATGAGGCAAATTGCCTGCCAACTGCTGAAGGTCAATAACGATTATAATTAATTACGAATTAGTTATTGAGTAGGTTGAAGTAAATGGATTCAAAACGCAGTGGTGTGTTTTCGTTATACAGCGTTTGTCATCCATCCATTGATAGCTAGGACGCGTAGAAATGAAATGTAGGCCTATTGCTGTGGCTGATAGTGAACAGACCAAATGTAGGTCATGCAAGCAGAAAGTACGAGGTAAGTGTGTGTGTTCGGAGGTGCAATGTGAAGTAGTAACATCTTCTGAATGGGAGAGGTATAGGTCCCCAATGGAGATAAGTAAGGTTAGATTCTCAGGTATGAGAACCTGGAGGTTAAGTGAAATAATGGCCAAAGGTAAGTCCTGTATCTACGGTGAAATACAGGCCATAGGTACTATACATCCTAGGGATATGTTCGACGATTACACTGTTCAACAATGACATTTTTTAATTCAGAAAAATACCCAATCTTTATAGATTTTGGTACGCTAAATTCGAAAATGATAATACTTTTTTTTTATCTCCCGTCTTCGTGCTATATGAAGTTTGTTACGTCCTTATTTCTGTTTTAGCTCTCGTCTTTTCCTATTACAGGAATGCCAATGAATACTGTGTTTTGTTTATAGCGTACACTGTCGAAGATTGCTCGTCCTCCGTAGTGATCCATTGTGTATTGTGACACGAGTTTGTGCGTTACTGTATGGAATCAAAACTGCTCCTTTTGTATTGTGACTTTAACGTGAGTTTTTGAGTTAAAGCGTGAAATCAAAACTGCTGTTACAATGAGCCGTAGATGTGCTAATAACCCCAAACAATTTTTGGCCCATTATGATATGTGAAGAACAGAAAAGGTTCAATAACTTCCTAACCTGACCTAATGTAGATTTTTAACTGTCATTTACAACGTCAGCACACTCAAATCCATATGCATCAACTATTTTGGCCTTTGTAAAAAAGGAAGTTAAAATTTGTTGTCTAGTGTTACTGAAGTAACACAGTAACACACGGGGTTAATTGTACTCAGAAGATGATGATTCCAGCGAACTAAAAGGTAAGCGCCACGGTTGTCCATAGTTGCACATCAACGATCCATGTAACAACCCAGTGGAAGATATCTTAATAATTATAATAATAGCTATGTGGGTGCAGTTATAGGGATTTATTTATGTTTTAATCAAGGTCAGGAAGTATTTCTAATGTTAATCTGAGTGAGTGAATTATAGGATTTTAATATCCAGGTTTGACCTACGTTGAGATATTTGTATTTTGAGTATCGGCATACCCCCAATTTTTGATATTTTGGAAGAAGGAGGCATGGGCCCCACTTAACGTAAAGTTATAATTAATATGAAACATTCAAGCTTAAGGCATCTTTTCCGACAATTGTTAGAAAATGTATATTTGTATTTAAGTGTGATTTTAGCCATGTGCTAGGGTAATAATTAAATTGATTTATGATTAGGATCTGGTTTCATTGCTAGAGGTGATGATAATAAATACGTGTTCAATCTAGATTAACAATGTCAAGTTTGGTAAGAGGGTGTCAGTTCTCGTCAGTTGATTGCCTCGTTGGGCATATTTATTGCAAGGTCATGTTAGGGTTTGTATCGTAATTAAATTCCCCGTTTCTTACTTTGTTATTGAATTGGTAGTAGGCCTACTCATCACTATGGCTTAGTGCTATCATAAAGAAATATTCATTGGTTCAAACTCAAAACATTCATAGTTAAAAAAATTTAAAAAATGTAGTTTCAAAATATTTATTGTTTCAAATCAAAAATTCTGCGTATAAGGATAGGGATCCAAATTGAGATTTTTATATAAGGATATTGTTTCAAACCAATACGGGTTTTATTAGTGAATGTGTATTGCAAATTTAATGTGTGTTTTAAATTAGCAAGGCTTCATAACGTAACAGAATTGTCAGAAATAACGAATTATTTTTTGTTACGTTACTGCTTCCGTAACCAAAACAAATGGTATATGAATAACGTTTTTAGTGCGGCAACGAAATAAGGGGTTATAATTTTCCCTGGTTTGTGCTATTAACGTTATAACCAGCAGAGGAAAAGATTCCGTTATTTTAAAATGCGCTCCCGTTATTAACGTTATAAGTATAGTAACGGTATGACAGCGATTTTGACCCGCTGCGCGCCATCAATAACGTTATTCAGGCAGAGTGATCGATTCGGTTATTTCAAAATGCAAACCTACTAATAACGTTATAAGCCTAGTAACGGTATACGAGAGATTTTTACCAGTTATACGCTATCAATAACGTTATTCAGGGCAGAAAAATTAATTCCGTTATTTAGAAATGTGAACACACCAATAACGTTATAAGCTTTGTAACGGTATACGAGCGATATTTACGAGCTATGCGCTGTCAATAACGTTATTCATGGCAGAAAAATAATTCCGTTATTTAGAAATGCGAACCCACCAATAACGTTATAAGTCTAGTAACGGTATACGAGCGAATTTTACCAGCCATACGCTATCAATAACGTTATTCAGGGCAGAAAAATTAATTCAGTTATTTTGAAATGCGAACCCACCAACAACGTTATAAGTCTAGTAACGGTATACAGGCGATATTTACCAGCTATGCGCTATCAGTAACATTATTCTAAGCGGAGAAATTGATTCCGTTATTTCAGAAAAGAATCTCGTCAATAACGTTATGGAACTGTCTATTTGCCCGCTACCCGGACAAGCATAGAAGGTGACCGTGAACTGACGATGCTGGGCCATATGTAATTCCAGGCCAATTATTTATTCAAACATAGGATAATTACTTCTTGAAATATCAATAATAATCAACATAATGATTTCAATCTGAGCGCGTGCCCCATCAGACAGGGCAAGGCACCTTGCTCGTTTCGATCGCGGTCATATTGTAGCCTACGTTAGAAACATGTTTCCTAAAATCAATACGATGGATCCCATTGATTCGAAATATTTCTTGTTGCTTCATATAGGGGTTTGGAACATAGCCTATTGTTCATCAGTCCCATGTAGTTGAAGTCTGATAAACTTTGTTATTTTTGGAGTTGGCAATGGCCTTGACTTAGGAAATATCCACGAATTTTCCTGGAGTGGAAGTGGGAAACCACAGAAAAACACTCTAAGATAGCTAAGATGGGAATCGAACTCACCTTCTCGCAGTGTTGCCATATAAGGCAGAGTGTAACCTACACACCAAACTTTCACTCCTTTGTGACCAATAAGAGTATTTCTTCTCTAAATGAAACCTCCCGTTCTTGCTTTTCGTTTACTAGGTATCCTATTTTCATTTAGTAGTGATAGAAGCCATTTTTCAGTGATGGTTATTTCTAACGAAGAAAGCTATTCAGTCGGTCAACACGAAATTCGCGTAGACCGAATGAAAAGCTTTCTTTATTATTTTCATTTGTGAAAAAATAGGCTTATGACATCACATTTAGTCCGTGTGTGTGCGTATGTGTGTGTCCCCCCCCCCCCTAATAAAATATAAACGGCTGGAGCGATTTCAATGAAACTCGTTAAGGTCATAGTACTATTTTGTCCGATCCCGACCGTGATCTTCAAATTTTATTACAGCTCACCAATCCAACATGGCGACTGTGCAAAATATTTCACTGGCATTCCATATCTCCGAAACTATTACAGATATCACCCTGACATTTTGTACGATGATAAAATGAACTACTAGATGGGACTCTCAAAATTCCTGTTTAGTAACAAACGAACATGGGGGCCAAGCGAAGTTGATACATTAAAATAGATCTTTTTTTTCGCGATTAAACACTTCGAGCGCCGTCAAATGGTATAGCAAATGTTATACACCTTGTAATGCACTGATATCTTATTCAGCTCAATTGTTTACATAACCGCAAGATGGTGCCTGTGTGAAATTTAAAAATTAAGTTTTAATTTCTTGTGTCCTAATCATGCGATCGTAGCCAACGTTTGAACAATGAACCTAAGGTACGCAATAATCGTCATCAAATAGTACATAGCTCAATGGTCTACACGTATTTAGAAATATTTAGACGATTCTCAATGTCAACTAATCAATGACAGCAATCAAACTGAATTGTTTTCATAACCACAAGATGGCGCCTGTGCGAAATTTTAAACGCTTGTATTCAGCCTATTTCCATTTATGAAAAAATAGGCTTATGAGATCACCTTTTGTCCGTGTGTGTGCACCAGGGCCATGCAATGGGCAAGGTGAAGCAGTGCTAGCAGGTGAAGCGCAGCCCTATTCTGCCTATTTTTGAGCAGTGCAGCACGACATCACACTAGCACTGCAGCGCTTAGTCGCACAAGCACTGTCCATTTGACGGGGTGCTGCAGTACGTTTATTACTGAACGCAGAGCCTGGACACTAGGCGCACTAGAGCCAACATTTTGTCATATGCTTGTGGTCTGCCGTGCTCATAACGTCTTTTGTGCCTGGGGAGCACAAAAATACCATAGTGGGAAAGTCACACCCTAAAGAAACACACCGAAGACGTATAAAACATGATATTTGGACTACATGAACCAGATCTGCAACAAGGATACAAGAAGTTGCATACTTTTTAGCCTATTTTCATTTATGAAAAAATAAGCTTATGAGATCACCTTTTGTCAGTGTGTCTGTCTCTGTGTGCGCGTGTGTGTGATATGGTGTGTGCCCCCCTAATAACTTCTAAACCGCTGGAGCGATTGCAATGAAACTCGGTAAGTTCATAGCACTATTCCACACCACCCTGACCGTGCCCTTCAAATTTTGTTACATCATACCAATCCAACATGGCGGCTGTGCGAAATATTTCACCAGCATTCGATATCTACGAAACTATTACCGATATCACCCTAGAATATTTCACGGTGATAAAGGGAACTACTAGAAGTTCACCAATGTGATTTTTGAAAACCTGATAACTACAGAACCAACATGGCGGCCAAGCAAAGTTGCGACTTTTAAATAGACGTTTCTCACGATTTAACCAACCAAACGCAATGCAACTTGGTACAGTATATGTTTATAAACATTGTAATGTACCGACATCTAACTTCGTTCAATTGTTTACATAACCTCAAGAAGGCGGCTGTGCGAAATATTTCACCGGCATTCTATATCTCTGAAACTATTAGCGATATCACCCTGAAATTTTGTACGGAGATAAAGGGCACTACTGGAATTTCATCTATAAGACTTTCAATAACCGGTTAACTACAAAACGAATATGGCAACAAAGCGAATTTGGAAATTTTAAATAGACCTTTCTCGCGATTTAATGATCCAAACGCAATGAAACTTGGTACAGGAAATGTGTATACACATTGTAATGCACTGGTATCTAATTTAGTACAATTGTTTACATAACCTCAAGATGGCGAATGTGCGAATTTTAAAATTAAGTTTTTATTTCTTGTGTCGTAATCATGCGATCGAAGTGAGAGTTTGAGTAATGAACCCTTGCAATAATTTTCCTTTAATGGTACATGACTCTATGGCCTATACATATAACAATCCAACATGGCGACCATCCGAAATATTTAGACGGATCTCAATATCTAAGAATCTATTACAGCAATCAAACTAAATTTTTTATTCTTCATTGGGGCTATGAACATAAGTTCACCTATAGGACTTTCAATAACCTGGTGATCACAAATCCAACATGGCGGCGACGCGAAGTATAAATATTCACATGGTCGTTTCTCGCAATTTAACCATCCGAGTGCAGCGACACTTGATACAGTAAATCCTTCTACAATTGTTAATCCACTGGCATCTAATTTTTTCATTTGTTTCCATAACCACAAGATGGCAGCTGTGCGAAATTTTAAAATCTCGTTTTTACTTCTTGTGTCCTAATCATGCGATTGAAGTTTGAATACTACACGTACACAATACACTTCACGTAACAGTACATAACTCTAAGACCTACAGATATAAAAATCCAAAATGGCAACCATGCGCAATATTTAGCCGGTTCTCAATATCTGCGAATCTATTACTGTAATCAATCTGAACTTTTGTATGTTGATAGAGGCAATTAACATAAGTAGGATATATGAAAATAGGCTGTATAATTCTTCACGGAACTACTTGTTGGGTTAGTTATTGTTGTTTTATGGGGCGGGACTACGAGGTCATCTGCCCCTACATTTTGGGTGATGTAGCAGGTGCAGCGAGATATAATAATCCTAAAAATGGAATCAAGCATATTGGTAATCATGCATGTGACAGTAACAAGGGCCGGTATGGAATCAGGAGTGTTAGAATATTTTTTTTTAATTTGTTGACACAATGTCACAAACCAGCCGACGTAGCTACACACGCTAACGTGCATGGTCAGACTACACCGAACTCGAAATACCACACACAACCATTTCATACCTTGCCTCATTAATTTCATTTGTCATTAAATCCTCTCATTAGATTGACGTCATGAAGGGCATCTATCCGTTATATCATTCCCACAAGGAAACTGTCTCACCACATCCCCTTCCTCATAGCAACCTAAATAATTACGGGTAGAACAAAAAAACTACATTAGGACTATAAAGCTATAGTCTACAGTATTTCAATAACAAGATTCTGAATTCACCAACTGAATAGAATGACGCTGTTCAGGGATATGTGAATTCGAGAAACGTGCGTTAGTAAATTTATCAGGTTTTTAAACTGAACAATATTCCGTCGCAATCTGAGGTAATTTATGTCTTTTATTCGTATTTTCAACATCGCCTGAAACAATAACTCATGGAATTTACCTACACATAAGATATACGGCAAAATAAGCAAGTTGACATGAAATCCTTCTAACTTTTGAAATTTTAGGACAATTTTCATTATTTCAACAGTTTGGAGACCAAGAGTGCTCTTCATTGTAAAACAATTTTGCTCTGAAAATTACAAAATATGTTGTCTGTCTTTCTACCAGCTTGTCGGTATTTCTTTCGGTTGTTTGTTGGTTTTTGGAACTATTCGGCTCTTTGGTTATGGTATGCGAACCATCTCTCTAACTTACCAGGGGCAATGTAATGCCAAAAATACGAAGAAAGGTGTACTATTATAGTTCGTGCTCTCTAACTTACCAGGGGCAATGTAATGCCAAAAATACGAAGAAAGGTGTACTATTATAGTTCGTGCTCTCTAACTTACCAGGGGCAATGTAATGCCAAAAATACGAAGAAAGGTGTACTATTATAGTTCGTGCTGAAATTACATGGCATCGTGCAATAGATTGCGCTGACAATGAAAGAGATCACCTTGTGGTGTAGCGGCTAACATTCTTGGCTGTCGCCCCGGTGGTCCGGGTTTGATTCCCTGGCCTGCCAAGAAATTTAATTTCGGTTTGAGGTATTGAAATGGTATCGATGATACGTGAGTCATCAAAGGGGTGTTCATTTCGAGGACTTGCACCAGGTCAGTGAGCACAAGTTTTCCTTTTTTTTTTCTACATTCTTATTCTGCAATTCGAACATTCATATGAGAACTCGGAGAGAAACTCACCTCGTAGAGTTGTTAGAATAGCTTCCGTAAAATATTCTCAAAGGCCAATGCCACAAGTAGCCGTCGTGAGTTGATCCAATTGCATATTTATATGTGATCCACACATCGTATTTAAGAACATTTGATTTTCATAGCATTCTATGTTCTGGGCATAGGAAAACCTCGAAGCTAATTTCGCAATTTTCAGTGAATGAACATCCATAGTATAGTAATCTTCATGTAGGGACACCGTGCCACATATATACAGAGAGTGCAAGCATTGCTTGAAGGCAAGGTGACATGGTGCGTAATTTGTGTTTGTACAACGAATGAGGTTTTCATTACGGTGATGATGATGAAGATGGTGGTAACGATGAAGACAGTGATTTACTAGTTAGGAACCAAAGGAATACTTGAGAATTAAGCCTGAAGCGGATGTATGGAAAAAACAAAATGAACTTGCTGGTTGATTGAGAAAGTGTCTAATCACCATATTTTATGGAGAACAACTTATCCAGAAGTACACATGAAAGGGAGTAGTCAAGCACAAATAGGTGGAGGCAAAGGTTGCTCTTGTTTGAGACTGCATGCTGCAAACACTGTGGAGTGTCTGATAACCTATCTCCGTTCAAACACCAAAATTAAGAAGGGGATTCACTACAAACGTTAGGAATCACCGACATAGATCTAAGATGCATCTGTAACATTTCAGAAATGTTACGCGACCCATGTTTTCGTGTCTTCCTCGTGTTAGATGCAAAAGTACAATAGAATAATAATTGTTATTGGCCGTAAGAAGGATACAAGATTTATGCTGGACCCCACCATCAGATGTGAAATAACCATCGGCATAACAAGACAGGTCGTTTAGAGCTAACGATAGGCTTCAAAGAGAATTAAAAGCTTGTGGTACGTTTCGAATAAGGGAAAGAAACAACATCAACATTTTTTAATAACTTATCGTGTTTGGGTATGCCTAACTTAAGTATAAATGGCATAATTTTGCTATCAAATGAATCCATTCAATAATAGAGAATTGATCTACAATGTACTCGGGAACAGTATGAGACGTAGTCTATTGGTATCCAATAACATTTTATTGCCAATAATAATAGTCTAATAATAATAATAATAATAATAATAATATGAAGCGAAGAGAAGAACGACTTCGAGAAATCCAGCCGCGACAGGCTGGCCACGCGCCCTTGAACTGACGAGTTCCAGCGTAGACAGTGCTGACAGTGTGCCGCCTGGGTCATATGGCCCTAAAAACACTTGCGTGGCTTGCAGGGTACCACGACATACTATACACAGCTCACTCGCACACGTAGCTAGCTGCAGGCGGGGAGAGTCAAGGACACAGATTACCTACTGACAAGACATGACATGACGTCACGCACCTACGCCGGGCCTTGGTGTGCATCCCCACCCCTCCCCCCTCTTCCCCCCACACCCCACCTAATAAAATCTAAGCAGCTGGAGCGATTTCAATGAAATTCGGTAAGGTCATAGTAGGTCTACTATTTTGGCCGACCCCGATCGTGCCCTTCAAAGCTTATTATGTTTCACCAATTCAACATGGTGGCTGTGCGAAATATCTCACTGCTATTCCATATCTCCGAAACTGTCACCGATATCACCCTGAAATTTTGTACGGTGATAAAAGTCACTTAAGTGACTTTCATAAACCTGTTAACTACAAAACGAACATGGCGGCCAAGTGAATTTGAAAATTGAAATAGACTTTTCTGGCGATTTAACCATCCGAACGCAGTGAAACTTGGTACAGCAATTGTTTATATACATTGTAATGAACTGATATCTAATTTTGTTAAATTGTTTACATACACTCAAGATGGCAGCTGTGCAAAATTTTAAAATTATTTTTTTTATTTCTTGTGTCCCAATCATGCGATAGAAGTCAACGTTTGAATAATGAACCTACGCAATAATAGTCATCTAATAGTACATAACTCTATGGTCTACATATAGGGTCTTTCATATTAAGTAAGAACGACGAGCGGCAGTTTTGTTATTCGCTACTGCAGCGGGCTTGGCCGAGTTTCTGGCGCCCCACGGCCCCCTGCTGTAGTATTGAAAGCGCGCGCATAGTACAAACTTGACCTTGCAATAAGCGTGCAGGTGTTGTCAGTCGCCAGTCTGAACCTCAGATGGTAACATGTTCAGACAGTTATCATTGCAACATCGTATTTTTGTATGTAAAACTTATTTTAAGTACGAGTCGGCCCGGTGGGTAAGTTCAGCAATTTCCTGATGAAGTGTCACCTTCACTAGCACAGATTCACGTAATTTTAAATAAATTTGCCACTAGGCCTACTGACTCAGTGCTCAATAAAGAACACAAAATACAAAATCAGAAACATTACAGTTGCAGAACTCACTCGCGTGAGCCAAAATGTGGTTACCGGATACAATGCCTGTATAACCCAGGAAGAACGACACTTCCAGCATCTTTTATAAGGTAATATTTCATACAGGATTGTACACACGCTTAAAGCAGGCGGCCACGGCGCGCCACAAGCTCGACCAAGGCCACCGCAGCAGCAGGAAAGGGGAGCGAAAGTCAAGTGAGAGAGTGATGACCTTATCCCTTACCTGACGGTATGGGATTCCTGAGCATCTAGTCCGATGTTGCGATTGACTGTGACTGTGATGGCTAGTTCTGAATTATTGTTCAGTTCTGGATATTTCTGAGTGATCCTTTGAAATTTTACCAGTTTGTACTTACGACTTCTAATTTTCTATGTTGTTTTTCCTGTTTTTAGTTCATCGATCCCTTTAATTACTTTTTACATGGTTTATTTTACCTGCAACACCATTATTTTTAGTGTTCGTTAGGTGTTCTATTTTCGGCAATTTATTTTTGGACAGTATCTCTGGTAGATCATATACATGTACGATGTACATATAGGTACGACTGATGGAGAGCATTACGGTCATCAAGTGCAGTTAGTTTTACATTTTAGGTGAAAAATGGAGCCACCACCAAAACGGATTCAAGGCAGGACTGGCATGCAAAACGAAATGTATCATCAATTTAAATTAGCGTCGCGAAATTAAATTGTTCAAAGGAATAAAATTTCACTCCTGGCGCGAAATAAAATTAGTAACAGAATTTTAATTTCGCTGCAGAGGCGAAATAAAATTCATTAGTATTTTACTTTCGCTTCCGGCGCGAAATAAAATGCATTACTGACTTTTAATTTCGCTCCCGGTGCTAAATAAAATTCGTATCAGACTTTAAATTTCGCTCCCAGTGTGAAATAAAATACGTTACAGACTTTTAATTTCGCTCCCGGCTACAAACAGAATTCTTAACAGACTTTTAACTTTGCTCCTGGCGTGAAATAAAATTCATTAAAGACTTTTCATTTCGCTCTTGGCGTAAAATATAAACCGTTAGTCTTTTAAATTCGCTTCCGGCGCGAAATAAAAAATAGACTTTCAATTTCACTCCGGGCACGAAATAAAATTCGTTACAGACTTTCAATTTCGCTCCCGGCTCGAAATAAAATTCATTACAGACTTTTAATTTAGCTTCCGGCTCTAAATAACATTTCTTACAGACTTTTAATTTCGCTCCCGGCTCGAAATAAAATTCTTTACAGACTTTTAATTTTGCTCCTGGCCTGAAATAAAATTCGATATAAGACTTTTCATTTCGCTCCTGGCACGAAATGAAAACCGCTACAGTCTCTTAATTTTGCTCCCGGCGCGAATGAACATTTTTAACGACTGTTATTTTTGCTCCTGGTATGACAAAAATTTCTGGCCCCATGGTGTTGGGGATAGCGTGCCTGCTTCTCACCTGGAGACCCCGGGTTCGATTCCCGGCTCCGTTAGTGATTTTAGAAACGGACGTGTGGGTTGGAACGGGGTACACTCAGCCTCGAGAGTAGCTGTCTGAAAGTCACGAAAACCAAGATTAACGGCCGAGGGAACCCGATGCGCTGACCAATATCTGCAGATGCCTGGGCAGCGGTCGCTTGGTAGGCCTAGGCCTTTCATGGGATGTAGTGCCACGGTTTATTTTAATGACACAAAATTCCCAAACAGCATTTAGTTTCGCCCCCGGCGTGAATTTAAAATGCATGGAACATATCATTTCATGTCTGAAATTAAATCTGGTCTGGCATGCGAAACAAAATGGTTGTGGACGCGTTAAAATTTTAATTTCGCCATGAGCGTGATATTCGGGTGCGAAATGATATTGATTGTAAGCGCGAAAATTAAAATGGAAGCAAAATGTAATTCTAAGCAAAATAACATAGTGAAAGGCGACGCAAAACTAATTGCAGTGCGAAACGAAATACTGTACGTGGCACAGGGGTTTGCTTTCGTGCCATGGTCAGTATAAATGCGCTGAGGGTAAGAGGGAAGTAGTAAGGAATGCCAAGCCCCCCCGAAATTTCCGGAAGTGTAAGAATAAAGAATGTAGTAATGAGAGGAATGACCCCTCAACCCTGTTGTTCGAGTAACCCGCCTCCGAAACAGAACTCCATATACGCCGCGGTACTACCACAGACGATTTTCTGTTATTTGTAACTCTTCAGTCAGTCAACATTAATTTACCCGATAACTGGGTGGGGTACAACGTATATAAGATGTAAGTAACACTCCTGAAAAAATACATGTATTAGATTTAAGATCACTAAAATTGCTGCATTATAATCGTGTCCATAAACTAATACATATAATGTTATTTACATATTACTGTATATACATTGTACCCCTCCCAGTTATTGGGCAAATTAGTGTTGACTGACTGAAGAGTTAAACTGACAATTCATATTGTAATTGGAGTTCTTCACTTATCTTGAATGCCTGTACACACAGCACATTCGTCTTCTTGTTCGCTATAGAACAAGTAAAGGTACTTGTTGCCCCATTGCGTTATGAACGTCAGGGAGGGCCAGCCACGAGTCCAAGGTGCAGTCAACGACGATGATGTTGATGCCATAGCACTGACTTTCTCCTCTACTGGAGTGATGACCATTGAATGACTCACGTTGCTGTTGCAGCCCTGCAGATTGTGCAGGCGGTGAACGGTAATAAGATTGCTACTGCTGCCAACGTCAGGACTTTGAAAATCGCTCCGAACATAATTTCACTCTCGAAACGAATACATTTTAATTTCAACAATGAAATGAAATGTTCCATTCATTTTAAATTCACATCGGAGGGCGAAACTAAATACCGTTTGGGAATTTTATTTCACGCCGGGTACGAAATTAAAGGTCTGTAATGAACCCTTTATTGAAGGGTGCAGTAACGAATTTTATTTCGCGCAGGGAGCGAAATTAAAAGTCTGTAACCGAGTTTTATTTCGCGCCGGGAGCGAAATTAAAAGTCTGTAACGAATTTTATTTCGCACCGGAAGCGAAATTAAAAGTCTGCATTGAATTTTATTTTGCGCCGCGTTCAAAATTAAAAGTCTGTAATGAATTGCATTTCGTGCCGGGAGTGAAATTAAAAGACTGCAACGAATTTTATTTCGCACCGAAAGCGAAATTAAAAGTCTGTATCGAATTTTATTTTGCGCCGCGAGTGAAATTAAAAGTCTGGAATGAATTGTATTTCGCGCCGGGATCGAAATTATAAGATTGTAACGATATTTTTTTTCGCGCCGTGAGTGAAATTTTATTCAATTGTACAATGTAATTTCGCGTTGCTATTAAGTTTCGCGTTGATTTCGCTACGTCATTTCGCTTCAAATTAAGTTTCGCTTCGATTTAATTTCCCGCCGACAATCATTGTCATTTCGATCCCGAGTATCGCGCTCACGGCGAAATTCAAATATGTTCGCCCCCACAGCCATACATTTCGTTTCGCATGCCAGCCCTGATTCAAGGGCATACCACTAAATCCCAGGGGGAATTGCGCCTACTATCGACCAAAATATTATGTGTACTCGAGTTTGAAGGTTGTTTGTGAAGTAACCAATAGACCTACATGAAATCCAATAACACCATCATTTTCGTCGTTCTGTTTTACGTTAGTTCATGTTGGTTTGGATTTTTAGCCTACTTTTCACATTTTGCAAAAATGAGGAAAAAGTAGACTTATGAGATCGGGCAAATGTGTGTCTGTCTGTCTGTCTGTCCTTCTGTCTGTCTGTCTGTCTGTCTGTCTGGTTGTGTGTGTGTCACCCCCTATCAACTCCTAAACGGCTGCAGCAATCGAAACAAAATTAGGTAGGAGTAAAGATCTATACCTGAATATCTCACGGCCATATTTGAAAATGATGTCAGTGCTTCCAACTGCTGAAAAATCGAAAGTGAAATTTGAGCTCCATGTTGGATATCATGGAAGGTATGAATGGGAGCTATTATAAAATTGGCACACGTATAGATAATAATATTGCAGTTTAATTTCCAGGAGACCATACATGGCAGTGTTGCCAAAATGATTATAAGCCTGCTGATAGGTCCAAATTTTAAATGCATATAACTGCTACACTAACAGTTGGATCTCAACCAAATTTCGTATGTGCTATGTGTACATAAACAGATATGAGTGAGCGTATTCCTAAGAGCCACCAGGGCTGCCAACTGTTAATAAATGCTCTCAATTTTTTAAATCCAAATACCCATTTATCAGAAAGTATGCAAGCCGACAGCTTTAAACTATGCACACGTATAGGACCTGTCATTCTATATTAATTTGGAGTAACTTATATACGTCAGTGCTACCAACATGATTCTAAGTCTGCTGAGAGGTCCAACTTTAAATACATGTAACTTCTATACTATCATTTGGATTTCAACCAAATTTCGTGTGTGCTATGTGTACCATAACAGATATGACTATGCCTATTCTTAAGAGTAACCAGGGCTGCCAACTGTTAATAAATGCTGTCTCTATTTTTGTTACCCTAATATCAATATATCAGAAAGTATGCAAGCCAATAGCTCAAAAATTTGCACACGTATAGCCTAGTACCTGGCATTCCAGATTATTTTGGAATAACTAATATAGACCTACG
This sequence comes from Meconema thalassinum, assembly GCA_946902985.2. Lineage (NCBI taxonomy): Eukaryota > Metazoa > Arthropoda > Insecta > Orthoptera > Tettigoniidae > Meconema > Meconema thalassinum. Next base: position 232,371,506 of record OX336389.2, on the reverse strand, counting down.
CCAGTGCTGCCAACATGATTCTAAGCCTGCTGATAGGACCAATTTTAAAATACATGTAACTTCTATACTAACAAATGGATTTCATCCAAAATTGGCACAACAAGAGATCATAATATTTCAGATTATTTCTGACCAACGCATGCATGACATTGTTGCCAACATGATTTTACGCGCACTGATAGATCCAATGTCTAACTGCATGTAACGTCCATGCTATCCATTGGACTTCATCCAAATATTGTATTCTGTATCTCAAGAGATGGAACTATTAATATATTCGGTCACCAGGGCTGCCAACTGTAGTGCTCTATTAGGCTACAGGTATATTTCGAACAAATTAGAAATTTCGATATTACCAACTAAATTTCGCTATTTTCTAGATAGATCTATATAGATTGGCATGAATCTTAAATTTTAAGAAAAGTAGGCTCTTTAGTTCGTCACGGAACTTCTTGTATTTTTATATTTTTATATTTCTTATCGCAGTTGGAACACAAAAAGTGCCCGATTTTAAGCGTGTTTCAACCATGCGTCACATTTAAGAATTATTATCTCACAAACCCGTCAACAGATCGAATCCAAATGTAAACACAATATACATTGGAATGTTGTATAACCGGTTCATTAATTTTAAAATTTTGAATGACCAAGAAACAAAGTTGTTATCATTTTGGTAAGGTAACTTTTTCTCGGCTCGGGTTGGTTTGAAAATGTAGTTCTTGATCGCGTTGTAATCCTTATACATCAAAAAGGTATGCTGTATGATTGTGAAATATGTAAATTAATTCACTTATTTTATATCGGTTTGTATTTGCATGGGGAATTAAGACATTGTTCACCAGTTGGCCGCTCCAGTAAAAGCTGTACAGCGTTGCCAAGATGGGCTCCCTCACGCGTCATGGCACGCTTCGCTCGGAAGTGATGGGCTCCATAACAGCAACGCTGTACAGAATTTCCCGGAGCGTCTAGCTGGTGAACCATGTCTTAATTCCCCGTACAAATACAAACCGATATAAAATAAGTGAATTAATTTACGTATTTCACAGTCATACAACATAACTTTTTGATGTATAAGGATTACAACGCAACCAAGAACTACATTTTACAACGACCCCGAGCCGAGAAATAGTTACCTTACAAAAATGATAACAAAATTCGTTCTTGAACACACAAAATTTTGAAATTAATAAACATTCTAGTGTATATTGTGCTAAAATTTGGATTCGATCTGATGACGGGTTTGTGAGATAATAATTATTAAATGTGACGCATGGTTGAAACACGCTTAAAAACGGTCACCTTTTGTGTTTCAACTGCGATAAAAAAATATATATAAATAAAAAATTCCAAACCTACATGAACTAACGTAAAATAGAACGACGAAAATGATTATGTTAGTGGATTTCATATTGGTCTATTGGTTACTTCACAAACAACCTTCAAACTCGAGTGCACATAATATTTTGGTCGACTGTAAGTACTGTACCCAGAAAAGGAAGCCAGGCCCTAATAAAAACCTCTACACATACATAAGATTTTTTCCCTAGTTTATATTTGAAATTATATATTTCTTTACGCTTGCATTAGAGAATGTGTAAAGTACTGAGCAGTTTTGATTTCACTTTAAATTTATTTGTACAAGTTGGATGACTAAACGTCACCCCTCAATCTGCAAGCTACATGGCTGAACAGCGGTTGCTTGGTAGAACTAGGCCCTTCAACGGCTGTCGCGCCACGGGTTTAGCTTTTTTTTGAACTTCTAATATATAAGTGTAAGAGTTCAAGACCACGAACTATTCAGTGACAACTTTTTTCAGAGAAGAGAGTTCGAATTCAAACGGAAACAATGCGTTGTGTGGAAAAGTAAGACGTAGCCATTGTGAAAATGGAAAATTGGTCTCCATAGATACTGACGACAGTCAAGCGCAAGTTCTCTAGGTGAAAGCGTCCTGCATAAATATCCAATTCCTTTGTACGCTCACATAAAACGAAGAAAAGTTCCAGCAGAGCTTGTATATTGGCGTATTGAACGAAATAAAAGGTAAGGAACTGAAACAATGTTTCTTACAGCAGATGTTTATTGCCATTCAGAAATTCCTTCTTATTTTATGATTTTTTTCCTAGGAAACTGTCATCAGTCCAACATCTCTCATTGACCATTTCACCTGTCAATCAACCTACCATTGTGGTTGCACCTGAAGTTCAGTTGTGTCTTGTGTTTCGCAGGGTTTTCCACACTCCCTCCAGGTAAATGCCGAGATAGTACCTTACTTGAAGACTCAGGGCACCTGCCCCATCCCTGGCTCTAATACAGTAACACACATAGTCAACTACATGGGACTGATGACCAAGATGTCCCAAGCCCCTACAATGTATTATTATCAACAAGAACAAGAACAAGAATGTTTGAGGAAGTAAGAAAGTATCTGTATAAACACCTTGTGTCAACGTTACATAAGCGTGACATTACTATAATTTTATTGCTCAGATATTGTTCCACGCCTAGGCACTTGTACATGTAACTCGCCGAACTACAATATTCGTCAACTCGGCGTGTTCATCATTTTCCTTGCGCTAGAGATCTTGTGCAGCCGCGCCGCTACTCCTACCACCCTTTTCAAAACAATTCCCAAACTTTTGTCGTCGATTCCATTCACCTGATTTTATTTATGAAAAATGCATTGGAATCAGGAAATAAATCTCCGTTTTCGTATTACCAGGTTTTTTTTTCATATTTTAAGCAGAAATATAAAAAACTGCTAGTAACGTCTTTGTTTTTTACATTTTGGAAAATGCATTGAATTGATATCAATTCTATTGCACTCTAGTATACATAGTGGTTTTGACATCGCAAATACGAGCTTTCATTCAAGAGAAAACTTAAAACAGAAATTGTCTCACTTTGGTGCTACTACGCGGTGTCAGAATTACAAACTAAAAATCGGGACATTTAGTTTTAGTAGTATCTGGCTGCTGCACAGACTGCTGTGTTGCCTGCTGGTGTGTCCCTTCCCCGTGCTGTCCGATCGTGACGTCACAGTTCCCTCTTCATTGCTATGTAAAGTAGTCAGTGATGTTTCAGCTACGTTATCTGATGGTTGAGTTACTTCCGCAATGCTATATGTGTTTGTAGAATGGGGCCTGTTATGAAAGGCCTCTGATATGGCTGGATATTCAGGGGAAGGTACTGCAGTTTCCATGTCGGTAGTGTTGCTTAGCTTACTACTCCCATCTGACTCGCCCAGCACCGTGCTGTAGGTTTGTTGTCTGATATGAAGTACTGGGCGATTCCTTCTGTTCGGACAGTCTATTTGTAAGTGGGAGGTTTCTTTACAATAAAAGCAATGCTTAGCTTGTCCTTCATATGTTAACAAAACTTTACAATCATTGACCGTCAAATATGATGGAATGGGGTATTTAAGATCAATTGTTACAATACGTATGCCATTCCTTACAGCAGAAAATTCGTATACTTCATTCCAACACTCGTTCGGTATGTCCTTGAGAACTCCATGCGTAGAAAGCACGCGGGAGAGCCTTTCATTGTTGACTTCGGGAGAAGATTAAACAGACACGCACACGTTTTGTTGAAGAGTCTGAAGCAGTGATAGTTATCTTTGTGGAGTTACCGCTAGCTAGCCGGAAGGATTTCACACCTTCATGTCGAGATAATATGTTTTCATAAAGTAAGGTGTACACTAATTTAATGTACACTGAACTTTCCCCGTTGTCTAGTTGATTCGCTAGTACTTGATCTCTATTAAGCTTCAGGTCGTTCGCTATCCACCTAGGCCTATGTATTTCAAGTGGTGTCGGTCTGTTGTTCCTTTCTTCAAAAGCGCATTTAAGAGTGTTTTTCCGGACATTCGCCACTTTCGCAAGTTCAACAAGCAGTTCCGTGACAAACTAAGGAGCCTATTTTCCTTAAACTTAAAGATTCATGCCAATGTTTAATCTATATGGAACTATCTAAGTTAATGACGAAATTAAGTTGTAAATATCAAAATTTCTAATCAATTCGAAATATACCTGCACTACAGTTGGAAGCCCTGATGACTTAATATATTCTTAGTTCCATCTCTTAAGGTACAGAATACAAAATTTGATTGAAGTTCAATGTATAACGTGGACGTTACATGCAGTTAGATATTGGATCTATCAGCGTGCGTAAAATCATGTTGGCAGCAATGTCATACATGTCTTGGTCAGAAATAATCTGACATATTATGATCTATTTTTGTGCCAATTTTGGACGAAATCCATTTGTATGTATAGAAGTTACATGCATTTTAGAATTGAACTTATCATCAGGCTTAGAATCATGTTAGCGGCATTGGCATAATATTAGTTACTCCAAATTAATCTAGAATGTCAGGTACTATACGTGTGCAAAGTTTAGATTTGTTGGCTTGCATGCATTCTGATATATTAATATAAGGGTAAAAAGTAGAGACTGCAATTATCAACAGTTGTCAGCAGCTGGCTGCTCTTAAGAATACGCATAGTGATATCTGGTTATGTACACATAGTAGTCTACATACGAAATTTGGTTGAAATCCAATTGATAGTGTAGAAGTTCTATTAGTTTAAAAATTTGACCTATCAGCATGCTTAGAATCATTTTGCCAACACTGTCATGTATGGCCTCCTGGAAATTAAACTGAAATATTATTATCTATATAATTATGTGCCAATTTTGAAATAGCTCCCATGCATACCGTCCAAGATATCCAACATGGAGCTCAAATTTCAATTGCGGTTTTTCAGCAGTTAGTAGCACTGACTTCATTTTCATGGCCTTGAGATATTCAGGTATAGGTCTTTACTCATACCAAATTTGGTTTTGATTGCTTCAGCCGTTTAGGAGTTGATAAGGGGGGGGGGGACGACATGCACAGACAGACAGACAGACAGACAGACAATTACCCAGATCGATCTCATAAGTCTACTTTTTCCTCATTTTTGCGAAATATGAAAAGTAGGCTAAAAATACAATACCCTATCACGGTAAGCACTTCCGAGTATTTATTAACCTCGAGGCTAAACTAAGAACCTAACACGACGTAGGTCGCAAAGTGACACTTCAACTCTTTCTACTCTATGGAGTTCTCCAACGCAAAATGTATCAAAATGGTGCCATTCTCAATCGATGATGCCGTTTGTAATATATAAACGATATGCGAATAACGTTATTAGTGCGAATAACGGTATTGAGGGAATATTTTTCGATAGATGTATTCAAATAACGTTATTTCTAGTGAGCACTACCATTTCGTTCCTGCGATAACCGATATCCGAATAACGTTATTAGTCCGAATAACGGTATTGGGGGAATAATGTTCGAGAGATGTATTCAAATAACGTTATTTATAGTGAGCACTACCATTTCGTTTCCGCGATAACCGATATCCGAATAACGTTATTAGTCCGAATAACGGTATTGGGGGATTTTTTTTGAGAGATCTATTCAAATAACGTTATTTCTAGTGAGCACTACCATTTCGTTCCTGAGATAACCAATATCCGAATAACGTTATTAATCCTAATAACGGTATTGGGGGAATATTTTTCGAGATATGTATTCCGATAACGTTATTTCAGGCGGGCACTACCATTTCGTTCCTTGGTTAACTGATATTCGAATAACGTTATCAGTCCAAATAACGATATTAGGAGATTTTTTTCGAGATATGTATTCCGATAACGTTATTTCAGGTGGGCACTAGTATTTCGTTTCTACGATAACCGATATCCGAAGAACGTTATTAGTCCGAATAACGGTATTAGGGGATATTTTTCGAGAGACTTATTCAAATAACGTTATTTCTGTCGGCCAATACTATTTCGTTTCTACGATAACCAATTTCAGAATAACGTTATATGGCCCAATAACGTTACCATGCGATACAAATGACTTCCGGATATGAAACGTAACGACCACAATGTGACCAAGACCCATTTTGTTACATAATCTACCCAAACAACCATTTTCGTTATGTTAAGTTATGAAGCCTTGTAAATTAGCCTCATGGGTATTGTAGTTACTTAGTTAATTACATTTGTTTTCAATCGTCCTGAGAGTATGTGCTCATGTATTTATAAGAGAGGGCGTGGTGGCGCAGCGGTCAAGCTGTTGGCCTCTCACCAACGTGGACTGGGCTCGATTCCTGGTCAAAGCATGTGAGATTTTCGAAGTGAAATGCCATGTCCTGTGGTTCAGATTCCACGTAAATAGTAGGTCCCGTGGCTCATTATCACAAGATTCACCGTCACATAAAACTAAAATCTTCTTTTTATTTATAAGAACCTAAATGAAGACCTGATTATGTGCTATTGTGATTCTAATTTAACAACCTGGCTATGACCCTGAGCTTCCGACTGATTTAATTCCACTTTTATTTTTATTTTTATTTTTCATTATTATTTAATGGTCTACATTACCGACAAACGTTTACAGTCCGTTTCTGGTCTGAAAAGACCGACAATGCATCACCATAAAAAATGTTTTGAAATACTTCGAAATACACCCGTAATAATAATAATAATAATAATAATAATAATAATAATAATAATAATATCGTATGGCCTCGGGTGCCGGGTGCAAACTTTGTTATTTGACACCCAAAGGGTAGCTTGCATGTCGAATGTCGTTGTACCTTGAAGCACTATGCAAGTCAAGGAGGTTAGATATCTATGTTCCTTGAACATTATAGCGCTTTCTTGTAGAGAAATGAGGAACTTTGTGTTGGCGGAAACTCCCGAGATTAATTTTGGCATTATGAACACGGCCTACGGAATTCAAATGGATTCTTTGACATGCCAACATCGTATGACATGGTGTCGTAATTTTTGCCGCCTTTCAAATATCACTTACCACGGCCAGGCGCGAACCTGCAAGCTTGGGGTTAGTAGACCGACACGTTGACCACTCACCCACCGTGATTTCATCTTATAATTATTGGGGTACGCAGAGGGTTTCGGAGGTGATGGAATAGAGGCGGGTGGGGGGTGACGATGCATCCCTTACCTCACCCTGGCTATGTGTCTGTTCAAGACCCTAACATGAAGCAACATCATCAAATCTGTGGAACCGAACAGCGACATCCATAATAAAAGAGAAGACAATTCTGCGCTCTATTATGAAGTGTGTTCCCACTAGTATCCTACAATCTGGAAGTACACATACATAATTATATTGGAATAAAAATAATACACCAGCGTAGCCGAGAGGTCTAAGGCACGTTGCATGACGGGACTGGGTAGATTCCAGGTTCCTACAAAGTTGCTGTTCTCAGCGTTTCTTCCACACTCACTCTAGGCAAATATCAGAATCGTACCACGTTTCAAGACTCGAGAACCCCTATTACATTCCTAGCTTCCAATGATTTTAACTACACACACTGCCACACTACCCCCATCTAAAAACAAAATGTCAAAACTAGTGGTATCCCCCTGTAATATTAATGAGGGGACTTGCCTCCACAATTTATTCCAGGTTATGTTTTTCATATCAAAAATCGTCAATTTGTAAGATCAATTAGGTCAAAAGAAGCTGACCATTATTATTTCAAATATAACCATTAATAGGTGCATTATTTTTGTCGGAGAACAAAAGAAAAAAGCCTACCACGTTCATACAGGGGTACATACATAGTACATTTTCATTTGTGTCTGTTTTACCATTCAGCGCCCAGTCTAGTTTGCAAACCTCTGTTTGCGAACAAGCTTCATCTAGCGTGTTAATTTCTAACTTAGCCTTGATCTGTTGATTACGAGTACCTTCCTGCCATTGCTCCCATTTGTTTATTTCAGCAGTCATTCGTGCTACACTCATATCAGTTACCAGTAGCTTATATATCAAACATCCTAAATCTACCAGCTCTTGCTCCCTTACAGCAAGGCCAGTCTAAATACTGGTCGACCGGGTTCGATTCCCAGTCAATGTATATTAGATTTTCGAAGTGAAATCTCACGTTCTGTAGTTCCCATTCCACGTGATCTAGCGATCATGAGCCAAAAATTACAAGTTTCTTTCCTAAATACTGAACGATGTAGGGAGAGTTCGCCGCTACACTAACCCCTTTATTGCAGAATACTGTAAATTGCAACTGAGAACTCACTGCATTGGCTTTCCTGCAGCTCGAATCTGTCTCTTTCACAATACTTCCATCTTGAGAGAATACACAGCCTAAGTACCGGTCCTCAAAAAGGTCCACCTGCTTCAATTTTGTTCCTCCTACCTGGCATTCTATCTTTTTTGTTGTGTGTGTATTTTCCCCACAGACATCATTTTCGTTTTTAAATGCTGATATTCATACCAAATTCCCCGCATTTCTGCTCAAGTTCTAACATGTTGGCTTGTAATCTTTCAACGGAGTATGTCAATACAACTAAGTTATCAGTTTAAGCCAGATTTCTTAACTGGTTTCCACCTAATTGGATTCCACCTAGCCAACACATTCTCCATAGTGAGGTTTGAAGCCATTTTTCAGTGTTGCCTAAGTAAACAAAAGTTTGGTGCTTTTCAGTGTAATGGATCTGATGATGATCGCTTGACGATCGAAACTGGTCATCCTAGTGTATTTATTAACGTGTAATGGATCTGATGATGATCGCTTGACGATCGAAACTGGTCATCCTAGTGTATTTATTAATCTCATGTAATTTATTTCAGGATTAGGGCATAACCCAGCTCTTTTTGGGTACATTCGTGTTGACCGACTGAAAAGCACCAAACTTTTGTTACATTCTCCATACATACAATAAACAGTAGCAATGGAATAAAACAGTCTTGCCTCACTCCTACAACAACTTTAAATCATGAACTCTCACTGCAGCCTGATTATCAACATAAAGATTATTGATGTTCTGTAGCAGCCATCCTTCGATACCATAATTCCTCAGGATGCTCTGCACCTCTTTTCCCCTGGTACTCTATCGTACGCCTTCTCTAGATCTACAAAATACAAACACAACTGTCTATTTTTCTTGTAGAATTTCTCAAAAAGTTAGCGCATAGCTTACTAAAATCTTGATCCTGACATCCTCGTTGTTGTCTGAAGCCACACTGGTTTTCATCCATCTTACTCTCGGCCAATGGTCGAACTCTCCTTTCTACGATCCCTGAGTACACTTTGCCCGCGACACTCATCAAATAAATCCCTGTATAAGTATTGCAAAATTTCCTTTTACCTTGCTTATAGGCTAAATTGGGGCGATTACTGCTTTTGTCCAGTCAGAGGGTACCTTCCCTAAATTCCATGCCATTTCATTCATCCTATGCAACTATTCCATCCCTGCTTTCACACTATACTTAACCATTTCTGGCCGAATTTCATCTACGCCCTGCCGCGTTTCAGCCTATTTTCATTTTATGAAAAAAAAAATAGGCTTATTATATCATCTTTTGTCCGCGTGTGTGTGCGTATGTGTGTGTCCCCCCTAATAACTTCTAAATGGCTGGAGCGATTTCAATGAAACACGGTAAGAATATAGTACTATTTTGGCCGACCCTGACCGTGCCCTTAAAATTTTATTACGTGTCACAAATTCAACATGGCGGCTGTGCGAAATATTTCACCGACTTCCCATATCTCCGAAACTATTACAGATATCACCCTGAAATTTTGTACGGTGATAAAGAGCACTACTAGAAGTTCACCTATGGGACGTTCAAAAACCTGTTTACTACAAAACGAACATGGCGGCCAAGCAAATTTGAAACTTTTAAATAGACTTTTCTCGCGATTTAACCATCCAAACGCAATGAAACTTGGTACAGCAAATGTTTAAACACATTGTAATGCACTGTCATCTAATACTCTTCTCACGATTTAACCATTTGAGTGCAGTGAAATATGGTACAGTAAATGTTTATAGACATTGTAATGCACTGGCATCTAATTATCTTCAATTGTTCACATAACCTCAAGATGGCGGCTGTGCGCATTTTTTAAATTAAGTTTTTATTTCTCGTGTATTAATCATGGGATCGAAGTGAACGTTTGAATAATGAACCTAAGCAAAAATCGTCATCTAAAAGTACATAACTCTATGACCTAAATATATAAAAATCCAAAATGGCAACCAACCGAAATATTTAGATGGTTCTCAATATCTATTAGTCTATGATAGCAATCAAACTGAAATTTGGTATGTTGATAGAGGCTATGAACATAAGTTCACGTATAGGACTTTCAATAACCTAGTGAGCACAAATCCAACGTGGCGGTGACGCGAAATATAAATATTTAAATGGACGTTTCTCGCGATTTAACCATCCGAGCGCAGTAAAACTTGGTATGGTAATTGCTTGTACAAATTGCAATCCACTGGCAATTAATTTATTTCAATTGTTTTCATAACCACAAGATGACAGCTCTGCAAAATTTTAAAATCTGATTTCCATTTCTTGTGTCCTAATAATGCGATTGATGTTTGAATACTACACCTACTCAATAATCTTCATTTAATAGTACATAACTCTAAGCCCTACATATATAAAAGTCCAATATGGCGACCATCCGAAATAGATTAGATTAGATTTTTTTATTTATCCATTTGATCAATTAAATGTATACAATACATTTTTGATATAATACACGTCCGAAATTAGGCTACATCTATAAAATAAAAGAACTTATTGGTATATATTACAAATACAATAACTATTTATAATATTTAGACGGTTCTCAATATCTACGAATGTATTACACCAATCAAACTGAAATTTCGTATGCTATAGAGACAATTAACTTAAGTAGAAGATATGAAAATAGACTGTATAGTTATTAACGGAACTAGGCTACTTGTTGATTGTGTAGTTGATTTACCATCCTCTCTACTTCTTCAACTGTGATCCTGTTCCTGTTCTCATTCTCCTCCTGCGTAATCTCATTAAGTGAAATAAAATGTGATATAGAGAATGCAATGTTCTATTTCGGCATTTCTGTCGTAGTTACTGTCTTTTATCTACAGTATAACAAAAATGAAAATCCACAGCCTGTTTCCAGTCTCCGACCGGGTCAGGAATGGAATGAATGAAGCCCCCATCTAGCGACGAGGATATGAACTGTGCCAGCTGCCGAGGCCTGACGCACTCCTCTGGGGCAATGATTAAATGAATGACAGATGAAATGAAATGATAGTGGAGAGTGTTGCTGGAATGAAATTTTGACAGGGAAAACCGGAGTGCCCGGAGAAAAACCTGTCTGCCTCCGTTTTGTCCAGCACAGATCTCACATGGAGTGACCGGGATTTGAACCACGGACCCAGCGGTGAGAGGCCGGCATGCTGCCGCCTAAGCCACGGAGGCTTAGTATAAGCAAAAATAAATTATTTATATAAAATTCCATTCCTTAATTATCATCATCATTAACATCATTTGAGACTGTTTTGCCTTTCAACCTCCAGTCTAAACAACGGACCTCTGTTTGCGAGTCGCCTCCATCATCCTCTATTAGCAGTTAGCACCGCGGCCTCCTCTGCTTCTACTTCTTTCACCTTGAAATCACTGAACACTGAATCTGACCATCGCCTCCTAGATCTGCATCTGATGCTCTTACCCTCTACAGCCGAACTCATTAACTCTTAGGTAATCTCTCCTCTCCATCCACATCACATGACCACCGCATCTGAATCAACTCATACAAACAGCTTCTTCTAACGTGTTCATTTCTAACTCAGCATACGAGTACCCTCCAGCTTATGTATCAGATATCCTGAATCTACCCAGCACTCACTACCATACAGCAGCTTCGGTCTAAATACAGAGTCATGCAGAGTGAGTTCCGTCGCAAAACTAACTTTTTTCTTGCAGAATAAAGTAGATCGCAACTGAGAACACACTGCATTGGCTTTTCTGAACGTTGACTCATTCTTTCACAATACACCATCTTGAGCGAATACACAGCCCAATACTAAAATGGTCACCTGCTCCAATTTAGTTCCCCCTACTTGGTATCCTATTTTCTTGAGTTTCTTGCCTACCGACACAACCATCGTTTATGAAATACTGATTTTCATACCATATTCCCTACATTTCTGTTCATGGTATACAGTAATAGGTTAGCCTGTAAACTTTGACAGTGTCTCTCATTACCACCAGGTCTCAGTTGAAGCCAAACTGTTCACCTGGTTTCCACATAACTGAATGTCCGGCTCCGTGGCTAATTCGATAGCGCGCTGGGTTTTGGCCCGAAGTGTCCCGGGTTCCATTCCCGGCCAGGCCATCAGGGATTTTAATCCCCTGGGGTAAATTCCCGTGGCTCGGGAACTGGGTGTATGTGACCTCTTCATCATCAATTCATCCTAATTACGGAACGCAGGTCGCCCACGGGCGACAACTAGAAAGACCTGCACTCGGCCTCTCAGGAGGCCACTCGATAAACAAAAAACTGAATCCCACCCAGACAGTTTATGCCCTTATTATTGTTATTATTATTATTATTTATTATTATTATTATGGTGCGAAGTCTCGTATTCTGGGCACCAGACACAATGCTACAGGTGGTGTCATGCTTACTTGCCTGGACAAGCTCGGGTAATCAATACTGAAGCGAGAGCTTCAAATCCCAGGATTGAGCATGCGGATAGGCCGCAGTGTTGACACCAGATCAATATGATGCACAGTCCCTAATATATCTTAGCTACCAGTGTGGCCGAGCTGGCTAAGTCACACTTCAAGGCCAAACAGTTGAGCTGCATATTGGCAGATCTGAGGTAGACTATAAATCAGGCGTAACGAGCACGTGGCGACCGTTATTTTGTGTTTGGGTACAAAGCGCCAGCCAATGGCCATCAGCAAAACAATTGAAAGGCGCATAGTGTGCACGTGGAACGCTCATAATTGCCAACCTTATCAAGTGATTTTAGTGTCTATTGTGTTCGCCCTGCAAAGAAACAAATGACTACCGGCTTATTCGACAATAATTGAAGCGTATGTGGGAACAAACGTCTATGTTACATTTCTTACTTATTGAGAAAGACAGCAATACAGGTGACTGTTGTCCGTGGGACAGGGCTACGCGGTAAGACGTAACTTTGGTCTTTTGTTCCATACACTACAGTGCACGCGCTCACTCACTCGCACATAATGGAGGCAAACAGAATAGAATAGCGTTATTTTAAGATTAAAGCTAATCGTTGTACCTACTTATAATGTATTAGTCCGTGAGAATAATTTTCCATTGAATGTAAAACGCGAATGAACTTGTTTCATTGCCATGGTCAAGGTATTTTTATTAAGTTTCAAAATATAACTATGGTGCTTTTCTTTTTGGTTTCAACACTATAATTAGCACTAATAAGCTTAGTAATACACAGCTGATAACACCAGAATAGCCTCTTGACGAAAATGTGTTCATTATATATCCATTCGTTTCCTGTCCATCCACCATCTCTCGTCATTTACTGTGTCCCAGCACACTCCTCTTTCCTCCACACTCTTCTTAACTCCTTTTGTCCATCTGTCCCTTGGTCTTCCCCTTGGCCTCCTTCCCGTCATTTCCATTCCAAACATCTTCTTCGGTATCCTCTCCTCTTGCATCCTCCTCACATGTCCATACCATTGTAGCCTAGATCGCTCTATTCTATTTTGCAATGGTTCCTCTCTTACCATCTCTCTGACTCTCTCATTCCTTACTCTGTCCATTCTTGTCACTCCTACCCTTCTCCTCTGGAACTTCATCTCCACTGCTCGTATTTTATTCTTGTCCCTTTCCTTCATCACCCATGTTTCTGAACCATATGTCAAAATTGGCACAAAGTAGGTCTTGTAGATGATTCCTTTACATTTTTGTGGTACATCTTTATTCCATATCATCCCCCTAACACTCTTGAAAAATCCATCTGCGCACTTTCCCCTTTCATTTATTTCCATCCTATTGCCTCCCTTTTCTTCAATTATGCTTCCTAAGTACTTGAAGCATTCTACTTTCTGCAACTGCTGTTCTCCAAGTGTTATGCCCATATCCAGTCTGTTCTTCTTCCTTGTTGTGATGACCACTTCACTCTTTTGTGCTGAGAACTTCATCCCATATGATAACACTACCTTCTCCCACTCATCTAATTGCTCTTGTACTTCTTCCTCGTCCTCTCCCCATACCAGAAGGTCATCAGCAAACAACATTGCCTTCATTTTCCTTTCCCCAATGCTATTTACCACTTTTCGTATGATTTCATCCATCACCCTTATAAATAACAGGGGTGAGAGGGCACTTCCCTGTTTCAGACCACTCTCCAGTTGAAACCACTCCGTTCTCTCTCTTCCCACCTTTACACAGCTTTTGCTTCCCTCGTACATTGCTTTCACTCTTGCCACTGTCTCCTTGTTCACTGCTTTTGCTCTCATTGCTTCCCATACCTTGTTTCTATTAATACCATCATATGCTTTCTCAATATCCAAGAAGGTCATCACCAGATCTTTCCCATATTCATAATGGTGTTCTTGTAGCTGTCTTACTGCAAAGATGAGGTCAACTTGTGATGGTACCAATTTGTAACCAGAATGAAATAATTTTATATATTTTATTATTATTATTATTATTATTATTATTATTATTATTATTATTATTATTACTACTACTATCAATATTTTTTTAATTTTACATTTTACCTTTATTAGTTATTATGTTAACTAATATGTTTATATATATTATTATGCGGTAATGTAGAATATTATGGCAATTGAAAGGACTTGGAGCGATACACATTATATTTGAAATAAGTTAGACGCTTGACTGAATATTATTTCTGAAGAAAATACGAACAAGAGAAGAAGAGGGTTGTTCACAGAAGGCCGGCTTATATATCGCTTCTTGGAAATGACATAAATAGACACTTATGTCATTCACATCAAGTATTCTTCCAGTATACAAATCATACTAAGAAGGGATTCTATGAAGACTTGCCACTTACAATGCTGGGCCGATGAATGAGTCCTTTGCAACTATATACAAAAGGTGGGCTGGACTTCCCGAGAAATGCTACAATGAAGTATTGTCATTGTTGATATGTGAAAGGCGGGCTTATATCGCCTAGCGACTTCTGAAGAGGGGACAGACTCGTGCCATACCTGGGAACGTTATATATATAACGGCCGCCCAACTGAAAGGTGATTATTATTATTGAATTGCTGGAGGAGAGGGAAGGATGCTGAGTGGAGCAGAGGAACTTGTAGCGAGATGGAGTCTATAACGCAGTTCTAAACTAGACAGTTGACTATTAAGTATGTGAATTTGATAAGACATTCTGTCTCATCAAACTGTGACATGGTTGTGTACGAGGCTATTGTCACAGGGATGATTTTTGGAATTTATTCCGTCATCCACATATAAATTAATTACTTTGAGGAACATCAGGAACTCTCTACGCAACAATCCAACTACAAAGATCTTCAATGCGGTGAGCGATTTAAACAGTTATACTCCAGTCAAATCAGAAGGCTATCATGTTTATTAAATTCAATCTATATGTTATTCAATTAACTCAGTATACTCCAATTTCCAATCAAGACCCAAAATACAAGTAAATTCAGTAGATTCTTTCATTTAAATTTATTATTATTATTATTATCTTTAGTATTTTATTATTTTTGCACTTGTTGTTTTTATATATTAAATTCACTTTAAATTCAATTGTTTGACTGGTTTCCTTTAGTAGCTAGAAATTACTATAAGGCAACACCATACTCCTGAACTAATTATCGTAAGGTTAGATTACGTAAGTTTCACTACGGCTGGAGATAGGAATTTCGATGCTCTGCCTTTGTTTAACCGAGGTTTAATATATTATTTTGATCATGATATATAAATGATCTGGCGCCCTGGCAATACATATGATACTACACATTATGTACCTTTTTAGTGAAGCTGACAACAATACAGATACACTATTAGATTAATACACAATTAAATGTTTCATTTTGATCACCCAAAAGTGGGCGACTATTTAAATAATTAGCTTTGCATATAATCAGTTTCTTATTAACATTTTTCTTAAAAAGTCCAGTAAACCATTACAAATAACGCCCAACTAGTGAGGCAAGTTTAAGTCCCACAAACCATTACAATTGACGCCCAACTAGCGGAGCGCTGTTCTTATTATTTATAGAACCCTATTAAGTTCTTTAAACCATTACAAATAACGCCCAACAGTGGAGCGCTTTTACTATTAACAGTAACACTCTCTAAGTACTCTAAACCATTACAATTGGCGCCCAACGTGGGGAACGAAAACCTAACGATATTTACGGAAGGAGTGAGTGTAATTTCAGTGCAAATTGTCAGTGATTTTGGGGGAAAGTGAAGTGAATTAGTGTATTATTAGTGATTGATTTTGGGGGAAAGTGAGGTGAATTTTGGAACGGTAAACTTTATACGGTGTACTTCGAGATGGCGGATGAGGAACAAAGGAAATTGAGGAGTAGGGGTAAAGGAGAGAAAGCTAATTATACGAAAGTTGATAGTGGTACTGAGGCTGAGAGCGTAGAGGATTATACCAAGATGTCGGAGGTAAATCTTGAGAGTAATCCTGAGAATAATCCCGAGGTTAACCCTGAGACGAATATAGAGGTACATCCTGAAATAAATCCTGAGACTAGTGGAGGGAAGGAGAAACTAAAGACTTTGGATATTTCGGAAAACAAATTAGATGAGATCATAGGAATGTTTCTGGAGATGAATAGGCAAAATCAGGAGATGAGTAGGGAGATGAGAGAGGAAATAAGTAAGCAAAATCAGGAGATGAGTAGGGAGATGAGAGAGGAAATAAGTAAGCAAAATCAGGAGATGAGTAGGGAGATGAGAGAGGAAATAAGTAAGCAAAATCAGGAGATAAGCAAGGCAATAGACAAGAAGCTAGAAGATAGCAATAAAAATAATCAGGAGATGAGTAGGGAGAGGAGTAGGGAGATAAAAGAGGCGATATGTAAAGATAATAAAGAAATTAATCAGAAGCTAAATAAGATGGAAAAGGTGAATGAGGAGTTAAATAAGAAGTACGAGAGGATTAAGGAGAATATGTCAGAATTCAAAGAAATAATAAGAAGGGAATTGCAAAGTGAGTTAAAGAAAACCATAGCTGAAGTTAGGATAGAAGTGGGGGAAAAGTTTGAAGTTATAGGCAAGAAAGTAGAAAAGATTAATCAAGAGGTAAGGGAAAGAGTAGAAGACGTGAAGGTAGAGATTATGGAACGTAGCAAGAAAGAAGAGATGAAGGTTAAAGACAAGATAGGAATAGAAGTAGGAAAAATAAAGAAAGTGATAAGCACTCAAGAAATAAAAATGCAGAAAATTATAGAGGAACAAAATAGGCAGACAAGGGAAGAAGTCAGAGCCTATATAAAGGAAGTTAATATGAAGTTAACAGAGATAGAGAAGCGTGTGTTAAGGCATAGTCAGAAATACATAATTATTGAACAAGGAAAGCAGAAAGCTGAGATAAGTAATCCAAAGCATAGGGTGAAAAAGCACAAGCAGAGCGCGATGGTGGAGGAAATGGCGGAGAGAGATAGTGTAGAAGACGAAAGAAGGACGGATATAGAAGAAAGCAGAAGCAAAAAGCAACAATTAGAAAGGTCGTTAAGCTATAGTAGTGGAGAAATGAAGGAAAGGCATGAAATTAGTAAGTCCAGAAGTAAAATGAAAGGGGAGAAAACGAAGTTGTTAGAGGAAATAGAGAATATAATGAAAGAGAGTGAGGAAGATTATGAAGTGCAGTGGCATGCCATAGAAGATAGAATAGGGGAAGTAATAGGGACAAAGGCGAAATACAGTGTTACTATTGATAAATATAATACGGGGGAGGAAGAAACTATTGTTATGAGGAGAGAAGAGAGCGTAACTATAAATAAATATAGAAGCAAAGAAGAAGGTGATAAGAACTTAAAAATGCCAGATAGAGTAGTTATGTAAGTCGGTATTACTATTTTGAGCGAACCGTATGACCTAAATATCCGTAATGATTTATTAAGTGAATTTATGGAGGTATCTAAAGAACCTACCGTTATTAATTTTAACTCAGTCTTAAAATTACAAGTGTTAGGGGCGTGTATCGATACACTTTTTGACAGTGGCTGTCAGGTTTCTTGCATCAGTGCAGCATTTTATAATAATAGGAAGGAACATGGTATAAAAAATTATAGGAAATTCCAATTAGAACTACTATTGTGTTAACTGCGATGGGAAAGATATTCCAAATAATTTCTAAACAAGTGGTTGGAGAAATTTTAAAAGAAAGTAAGATTGGAACACAAGTATGTTTTTTTTATTCCAAATCTTGTTTATTCACTAATTATGGGTTCGGACAGGATGTCGCAACATTCTGCACAGCTATGTTATAAGAAGGGTAATGTTAAATTCAGATGGATGGATAAAGATGTGATCATGTCATTTAATAATTCAAGTGAGTTGTATGGTGGTTCTAAGAAGATATGTATGATTGAGGCGGTATTAAAGACTAAAGGAGTCGATATTTGTAGTGAGGTTATTGGTGAGATTGTTGGGGTATCTCTTGAGAGGGAACCTTGTTTTTTTACATTTTTAGGCAGTATGATGACGAAGGATTATCTAGAGGATTCCTTGCGTGAGGCTGCATTACAGAGTGCGTTAGAGTGTGATCGTGTGGATCGATTGTTGATCGTGTGGATCGAGTGTTGAAGGTGTTGTAAGAGAAGTAGTATATATTTGAGAACCGTATTGGATTAGCTAATTGCTACGAACATTCATTAAATGTACATGATCGCAGTATTTTTGTAGGTCATCGCTACCCCGTGCCTTACAAATTTCAGGAAGCTGTGAGAAGGCAGATTGAAAGCATGTTGCAGGATAAAATTATAGAACTCTATATTAATTAGCCCATATATATATTAATTCGTTAAGGGTAGTTCCCAAGTCAGAAAGGAAAATAAAGCTACATTTTGATGCCCGTAATTTAATTAGGCAGATTTTGTGAACAGTGAATACGGATTTAGCGAAAGAATGGTAATCTGAAGTATAAAGAAGTGCAATTTTGAGAAATAAAGTAAGTGAATACGGATTTAGCGAAAGAATGGTAATCTGAAGTATAAAGAAGTGCAATTTTGAGAAATAAAGTAAGTGAATACGGATTTAGCGAAAGAATGGTAATCTGAAGTATAAAGAAGTGCAATTTTGAGAAATAAAGTAAGTGAATACGGATTTAGCGAAAGAATGGTAATCTGAAGTATAAAGAAGTGCAATTTTGAGAAATAAAGTAAGTGAATACGGATTTAGCGAAAGAATGGTAATCTGAAGTATAAAGAAGTGCAATTTTGAGAAATAAAGTAAGTGAATACGGATTTAGCGAAAGAATGGTAATCTGAAGTATAAAGAAGTGCAATTTTGAGAAATAAAGTAAGTGAATACGGATTCCGCGATAAAGAGGTGTCATCCTGAATAGAAAGAAGTATAGTTTTGAGAAATAATGTGAATAACTACGGGTGATAGAGAGGTGTAATCTTGAATAGAAAGAAGTATAATTTTGAGAAATAATTTGAACAACTACGGGTGATAAAGAGGTGTAATCTTGAATAGAAAGAAGTATAATTTTGAGAAATAAGGTGAGTATCGACAGGTGATTAAGATGTGTAATCTTGAATAGAATGGAGTGTAATTGTGAGAAATAAGATCAGTAATTACGGTTAAAAAGGTGAGTAATCAGAAGACGCAGGAAAACGATTATATGGCACTTACAATGTGAGATCCTTAAGGAAATATGTGTCATGAGTAATAGAAGTGAAGTTGATGGTAAGTAAGGAAAGTCGCTTAATAATAAGTGAATGATTGTGGTCTGAACGAGCAGGTAATGGAGAGGGTTTGCATCAACCTATGATATTGTGTGTCTTGGAGAGCACAGAGGAAATATAAAGAATAATTTGTCGGCTATAGGCTGGTGTATTTGAGTAGGATATAAATATACATATGTGGGGTAAATTAGCGCTCTACATTTGCACTGAACGATGTTGCCTTAGGTAATATAAGCTAATAAAGTTTCATTTTTTTTCTATAATATGCCGGTGTTACTAGATACATATAATTCCTGAGAGACTGGAGTAGATCTGGTGATTCGCATCACATACCAAGTGTTGTGAAGTGATAAGGTGAATTAATCAGTTGGCAGTCCCACCAACTAGCCATAGTGTATTCAGTTCGACACCAGGCTGAAAGTTGAATTCTACGTCCTCAAGATATAAAGGAAAGGTGTATGCCACCCAAATATACATAAGTGCAACGATGACTTATGTCCAAAACAAGAATATATAAGTGAAGGGTATTTTGATGTACATTGTTTACAGGTAGCTTTAATTATGTAAAGAAGAAAGAAAAAGACATTATGAACAGTGAAAGACTGAAATGATGAAATTTAAAAAATATACATATATATAACTTGAAGGGTATATTTTTTGTATGTTGGTAATTGCTTTGAAGAGTATAATATTGTCGATGTTGGTAATTTCTTTGTAGGGTATAATATTTCATATTTGTACAAGTGTTGAAGAGAAGTATGGTGATATGATTGTTGACATATACCATAATTCTCTGGGGCGAATATGTGATGGTCCCAATTTGTAACCAGAATGAAATAATTTTATATATTTTATTATTATTATTATTATTATTATTATTATTATTATTATTATTACTATCAATATTTTTTTAATTTTACATTTTACCTTTTATTAGTTATTATGTTAACTAATATGTTTATATCTATTATTATGCGGTAATATAGAATATTATGGCAATTGAAAGGACTTGGAGCGATACACATTATATTTGAAATAAGTTAGACGCTTGACTGAATATTATTTCTGAAGAAAATACGAACAAGAGAAGAAGAGGGTTGTTCACAGAAGGCCGGCTTATATATCGCTTCTTGGAAATGACATAAATAGACACTTATGTCATTCACATCAAGTATTCTTCCAGTATACAAATCATACTAAGAAGGGATTCTATGAAGACTTGCCACTTACAATGCTGGGCCGATGAATGAGTCCTTTGCAACTATATACAAAAGGTGGGATGGACTTCCCGAGAAATGCTACAATGAAGTATTGTCATTGTTGATATGTGAAAGGCGGGCTTATATCGCCTAGCGACTTCTGAAGAGGGGACAGACTCGTGCCATACCTGGGAACGTTATATATATAACGGCCGCCCAACTGAAAGGTGATTATTATTATTGAATTGCTGGAGGAGAGGGAAGGATGCTGAGTGGAGCAGAGGAACTTGTAGCGAGATGGAGTCTATAACGCAGTTCTAAACTAGACAGTTGACTATTAAGTATGTGAATTTGATAAGACATTCTGTCTCATCAAACTGTGACATGGTTGTGTACGAGGCTATTGTCACAGGGATGATTTTTGGAATTTATTCCGTCATCCACATATAAATTAATTACTTTGAGGAACATCAGGAACTCTCTACGCAACAATCCAACTACAAAGATCTTCAATGCGGTGAGCGATTTAAACAGTTATACTCCAGTCAAATCAGAAGGCTATCATGTTTATTAAATTCAATCTATATTTTATTCAATTAACTCAGTATACTCCAATTTCCAATCAAGACCCAAAATACAAGTAAATTCAGTAGATTCTTTCATTTAAATTTATTATTATTATTATTATTATCTTTAGTATTTTATTATTTTTGCACTTGTTGTTTTTATATATTAAATTCATTTTAAATTCAATTGTTTGACTGGTTTCCTTTAGTAGCTAGAAATTACTATAAGGCAACACCATACTCCTGAACTAATTATCGTAAGGTTAGATTACGTAAGTTTCACTACGGCTGGAGATAGGAATTTCGATGCTCAGCCTTTGTTTAACCGAGGTTTAATATATTATTTTGATCATGATATATAAATGATCTGGCGCCCTGGCAATACATATGATACTACACATTATGTACTTTTTTAGTGAAGCTGACAACAATACAGATACACTATTAGATTAATACACAATTAAATGTTTCATTTTGATCACCCAAAAGTGGGCGACTATTTAAATAATTAGCTTTGCATATAATCAGTTTCTTATTAACATTTTTCTTAAAAAGTCCAGTAAACCATTACAAATAACGCCCAACTAGTGAGGCAAGTTTAAGTCCCACAAACCATTACAATTGACGCCCAACTAGCGGAGCGCTGTTCTTATTATTTATAGAACCCTATTAAGTTCTTTAAACCATTACAAATAACGCCCAACAGTGGAGCGCTTTTACTATTAACAGTAACACTCTCTAAGTACTCTAAACCATTACAAACTGTTGACCTTCCTGGCCTGAATCCATACTGTTCTTCCCTCAGCCCATCTTCAACTTCTGTCCGAATTCTTCTCTCCAGTACCTTCTCAAATATTTTGGCGCAGTGGCACATGAGTGTAATTCCCCTGTAGTTCTTGCATTCCTTCCTAGTTCCCTTTTTAAATATGGGTATTATTATCCCTCTTTTCCAGTCCTCTGGTATTTTCTTCTCCCTCCATATCACTTTCATTACTCGAAAGAGCCACTGTGTTCCTATCACCCCTGCTGCTCTCACCATCTCCACACTCACTTCGTCTATTCCAGGTGCCTTTCCCCCTTTCATCTTCTTTAATGCTTCCTCCACTTCTTTCCATGTCAATTCCTTCTCTGAAATGTCTTGGTCACTGTCTGTTTCTTCCTCCACAATGTCCACTACGCTGGTTTTAGTTGGATTTAGGAGTTCCTTGAAGTATTCTCTCCAGATATCCTTTACTTCTTCCATACTTTCGACCTCCTTTCCATTCCTGCCCACCATTCTGACATTTTCCCCTGTACCTCTTCTCTTTCCCTTTATCATTCCATACAACACTTTCTTACTGCCATCACAGTCCTCCTCCAACATTTCTGTCCATTTCTCCAGCCATTTCTTTTTCTCTTCCTTCACTACTTCTCCTGCTTCTTTCTTCCGCTCTTGGTATTCTTCTCTTGTTCTGTCTGTCCTCTGTTGGAACCATTTCCTGAATGCTTCATTTTTCTTTTTCACTGCTTCCTTAGTTCTGGGGTTCCACCATGGTGTTTCCTTCCACCTTTTCTTGGAGAGGCTTATGTTCCAAGCAGATCCGACCAGCGGTTGGAAACTGCTCAAGATGATGATGATGATGATATATCCATTCACTCCATAACAGTATTGCCGCGTTCGAGCGGGAAATGATGTTACATAGACTTTTGTTCCGTTATATTTAAAGTGCATTTCGCTTCACAATTTCCGGAATACTAAGGCCATCTGTTGAGTTATGCTCGAACTACTTGCAAATACGTATTCAGAAAACATCATGGTTGTTTGTTCCGTGAATATCTCTAATTACACAAAATGTAACATTGACGTTCGTTCTCGCATACGCTTCAACTAGAGAGTCACCCTGTAACATGGTCATAGTTTTGTTAGCAATAACATGATTGTTATTATTCAAATGAAGTATAATTGCATTTGTGTGTGTAGCTAGTTGAGAGGTTATTATTTATTTAATTTTGTTGTTCATATTAAATCAGAGTGTGATTCTAATGAATGCTATCTACATCACATATTTCCCTGCTACATATGAAATTGATGCTCTGATGACCTCTTCACGGTTCATTGCACCTCAGAAAACAGCTTAACCGCCTTGTAATATCATATTGTCCCCAAATATAAGCAATGCAAAAGAAGAAACAAGCCCTACTGATTATCTTGGTGAGCTTAGGTTGGAGGGGGAGGGATATGAACTTTGGAGGTTATGGCACTTCTGTGTTACGAATAGCAGCATAGTTCACATTTTGTTATTAAACAAAGTTGGGACATTACAAAGAACGATTCTTCTGTCCACCCATCCTCTCTATAACTTAAAAATGGGCAAACGAATCCATCTAAATTAGCAATGTTACCAACATTGTGGAACAAAACTAGCGAACAGTTCTTAATTCCCGTTGACGCTTTGCCTCCTAACATTACATATTCTGTAATTTTCCGTTTTTAAATACACAACTCCGTTGTTTAATACAATCAATAATGATCTATGTTCATGATAACTCTCATCTATGAGCTCACTTTCATTTCATACGTTGGCACTTATAGTCAGCAAAACCCTCCTAGATCTTTCGATCACTTATATTCTTTGTTTCAATGCATAGGCTGTTCTTGTATCTAGGTGGCGTTGGAATACTCCATCCATGTGCGCGGCATTCGTACCCAAACACTACATAATCACGGTTTCATCTAAGAAGCTCCTATCTTCGTAGAGTCTCTCTCCTCTGTTTTATATGCACCTTGGTATTGAACCCTTAATATGAATGATGCATATTAATGTTTCATGATATAGTTCTGTGTGCAGGCGCCCACCCCGATTTTTTTGTCACATATGTTATTTTTTATGAATTAAAACATTAAAAGCTAATATACTTGCACTTATCATGTACTATTGTTACTAAGCGACGTATGGCATCGTTGCAAGGCAAAGTGACGGTAGAGCGATGCAAACAGTGTGACAATCAGTTTGCTCTGATCCTATGTGTAACAACAACCTCTTACTGTATTACTCTCCAGTGCCTTCGCTCTTATGAATGTACCAAGAACAGCAACAAGTGCCCTTGAAGCATGTGAGAAAAGTGTTTTCCCTAACGTTTATACCCTTATCAAACTTTTGGCGAATTTGCCTCTCTCCCTGTAACTACCGGTACTGCCGAACGGAGTTTGAGTTGGTTGAAAACATACTTAAGAAATTCTACTACTGAAAACAGACTCAACGGTCTAATATTGTTATCTATTCACAGACATACATTTCACTGACGAAGTTATATACCGATTTGGTAATGCTTCAAGAAACCTTGACTTTATATTATAGTGTGAGTTGTAAATCAAAACAGTAACATTAATTCTTTCCATGTAAACTCTATCAAGTGAGCAAGATGATTGTATTAATAAAAAAGTAACATAAAATGGTCTTAGTTGTGCTTGACACTAACCAAACATAAAACATCACATCAAATTGGTTGAAAAAGTGACCCCCAGTTGGGCACCCACTCCCCCACCCCCCACCCCCAAATAAAACTCTATATACGCCCCTGTCTGTGTGGAAGGAAAAAGTTATTTCTATTGCTGAAAACACCTGCTGCTATGTGTTGCAATAAGCTTGCTACCTGAGAGCGCCAAGAAGTCGGGTAATGTAACCCCAGACATTCTTAAGAACAACAGAAAGGGATGAGTTTGGAATATCAGAGAACAAGGCGAGGTACAGTTACTTTTAGGTTCATCGCACTAGTAGAAGCGTGGGGACGCTCAGGGGGACGACAGTTCATAGGGAGCGCGTGGGTCGGGGTAAGGCCCTGTACTGTTTGTTCTGCCAACCAATGAAGAATTAATTTTAGCACTAAGGTTCCGTAGTTGGCACTCATGAACGTTCACATCAAACCGAATGGCGGAAGCGGGAATAGTCTGTTTTGATTGATTTTCCTCGTGGTGTTGTTGGTAGTTTTGATTTGTTCAGTATTTTCATTGTTTATTTGAATTGAATTGAGAGTCAATCATGCCACTGCAAGGGAGGAAAAATTGCCAAGCACCGGGATGTAAGAATTATAATGATAGTAAGAACAATACGGCAATTTTTATCTTCCTGGTGTTGACCATGTGAAAAACTAGTGGGCAATATGGACTACTCGCGAATAAAAATATATAGAGAATAAATGTGTGCATTTCATCTCTTCTTTGTTTCCTTACCCATTCTCCTTTGCATTTCAATAAAATTTGTTTTAGGGCTACGGGGAGGGGTGGGTGGTTGCGGGCATGCTAGGCAAAAAGTGAGGTTATGGCAATGTAGTGTGTGCATTTGGACGATTTTCTTTATATTCATCCAATATCCCAACTATTCTGTAGAGTATGAGAGCATTTTTTAATTAGCCTAGAGGAGAATTAAGCTCTAGAACGGCATAACTGTGTCTTTCGTGACAAATCCATCGCCAACATTGATATATATCAAAATGTATTCTTTTCCTATCTGGACGTATATTTCAGCACCTAGCGAAAGGCGCAGTTATGTTTGAGTTATATTCATCAATAATCAATAACTCGTCGCAGAACATACTGTTCATTTACGTGTAATAAAGGCTACATTCATATGGCTTTTTACTTTTTATGTTGCCAGACTTGGCAGTACAATCCATAGCCTCAGGCGGTGTTCTCTCTCGGAAATTCTATAACCAAAAGTGACGAATCTCTTATACTTACATGATCCTTGGGGACGCTCATGAATCAGCAATAAGATATGCCTTTGTTCAGCAAGATGTGACAGAGAAACTTGCTTAAAAATATAGAGAAAGAGACACTTTCGTATTCGCTCAGTAGGCGTGGTTTGCAGAAACAGCACGAAACTGAAGATTGTGAGGACGAATGAGATGAAATGACGCTGTGGAGACGCGGGCTTTTGGCATCAAGCTACGACAGATCAGATTTGGAGGGAATCGAATTGTGATTAATCAGCCGATCGATTTGATAACCGAATCATCGAATCATGCACTTCTCTTTATGACGATGGTTTTGATGTAAAAGAGCTTGCCTGTGATATCATTGCTTGATTAGTTAGCTATCCGAACTGTCCCCACTCCAACTATTTTGTGAATTTAATAGACTATAAAATATTGTGTGAAGTGCTGGCGAACCACAGGACATGGCATTTCAATTCGAAAATCTCACATGTATTGACCGGGAATCAAACCCGGTCTACCTTGGTGAGAGACTAACAGCTAGACCGCTGCGCCACAAATGTGACTGTAGCATATCTCCAATTCAATCTATACATTCATCATAGTACCAGTATGAAAATGGAGTGTAAATTAACATTTTAAGAATGTCCAAGCTGTGTGGTATACGAGTAGGATAACATGTCAGATGTTACACATCATATGCGACTACTGTAAGGCTCGTATCTTTTTATTATTATTATTATTATTATTATTATTATTATTATTATTATTATTATCATGTCTAGTTGGAAATTGGTTTATGTGTGTGATGCGTGTAAACATTATTTAGATAGCATATTGCTATAATATAGGGTCAGTCTTCGATAAAATTGCTTAATAGGACTCGTGGGTGAAATTAGTAGTCCACTAAAGCAATTTAGATAGCAGTCAGGCGTGTGATAATTATTGACTGAATTAAATTGAATTCTTCAAACAGCAAATCAACACCTGAAGACCATGGCTATCAAACCCGAAGGAAGGATGTCGTTCGAACCCATGATCACCATTGGAATTACTATGGAGTAAATAAAACGGCTGGGGTCATGGCGGGCGATATTCATTTGATGTTTGCAGTTTAGGATGAGTACACCTATGTATTAATTTCATTATAGTAGCTAGTTTTGGTAAACGGGAACTGTTGTATGTGTATATTTTGTGTGTTGATTTAATTGTTGTGTCTTGTAGGGTAAATTTCACCG
Organism: Meconema thalassinum; assembly: GCA_946902985.2. Classification (NCBI taxonomy): domain Eukaryota; kingdom Metazoa; phylum Arthropoda; class Insecta; order Orthoptera; family Tettigoniidae; genus Meconema; species Meconema thalassinum. The sequence goes on along the minus strand of OX336389.2, from coordinate 232,344,049 downwards.
ACTACTATTAATTATGAAGCTCATCGTGGCTATTTTGTGTTTTATTTTGTTGTGTTTTGTGGATGACAGTGTATTAAAATGTGCCATCGGGTACATCGTGTGTATTATTGGATATTATACCACATGTATATGACTTGTGTACTTGACGATAAGTGGAGCTTGCATTTCAGTAAATTAAAGACAGGTAAGGGGGGAATTGATATTTTATTTTGCTAATTTCGGATTACACAGGCTGGATATTATGCGACATTGCATATTTAATAGCAAGAAGTCGTCTGCTTCTGTAGTAATTATTTGAAGTAATTTGAGCACAGAGTAAATTGTGTGTGTTTTAAAACACACTTCTTATTAACAAATTCTTTGATCTGGCGCTAATTTATATTGGTGGAAAGATATTGTCATGTCAAGGCGGTGTCTTGTGAGTATTAATCTGCGCTGGGTATGACAAAGGTCATTTGCCTGTATGCTGCAATCGACGACAGTGCACACTCCGCGGAGGTAACTGTGATTCTTCGGTCCTGAAATTCATGAGTGAAATTTTGGGGACATATTGGTTTGTGTGTGATCACATGTATATTTTTTAGAAAGCTCTATCTGCGATTTTGGCTGTGTTTCTATCTCCCAAAATTTTAATAATGGCACCCCGTCGTGTTCGTTAAGCCGCCATTTTGGACACGATGACGGCCTAGGGTGGGGGCTTAACGAAGCCCTGAGAATCAAAACGATCTAAAATTTTTCCGAGCATGGTCTCCAATCAAAACGTCCCTGATTGGCTGAGCACTTATTGGGTCCTTCCCGCCACCACGCCGCAATCAAATCCGCCATTAACCTCAATTTAACATAACCTAAGTTACTTAAATTACAAATATTAATAATGTTGGTGAAGGGTGGGTGACTTGTGGATTAGATAAGCCATTTTTAGTGTTGCCTTCTATAGATTTGTGGTTTTTTGGCAATCTCGTTATCTTGTAGACATTAAGATAAATAGTTATATTTCGGGGGCCTATCACTCAGTAGCGGTTTATCACAACAGTAGCAACTATTACGAATAGCTGTACTATAGTAAGATTTTTCTGCACCTTCGCGAAATAGTGGCGGTGGTTTGAGATTATTTTTGACTACCATTATGGGGTTTTAATAGTTTTTCATAGAGCATTTTTGTTGTCTTGTAGGCATGATTGATTTGACATGTTAGGTCTGCATGTAGCCTACAGTTTGTTTCTCTGGTTTTTGGAATAATGCTCATTCTCATTACCATTAAGTGCAACCGTGTTGACCGACTGAAAGACATTGAATATTTCGTTTACTAAGGCAGCACTGAAATATGGGTTCCAACACGATATGGACTTGGAACTTATGTTCGCTTAACAAAATAACGATACATCAACAAGTCATCCTTGTAATCTCCTTCTTTCCCAATTAATTGGGGTCGCCGGAGCCAACCAGGCTCATTTTGGTTTTGGCCGGGGATTTAAGGCCGTCAATCCAATATAGGCCTATTCATGTTGAACGGTAGAAAGTTATCAACCTTTATTAAGGCAACACTGAAAGATGTTCATTTTGATCTAGCCTACTTACTCGGAGTCATCTGCATCAATGTACCTAGAGGTTCAGTTTTTTAAATTCTCCCTTTCCTAAGGTCAAATAACACATGGATGTTCCCTATTTTTCTTAAGGGGATTCAATGATCTTATGCTGAACTAATTAAGAATAGGGCATGTACCCCAACCCCTTAAAATATGAAGTTATCAGGATAAAAATAATGTCCATAACCATCAGAAACTTGAGAAAACAGATCAGGAGAATGTTGATCGACCATGGATGCAAAACCAGAAAGTCTTAAAGAGGAGTGTTTCATTTAGAGGCTTGGAACATCATGGTCAAGACCCCTGTACTTGGGTGTGTGCTCAATTTGTTTGAAAACCCGTTGACAGATCATAAGTTAATCTGTGGCTGGAATCCACTCCGTCCTATGCTAAGCTGTGAGTACTGGGCACCATTAGTGTTCTGTGACTACTGTATCAATTTCTGAAAATTGTGTCATAGGCCTATGCATAGACAAGTCGCTGAGAATGTTCTCTGAACGGTGAATACCAGTAGGCTAGCCTACTTAGCTGCCTCCTTCATTAGCATTTCCAGGCACCTGGTTAGTTGGTAAAATGAAATAGAAAAATCACTTGAATGATTCAAGTTGTCCTTGATTGCCCTCGAGGGACAGTGTACCCCATTCCAGATCTTAGTTCAGAATTAGTTTCCTTGACGGAGTTGGAGAAACAGTCACAATACCTATGGTACTACTAGACCTAGTACGGTACATATAGATGGAAGCATTGTGAGACCAACCACTACGTAGCTTATGTCCCATTAGTTGGGAGTGTTAGGGAATGGAAGATTGGTTCAACATTTCAGCCTATGTTGTTGTATATTTCATTAATATATGAGATCTAAAAGTGTATCATAGGAATATTAAAGCAAACCAAAATATATTAACAGTTGGTCAATTGGATACAACAATTCAATGAAACATTCTGTTAATAATTAGGAAGTGTCGTAGGCAACCAGAGAAGCGACACAAGAAAAAACACCTGAGTCTTCCAGGCAGTTGTCATCAACTGTATTTCACATAGAGAAGAATGACTAAAATGGTTCCTCATGAAAAAAAAAAAAACAACTGGTCAATGGCTTGAAAGACAGTAGTAAGGACTTACATGCTGTCAGTAAAAGTGGAGTTAAGAAAGATGTCTGGAATATTTAAATCAGTAGTTGATAGCCATGATTTTTAAAATTACCCTAGTTAATTGCACCTTAATATGATTAGTAGCCTACCGGTATGTGCAAGATTTTTAATGGTAGGTTTTCCTGTGAACCGAAAAACAGCTCTTAACATGGATTATGTTCAGGTTAGGCCTACAAGTTATTGGGAGGGAGGTTTATTTTACATACCTGTTGCACATAAAATGAGCTTCTGATTAGAGCTCTCTGGGAATGTTTAAATGGTTTGATGATACAGGATTTATCAAGCCTCTTTCTATGCATCTTTTAAAAACATTTTAACAATTCATAAATTACTGTCATCATTGCTAATGCTGTAATCTGTCATGTTTATTTATGCAGCATGAGGAATTAGGAAACATTGGTAGGATTGGTATATTGAGTGGAGATATAGTAGGATAAAATGCAACTGTGTCATGGAAACCTAAGATGTATTTTTATTTCTCAACTTTATTTTCTGTAGACTCCAATACAGCCCACCACCAGGGCAAAAAAAAAAGTGTTGGTGATGTTTAATGAGAGCAAATCTTGAAATACTGTGATTTAAGTGGTTGGTATCAAAAGCTGTATAGGAAAAATGAAAATGTGAAGTCACGCCCAAGTTTATGAAGCCTTGCCAGACTCGGCTGAAATTATCTTCGATGCAAATCAAGTCTCAATAGTTAAAACTTTAGGACGACCTTTGACATGAGCACTATAATAGGCCTACATTTAGGATCGACATAGCTTGCAGTAGGTCTTGTGCTACTGTATGCACCTGGGCATGTTTAAAAAAAACTCAGCCTGCAGGTTAATAAGGTAGTATATTACTATAAATCTATCTCAAGCAAATCTAAGAAGTTACCAGACTGAGAAACTACATATCAATATTTAAACAACAAAAAAAAAGGGTGGCAGTGCAAACTGCACTTTTAATCCTTGCTTCATTAGTTAAACCATAATATTTGTACATAAATACAGTAAGGACTTCACATTACAAACGGCCACTTAAATTATATGCCTTATTAGGCATAATCTACAAATTACATGTCATGAAATTGGTAAATATAAGCAGACAGCAACATCAATATGCAATGGTCTATAATGTAGTTTTAAAGTGCACAAAAGGTTATTGTACTGAATGTATTTCGAACTGATGAATAAAACTGGTGGAAACGACAGCCAATTGATTTACATCCATTACATCCAAAGTAGTAGAAACTTTCAGTTGATTGGCAAGAGTGTTGATTTGTACTTTTATTTTCACAAATTTTGATGAACAGTGTCACGCTTCAATTTAAATATAAACGCACATACAATTCCTCATCAATAAGTGATTTGCACTTCATACTGTCATGAACTGGAATAGTCACCTTGGTGACTCGCTACACATACACACACATGACCGGGTCACAAATATGGATATGGGAAAGGATTACCCTTTCAAATCTTTAAATTAATTAGCAATTTAATTGATGTAGAAATCTATTCCTCTCGCCACCATGTTGGTGATAATTGTAAACAAACCCGCGGGCAGCCAATGGCTGGTAATAATTGCCAGCCAATAACAAGCCAGGATGATGCGGATTATAATTCGTGTTTCACTCTCATTGCGTTTTAACTTGAGGTGAGGAATCAGCTGTTCGTTAACGCCACGGGGTGCCATTATTAAAATTTTGGGAGATAGAAACACACCCTTTACGGTTCTCAAAGCTAAGTGCTTTCTGAGGCGATGTTTTCGACCCACATGACAGGTTGACAAATGTGTGTGTTGTAGTCCAGTTGCGCGCGCGACCAGATTAAAGATAAGAGAATCTCAGGCAATTAGTGCTCGAGAGACGTAGGTCTGTGCTCGTGAGATAAGTAATGAGATAAGCCTGTATAATTGTAAATTAATGGGTGATTTAAATAGGATGTTCTCCACGTCAAAAACACATTTCATGGTTTGTTGATATATTTCGTGGTGTATGTCGGTTAGTGACTGTCTGAAGTAATTGTAAATTCTTGGTTGTGCATAATTTGAGTATGCTGATGTCATGAAATGTAAGGGAGACGAATGGTAGGGATATGCTTGTGTTTTTACATGGTCACGATAGAGATTCTTTTATATTTTTATAAGACCTGCTTAAGGCAACTTTCTTTGCGTGCTGTGGCACTTGGCTGAAACTTCGCTTGGAAGTTTGTAAATATAATTTTAAGGGTAGAGTAGTCGGTGTAGTGAGTTATTTTGTTTAGTTATTATTAACTTGTAGTTCCCATGACCCAAAATCTAGTTACATAAATTACGGAGTACGCGACTTGCAGTATGGACTAATGGAAGCGTATTTCGTAGAAGTAGTACTCATTTCTATCTAGCATTCTTTTCCCATCTACGCACGCACAATAAATACGTGAGTTATGGACTTGACACGATGTTTTATGTGAAATTTCAGTTCATTTTATGCTGAGTGTTGTCTTTGTGATTTTGTCTAAATTTTGAGGGTGTCACTATGGGTGTTTTTTATTGTCTTTTGTGTCTAAATATCAATTATTAAAGTTGTTTTTATTTTAATCTTGGTTCATTTTCTTGCTGTATTTTTATCCTTATGTTACCTTGATATTATGGAAGCAAAATCATATTTTACCAGCCTCACGAATATGAACTGAACACTTCCCCGGAAATAGTCTCGTGTATGTTTCTTTCAAGGGGACAGTATAAATGTCGAAGCTGGTAGTAATTATCTTCAGCGTGACTTTCTCTCTCGTGAAACTGGCTGCAAGGCTCAGTGGTAACGTTCTCGCCTGCTATTTCCATGGTTGCAAGATCGAATCCTGCCGCAGTCAGCTGGCATTTGAGGGTGCGCAAATGCGATGGAACCGTGTCAGTAGATTTATTGGCACGTTAAAGATACCCTTCGGGGTAAAATTCTGGCACCCCGGCTTCATTAAAAGCCACAGTATGTAAAAGGGACGTAAAACCAATACTATATTAACACCTCTCGCGTGTTTTCCACACATGCTATGACTAAAACCTGTAAGTCCCAGGGAACGCACCCGAATCCTGTACCCTCCTGCTTACGGGCCTCACACTACTACAGTCTCTACAATAGGGCCTACGAATAATTCACCCTCTTAGTGCCAAGCCATTTCCTGAAATACTTGCCAAGAATGCCAAGCCATTTTCAATGGTCATGCAGACTATTCGAAAAAAAATTCATAAATGCCACATTTCTAACGATAGAATCATAATTTTTGCTTTGCAATATAACAAATACCTCATTCTTTCATACATCATGTTCATAAAAGTAAATACGGCATCTAACCCTTTTTAATTGAGGTTATTCTCATAATAATTTTTTTAAAATCAGTTTTGAGCCTAAATTAAGGACACTGAAGAGTCATATTAAAAAAACTACGTTTCCAGCTTTAGAAATTTCTTAGATACATATGTAGGCAGAAAACGTCAACTAGAAGAAAACAACTGCACCGCAATTTTGGCGGGAACGCGCGTGTTTGGGGGTGCACAAACAGAGGGCATGAATACAAACTCAAACCTATCGCGTAACGGACTTCGAACGAAAAAAGTAAACACCGCACAGGCCAGCTTGAAACCTCATCTTTCCAACAGTATGAAATAATCACGGACATATGCCTACAGACATCTATAAATATAAGATAAACAGCGCGCCGATTGAATCGGCTTTGGCACTTTTGGCGCGAGCAGCGAGAGCCGATCTGATCGGCGCGTGGCACTAAGGGGGTTCAGATATTGATGTTGAAAAGCATAGGCCTATAAGTCACGAAAAAAAAAAATCGAAAATCCTCTTTTTTTCCCCCACGGAAACCATAGTAAGAACCAATGCCAGTGGCATGCTAAAGCCAGTAAGTACACGTCACATCAGAAATGACGTTGCCATCTTGTCTACTAAAAGTTATCACATCTCCTGGACTTACTCAGATTTGGTGTTATAAATGTACGGGAAATGTTTCTTGTGACACTTATCTATAGAGATAAGTCCACGGGATCCACTCAGACTAGAGAGCCAAAGTTGGGAAGTGGTTGGTTCGATTCCCACCTCAGCCGTCCTGGGTGTGGTATTCCGTGTTTTTTCACTTCTATTCCAGGTAAATGGTTCCTAACTTAAGACCACGGCCGCCCCCTTCCCAAACTATATACCTGCATTACAAATACACGCACTACCTCAGACACCGTAAAAACACAAGTTATCAAACAAATTATTTCTATATACACCCGAGTACACGGGACTAAACGATGACGATGCCACAAAGTCCCTAAAATTAATTAACAACAGCTCAGCGTTGGGAATAGTCATATTCCCGCCGGAAGAAATGTATGAAGGAATATTCCCGGTCGTTTTTTGGAAGGGGGAGGGATATTCTCTGACCGGGAAATTTAATTTTGTCAGTATTTTCTTTACTTTTACAGAAGGCTTTTCAGTCCGTCAACACAAGTTGTGCCCAGTTACATTAGGAGGGAAAATCGCGCATTTATACACCCTAAACTGAAGTAAATATTACATGAGATATTTATCACGAAATAACACGCTTTTATGTACAAAAAGGGGCGCACTTAATTGGATGACATGTTTCGATTGTTTTGATACAAAATGTGTTTTATTTTGTGATAAATACCGCATGTAATATTTGTGGTTAGGGTATTTATTTATTTATTTATTTATTTAGCTATGGCATTTAGTGCCGGGAGTGTCCGAGGACATGTTCGGCACGCCAGAGGCTGTAGCTGCTTCAAGCGGACACCCATGGAGATGAGCTACACGTTCTGTTCAATTTCAGGTAGTTCCAAGTTTCGCTACCAGATGTCACGGACACCTAGTTTTAAACGTTGGAACTATGATAGAGCGTTTCAACGAAATCTAACCTAGAAATTTAGCTTCACACAAGTTTAGTTAGTGGAAGGATCTTTTACAGGCCATAAATCTATGTCATGGGACCGCCGACTTTACTTTCCCTCCGAAGGAAGGCATTCTGAAGGATTTTAACGCTCTTAAGAAATCCGACGACTTCGGCCGGGTTTGAACCCGCGATCTTGGGAACAGCAGTTCAGCATGCTACCAACTACGCTACTGAAGCCACTGTGGTTAGGGTGTTTAAATACTTGTTTTCCTGCCTAATGTAATTAAGCACAATTTGTGTTGACCAACTGGAAAGCTTTCTATAATGGAATTACTTACTTATCCGGCGCTACAGCCTTGGGTGGATCTAGAGTTTGGCTTTCAGGGGAGTCAGAGAATCGAAATTGTTAAGAAAAATGGTATCACTAAAAACGCAATCACAAAATAACCAAACGTACAAAACCAGACCAATTTATTTGCAAGCTACATGGATATAAATTTGATGCGTTTAGCGCAACAAAAATATTCGTACAAATTGCAACGGCGTGTTTTGCGACTTTTAGATCGAGCTTCGAGAAAAGTATCAAGGTACGTTACAGTTTCGGCAAGTCGAGTTGGTACCGACAAAGGGAGAAAGTCACAGCTTAAATTGCCAACCAAGCTTGCAGTGTGGACGTCGGCAAAATTTGTTTGTGCGATAAAAGCCTCAAATTCCTATCCGTGCATTGCTGCACATTCATCGTGACATCACTATGAACATCGATTCGGTAATCACAAGGTTTGCTAAACAAAATAGACGAGTCGATTTTGTTAGATAAAAAATCGTTTTTATATAACAAGAATGAAGTGGTAAATACGTACAGTTGTAACAGAACATAATAATTGCAATAAATATATTTTCAGTATTGAATAAAATGAAAAAAAAAACCTGTTTATCATTTAAAATTCGTCAAGTTTTATTTGTCTGGTTATTGTGTTTTCGTTTTTACAGTTTGCAAAAAAATTTGGTCTCCGCGCCTGCTACAGCCTTGGGTGGGCCTTGGCCTCTTCTCTAATCTTCCGCCATCTGCTTCGGTCCTGAACTGCTGGTCTCCACGGACGAATGTTCATAGTCCTGAGGTCAGCTTCCACTTCATCATTCCATCTGCTACGGGCTTTCCCTGTCGCCGTCTTCTTTCATTAATTGACTTGGCTACTTTCCTTGGCATTCGGTTTTCCTCCATCCTTTCCACATGTACATACTATCTCAATCTTTGCGCTTTAATACGTCTAACTATATCCTCTTGCTCTAGTATGTTTTGTATTTCAGCATTTGTCCTTATCCTCCATCCATCCCATTCTTGGACTGGACCATATATTCTCCTGATAATCTTCCTTTCCAATATTCTTAATTTATTTGCATCATCAACTAATAAATTCCAAGTTTCTGAGCCATATGTTACTACTGCTCGGGTCCAAGCTCAGTGAGCTTGCGGGTTGAGGGGAAAGAGCAGGGAAGGGTCAGGCGAGAAGAGATGAGTCTGTCAACAGCCCACCGTGATATCTGGTATTCCGTTCTATTCCATTACTGCTAACATAGGGCCGTTGTTCAAACCACTGTGGTGATACGAATGAGTCAGTGAGTCACCGACCAATGTATTTGATTCTGTACTATGCACGGACCGAGAAACCTCATCACTCGTCAAAACCATTTCTCATAGTCCGGGATGCACATTCCTCTCAGGTTCACGCAGCTTAGACCCGAGCAGTACTGTCCGCGCATTATATCTCTGCCTCTGACGACCGTTGTATTTCTAAGAATATGAAGTGTCATCGACTTGTCAATTTCTCTACTCCTATTTACGTGACATTACCCCTCATGTTGGTGCTCGGGAGTTTTGACGATACGGTATACTCGGCGGACTTACCCTGATGCAGTCAGCACCTGTCAGCACATTTCATTAGTACAGTATTCGCATTATATCTCTGTCGGTGAGGAACGCTGCATTTCTGAGAATTCGAGCCGTCAACTCAATTGTTTGTGTGCCAATTTGAGAAATGTCTTTGGTGAGGCTAGTACAATCGGTAGGCCTATACATTTCCTGGAAGTAATGACGTAGCTGATCGGCAGAGATATAACGTGAGCACAGTACATGTCTAATAAGGGTCTTATATATTTTAAGTTTTGTAGATCTAGACAATAAATGGGGTTTCAGTAATTTCATATTTGCGTAATAATCCCTGTTTCCAGCCATTATTCTGCGATGTATCTCTTCCCTTACCTTATTAGTATTAGTCATCAAGGCTCCTAAATATTCGAAACTTCGTACTGTGCCCATTTACGATGATGTGGTCTGGCATGAATTCGAAGGGAGCGCGCTATGACGTCAGCGAGCAGGTTCCGAGCTGTCGGGCCACCAGAGTTTGAACGAGCCGCGTGTTTCACGTGGAGCCAACGGATGTTGAAAGCTGTTATTCTTATAAAGCTTTTGTTATGGAAGAAGGTTATATCAGCACTTCAGAATGAAGTTAGGAGTAATTCACCAGCTTATTCCTGTTGTTTTATTGGAATTTACCAACCTTCTGGATCCTTCTATGGATCTAGCCAATGTGACGAAAGATCTAACATTACGTAATGCGAGTGCACTGATCGATATGTGTCCTTGGGACAGTATAAAAGCCAGCCCTGGCAGAGGTCAGGTACTCTTACTTACAAAGTCATCGAACAGTCAACTAGTCGTCATAATAGTCCACGTGTGTGTGTGTGTCCACGACAGTAGAATACGCCGTTATTCTGAACGAGCGCTCCTTGGAGCTAGGCAACTTATACAACGCTACTATGCCCGAGAGGACATAGACTTTGTGCTACGTTTGTGGTAACATAACAGTGCTTCAAAACTTACAATATTCGCTGGTTGAACACTTCAACAAATTCCAAGGTATGTGAGTGACTTGTTGCACAAGTGTTTGACTTTGTCTTGTGCTATTCCCACCACTTAAACCAAACGTAAGAACTGGGACCACATTGAACATTTGCAAGTGATAGTAGGCTACCCTACCAACTTACATTTTTATGGGGAATTATCAGGCCAGATTCCGCCCTTGATCTATAGAAGAAATTATCACCAGGAACTGTTACCATTTTACTTGTCCAGTCAGATCACTGGATTACATAAGTGGACTTCATTATTGGCAATGGGCCACGCTAGTAACATGCCTTGTATGCGCGAAGAACAGCCCCTTGATAGAACAATTTCACTGCCCCAGTTAGTGAATATGGTTAGCAACTAAAGCGTCGGGATGTGTGAAGATCATGCCAGGACGACCCATTAGGAACGAGGAGCAGGGCCACCTGCGGCATATTTCTGTGGATGACAGGAGAGCAGAGCGCTATAAGCATGCCCCATGCCCAGCGTGTAGACTTCTCAGATCCGTGGTGCCCGGATTTGATCTGCACCGAGGGAGTTGAATGCTTTAACATGTCCCATGTCCATCATTTTAGACTTCTCATAACCGTGGTGCTAGGATTTGATCTGCACCGAGGGAGGTCAACTCGCCACAGAAATCATGATATCGTAGACTTCCGAAAAGCCTAAATAATTTCTAGAGCCATGAATTTTCCGCCGTTCCGATAAAACCAATTCACTTTCTCTATTATTAAGAAGCGCATTTATAGTTAAATGATTGTACGTTTTTAGGAGTAATTTTTCCTTGCAGTCAAGTTAGACTTGTAGCTGAGGTGCATCCTCAATATTTCATTTTGATACTGCAGTAATAAGATGGGAAGTCTTACCCCATTCAGAACGCAGCAGATTTACGACACAGTTTATGAATTAATAATTTTTCTTCTGCATGACAGAATATATTTTTTCAATAATAATAATAATAATAAATGTGAATGAATTAATATTGATAAATACTGAATTATATGAACAGCTATGGAAGTAATATCCCTTCAGAATGATAAATATGAAACACTATTATAAAAGTGTTGAATATGATTAAACAAGTAATTGCTAATGTAAAAATTGAGAGCTTACGATCTGTTATCGTCTAGGGTGTTGTTAAATGAAGCTGTATTGATGTTATGCCAATGCACTTTGTGAAAGAGTTAATAGAGGCTTTGATCCTCATGTTTAGTGGACGTAGTGGGAGTCATATCCTGAGAGCCACAGAAAGCTGTATGCTTGTTAATAGGAAATAAAATGGGAGATTTCGGGAGCAGATCCTGTCCCATAAGCTTCAATATGTTTCAAATCCCAAAGATTTCCCCTATGATATTATTAGCTCCAATGATTAATTATTACAAGCAATGTTGTCATGCCAATTTTTATTATGGCCATCTGAATTCATGTTCAGTGAATTAAATCCCGAAATTTATAAAAGGACATTCCAAGCTAACTTCAAAGTAACCAAACATGATTATTATTATTGTTATAAAATGTCTGATGTAAAGATTTAACTGCTGTTCCCAATGATAGTCACTATGATGTGTATTTAACTGCGTTAAGAATTGTGTCGTTTCTTAAGAAATCTAGAATCAAAATGTGAAACTTCGAGTGTGAAACTAATCCATGCTAGTGTCAGGATTGTAAATAAGTGAATTGTAAATAAGTGAATAAGATGATCGAACAATACAACTTTATAGTGTAAAATGAAATATAATTTTATGTCGTCTCTAAAGTGTATAGATTAACAAATGAAAGTGTAATTCACGAACATAGTCTAGCCCATCGGACAATCTTAAATGATACTATAGTTTATTTTTATTTGAGAGGCATAAAACCCAATAGGGAATGCGTGTGCTATTTTTTTTTTGCTTCTGCCAGGAGGCAGAAATTTTCTAAATAAATTTTCTTTGGTGAATTGGTTTGTTTTGAAATATGGTTTTAATTCTCTTGTTATATGTCATGACTCTTTCCTTTTCCTTTATGGGGAGCACGAATACAGTGTTTAGTAATTCGAGCCCAAGCCCAGAACGCACCGAGAGAGATCTCATGCTAACACTGTGTTTACTGCTACCTCACATGTGGTTGTCTGTCAGTCCAGGTGTACAGACGGGCACAGTACATTCTCAAAATTAAGACCATTTATCATCAGATTATTAAGGTTTCTTCTACCCTCAATGGCTGTCATGTTCATGTACTTGGATGTATCGTCTTTTCTTTCTTCCTTCTTCCTCTAACTCAAGAAACATTTCCTTCAAGTATCTCTCATTCCTAGCCATTAGCACTATATACTCTGCATATGCACAGATTTGTTTGGATTAATACACAATGTTCCCAGTAGACTATCCTTAATCTTTTGTATAACCTGATTATTGGCCAAATTAAACAGAGTAGCTGAAAGTGCACCACCTTGCCTAACTCCTCTACTGAGGGCGAATACATTTCCAATTCTTTCATCTACCATCACCTTTGCCTTGGCATCTTTCAGTGTAATTCTAATTAGTTTGATCAGTTTCTATGGTATTCCTATCATTTCCATATATTCATATAACTTTTCCTTGTACAGTTTACACATAATGGAATTAGGCAACGCTGAAAAATGGCTTCTATCGCTTCAATATTACTTTGCTTTAGCGTTGACCTCAGTCAGGGCTGGGAAGTTAACATGTATTTCACACAATTGGAAATTAATAAACCCTTCTGAAGAAAGAGTGGGGATGGAAACATTCACACACTGACACAGACACATACACTTACATGGAGGACGAGGAATTGCGGGAAGATTAAGATGATCTGAGGAAATGGAGTTCCCAGTTAAAAGTGAGTCCGTGAGAGTGAGAGGGATTCAATGTAGAATTGAAAGACCTAAAATGAAATTAGTCATCCATATATAGGTTATTTTTTATGATTTTGTTAATAGTATTTTAATTACTCAATTACATTACTATATATAATATTACACTTCAAACGATTCGTATTGCAAAAATTTATATGTTTGCAAAATTAATGAAAGAAATGTTGTTGTTGTTGTTGTTGTTGATTCTTTAGGGGCTATGCGACATCGTGGCACTGTTAAACTAGTAGGTTATGTGACCTGTGACATAAGCGAAGGACTTTCTGTCAACTAGTTTGCACGAAACTGTTACAAGTGACCAAGGATTTCCATGTTGACGTAATGATGTAGTCATATTGAAAACATTATTACCCATGTACTTATCAGTGGCAGGTTTACAATTCAGTGTTTTGTGATAAATAGATTGTGTTTTCACTTAACAACATCTGTACACAATTGTGGAGCATCAAAGTCTTGTGTTGTGGAGATATTCGGCTTTTTAGCCTGTTTTCATCTTATGAAAAATATAGACTTATGATCACCTTGTGTGCGTGTGTGTGCGCGTATGTCTGTGCGAGATCTGTATGTGCGACTCCGCAATAACACCTCCCATCCAGAGGAGCTCAAACAGAAACCAGACGCTCTCCCTGTTGTTTGTCATCTCTCTGATCCGAGCTCGGGGAGAACAGAGCCGGAGTGCGCTTTGCAGATCTCTAATGTTCTTTAGTTGGCAGCACCAAAGCCATTAAAAGATACAGGGCTCGGTTAAGCTATTTCGAATTGGTGTTTCAGACCTTACAATCAGTGGTGACTGGGGGTCACCGTACCTGGTATAAGCTACTGCAAGTGCACTCTTTCCTCCTTCTTCACCCCTTGTCACGCCCCCAACCACATGTGGATATTTTGTCCCGCATAACAGTCTTATAAGGGTCATTTTGCTATGATCTTGTATGGAGGAAAATAACCCGAAGTGAACTGTTTAGTTGGACTTTATATAAGCATAGGGCTGGAGGCGTGGCGAGCGTTAGGGGAAAGAATGGATGTCTCTTGTATGATAAGCTGGCTGCGGGGTCTTGTACGTAAACAGTGCTATCAGATTAGTATCGCACGGAGTTGAGATGACACACGCCCTATTAAATTCCTGCCCGTCCCCAACAGACGACGAACCATGCGATCAGTCCATTTATCCGCTGTACGTCACATGTGTTCATCGGTACACCGAAGGTCACAGGAGGAGCTTCCACGTGCCCTATAGTACTTTGCGTTCTAACTCCATTGCATACGTACTAAAACCCCGCAGCCTGATGATAAGAGAAACTCGTGAACTTAAGGGATATTTGTTGACACAGGCAAAGAGTGAGGTAAAGAGCAAAGAGTGCACCAGTCGCCACTAGCAACAATTCTTGACGAAGGAGGGTGATGTGATATGATGAAATGCACTACTTACCTTGGAGTATTGTAGTCCGCTATCGCCGAGTTGTAGCTGTAGCAGAGACCCATCTCGGTCTGATGTTGTATCACACTGGAGGGGGCACCATCAACACTATCCACTACTTTATAAGTGAAATTGAACACATTCTGTAAAGGAAAAGAATGGATAATATCACTTACTGCGCGACAAAATCATCTGAAACCCCGGTGTCACCAATGGTGTCACTGTCTCCCCCCACCCACCACGTGCTTTCCCTCTAGGCTCCGTCACTCGCTTGCGCCGACAGCGTCCTCACCCAGGGCTTCAGTTGAACTTGCCGAGCTTTAACTTGATGTTTCAACTGTTGAACGCAGAATAGCTTCGAGAAGCCAGTAGCCAGAGCAAGACCAGGGGTGCATTGCGCCTTTTCCACTCTAGCAAACCGTTAATAATGCTTTACACTAATTACCTGATATAAAATATCTACTATATGATGGCAAAATTGAAAGCGTTTCGCTAGGGGCGTGGAGAGCTAGCATGGGCCCTAGGACTAGGATTCGTGGTCGGTGCCCCTCTATCTTTGTTGCTCCCAAGGCATCCTGGAAATACCTAGTTCACAATTTATATTTATATTTTTAAGCCTAACCCACTCCAAAAAAATCCTCCATGGAACTTAGATTTTTATTTTTGTAAGTTATAATTATTTTTCAATGTAAATCTTAAATATCGTTTCCGTTGTATTCAACTGAAAAGTTAACTGTCATCCAAAGACAAGTGAAACGCTTTTCACAATCTTATGAAGTAAAAATCAGATTCTGAAAACGTTATCTAGTGCACTGGCTTGCTCGTGACGCGGATACACATGTGTCAAATACGTCTTGCAATGGCCTTCCCAGTGTGCACTAGACAGTGTCTTGGTGAGGTGTGCTTTAACCAACTGAAGAGCCCAATAGCACACCGGGGCGAAACACTGTCATCTTGTTGAGTTATGCCGGAACATTTAGCACTCTTTGTGTTTAAATAGATATTCTCCGTCCTATAAAGGTTGACAACTTTGCAAACTTCGCTACTTCTCTGGCATAATGTTTATTTACAACATTCATGTTATGTTCTCTAGATAATGTTTTGTAGTCTAATCACTGGGTTCAGTGGGTGAGTTAGCCGTAGTCGTTACAGCGGGGCTGCAGGCAGTCGCTCACATTCGGGAGGCTAGGAGGTTTGAATCCCCCCCCCCCCGCCAGCAACCTTGAAGATGGTCTTCTGTGGTTTGCCATCTTCCTTCCAGGCAAATGCCGGGGTTGGTTCCTAACTATAGGCCTCAGCTGCTACCTTCCAATTCCTCGTCCTTACATTCACACTTTCCTCCCCAGACAACACTCCACACGAAACTGCGTTTAGTAAAAATGAATATAGGTCTGCCGGATATTTTCAAATTTGTATGAAACTTTAATTGAGTAAGTTTATTTATTTAATAAACATGTCATGTTATGAAAAAATTGGTTGTAGTATGTCTACTAAACTCCACTTCCTTCATGCCCATTTTGACTTCTTCCCTGAAAATTGTTTATCTGTAAGTAATTAACATGGTGAAAGATTCCCCCAAGACATTGCAGTTATGGAGAAAAGGTATGCAGAGAAGTGGATCCCTGCAGTCTTAGCAGACTACTGCTGGTCTATCGCGAGAGATGCTCCAGAGACAGTCCACAAGGGACAAGTGAAGCGAAAACGGTCATCATGAAACGAATCACTTTGACTTAGTCTTATCATTTTCATAATATTGTTCTGTGTATATCTGAAAATATGCATTTGTAATGTATCTAACTCTTACTAGGTCATACAATTAATTGCAGCCTTGTTCAATTCAGAATGTGACAGCCATTCCTTCTATTAATTGTTGTTGTTGTTGAATACTGACGTACGGTATGTAATAGGCATTGTAATATAGAAGCACTTATTTCTAACACTAGAGTTAAGGATTTGATTATATAGTAATATTTACTTATATTGTGCACAAATGAATATGAAAAACACAAACTGAAGTCATTTACACACTTTTCATAAAAATATGTTGAACAGAGTAATTTTATTGGAGAATGATTTAGATGAAAGTAAATAAGGCACTGTTATAAGGGAAAGATATAAAGTTATTACTGATGAATTGATATGAAATTTAAGCACGAAAAAATGTGTAAGCGAATAGGCTATGGTTATATGAAGTTATTGAAGTGAGAAATGAGTATGGTTAAATGACGTTATATCCAATGATCAAGGATGACATTGGATTGTATAGAAAAGGAATTTTGTGATTTATTAAGGAAGGTCTACGATGAAATATCTTACGGTTATAGCTGAAGGAAGGAACTTCATTATTGAAAGAATGAAGCAAGGGCTTATTGCATTGTTGAAATATGGTATGAATAGGGATGAATAATTAGATGTTTGTGATGATTTATTCTACAGGCGGTATTAAAGAGAATGCCAATATTAAAATAGTAAAGTGAAAGTATTTGTAAAAACAGCTGTTTATTGAAATGATTTGGAAACTAATGTAAAGAAGACGTACCAGTGAACTGATATTAATTCTGCGGAAAATTCGTTATTAAATATTTGTTTTATGGATTTGGAAAGCTATTTTGCTAAGCTTAAACGCTTTGGTAAACTTTACACTGATATGTGATTATTAAACCAGAACTGACAGATAGGGGAGTGGTAGTGATATAAAGAGAAAGTATATGTGAGTGAGACATGAACATTGTTTGCAATGAGAAGTGAACGGAGAGAGATATATATAGAAGAAAAGTTGTATTGTAACGTAATCTTGATTACGGTACAAATTATTATTATTATTATTATTATTTTTAAAGTCATTGTGTAATTATTATTATTATTATTATTATTATTATTATTATTATTATTATTGAAATATCAAAGTTATATCGTTTTATTCACCCATTAATATCAATGGAGGGGCTATACCATATTCACGTCATTACCATAATCATATATAATATTGTCAAGTGCTTAGATTAAGAAACAGGGTTTTTATAGAGGTCTAGGGCTGTTTTATTAGTTAAATTGTAAAGACAGGACGGGCATGGTTGGAAGAAGTTACGGACGGTGAAGCAACATATTGCAAGAAAATGTATTTCTGGAACGAAGCCACGCTGACTGGAGACAAGGGCTTGGAGAAAGATTTGGGCGGAATATATATATGCGCAACGAGAGGAATAGCGGGTTCTGAGTGGAATATTTGAAGTACGCGGGCCTGTATTCCCGCTCGGAGAAGTTTTAGCGTCGCTTGAGGACTGAGAAATGCTTTGCTATAATTGGTCTGATGGGTCGCGGGCAAATTTATGCCGCGAAACATCGGGACCATTCAGAGTGTATAAAAGCCCAGCGCGACTTCAGCACTGGCTATTCTATAGATTCTATTCTGTCATTCACTTATTCGATCACGCACTCACTCATTGACTTTGTGAGTCGTAGACTCCGTCAGTCGCTCAGTAAGATGGGACTTAGTGAATTCAATTAGCCTGGTTTGTTCAAATTTGCTTACCATGGTGATCAAACTCAGAAACAAGCAGCAACAACAACAACAACAACAAGAAGAAAACATATGTTTTCAAAGGTCAATAAACGTGTGTTGGCGTAAGATCTCAAATTAGACTGCAAGCAGACCAACGAGATGGACTTTGAACCACAAGGCACCAGGTATGTGGACCGAGTTATTATCAACACAGAAGATCAGCGCTAGCGAGAAGACAGTCAATATTGCCCCGCAATTAGGGAATATTAATGCACATATCGTACACAGCTCGAAACCTCAGATCAAATGTTAATAATTTTGTTGTAAATAAACCAGTATTAGTTAAAATGTCTTGTTCATTGGGAGTTGAATATATAGGATAGTTGGAATGCAAAGAGTATCTCATAGAGCAAGTTTATTGCCCTACGCTCCGATGATAGATCTTGGCTCAAGGAAGGGAGCGGCCGTGGCTAAATAAAATTTTAATGTGTTATCTCTACGATAACTGGCGCCCAGTAAATCTAAATTAATAAAGTGTATGTCGTCTGTCTAGACAGGCCAATGCTAAATAAGAACGATGAGGTGGTTTTAAGGAGTCTTGAGTGTAATATCTGTAGAAACTATATAAATGATCGCCCAACTTGTAGAGCGATATCCAACGACGAAGGTAGCCGTTACAAATGGCACAACCAATGTGGGGCTGCGAAATATCGTACTGAAGTGAATGGATATTATGTATAAATCCAGTTTATTTCAAGTATGTTAAAGTTTAAAGTTGTTTTCATGTACGATATAAACGAGTACTCTTTGCATTCATTCCGAGTTTTTCAATAAAGAGGCATATATCAAGTTAGGGAACTACGGTTATAAATTAGGAGTGTTCTTTTGATGAGTTGTTTTTTGGGTAATGAGTAACAGGGATAATTAGGGGAATATACATTTGAGAAACCGTAGTATTATAAGATCAGTTAAAATGTCGAAATTAGATGTGCAGGGTACCAATGATGAGATGTCAAAAGTAAGCGAAAATCAGGAAACTGAGGAAAATAAACAAGACGGGGCTACAAACATCCAGATTAATGAGGGGGAGAATCCTTCCTGGCTTCGAAACCTGACGATGCTGATAACGGAACAAAGTAAGAAATTTGACGTGCGTAGTGATCAATTAGAAAAAGCAATAGATCTTAAGTTCACTGAGCATAGTAAGAAGCTTGATGAACAACGTAAGAAGTTTGATGAAGCTACAGAGAATTTCAATAGACAAATTAAAGAAGTAGGCCGAGAATTTCACAATAAGTTAGAAAACAGGATTACTGAGGTGGAGGAATCATGGTCACTTAAGGTTGACGCCAGAATGCAACAAGTGTCGGAGCGAGTTGACAAAATTGACGAGGAAGTGAAAATTAAATGTAGTAAGGTTAGGGTTGACTTGGAGAAGTCAACAGCATGAAGGTCAAGTGTGATAATAATATTGCTAAAATAGGTAATTTAGAAAATAAACTAGAGAGCGATAATCAAGAAATTAGGGAAGAGGTTAACAGTAAATTTAACAGTATCAGTGAACAAGTAGCGAGTAAAACAGATAAAATGGAGGAGAAATTTCAGAGATGTCAGAAGCAAATAGCAACAAATAGCGGTAATGCACAATTAGGAAATTTAAGTAGATTTCTAACTAAAGAGGCAGATTTGCCAGTATTCACAGGCAAGGCATATAACCCAATGGAATTCTTAAAAACAGTAGAAAAGAAGTTCGCTAAAGATTTAGAAGAGGGGATCGTTCAATGGGAACAAGTACTTGAGATGCTAGATAAATCCTTTGATAGGGATTCAAGGTCATGGTTCAGTGTGTATAAATACCAGATGACTAGTTTTAGAAAATTTAAAGAGAAGTTCATAGCCAAGTACTGGAATGAAAATGTGCAAGAAAGAGAAAGATGTAACATTATTTTTGGAAAGTACCAAAGGAGAGATGGTGTTTCGTACACAGAGTATTTCTTAGCGCATGCACTTATATGCCAGAATTTAGAAGGTTTAGAGACTGAATCACAGGTAATTAAAAAATTATTAAGGCATTTTCCCGATATAATTAAAGAAGCATTCTTCATGCAGAATATTACTACTATTGACGGATTCGAGAAGCTATTGGAAAACTTTGACTCTCTTGAAAATAGTAGGACCGACCGCAAGCCAATAAGTAGAGGAGATAATTTCGTGCAAAGTGAGAGAGAGAGGGGAAGAGAACAAGGCAGGAATGCGAATTACGAAAGACGACTTGACAATGGGGGACGCACAGCAAATACGAGGAACGAGAATTTGAACAGAGGAGGGGAAGGTACTAGGCCAGACAGACGTACAGGTCAACAACATCAACAATCTACACCAGGGGCAAGTAGGCCTAATTTAAACGAATAACGGGTTGCAGTGAGGTCAACAGACAGCCCGAAGTGATTTCAGTTCAATGTCCTAGGAATATTGAGTATTTAGGAGATTTTAATATAGATGTTAGAGAAGAACTGCTTTATGACCTAAATGGTGGAAATTTAGACAATATTGAGAATGAGATTATGTCACCAGTAATTAAACTTAATGTGTGGGGTAAAGAATTTGATGTTTTATTGGACAGTGGAAGCGAAAACTCTTGTATAAATTTAAGATTTTTGGAAGATGTAATGAGAGAAGGTATTCATGTTGATATAATTCCAGTTAAGTCCACTTTCATTGTCACAGCTGTAGGTAGTAGGTCTCAGAAAATATGTAAGCAAGTCGCAGTTCCAATTAACATTAGTGAGTTAGTTAAATTTCAGCCCTGTTTGGCAGTTCCAAATTTATTATATCCGGTGATTCTTGGTGCAGAATGGTTATCATTACATCAAGTTAAATTGGATTTTCATTTTGGCAGGATATGTTTATTTTGGCAGGATAAAGAAGTTCAGGTTACGTATAAGGTGTCTAAGACTGACAAACAGATGAAAGTGTGTATGTTTGAGGAAGAAAGCAACGTGGTTGTGAGTGATGAGTTTCCTGAAGTAAATGAGGTAGACCGCGGAGATGCTAGTGAGAGCAAAGTTTTTAAGGTGTGTCAGGTTGCAATGGAGTCTGAACTTAAGAGTAAGATCCATGATGCATTGTCACAATGTAAGCTGGATGAGGTGCAAGGTCATCAGTTACATGAGGTATTAATAAAATATAAGGAAATTTTCAGCACAAAACCCGGAGCAACACACTTATATGAGCATAGTTTTGTCGTTAAAGACACAAGTAGTTTCGTAGGGCCTAGGTATCCTGTCGCAACTAAATATATGAAAGCCGTCGAAGAACAGATAGAATTAATGTTGGAAAACGACATAATTGAGCCTTCAGCTAGCCATTGTTTAAATCCATTAGTTGTAGTAGCCAAGAAAGACAATTCAGTGAGACTGTGCATAGACGCCAGAATGTTAAATACCAGAATCGAAAGCGACCAGCTGAGAACTGAAACGGTGGAGGAATTAGTTCAACGTTTTCAGGGACGGAAGTGGTTCTCGACAGTAGATTTAAGTAGCTCATTTTGGCAAGTTCCACTCCGTGCTTCAGATAGGTATTTAACTGCCTTTGCTTTTAAGAATAGACTCCTACAGTTCAAAAAAAGTACCATTTGGGACTAAAACTAGCAGTTCCGCCTTAATTCGAGCTTTATCTATGGCTCTAGGTCCAGAGACTAGTGAGTTTGTTACGAATTATGTGGATGACATAGTTATTGCGTTACATACATTCGAGGAACATATAGATCACTTGAGTATAGTTTTTCGTAAATTATGGGAAGGGGGTTTCACTTTGAAACTGGAAAAATCTGAATTTTGTGTACACCACATAACTTTTCTAGGACACACTGTTTCTGCAGATGGTGTTACACCAGAGTCATCTAGGCTAGAGAAAATTAGTAGTATGCCGTCTCCACGTAATAGTAAGCAATTAAGGTCATTTATTGGTGTTCTCAATTATTTCAGGCGTTTTGTTGTCCAGTATGCAGGGTTATTAGAACCATTTAGAAAATTGTTGAAGAGTAAGAGTGTGTGGAAATGGACACAGGTCCACGAGGAAGCCTTCAGAAAGCTGAAAGAAGGATTCAGTAGAACAGTGATGCTGAAACACCCTAGGTATGATAGAGAGTTTATAGTAATCACGGATGCATCAGAGGTTGGTATTGCAGGCTGCCTATGCCAATACGATGATCAGGGTCAGTTAGGCATTGTATCGTTGGCAAGTAGAGGTTTGTCAATGGCTGAGAAACGCTATACAATTACTGAGATGGAATTCTTGGCAATTATTTACTCAATGAGTAAATTTAGGGTTTACGTGCTAGGCACGCACTTTCAAATCTGGACCGATCATCAGGCGCTAACGTTCATTAAATCTAGCAGGTTAACTAGTAATAGGATGACACGTTGGACGCTAGCCATGAGTGAATATGATTTCAGTATCAAACATATCAGTGGAACGAATAATAATTTAGCTGACTACCTGAGCAGACACATTCATAGTGAAGAGTGTGAAATCAATATAGGAGTGAAAGAAGGCATCTTAGTGTGTGTTGGTAAACGTATAGTGCAGGAGGATGAGAGAGTACGTTTACGAAATATGTCTGTTGAACAGGAGAGAGACAGAGTATTAGGCGACATTGTCCGCTTGGTGAGAAGCAGCAATGATGGTGAGTTATCAGTAGGGAGGCTCAAGTACGGGCTATATCAAGGTATGCTATCTAGGAAAGATAGAGATGGTGAGTGGAAAGTATGTGTACCAGAATCTTTACAGGAAGATTTAATCTGGTTCTTTCATGCTCAATTGGGTCATTTCGGAGCCAGGAAAGTTCTGTATGCCATTAAAGGGCATTTCTTTTTTAAAGCTATGGGAAGGAAGATTAGGAAGATTCTTGCTACTTGCGATCTCTGCTAACGCGCGAAGCACTCAAATCGGCACTTGATTGGAGAGTATCAAGCGGTAATAGCCAAGAAGCCGGGAGAGCTTGTGTGTGTTGATCTGTATGGGCCACTGGTGAAGTCTCGATACGGATACCAATTTATAATGGTAATAATTGACGCATTCAGTAAATTTGTCAAATTATATCCCTTGAGACAAGCTACGGGAAGGTGTTGTGTCAAACAGATAGCAGAAAAGTATATTCCTGAGTTTGGATGCCCACTCAGTATACTTAGCGATCATGGAAGCCAGTTCACGTCTAAAATATGGACTACCAAGCTGACGGAACTAGGTACCCGGATTATCTACTCTTCAATTAGATATCCACAAGGCAACATGGTTGAACGGTCTATGCAATCCATTGGAAGAATATTCCGTACATACGTGCACGACAAACACAACGCGTGGTTCTCACGGTTGGGTGATGCCGAACGCTGGTTAAACTCAGTGTTACACGAGAGTACGGGATGTTCACCATATGAAATTCGTTATGGAAGGAAGCCCTCCAACGAAATAGCACGAATGATAGGTTTAGATCCGGGTGAGGGACACTCCACGGAGTATTATCTTCTGTTGGCCAGGGACAACTTAGTAAAGTCAGGAAACCAAAGGAAACGCCGACAGAAGGGGATCTACGACGAATTGGAAGTAGGTAGCGAAGTTTTGTTACGTAAGCCGTTGCCATCTTGTGCATTGGAAGGGAAAATGTCAAAGCTGTTTTTATTGTTTACTGAACCTTATGTCGTTTCGAAGAGGATAGGAAAGAATGCCTACTTATTGAAAGATCAGGAAAATTGTGTCATAGGTACATATAACATTTACAATCTGAGGAAATATCATAGAAAAGAGCAAGTGCTGCAAGAAGGGCAGACTGCCGTGTGTTTATAATTAGAGTCGTGTCGTGGCTCTAAGGAATTGGTGGAAGTGAAATAAATTACTTGTGTTGCGTGAAACAAGAAGCAATATATTGCGTTCTGTTATTGTAAGGGACTACAAGAACAAATGTAGCATGTAAATCCTGTATGACTGCACAGGACAATCAGAATGTTTATGTAACATTGCAAGAAGAGTGCAGATCAATCAAGGAAAATGAAAAGGGTATAATCATTATGTATGTAATTTAAAGGGTCATATATGTATATTCAGTGTATTTCCTGTTAAGTTTTAAAGGGAAGATTTGTGATTTCATCATTCATTACATTCTTTATGAAACCATGGGGACGTTTTGTAACGTAATCTTGATTACGGTACAAATTATTATTATTATTATTATTATTTTTAAAGTCATTGTGTAATTATTATTATTATTATTATTATTATTAGTATTGAAATATCAAAGTTATATCGTTTTATTCACCCATTAATATCAATGGAGGGGCTATACCATATTCACGTCATTACCATAATCATATATAATATTGTCAAGTGCTTAGATTAAGAAACAGGGTTTTTATAGAGGTCTAGGGCTGTTTTATTAGTTAAATTGTAAAGACAGGACGGGCATGGTTGGAAGAAGTTACGGACGGTGAAGCAACATATTGCAAGAAAATGTATTTCTGGAACGAAGCCACGCTGACTGGAGACAAGGGCTTGGAGAAAGATTTGGGATAGATTCTATTCTGTCATTCACTTATTCGATCACGCACTCACTCATTGACTTTGTGAGTCGTAGACTCCGTCAGTCGCTCAGTAAGATGGGACTTAGTGAATTCAATTAGCCTGGTTTGTTCAAATTTGCTTACCATGGTGATCAAACTCAGAAACAAGCAGCAACAACAACAACAACAAGAAGAAGAAAACATATGTTTTCAAAGGTCAATAAACGTGTGTTGGCGTAAGATCTCAAATTAGACTGCAAGCAGACCAACGAGATGGACTTTGAACCACAAGGCACCAGGTATGTGGACCGAGTTATTATCAACACAGAAGATCAGCGCTAGCGAGAAGACAGTCAATATTGCCCCGCAATTAGGGAATATTAATGCACATATCGTACACAGCTCGAAACCTCAGATCAAATGTTAATAATTTTGTTGTAAATAAACCAGTATTAGTTAAAATGTCTTGTTCATTGGGAGTTGAATATATAGGATAGTTGGAATGCAAAGAGTATCTCATAGAGCAAGTTTATTGCCCTACGCTCCGATGATAGATCTTGGCTCAAGGAAGGGAGCGGCCGTGGCTAAATAAAATTTTAATGTGTTATCTCTACGATAACTGGCGCCCAGTAAATCTAAATTAATAAAGTGTATGTCGTCTGTCTAGACAGGCCAATGCTAAATAAGAACGATGAGGTGGTTTTAAGGAGTCTTGAGTGTAATATCTGTAGAAACGTTATAAATGATCGCCCAACTTGTAGAGCGATATCCAACGACGAAGGTAGCCGTTACAGTATATAGAATTATAGAAATACTGAAAGGTAGAAGTATGGCTGTTGGAAATTAGGAATAGAATATGTTAATGTAGGAAGTTAAGTATGATTAGATTAGGAAGAAGGAGTTTTCTGTATAGAGTTAAATGGAAGTATGCTAAATAGGATAGAAGAAATAGTTCAGGAAGTTGAACAAGTTGTTTTTAGTTTATTGAAAAGAAGTTAACTTGTGGATTGCCTGAGAAAGGTTAATCGAGAAAAAACTGTTTTATTTTAGAACTCCTTGAAATAATAGGAACACTGAGACAGCTGATGGAAACAGCCATTGACCATATATTTAATTATATTTATTTTTAGTTAATTATTATTATTTAATGTATTATTTGAAATGAAGTTGAAGAGAGTTTCATTTTATGATTGTAAATATGATTGAGCAATACATTTGCGAGAATTTTCTGTTGTATGCTCGTCCCTATTGATATAAATTGCCGTCTTCTATTTGCATTAGTTGTTAAATGATGTGCTATGGAAGTAGTTTTAGGAGCCCAACCTTACCATCTTTCCCCGTTACTACCCTAGATTGTAGGAATCTCACTCTCCAATTTGTATTTAGTCGTGTTTACCTTTGTAGATAGTACATGGAACAGCATCATTTTGTAGAACAAATCAATATGTGCAACTTGTCAGCGTTGGAACGAGGTTTTCCTAGTCGGGGACTTCAAACCTTCTGCGATCCTTACCATCCTCGGATAATGGCAAGTACCGAGTAGAAATATTCGGGTACAGTGTTTATCAGTGTGTTTCTGTTGACTGCAGCTACTGGTCCGTGCAATGAATGAATGAATGAATACATAAATACATAAATACACAAATACATAAATGCATAAATACATAAATACATGAATACATAAACACATAAATACATAAATTCATAAATACACAAATACATAAATACTTAAATACTTAAATACATAATACATACATAACTAGCCAGCCCCGTGGATTTGCCTGCCTCTCACTCGGAGGCCCCGGGTTCGATTCCCGGCTCCATCAGGGATTTTAGAAACTGATGTGAGGGCTGGAACGGGG
Source organism: Meconema thalassinum (assembly GCA_946902985.2). Taxonomy (NCBI): domain Eukaryota; kingdom Metazoa; phylum Arthropoda; class Insecta; order Orthoptera; family Tettigoniidae; genus Meconema; species Meconema thalassinum. The sequence goes on along the minus strand of OX336389.2, from coordinate 232,317,332 downwards.
TGAAATGCCTCGTGAGGACAAATGAGTAGCTGTCTGACAGTGAGGCTGCGCCCCGAACACGAAAACCAAGATTAACAGCCAAGGGGAGCCGATGCGCCAAACACGCGTCACCCCAATATCTGCAGGCCAAATGGCTGGGCAGTGGTCGCTTGGTAGGCCTAGGCCCTTCACGGGCTGTAATGCCAGGGGTTATTATTTTATATTTATTTACATAAATATATATATAAATACATAAATGAATAAGTACATAAATATGAGTAGTGTGTGCTTAGAAACAATCCATACACTTGTTCATCTTATTTGAACAAAAAGAATTTCGATCAGAGTAAGTTAGGCCTATATGAACACGTGAGTGATGGTGTGACAAAACTGTGCACGAGTAATCGCGAGCTAATGGTGGGGAAACCCACCTCTATATTCGTTGCGAACCCCCATTTAGACGGTCCTTCTCATGGCGTAGTGACTAGCATTCATGGCTGTCACTGTTGAGGTCTGGGTTCAATTCCCGGATCTGCTAATCTGGTCTGAGGGCTGAAAGGGGTTCACTCGGCCTTTTGAGGTAGAGCTGAGAAAAGGTGGATTCGATTCCTACCTCAGCCATCCTAGAAGTGGTTTCCCATGGTTTTCTACTTCTACTCCAGGTGAATCCCGGGATTGTACCTAAATTAAGGCCACGGTCACCTCCCTTTACTCAAATCCTAACCCCAATTTCAAATATAGACATCAACATAGCCATCACAATGATATAGGTTATCAGACTTCACACCGACGTATACGGAGCTTCATGAATACGAAGACGAAAAGCCCCCAAATCAATCATGTTGTTGCTGTTGTTGTTAATTCATTTTAGGGGTGGTTGTAAATGAATGAACAACAAACAGCTATTTACTGTAGACAAGACACGGGGCAGCACTCCTGAACCGGAATAACTTGAACTTCCATGTAATCCAGATTCAAATTAATTATAACGGAAACAGGAAACCTAATAATGTTATGGGCTTTACGTGCCTTTTAACTACTGTGGCTTTTAGAGACGCCGGGAAGCCCGAATTTTTCCCTGAATGGGATATTTAACGTGCCAGTAAATCTACCGACACGGTCCCCTCACATTTAACCACCCTCAAATGCCAACTGACTGTGCCGGGAGTTGATCCTGCTATCTTGGATCAGTAGGCGGGATCATTACAGCTGAGCCACGCAGCCAGTAGAAAAACAGGAAACCATCAGACTAAAATATGCTGTAGTTGTGCTACTCACTTTAAAATTGATTTCCATATATTGTTTAGATGCCACTTTCCCCGATGGATCGTCAATCACTTCACTGAAGGTATAATATGTGGCCTCAGCAAGCTTCTGCAGGAATTCCACCATCTCTGCTTCTTTTTCTTGAGCTACTTTGGTGCTACAAACCACAGTGAGCAAACATGGCAGAATTAGAACCCAAAATAATTTCACATGCACAGTAAGTCATTTGTTCGTGGTAAAAATTTACAAATGCAAGTGACACAAATATGTCCATACCCAACACTTTCACAAAATGCTATACAACGTGTTACTAAGTTTATGATTTTATGCAATATCAACTCAAGAAATGTGTACATAGTTAATCAGATGCATACAGCTCATTGAGTTGGGATGTCTACGGTAATAGGAGCTTCGAATAAGACAGATTTTCAATCTAATCCCCGATGTGTCTGTTTATTTTTCTCTGCTCTAATTGCGTAGCGGAGCGATATACTCCAGTTACTTGAAGCTTTCGCCTTTAAACTCGACCGTCCAAGCAGAGAACACACCAACACATCCGGTGTTTCGACTAGATATGAGTCCTTTAGTTCCAAAACTGGCCATATGCAATGAAATTGAAGATACGTTCTATTGTAAAAAGCGGTAGTCCCAGATAATGTCTTCTTATGATTAAATCGCTGAGTGTCAAATCAAGTCCGATCGAATAGAAATCGCGAAGTATTGCACCCTTATTGGGATCGGTACAAGTTCGAATCCATGTTTATATGGAAGAAAGGATGTGGTATTTAGAGGATTTTTACTACATGATTAGATTTCCAGTAAAAGAGAGACCAGATGTTGCAACGAAACGCAATCAGGCAGCTGCAAGATTGAGTCACGATATGAGCCAACAAGCACGTGAGCCAGGGTGCGTCAGACCCATAAATTTGATAAGAGAACGGGTTCAGCAAGTATACCGTGAGCTAAGCTGGAAGAGGAAGCCAGGGAAGTCCCCCTAGCCATGATACGTTGGCAAATTAACTACCGTAGTTGCGACCAAAAGAGTACGCAGTATGGTGAAATAGGTGCGAAATCCGAATCCATGCAAATTTATCAACATAAGAGAACTGCAATATTAATAATTTTGGAAATTAGAATTTCTCCAGGAGAAAAATCATGTAATTAATGTACAGGGAAGAAGTGCGATATCAGCATTACGTCATGTGGGAGGAGCCCGTGACCACTGTGGAAATTTTTATGCCACCCACACAACCCGGGATCATTTGGAAATTAATATAAAAATATGCCACGATCGATTATCAAAAGGGAGAACGTTTTTGAGGCATTGAAACCATAAGGATTCTGGACATATTTTTTCCAAGATCGTAGAGTAACTACAGCAGTTTAGGAAATAATTTCGAGAAGAAGGGTGTGTCCTAATTTTATTCAGATATGAATAAATAGCGGGCTAGTCCAGCAGCAATCATTCAGTCTACCAACAGCTTGTAAGCGTGTTGTACTGTTTCTACAGTATTCAGTCAACAACGGACCTCGGTGGGAGGTCATACTGCTTCGACAATAGTCAGTCTTAACCAGCCCATAGAGGGGCCAACATACGATCTTCGATAGGCCAGTGTGAGGGTCGTATCGCGTCAAAAAGTCACTAGTTTATGGGACCAAGTGGGTTGCCATAACTTGACAATCAAAGTATATAGCCGACGAGAACTTTAAGTAACGTTTATACCGTGCTATAGGAGTGAAAGTCAGTGAACATTCAAGAAAGTATTAAATCTCGCCAGTATCAGAGTATTCAGGAACACCAAGGGTGTTGAATAAACTATTACAGGACGTTAAAGAACCAAATCAGGTTGTAACGCCGTAGGGAGAGCCTGAAATTGCCTATGCTTGGGAATTCAGAGCTAAAAGTGATAAGGTTTCGGAATTACAGTATGCAATTAAAGCCGTTATAAGTAATTGAAGAAATTGTTAAACTTCAAATCGACAAGGGAAGAGATACTCAGATAGTATTCTTATAAATATTTTCGAACACAGTTCGAGTGAAGAAACATTAGTAGAGGAGCGCAAGTTCGACTTTTCATCGCGACTATAGGAGTGAATGTCTATGGGAGACATCTGGCAAAGTTTATAATTAACGCCGCAATCAAGTACCATCGTGCCAGTTCGGTGACATTAGGACCGAGAGATCACGATCATAAACATTGATAGAAATTATCCAAGGGAACCAGTGAAGTGACGGGTACCAGATACTTTCAGTCGATCCAAGGAGAAGTCAGGACAGGGGCAAGACGTCGCTAGGACCTGCAATCTTGGAAAAGGCGAAAAGAGTGAACGTGTGTAATCAAAGTGTTAAACAAGCAGTAAATTAGGCTTGTGAGTAAAATTTAGTAATTTAATCACCGGTAATGAAAGCTACATATTCTAGCACATAATTTCTCATTAAAATGGTGTTGGTGAATACATAGGTCCTAAATCTTCACATGGAGAATCTTTCTAATATGTAGGAGAGTTTTAATGGAAAAGACCAGTGTGATGTAGTTCTTCACGAAACTAATTGTAATGTTTCGTTTCAATTGACGTTTCGGTCTTGGCCATCTCAAGATTTTACTAATGTGATGGATCATCGGCATGAGGGAGCAGGACTAGCTGAAAATGGTTCTCATGGGATTTTTCACCAATGCTGATTGACTCCAGTAGCAATGGGAGGGTGATAAGGATATTTCCCAAGCATATAAATTCTCAAATTTTCATTCATGTGGTCAATTGCGTTGCGTATGTTATGAACCTTTGTATTGAAACATGTTTTTAAGTCATCAGAAAGGTGATATCTACAATATTATATCGGCGTAAAACTATGGAAGAGCGGTCTGAGCCCTGAATCCTTAGGAACGACGTGCATCTAATCTGCCACAGAGGCACAGTGTGAGATCCAAAGGAATGGAGTACCGACTTGCTGAAATTGAGAGATTGGAATTTTATCAAACAAATATTAACATTTCCCATGTCAAATGTGCAGGACAAATTGAGGAGACAAGGGATAATCAACTGTCTTTGGTCAATGTCCTGTCTGACGTCATCAGTTCCGTTGATTAAAGCAGTTCTAACAAGGCGCCTCTTCATAAAATAGATTGAAGGGAGTCAGGCAACCGCTAAATATATAAATATATATATTGTAACCTTCAATCAGAAGCTCCTTGGATTGACTGTCTTCGTGGTCGAGTTCAGTTCTTATGCTTAACGTAATATTTAAATCCAAGGGCGTTGAGAAGGAATAATAGGGCCTTAACTTAGAAATTACGTGCCAGAATACGAACAAACAAAAATGTTATAACTGAATTAATTACAACATACATCAAAGAATGAAAAATAAACACTCATCCCTTAATAAAATATTCAAATGAAACGTAGGGATAGAAAATCCCTACAGAAATGAATTTAAATCCCACGGTGCCTCAATAAGGTCACCTACAAAACAACCGGAATGGCTGAAAATAAAATACCACTGTAGAAAATGCACAAATAGAATTTGCTGAATGATATTAATCAGTTCTCAAAATAAAATGATATTCAAATCAAAGTTACAAACGTGGCTTATATACCACTATCGCGTCGTCGTTATGTATTCCTGGAATGGCCAAAAATAAGTACATTTTTGCATGAGGTCGTTTCCATCCGAGCATTCGTTAAGTCACGACCCCACGCGCTAATCACCTGGCATCAAGCAAAACATAATAATTATACTGAAATGGCAATAAGCAAATAATAAACTTCTGTCGTGCTCTACCCTTATATTAGGTTGGTGCATAAGTCCGTAGCGTTTTTGTTTTGCTTGTTGCTAAGGTTTTATTTATCGACTGTCATTGTTGCTTTGTAGTTCAATGTTTTTTCTTGCGTTTACATATTGAAGTTTTGTCATTTGCTGATAGTGAGTGGAGCCGTGGACGCTAGAAAATGGAGTGCCAAGTGGAGAAATTGGAACATTTCCGTCATATTCTTCTCTTTGAATCCAATAGAGGGACGAAAGCAGCGGAGGCGGCCAGAAACATTTGCGCCGTGTATAGGGACAATGTCATTAGGGAGAGCATGGCAAGAAAGTAGTTTTCTCGTTGTAAGGTGGGTCGTTTTGACCTTAGTGACTCCCCACGTTCAGGAAGGCCGTCGGAATTTGATGAAGATCGTTTAAACGCATTAATTCACAATGATCCATATCAGTGTACATGGGAACTGGCAAATGTAATGAACTGTGATCATTCCACCCATGTGCGACATTCACATTCAATGGGTATGGTTCAAATATCCGGTATATGGGTACTGCATGCCCTAAGCCAAAATCAAAAATTCAGCGGGTGGTCATATGTGCATCTCTGCTTGCTCGTTATCGATTGGCTCGTGAACAACATCGACCATTCCTATCATGTCTCGTTACTGGTGACGAGAAATGGTGTCTTAACGTTAACATAAGGAGAAGAAATGAATGGTTAAGCCCAAACAAACAAGCAACTCCCCGTACAAAGACCTGCGCGCATCAACTAAAGATAATGTTATGCATCTGGCGGAACACCGACGGTGTGCTGTACTACGAATTGCTTCCCCGAGGTGTAACCATCGCTGCCGACATTTATTGCCAACAAATGAGACTTCTTGCAGATACATTACATGAAAAACAACCAGCAAGACTGCATGAAGTGCTGCTCCTCCATGATAACGCCCGCCGCACTCTGTTAACCTGACAAAAAACACTATACAGGAGTTGGGCTGGGAAATCATTCCACACGCACCTTATTCGCCCGATCTTGCGCCCTCAGATTCTCACCTTTTCGCTCTCTATCGAACAATCTTCAAGGAACTTCTTTCCGAATGAAGATGCGCTCCGAACATGGCTTGATGAATTCTTCAACTCAAAACCACGTGATTTCTACAGGCACGGAATCTAAAAATTAACACAGCGTCGTCGGACTGTTGTAGATAGTGAAGGAGAATATGTTACTGATAATTAATTACGCTCTTAGGTGTATCTGATGTGTTTAATAAACTTATAAACGTCATGTGGATAAACTTATGGAAAACGCTACGGACTTATGCACCAACCCAATATATAGCAAACACACGTATAACACTTCCATAGAAGTACAGCTAGCTATGCACGTACGTCATAAATAATTATTGCCCGCAAATCATGGGTTTCTATGCAATTCTAAATAATACGCTCGCGTGACCACCGCCCTAAACAAACACAAACGTCTCGGTCGACGCACGTCACCGTTAAATTACATGACACACAAGAAAAGAAATACACTGTGGCACACAAAACCACACTAAAATAAACTGCCAATATGCTATCAAGAACACACTTAAAAATCACAACAACAAAAACATGACATATCATAACGAGGGAAATACCGTCCCGGCGTGTATATTATACACCCCTTAAAAGACAACAACAAATCTCCAATAACTCAGGCTTTCTCTTACTTGAACTTGAACCTAGCTCACGTCACCTCCGTGACAATTGACGGCTCTGACAAGTGATCTCCGTGTAATCATGTGTGAAATCTAACCAACTCGAAGAGACTACCCTGGTCCTCGCAGTGTCCCCAATAAATCATTGCCTCAAGAATGCTACCATGGTTTTCTCAAGATCCACCGTATCACAGGGGCTCCTCAGATAACCTCGTGTGTGGATTCGCAGCATCCAGAGTTCGACCACAGTCGAAGCTCCAGCTTACGAATCTCACCTGAATAACATCGTGGGCATTACACCTTCCACAACAAAACAACCCAATCGAAGAGTACGTGGGCATTATCCTCCACATTATAACATCGTGGACACAAGACACATTTGACCAGCAATCTCACCTGTATCCACATATCTCCACATAACACGCGATCACTGCCAGCCTTTAATTACAGTGTTCTCAACGACACTTAACAGCAATGTAAACAAATACATGAACGTTAAATTAACGGGCGAAGCAGACGGCTTCCCGCTCACAAATAAATGCAACAAACTGCATCTAAAACAATTAATTAGCCTGGGTTATTAAAAATTCACAAAGTCAATATTCACTCCCCCAAATCTATCATTACGTTACGCTCATGAAACAATCCACTTCATGCCGCCGACCACATATCCCAGGCCATGCTACATGATACACTCCCCGTGTACTTGAATATAATTAAAATATTTACATGGTGATCACGCCGGGCCAATACGTTAAATGGAACGTCAGTATTACGTTAAATGACACAAAAATTAATATGACCACACAAAATCAAAATACAATATTTACAAAACATTACTTGCTGCCAACTGACCCGTCGAAAATGAATAAAATTCAAATTATATACTCATCTTAGCCGGCTAGCGAATGTCACCTGCCACGGCCTCTGCATAGGTATCTACTCCATGTAGACTGTCATCGAACCCATGATGATCTGCTTATATCTTTCTTCAATGTTGCGTTCACGCTCCATCTTCATGCTCCCTGGCTGGTGGATTTGAATGAAGATTTAATATCACACTTTAACACACATTCGTCGCTAGCACACAGTTGTTCGAATATTTACTAATTTCCCTAGCTAATAGATACTGTCGAGTTACTCGATTCGCTCAACTGTCCGTGTAGCTTTACGCCACTGATCCTGCATAATAGCTGGATAGCTATCTATTTCTATCTCGCTCTATAGCCCTTGCAATACTTCACAGAATATAGCACTTACGAATATCTCGTATTAAAACACATACATTTTGTCCGCAAACGTTACTTGTACAGATTTATACATGAATAAATTAATACACGCGAACTATCGCAGTGTACAAGTTCATAACTTACTTCAGCGTGAAACGCGCACGGTTCACTGGAAATCGCATTTATCACCGTGTCCTCATGAAATCACAAATATCACTGTATGTCTGTGTGACTGTCCTCATGATATCACAAAGTTGGCTGTCCTCATGACATCAGAAAATAGACTGCCTTCAGCACTCACAGTTGCTGAATTTATATGTTTAAAGTATCTAGACAAGAGTGGGGACAGACCCAAATTCTAACTTTCCTTGCAGTCATCTTATAAACATGTACCACATCTCAAAATAACGAGCAGAACTCGCAGATTGACATAAACATGTTCGGATTCAAGATAGATCGTAGGCTAATTAGCTATTACGTTCCCGCCAATCTAATGGCTTCTTCGCGCCAAACCTGGCGTCATGGTTGTCCATTGGCTGAGATTCTGCTGAAACTTCCTCCATCCACCAACTTTCTCTTGCTGAAACCGCCCACCTAGGCGTGTCTTCGCACTGTTCCTGTCTCACAAATATTCTTCTCGTCCTTCTTTTCCACAGCCAAACAATGACATCCTGGGCGCTTCATCGCAGTACTTTCTCACGAAGCTAGGCGTGCCGATGACCCCTCAATAAAGTAGCCTCTCACTTCCTTAACCGTCATAAAAGAAATACATCTGGTTTCTTATTGTCTCCGAGCACGTGCCGCCTTATGATCACCGACTTTCTGTCGCCGCTGTCTGGCCTGTTCGTGAGAAACTTTCACAAGAACTTTTCCTTATATTCACGGCTTGATTTTGAAATTAAATTTGAATCTTTAATGATGCATAACCATTAAGGATTCACACAACTCCTACTTACTGAAAATGAAACTCAGGATGTTGTCGATTTTCACTTCCATAAGAGTCTCCGGTCTGTGTCGTGAATCTCCTGCTTCGATCTTATGTCCTTGTATACCCCTGACTGTTTTAATAGGACATACAGTTCGCCGTCTACCTGTAGCTGCATACCTGAAGGGATTACGGACGGTGGCTCGCCCCTTCCCCTCTCCTGCGTTCCGCAACTAGCAATTCTTCTCTCTCGAGCAGCAGAGCTTCCCTCACTCAAAACAACCGCGAGACCTCCTCCAACTCGCAGCTGAGCTCTTGTAAACAATCACAACTTTCACTAGCTTGCTCGGCCAGGCACTCTTCTCGTCCCCCGTATACTCGGTGATTTCCAGACTCGCGAACTTCTACAGCGTTAACTTCAGTTCTATTCCACTGTGGCTCTCAAGGCTCCCTATCGTGATATGGAACTATGGCTATGTTGAATACTGACATAGCTCCACTACTGATCTCTTGAATTCTGTAGGCATTGTTTCCTAAGTTCCTCACGATTCTCAATGGTCCAATACACGCCTCAGAAAACTTATGGAACATCTTTTTGGCTGGATCTGATCAGCTCATGGAGAAGGCACGCGCTACTCTCCAACCCTAGATTCAGAGTAGTCTACTTATAAGCTATGCATGTTGTGGTGAATGGGATTACCTGAGACTTACCGTGCATACATGGCCACCGACTCATTCTTGTACTTGTAACCTGTGCATATTGTGGTAGACGGGAAGGTCGTGTTCCACTGGTGGCTGTCCCGATCCAGCGATATCACAGTCGGGTTTTCCTGGTAACGGTTCCATGTGGATAGGCTGATGGAGAAGGCGCCCGCGATACCCATGATAAGGAAAGTTAGCCAGAGAATACTGAAAAGTAACAGAACAATAATTGTTAAGTTCACCATTCTCTGTGATTATGAAATGCCCCGGTAGTAAACAGTATGGTGAGGTTCAAAATGAAAAATTACTCAGCGTGCGGAGCTCGACTGGAATATTATTATTGTTATTAGTTGTTATTAGGGGCTTGATACATATTTGGTCATCAGCCCCGTGTATTGGGGTGTGGGTTCAATTTTTCTGATAATCTGTGTTTCTGTGCTGACTGTAGTTTTGAGTGTATCTGTAATTATTAGGGTCGGGAATGGGATGGGTGACCCGGGACTTGAAATAAGCCACTATCCTGGAATTTGCCAGAAGGGAGTGTGGTGAAACACGGGGAACCCTAGTCACTGTCGACGCCGGGATTCAAACCTCCGATCTCTTGACTTGCCGCAAATCCCCGTTGTGGTCAAGATGATTAATTTAATACGCACGGCTACGCTGCGGGGTCCTAATGGTGATTGAGGTCACGAGATGAAACAGGAAAGTCTTGCTATATCAAGCAAAAGCAATGCTACTTTTGGCTGAAAATCACGTCACGTCTCTCCAGTTGTGTGTCCCTTGAGGGAACAGATAGGCAAACGTTTACTCAAGTCTTTCGTAATTATTACTGGACTTACATTAAAATTAATGGAGAAGAGGAGCAGTTCTAGCTGGGCCAGGGGGTAATTTTGTTATGAGCTCCTATGACAGGCTATAATTATGGCATCTAGGTCATCAATGATTTACTAATTTGGATTATGTATTGTACAGCAGTATTGTTATAGTACAAAACAGCGGATGACTGCATGATGTAAACACAGTGTTATAATAAGATCAGACTAATTGCTATTATTATTATTATTATTATTATTATTATTATTATTATTATTATTATTATTATTATTCATCTTGAGCAGTTTCCAACCGCTGGTCGGGTCTGCTTGGAACATAAGCCTCTCCATCGTTTCCTGTCCATCCACCATCTCTCGTCATTTACTGTGTCCCAGCACACTCCTCTTTCCTCCACACTCTTCTTAACTCCTTTTGTCCATCTGTCCCTTGGTCTTCCCCTTGGCCTCCTTCCCGTCATTTCCATTCCAAACATCTTCTTCGGTATCCTCTCCTCTTGCATCCTCCTCACATGTCCATACCATTGTAGCCTAGATCGCTCTATTCTATTTTGCAATGGTTCCTCTCTTACCATCTCCCTGACTCTCTCATTCCTTACTCTGTCCATTCTTGTCACTCCTACCCTACTCCTCTGGAACTTCATCTCCACTGCTCGTATTTTATTCTTGTCCCTTTCCTTCATCACCCATGTTTCTGAACCATATGTCAAAATTGGCACAAAGTAGGTCTTGTAGATGATTCCTTTACATTTTTGTGGTACATCTTTATTCCATATGATCCCCCTAACACTCTTGAAAAATCCATCTGCGCACCTTCCCCGCTCATTTATTTCCATCCTATTGCCTCCCTTTTCTTCAATTATGCTTCCCAAGTACTTGAAGCATTCTACTTTCTGCAACTGCTGTCCTCCAAGTGTTATGCCCATATCCAGTCTGTTCTTCTTCCTCGTTGTGATGACCACTTCACTCTTTTGTGCTGAGAACTTCATCCCATATGATAACACTACCTTCTCCCACTCATCTAATTGCTCTTGTACTTCTTCCTCATCCTCTCCCCATACCAGAAGGTCATCAGCAAACAACATTGCCTTCATTTTCCTTTCCCCAATGCTATTTACCACTTTTCGTATGATTTCATCCATCACCACTATAAATAACAGGGGTGAGAGGGCACTTCACTGTTTCAGACCACTCTCCAGTTGAAACCATTCCGTTCTCTCTCTTCCCACCTTTACACAGCTTTTGCTTCCCTTGTACATTGCTTTCACTCTCTCCACTGTCTCCTTGTTCACTGCTTTTGCTCTCATTGCTTCCCATACCTTGTTTCTATTAATACTATCATATGCTTTCTCAATATCCAAGAAGGTCATCACCAGATCTTTCCCATATTCATAATGGTGTTCTTGTAGCTGTCTTACTGCAAAGATGAGGTCAACTGTTGACCTTCCTGGCCTGAATCCATACTGTTCTTCCCTCAGCCCATCTTCAACTTCTGTCCGAATTCTTCTCTCCAGTACCTTCTCAAATATTTTGGCGCAGTGGCACATGAGTGTAATTCCCCTGTAGTTCTTGCATTCCTTCCTACTTCCCTTTTTAAATATGGGTATTATTATCCCTCTTTTCCAGTCCTCTGGTATTTTCTTCTCCCTCCATATCACTTTCATTACTCGAAAGAGCCACTGTGTTCCTATCACCCCTGCTGCTCTCACCATCTCCACACTCACTTCGTCTATTCCCGGTGCCTTTCCCCCTTTCATCTTCTTTAATGCTTCCTCCACTTCTTTCCATGTCAATTCCTTCTCTGAAATGTCTTGGTCACTGTCTGTTTCTTCCTCCACAATGTCCACTACGCTGGTTTTAGTTGGATTTAGGAGTTCCTTGAAGTATTCTCTCCAGATAACCTTTACTTCTTCCATATTTTCGACCTCCTTTCCATTCCTGTCCACCATTCTGACATTTTCCCCTGTATCTCTTCTCTTTGCCTTTATCATTCCATACAACACTTTCTTACTGCCATCACAGTCCTCCTCCATCATTTCTGTCCATTTCTCCAGCCATTTCTTTTTCTCTTCCTTCACTACTTCTCCTGCTTCTTTCTTCCGCTCTTGGTATTCTTCTCTTGTTCTGTCTGTCCTCTGTTGGAACCATTTCCTGAATGCTTCATTTTTCTTTTTCACTGCTTCCTTAGTTCTGGGGTTCCACCATGGTGTTTCCTTCCACCTTTTCTTTCCACTAGTTCTGCCACACACGACTTCCGCTGCTTCTACCAACACGTCCTTGAACCTATTCCATTCTTCTTCACCTGTTTTCGGATCATCCTTCGGTAATTTGTTCCTCACTAATATCTGGAACTTCTCCTTATTTCCATCCTCCTTCAGCTTCCATGTCCTTATTCTTCTTTCTTGGTTTTCAGTTCTCCTCTTTTCCTTCAGTCCTCTCACCTTGGCGACCAGCAGACGGTGGTCACTGTCCAGGGCTTCTGAAGGTATTACCCTTATATCCGTGATACTCTTCTTTGTCTCCTTCCCGCATAGAATATAGTCCACCACTGATTTCCTAGTCAAATCCCTGCTGTACCAAGTAATTTTATGGCTCTCTCTCTTCTTGTACCATGTGTTTCCAACCATTAGCCCATTTATCTTGCACAGTTCCAACAATCTCTCTCCTTCCTTATTCCTGTTTCCCCATCCTTCACCACCAATCACTTCCTCAAAACCTCTTCTATCAGTTCCGACATGGGCATTTAGGTCTCCCATGACTATCAGGTCTCTCCCCACTAACTGCTTCTGCAACTCCTCTTCAAACTCGTCCTTCTCGCCTTCTGTGCATCCCACCTGTGGTGCATAGACTTGCAGAATGTCCAGATTTCTACCTTTCACAGTGATTCTGGCTCTAATTATTCTATCACTTACCCTCTTTACTTCCTCCCTCAGCCCTTCTCTCACCACCATTCCCACTCCATTTCTCTTCCCCTCCTCATTTCCTATCCAGTATAGCTGCAAGCCATTTCTCAGTTCTTTTCTTCCTTCCCCTCTCCATCTGGTCTCTGCCAGTCCGAGTACATCCAGTTTTCTCCTCTCCATCATATCCACAACCTCCTCCACTCTTCCCGTCAATGTCGTTATATTCAAAGTTCCGATTCGTAGTCCATTTCCATAGCCAGGTCTGCTTCCCCGTGGGGGTTTGCCTGTTCCTCTATCGGGCGCGTCCCAGGTGGCGGATCGGGGGGCTCGCCGGACTTGTCCGGAGGGTTTGAGGGAAATAAAATACCTCTCGCGGACCAAAAACAGGCCCCTTGCCAGGGTTATGGTGAAGCTACGTTAGGCCTAGCAAGCCAGTAGTGGATATGAAACTGCTTTTAAAACGGGAACGGGCCTCGGAAAGAACTATTATTATTATTATTATTATTATTATATTACTTCACGTTCACGACATTATCTGGCAAAAATATGGTAACTACACAGATTATAAGAAATCAGAGCATAATCACCACCTTAAAAAAAATATTTTCACCAGTCCATGAATTTTCGAACTAATCTGGTTGTCGCAAATATGAATGAATTTTGCATTGACTTGTATACATTTGTGTCAACATCAAGTTCCTTCAACCCATGCAGTAAAGAGTAGAAGTAGTGGGATGGGGAGAGTTCTGCCTACTAACTTATTGAACCCTCCTCGTATTTGCCCCGAACCTGATATCTTGCTAACCAATCATGGGATTTGAACATACAGGGTATCCTAGCACTCGTAGTGACGCCCCCTACTTTCCTATAGGCTCTTTATTTAATTAAAAGACCAAAACTAATAGGTCATTCGCGAGTAGTGGGGTAGTGTAGGCTTTCTCAAGTCGCGCGCGTGCTTGAATATGTATGCCTATGTTGGGAAAGGGTTAGGTGGTGGGGGAGGAGTAGGGTCGAGTGAGGGGTCGTTTAGATGGTATTTCTTCCGCTCTATTTGATGGTGAGGTTATTTTTTTAAATGGATGGAATTTGGAAACGCCATTTGGGGTAAACATGTTGTGTTGCCATTTTGGCGATGAGTGTTTTTTTTTGTATGCATGCGCACTTGAGGGATTTTGTAAGAGAGCGGAATTTTTAAATGATTATTTAGAGATGAGTTTTTTAATATATTTATTTAAATAAACCCAAAAACTAATAGGTCATCGGCTTTTTAGTATTTCGTTAACCAATAATGGGATTTAAACATAAGGGGTGTCGTAGGAGTCGAGATAACTCCCCTTTCCTATGGATGGGGTATATCCACCCCAAAATAAAAACTACCCTTACCCAGGGAGTAAATAATATTTTTTGTATGTGCGCACACGGACGGCTTTTGTCAAAAGGACCTAACTACACGTTTGTTAATATTTTCTGAACCCCTGAAGGGATTTTGCCATAGGCAGTATCCTAGCCCTTGGGGTGACGCCCCGTTTTTGAATGTATGATTCATTTTTGTCAAAAGGGCCTAACTACACTTTTGTTCATATCTCGCAAACCAATCATGCTAGGGACTTGTATGAGGGGTCCTAGCACTTGGGGCGACGTCCCCCTTTTGGGGGTGAAACTACCCCCTCCCAAAATTGAAAAATCAATATCTTGGAAACTAAGAACCCCAAAATTAGGTGTGATAGCTTAAAAAATAGGTGATGATATAGGCTTTTACCTCGATTGGTCATTTCACCCCTAAAACAGTAAATAGTTATTTTACGAGAAAACAACCTGTTAAACATTTAAAAATGATAAATGAACCTAAGATCTTTTGTTTTTGACGAAAAATAGTAGGGGGGTGAAAACTACCCTAAAATTGGAAAATCGATACCTTGGAAACGAAGAACCCTAAAATTAGGTGTGATAGCTTAAAAGAATAGGTCATGACATACGCTTTTACATGCATAGGTCATTTCACCCCTAAAACAGTAAATAGTGATTTCACAGGGGGTAAAAAGGTGTTAAACGGGTAAAAATGATAATTGAACCTAAGATCTTTTGTTTTTGATGAAAAATAGTAGGGGGTGAAAACTACCCCCAAATTGAAAAATCGATACCTTGAAAACGAAGAACCCTAAAATTAGGTGTGATAGCTTTAAAAATAGGTCATGGCATATGCTTTTACATGGATAGGTCATTTCACCCCTAAAACAGTAAATAGTGATTCTACAGGGGGGTAAAAATGTGTTAAACGGGTAAAAATGATAATTGAACCCAACATCTTTTGTTTTTATGAAATATAGTAGGGGAGTGTAAACAACCCCCAAATTGAAAAAAATCTATATCTTGCAAACTTAAGAACCCTAAAATTAGGTGTGATAGTTGAAAAATAGGTGATGACATACGCTTTTACCTCGATAGATTATTTCACTCTTAAAACAGAGAATAGTAATGTTACAGGAAAAAGGTATTAAACACCTAAACGCATAAGCGTTTTGCGAAACCATGCTTTAATGGACATGTGTATGGAGGGTTATTGTTATTATTATCATGTATTATTATTATTATTATTAGGTAATTATGGATTAATGTGTGTATAGATAACTAACCAGTGGGGAGCGTAATGGCGCAGGTGCTTAGCTGCTCGTCTTTACCCGGACGGCTGGGGTTCAAATCCCGGTGACAGCGGGGTGGAATTTTCACCTGAAAATCACGTGGCGTCAGGAAGGGCATTCGGCCTTAAATCCCAGGCCAAAACCAAAATGAGCCTGGTTGGCTCCGGCGACTCAAAATAATTGAGAAAAGCCGAAGAAAGAAAAAGAAGAAAAAAAGGCAACTAACCAGTAATAGTATAGAAATATGACCCTGTCAACAGGTGCGTATTGATATGGAGATGCTACACCACGGAAGCACCCTTCCACTCGTAGCAGGAATTGAAGCAGGAAACATTGATCAATGCTATCTCTTTTCAGTACATTCCGGTGAAAGCCCTGATGTCAGTCCTATGGAACTTTGTTCATTCAAACTTTTGAAACGTTTACATATTCTTCCTGATACTTGAAAAGCCTGCAGAGAGAAATTGAATTTGATTCCGGCATTCGTTTTCCACCGTAGTCCGCTACAATTGAAACTATGATGTATATGTAAGACGATTGTCCACAATGCTGGTGGTCCGATAGAACTAACCTCTCTAATCCATACTCATCGGGCAGGAGCGCCCAGTGTTCGCCCAGTCTTCAGTCCGGGCAGTGTCCACTTTATCTCGCTAGGCGAGTGAGGCTTGCCCTGATTGGTGTCTGGCTGACTGTCCGTGTCACCTCCTTACTTACTCTTTCGCACTGGGTAGTTTACTCATTCGGGCAACTCACAGCTGGCCAGCTCCGTGTTGCCAGCGGGCACTTGAGCTGGTGTGGCGTGCGATAGAACACAATCGGTGGTGGCAGCTTGGCATTCCAAGAGGTATGTACATCATGAATGTCGTTCGGATATCCCGAACAGCTCCTGTACAGCGGGCACTTGAGCTGGGGTGGCATGCGATAGAACACAATCGGTGGTGGCAGCTTGGCATTTCACGAGGTACTGTATGTACTGAACCCATATTTTGCTTGTGTCAATTATATTTAGAAGAGGACATTTGAAATTTTTGCTGTACGAGAGGATTTACGTAAAGAATATAAGGGGCTGAACGCAAGATGAATTACAAAAGCGTTAGGCAATTTGTGCCACACATAGGACATGGAGGGATGTAATTAGATAGTGATGAACGAAATGTGAAAGTATTAACGAAGCGGAGGAAGACCTGTTCTTATATACCAGTGTCGGCGATAACCAGCAGAGAGAGGACACAAATAAATGAAAAACTGCTTAGCAAGCGATCTACAGAAGTCAAAAAGTTGACCGCTTATAAAAAGAAAGACAAAGCATGTTCAGCGTGCGCTCGACCTGAGAAATGGCACGTGCGAAAGGCGGAGTTGAAAAGAATCACGTGATACAATTGACCAATAGAAAAATTAGAAACGACTATTAAAGTAATTAGCAGCTTTTATTCATACAGAAATTACAGAAGAGAATATATTGCATCATTGGACACAGAATAATTCAAGGAAAATTTCCACGTTTTGAGTTCGGGAGGAAAAAGCTTTGGAAAGCCATCGAACGTCTTTTTGTAATGTAAGACGCAGATATTACCACCAATTTGAGAGGAGACGCAAGAGGTCTTTAATTGACCAATCCTTACCACAGGGCACATGCGAATTGGAATAGGAAAACTTGATGGGCCTTAGTTTCCAGGAAACGCACTCCTCTAGAATTTTATAATATACATGCAAATATTTCAATCCGAGCAATTAGTGTGCATTGAAGCTACGATATAAACAAGGGCACACAGCACACACCGAAAGCACATTGTCCCGTCTTTGGTGATCGTCACTGAAGTGGAGTGAGTACAAAGAACTGACTCCAGGAGGTTTATGAGGTCCTTAATTCCTATACATACAATCATTAATCTCTGAGCTCTTAGTTGAATTATGGGCTCCAATCTCCCTTTCCGACAAACACGAGATATCCAGTATTGAAAATATATTCCTATCACCGGTACTTACTACTCCCAGATGCTGCGCCTTCTTGTGGTCAAATGGTTGAAGCCATGAATCGAAGATGTCTCCATGAATAGGTAGAAGAAATTACATGATGCCTGAATCATCTTCCTTGGCCAGCCTTCAGGTACTCGTCCAGTAAATGACTGGAACGTAGACTGCTGAGGCGTGGAATGATTCCGGTTGGCCAGACGTCTTGCTCGGCCATGCATCATGGTGACTGGCTTGGCGTACATTGAGTTGGGGGTCAACTCGCTCAGATACATGGTGAATTGGTCTGAAACAAATAGGATGTTCGCTATTAGCTGATTCTTGAGCATTAATAAAGCCTACCAGAGTAGTAGACAAAACATCGGTTGTCTAGATAAACATGACGCAGCATACCTTCACATCTAACAATGACATTTTGTTAAGTACAATGCTGGGCAAGGAATTCGCTACACCCGTAAGGAGACATGCATATGCAATCAAATCCAAACCATATAATTTACCAATGGTGCAATGAAATTGATCAATTCGACGTCGTAATAACGTCGCTTCAACACTTGGTACAGGAGGCGCTCATGGCCACTATCCAATGCTTGAAGATGCAGAGCAGTATGCCACGACGCTGTAGTGGTGAAGGATATCATTTGAACGAGATGGTATGCTCCGACAGCATGAAGGTGATTGGTTAGTTAAACGCATAGTCATTCAGTTTGTGCATACATACACCACTATGACACGACGTGTACAGTCACGTATTGGTCCTGCCAGGTTCAATGCAGATAGAGAAGATCGTCTAATCCTCTGCGTGCAGTAGCAGCACGTAGCACTGTTTCCAGAGAGATCCTACAGTCAACGGAACCTGCACTTCATTTGCCAGTCCCAACAAGAACAATCGACTCCGTTTGAATTAGCCTGGACTTCAGACTTGGCGTCCATTGAGCCATTTGCCTTTGACATTAGATCGCATGTTGTGAATGATACTGTACCCTTATATCTGGATGATCCACCAAAATCCAAGGATAGACAAAATAATGGATTGTAGCATCTTGAAGTCCCGGCAAAAAACAACACAGTGCTACTTGGCGAAAACACTCAGAATAACAAACATGATTTTATCAAACTGAATGTGCTATAGTAACTAACTACAGAACAGTAGGATTCTCTATCTACTCAGGAAAGGCGAGAATCTATGAAAATCTCGGCCTTAAGGATGCGGATTAGGTCCCTCGGGAACTTCCACCCTACAGCACATTCCACTACCATTTAACTACAAAGACAAAGCCAAATTTCTATAAAAGATCAGGGAATCGTAAAAACGTGCCTGACATATTTATTGACATTAACAAATACACGTTTCCTAACACTAGCATTGATTATATGTGTTAAGAACCTTCAATTAAATCATATGACGAAATGTCATTACTACTGTTGCATTCAATACATGCTTGTTTCTTCTAGAAACTGATAAAATTATTTCCAAACGCTTTCATAAGCTCAAATAAAATAATGAAATAAATCGCAGCATACAACTGCTGTGCCCTAGGTAAAGGGAGTTTTATAACAAGATAAAATGTTATAAAGTTAAAAAAAAATATTCCCAAATGAAATGAATCCACCCCTGACGTAGATCTCCGTAATTACAAAAACTATTCCTTACTCTATACAATTTATCTCCCGATTCCTATCAAATAATCCTTCTCATAGAAGCGATAAAAATTCTCTACTCATATATAAACTATAAATTAAACATTTTAACATGACCTTTCTTTACATTCCAAATATTATTTATACACAACACAAATATTAACGCTGTAATTCAGCAACTACTCAATTTAAAAATAGAATATATACAACGGGCCAACTGCCTTCTTCATAGACAATCTAGACATAAATTGTCTTCCTATTTCTTCACTACATTTCAACGGACTTTAGGAAATTATCATTCACCATACTATGTCTTATTCGTGAAACTGTTACAATTCGGGATTCTATAATCCATACAATTAAGTAAAAATATAGTTCATAGACCTCCTACAACTGGTCTGTCATCAAAATAAAAATACTTAATAAAAATATGATCTTCCAATTCGTAGAATAATTACCGTAAATTCAATATCTGATTAGGAACCATTTAAATAGAGCTCAGTTTACTCTCAGTTTCAACAAAGATCCATTGAATCCTATAATTCCTTTCAGATTCAACTTCATCTAGGATCCGCTGTCCTAATGCTTTCAAGGAGTTTCAAATCTATGAGACTATTGCAATAACTTCAAATATTAATAAACATCAACAACACTGCTTCTTCATATAACATCCTATTTCAATTTCCAAATATGCGCAGGTCTGTCACTACAGACATTCCTTCAACAATTGACCAATGGCTTCACAATGCTCATTGTCACACAAAAAATACCTCCGTCTGCTCCGGGAATAAATAAATCTCTCTCTTAGAGATGCTTTGCTGTTTCTTCCAAAAACATATTATTCTGAACTAACTTCTCGCTAACAAATTCTTTTCGTAGTTTCAACATCCTTAGTAAAAATATGTAATAAAAATACTGGTTCTATCGATGAATTAATTTAACAGGTAATACAATAAAGTACTAGCCTTCTAATAAAAATATTATTTCTTTTTTTATCACTCATATTTCCTTTAAGCTTCCAATTAGCTGTGATATTTCCTTTAAATTCTTTCTTCAAAATCTTATTACTTCAAAAATACGCTGTAATTTGTATTTACTAACTTCACATTACATTCTTTTACAAATTATTTCTTTAATATTTTTCATAAACTTTTATACTTTATGTTTGTTAGTCACCAAATATTTATAACCAAATCTGTCTAATAAGTTATCAGATCGTGACTTTACATGGATCTCTACATAAGATCTTTAAGAATCGCATTCTCTAAAATATACTTCTGTATAACATTCTTGGAACAAATTTCCATTATTTTCATCGTTGTCAAAAACGATATCTTACAATACAAAACTGACAATATGTGATCTATACACATTTAAACTTGACCATACAAATATTCTGAACTAAACTGTAAAATCTCCTCATTTAAAATTCGAAAGTCGCAAAATTCCAAAAAATTAAATCATATTCGAAAAAGTCAAAAATCAACGGAAAATCGTGAAAAAAACATCCGCATGACGTACTTATGAAAATGTAACATCGAAAACTATAACAATATTATTTAAACGTAGAAAAATGGCATTAATATACGGTTGTCGGGTATTCTTAACAGTTTCTACAATACTGTACAAGTTGGGATATATCGTTGGTCCTTAGACTACCTTGTGTTGCGTTATAGATGACTAGAAGTGGGCTTTCTTCCCTATCCTTCAGAAACGGTTTGTTTCTAATAGTGCGAGACTGCATGATGTCGTGTGGGCTCCTACGGTCTCCTGCAGAAGTCCCCATGCGGTCAGGTACGGGATACGAAATCCATCATCTTCGTGTGGCTGTCCTTTCTGCTGGTGAATCTTCTTGTGTGAAATGGGATACCCTTTCTCGCTTGATGGCCCTGGGTCAACCCTAGCCGCCCTCGTTCGTGAATTCTTCTTCTTTCGCCAAATTTATGATATATGTATTCGTCATTTTAGTTGGTGAAATGACTTGAAGATGTAGAATAATTTACATGGGAGAGATGGGATGCTAATCTTCCCCACGAGATGGATGTTATGTCATTTAGAATACTCTAGTTATCGTCATAGTTCTGTTCCCATCAACATCTTAGCCTGTCATTATTTCTCCTGTAGATTCATTCGAATATTCCTCCCTCAACTTCAGTAATTTCGACATGGTTAAAAATGTAGATTAATTTCAATAAACTCTTAAATATCGTTGTATGTCGACTTGATATATGTTTGCACAAACTAAGTGCCTTCGTTTGCTAATATTCTTCTTCAGAAATATCGTAATCCCTATCAGCTTGTTATATTGTTGAGTATTTCGTTTAGACGTCCTTCTGCCATGAAGTTGTAAGTATTAAGAGCCTCAATTCTATTCTCTCTTCCCCCTCGTCAATGCTCAAGTAAGCGTCCTTTTCAGAACATGGATCTGATTGGTTGCCTGATATTGCCGATGGTAATATTCCTTAATTAAACAAATAGTTAGCCGCAATGTTAATAAATAGTTCTTATTTATTATTTAATATCTTCCTTGATATTACGATGTGTTAAAGTCATGCTGGTAATTAGAAATGCTCATAACATTGCTTGCTATTATCTAAGTAACGTCGCTTCTCATTGGCTGTGCGACACGCGTATCCCTCTATTCTACCCCTACCATACTCGAGACACACTTACGGCGCGTGCGAGGAATCGGCTCGCTTCGGGAGTCCTCGATTATCTCCGCGCATCAGAATTCCGTCTTTGTTCTAGAACTACGCAGTGCACTCCCTAGTCTCCCACGTGACTGCTAATTTTCTCATTAGCTGGCTCGGTTAACTAGCTAACTTGGCTAGGTACAAACCGGTTCCACGGCCAGTTTCCGGAGTCGCTATATTTTATCATGGGAGAGTTTAGAAAACTTTTGAAGAGGTGAATATATCCAAGGTCATATCCATATAAGAGCACAATCCTCACACAACTTCCATTGCAAAAGCTTGATACAATGCTTTTGAAATGCATTCTTCAGATCTTAACTGTACCATATATTACTCTTTATTCAATCCTTCTAAAATAGTGTTTTAAGTTCTTTGCGTTGTAATTTCCAATCACTTGATCGTCGTGAATGTTCACAATTTTGTAAAAATATTACCAAAACCTTCAGCTACTTTAAATGGGCCGTAATACGCCTTAGCCAATCAATGGTATATTTGCTTTGATACATCAGCCTTCGTAGGTCTTTTAATAACCACTAAATCGTCTCTCCTCAACGGTGTATCATAACGTTTTCCTAGCGTGCGCTTTTCATGTCGCTCTGCCGCTGTGGTTAGATTTTGGTGGGCTGCCTCTACTCTTCTTTCCCTCGTTGGTAGAGTATCTTTAGGTATTCTTCTATCCTTCTTGATGTATTTAGGAGAATTACTTCGTCATTTCCATTGTAGGTGAACATTTTCTGCCGTCTAATGCCGTTGTCTATCTGACGTTTTTCTTTGCCCAGAGGTATCGTCGTCATTACCTGTCTACTTGTACCTGGTTTGGGTTCCTCCTGTCTTGGCCTCTTTTCTCTCGTTCTCTGGTTTTCTCCTTGTTGGTTCTGAACGTAGTTCCGATTTTCCTGGTTCCTTCGCTGCTGGAAATTCTGGCGATTATAATTGTAATCATTCCAATTTTTATATCGCGAATACCCTTGGCGATTATTGTTGTTGTTATTATTATTACCCCTCTGGTAATAGTTATTCTGGCGATAAGCATTATTATACTGGTAACGCGATCTTCTCTTTTGGCTATTATTCCGTGAATATCGTTGATATGTCCTGCTATCTTGCTGCCTACGGTTTTGATACTCGTTTCTCTGGTTCTGAGTATATCCATTTCTAATAGGTCCTCCTCTCCTATTATCTCTTTCATTTTCCTCCGTCTGCTGCATTTCATCGATCATGATGGTGTTCACTTCGCGTTGATCCGTTCTTGGATTGCGAAAGCTTGCATTTGTTGCGCTAGACGTGTAGTCAAGTTGTCTAAGCAAATCATCCATTTCCTGTAGACTGCATACTCTACACGCTATGATATTTCTTCTTATATCGGGCGAAAATTGCCGTGATATCGTCTGTATAATTTCTATGTCAGACGGTGCTGGTTGTAAATATTGAAGGCGTGCTAATTGTGTTGCGAAGTAGCTAGCATAACGAGTAGGATGTGAACAAGCGTACTTCCGCGAGTATGCCTCTGCCCTAACATTATGTTGTTCGTCCATCGACCAATATCGTTTTATGAGGGCATTTGCGAAGTCCTCAAAACATAGGAAAGTTCAACGGAAAGCTCTATACCACTGAAGGGCAGTAGTAGTCAAATAACGCTCTACTAATCTTAGCTTTCTCTCCTCAGGGACGTTATTTTCGATAAAATATTCAGAAACATCGTTTATAAATTCCATTGGCGTTATACAATCATTTCCTGAGAAAGTACGTGGTTTCTGATCAATATTGCGGATTATCATGATATTCGGAATACCTGATGTTGTATTTGTGGCATGTTCTCATTAGGTGTTGAGAATCGCACTTGACTATCTCTTACTGGCGGTAAATTCAACCTTCTTGCATGGAACAAATCCTCTTCTAATCTATCGATTCGTTCTTGCAATTTTGTTCGATCTTCTCTGGTACTACTTTCTTCAACTCGGTCTGGCATCGATGTATTATCGTTATTCAGTTCGATAGTCTGACCTTCAGTTATATCCTCCAAAGTGTGAGAATCGCTTACTTTAATTTCCTGTAATTTACTTTTTATATGCTCAATTTCGATACTTAAATCAAAGATTTTACATTCTACTTCTAGATTAACGTGATCTTTAATCTTACTGCTCAGATCTGGTTCTAAATTTACAATTTGTTGTGACTGTAGACTTTGTATTCTCTTAATAAAATCCTTTCTTACATCTCCGATATCTTTGTTACTACGATATTCGGTCATAACAAGTTTTTTAGAAAATTTATCTTCTAATCATTTTACAGTAATGCCTGAGGATTCAATAAACTCATTTTTGAGTTCATCAATACTTTCATTAACAACACTCTTTATATCAATTTCAATATCAGCCCTTACAAGATCAGCTTTCTAATTCACCTGTATCTGTAGCTGTGCTGCAGTTGTTTTCAACTCATCCAGGTTGGAGTTGATACCTAGATTTTCAGACTGGAGCTTGCCTAATTGGAGGGTTATATCGTTTTGGAAATCTGTTAGCTTTTTACTATTGTCTTCTGACTGAATTTCTAAAGCAGCCAAAGAAGTTTGAGTTCTAGCTAAAGTGTTTTCGGTGTCAATAGATCTGGTATCTAGTGTAGCTAAATTTACATGGGTATTAGCTAATGTGTTTTGTGTCTCTGTATTTTGAGATTGCAGAGTAGCTAATGTTGCTTGGGAAGTAGTTACAGTAGCTTGTGTTTCTGCTAACCTTCTTTGGGTCTCAGTTGCACTATTCTGACATTCCCTAGCTAATCTATCTGTATCAGCTTTAGCCTCTCTCCTAAGTTCTTCTGCATTTTTTCTTAATTTCTCGTTCTAATTTTTTTCTGATTCTGGTGTGTGGCTTGATGTAGGGCTTCTAAGTCTTTGTCCAATTTGCACCGCGTTTCTTGCAATGTATCAAACATTGCCCTAATAGCATCCAGGTCTCCTGGCATTTTCTTTTCTTGAGAAAGGGGAAATATACACTATGACAACAATCAAGAATATCCGAAACAACTCCCATTTATACCACTACAATAATAATGAAGGAGATTATACCGTTTATCAGTAAACTTATTATATTTCACGAATATCTGATTTCTTTTAAATTACAGATTCAGAATCTGTATTCCCTATATGACAAATTATCATTTGTAGCCAACGGTCAATTAAAATAAAAATCAAACAGCACTCCTAATTTACAATATTAACTTTACATTGCTTATGACCTCAAAACAGCCAAACAATCGGTAAATTAAATTAATAAGATCTAACCATTACCATCCTAAGGTTAATCCTTAGACTAGTCTTTCTTTAAGAGCAATACATAGTCAACAATTCAGGTTAGATTTCTTTCATAAATCCTTGCTCACCTCGATAAACGTTGGTTGACTATTTATCACAAATTTCAAGTCTTCCACCGATTATCTCACACTCTCGTGTAACAATTAACAATGTTTTCTAAGGCGATCACATCATGTCAAGGTTCCACAATGTGTCTTCGTACAACCTAACTATCCAAACAAGTTGCTTGCCATCAAATCACTGGGCTAACCATTAGCAAACATGTTGGTAGTTCCATAAGAATTACTAGGCTCTTAACCAGGGGCCAAAATCACTAGCAAACACGTTGGTCGCGCCATAAAAATTCTGTACCCTTATATCTGGATGATCCACCAAAATCCAAGGATGGAAAAAATAATGGATTGTAGCATCTTGAAGTCCCGGCTAAAAACAACACAGTGCTACTTGGCGAAAACACTCAGAATACGGAACAGGATTTAATCAAACTGAATGTGCTATAGTAACTAACTACAGAACAGTAGGATTCTCTATCTACTCAGGAAAGGCGTGAATCTATGAACATCTCGGGCTTAAGGATGCGGATTAGGTCCCTCGGGAACTTCCACCCTACAGCACATTCCACTACCATTTAACTACAAAGACCATGCCAAATTTCTATAAAAGATCAGGGAATCATAAAAACGTGCCTGTCATATTTATTGACATTAACAAATACACGTTTCCTAACACTAGCATTGATTATATGCGTTAAGAACGTTCAATTAAATCATATGACGAAATGTCATTACTACTGTTACATTCAATACATGTTTGTTTCTTCTAGAAACTGATAAAATTATTTCCAAACGCTTTCATAAGCTCAAATAAAATAATGAAATAAATCGCAGCACACAACTGATGTTCCCTAGGTAATGGGAGTTTTATAACCAGATAAAATGTTATAAAGTTAAAAAATATATCCCCAAATGAAATGAATCCACCCCTGACATATATCTCCGTCATTACAAAAACTATTCGTTACTCTATCCAATTTATCTCCCGTCTCCTATCAATTAAATGCTTCTCATACAAGCGATAGAAGTTCTCTAATAATATTTAAACTATAAATTAAACATTTTAATAGGCGTAAATATAACTATAAACCTTTCTTTAAATTCTAAATATTATTTATATACAACACAAATATTAACGCTGCAATTCAGCAACTACTCAATTTAAAAATAGAATATATACAACGGGCCAACTGCCTTCATCATAGACAATCTAGACATAAATTGTCTTCCTATTTCTTCACTACATTTCAACGGACTTTAGAAAATTATCATTCACCATACTATGTCTTATTCGTGAAACTGTTACAATTAGAGATTCTATAATCCATACAATTAAGTAAAGATATAGTTCATAGACCTCTTACAACTGGTCTGTCATCAAAATAAAAATACTTTATAAAAATATGATCTTCCAATTCGTAGAATAATTACCGTAAATTCAATATCTGATTAAGAACCATTTAAATAGAGCACAGTTTACTCTCAGTTTCAACAAAGATCCATTGAATCCTATAATTCCTTTCAGATTCAACTTCATCTAGGATCCGCTGTCCTAATGCTTTCAAGGAGTTTCAACTCTATGAGACTATTGCAATAACTTCAAATATTAATAAACATCAACAACACTGCTTCTTCATATAACATCCTATTTCAATTTCCAAATATGCGCAGGTCTGTCACTACAGACATTCCTTCAACAATTGACCAATGGCTTCACAATGCTCATTGTCACACAACAAATACCGCCGTCTGCTCCGGGAATAAATAAATCTCTCTCTTAGAGATGCTTTGCTGTTTCTTCCAAAAACATATTATTCTGAACTAACTTCTCGCTAACAAATTCTTTTCGTAGTTTCAACATCCTTAGTAAAAAATATGTAATAAAAATACTGGTTCTATCGATGAATTAATTTAACAGGTAATAAAATAAATTACTAGCCTTCTAATAACAATATTATTACTTTTTTATCACTCACATTTCCTTAAAGCTTCCAATTAACTGTGATATTTCCTTTAAATTCTTTCTTCAAAATCTTATCACTTCAATAATACGCTGTAATTAGTATTTACTAACTTCACATTACATTTTTTACAAATTATTTCTTTAATATTTTTCATAAACTTTTATACTTTCTGTTTGTTAGTCACGAAATATTTATAACCAAATCTGTCTAATAAGTTATCAGATCGTGACTTTACATGAATCTCTACATATGATCTTTAAGAATCGCATTCTCTAAAATATACTTCTGTATAACATTCTTGGAACAAATTTCCAATGTTTTCAGCGTTGTCAAAAAACGATATCTTACAAAACAAAACTGACGAAATGTGATCTATACACATTTAAACTTGACCATACAAATATTCTGAACTAAACTGTAAAATCTCCTCATTTAAATTTCGAAAGTCGCAAAATTCCAAAAATTTAAATCAAATTCTAAAAAGTCATAAATCGACGAAAAATCGTGAATAAACATCCGCATGACGTAGTTATAAAAATATAACATCGAAAACTATATCAATATTATTTAAACGTAGAAAAAAGGCATTAATAAACAGTTGTCTGATATTCTTAACAGTTTCTACAATACTCTACAAGATGGGATATATCGTTGGTCCTTAGACTACCTTGTGTTGCGTTATAGATGACTAGAAGTGGGCTTTCTTCGCTATCCTTCAGAAACGGATTGTTTCTAATAGCGCGAGACTGCATGATGTCGTGTGGGCTCCTACGGTGTCCTGCAGAAGTCCCCATGCGGTCAGGTACGGGATACGAACTCCATCATCTTCGTGTGGCCGTCCTTTCTGCTGGTGAATCTTCTTGTGTGAGATGGGATACCCTTTCTCGCTTGATGGCGCTGGGTCAACCCTTGCTGCCGTCGTTCGTGAATTCTTCCGTCTTCTTTTGCCAAAGTTCTGATATATGTATTCTTCATTTTAGTTGGTGAAATGACTTGTAGATGTAGAATAATTTACATAGGAGAGATGACATGTTAATCTCCCCCACGAGATTGATGTTATGTCATTTCGAATACTGTACTCTCGTTGTCGTCATAGTTCTGTTCCCATAAACATCTTAGTCTGTCATTATTTCTCCTGTAGATTCATTCGAGTATTCTTCCCTCAACCTCACTAATTTCGACATGGTTAAAAATGTAGATTAATTTCAATAAACTCTTAAATATCGTTGTATGTCGACTTGATATTGGTTTGCACACACTAAGTGCCTTCGTTTGCTAATATTCTTCTTCAGAAATATCGTAATCTCTATCAGCTTGTTATATTGTTGAGTATTTCGTTGACACGTCCTTCTCCCATGAAGTTGTAAGTCTTTAGAGCCTCGATTCTCTTCTCTCTTCCCCCTCGTCAGAACATGGATCTGATTAGTTGCTTAATATCGCTGATAGTAATAATCCTTAATTAAACAAATAATTTGCTGCAATGTTAATAAATAGTTCTTATTTATTATTTAATATCTTCCATGATATTACGATGTGTTAAAGTCATGCTGGTATTTAGCTATGCTCATTACGTCGCTTGCCATTATCTATGTAAGGTCGCTTCTCATTGGCTGTGCGACACGCGTATCCCTCGAGTCTACCCAAGGCCGCACTAGATAGACTGGCCATAAGGCTCCCCCTCCACTTTGGTCGCTACGTCACACATGTGGCCGGACGCTTTAGTTTTCGCCAGTGGCTTGTATGCTGAGCTGAACCTCGCAGCAGTGACGCATTTAATGGTATGTAATGATTGAGACCTGTGTGAATATAGTGAATTATGCCCACGTCGCACAGTGTGTCGAATCCCATATCTAGGTGGAAAAAATTCACTGCCGCCAATGAAAGCGAAAACTGGCCCATTCGATAGTGAACAAACCAGATGGTGACCTTCGGTCTTCCTTTTCGCTGTCTGGTGCGTAGGAGGGAGGGTGTATGTGCTATAACGTCTTCCTGCCAGTTATCAGGCATTTGATAGGAGGTGTCGGAGTGAATCGAACGTTGTGATTCTAGTGAGTTCAACGAGGTGTTTTCTTCTGCTACTCATGGAATAGTGAAAAGAGGTATGTGTTCTCTCTTTTATGCGTAGTACAAGCTTTTGCAGTAAATAAATTATTTACTTTATGAGTGCCTCATAGTGCCACTTTACTTTAAACATCATTCGATAGGAAATTTAATGTAGATTCAAGATCTATAGTGGGTTGGTTGCGCACGAATGTGCATGATGGTTTATTTTCTTATTTTCAGCGACTATGCGATCATTACCGCGAGAAGAATTTTTCAACGTGTGGCGGTCGTGTCGTAAAGAAGGGCGTACAGACGTCATTTTTCAAAATGTTATGAATAAATGTGATCCTACAACTTTTACTGACTCTCAGGTTCAGGAGCTAAGAAACAAAATTAAGTTCATATCCCATAATATAAACAAAAATGGGAGAGTGCAGGAAGAACAATGCCACGTAAAACTCCCGGTAATCTACATTTGGAAGCTATTGAGTTACTTAATTACTCCCAAGGAACTTTGACATCAAATGATGAAGACCAGTATAGCAATGACTACGATGCTCTGGACTCTACAGAAGAATCAGGTGACGGATGAACATTTGACATTTTGTTATTATTAACGGGAATGAGATTAATGAGAATATTACTTGACGATTGAACGTTTTCTTTTTTTTGCAATGGGAGAAACTGGCCTAATATTCAGTTGTCTATATTTCCATGCTTTTCTAGAGAAATAATATTGTTTTCGAGTGTGAAGTATGTTTACTAAAACTACGTCATTAACAGAACTGTAAAATGACATTTTGTTATAAAGAAATTGTTTGCATGATTTTGACGAATATTTTTTTTATTTTTAGAAAATAAATGTTATTTTTGTGCTATTTCGTTGTTCTATGTTTAATAACAATTTAATATACGTTTTTAATCTAGATGATTTTACATACAGTGACTTTGTCTATTCCCTCAAATAAGGTGTAACAAGAATACTTGACTGAAAGTCTCATTGTTATTCGTATTTTATCCAGTTTTAAATAGTATGTTTACCACTGTCATAAACTATAATATACACATCGAAATCGTGATTTTTACTACCGAAAATGGATGATTATTTTGTTGCTTTCGGTCATTTTTTACACCTCCCCTTACCCCTATATATTTACCCCCGTAGATCGTACACTTAAGACGATGCCAGAAATGAATTCAGCGACCTCGAAAACGGTATATTGCCAACTTTTAATAGAATCCCAGCACTATTAACGAAGTTATTAATTTTTTCCACCTAGAATTGGGATTCGACACACTGTGCGTCGTGTTGTGTACCTGGTTGTCGAAGCAACTACAGTTCAAACCAACCTAATATTTCAGTGTTTAAATTCCCCATTGACTTGGTTCGGAAACAAAAGTGGATCTTAGCCATTCATCGAGCCGAATTTGTCCCTTTCGCCAAGCTCTGTTGTGTGCATGAACCACTTCGAAGAAAGGTTCATAATTAGAGAGGATTCTGTTAAAAAGACCCGATGGGTCCATTTTAACTGTAAAACGTGACCATTTGAAACTCGAAAACGATGCTATCCCTACTAAGTTTGAAAATATGCTAGCCTATCTGTCTAAAAATATTCCAACACCGAGGAAAACTCCTATTAAAAAATGAATTGAAAAACGGGAAGAAGAAAGAAAAAAGCTGAGGAAGAAGATGATAGGATCAAGGACTTTGACGACGTTAAGGGTAATTTCAGTATTAAATGCAAGTTAGATTTTGACAAAGTTTTTGTCAATTTTGACAGCCAATGACTCTGTATTTTCAAAATTTATATGACTGAGGAAAATGTTCCGAAAATTAGTACTTCTTTAACATTAAACGAGACTCTTGATTTTAAAGCCGTAAAGCATGATAGTTTGATCAAGGGTAACCCTATACGTGCATTAGGTGACAGAGGCAAGATGTTAAAATGGTCAAATTTGAGAAGTATCTGTAACTTCCTGTTAAGTCCTACTTGTGACTCTAAAGTGACTGTCCACGACAAAATAGAAACTGTGAACAAAATAATCGACGAAATTAAAAGTGAAGTTGTTGACTGTGTAATTACTGATAAAATAGAATTTTGCAAGGAACAGTTAAACTTAGCCTTTGCAAAGAAAGTGTCTTATTCCTGTATAGTCATAACATGGTTCGCTTCAATATTTTTCGCATTCCCTGGGGCATATAAGAAGATAAGACAGTCAACATTCCTTCCAATGCTTCACCCTGTGTATTTACAGTCTTTTACTGCAAACCAGGCACGGGAAATTCGGGTATAGACGATTCGCATTGGAATTACTTGAAAAAGTAACAAAAATTGTTAAGTGAACATGAAAGATTTTGTAACTTGTTGCTGGATGAAGTCTGTGTAAAACCTGAGCTTAACTATAAAGGAGGAAAGGTAGAGGGAGTTGCTTTTAGTAGTAAAAGTGGAGAAAATAACACTACATTAGCTACAACGGTACAAACTTTTATGTTGTCATCTATTCTTTAAAAAAATAAAGACGTTGTTGGTTTGTTTCCGTGTAAGAACCTAACGTCACATTTCTTGGAAGAACTAACTTTGCAAGTCCTTAAAGTATTAACAGATATAGGTTATAGGGTAGTATGCATAATTTCGGATAATAACGGTGTTAACAGGAAAATGTTTGAAAAGCTATGCAAAGGCAATTTACAAACCACTTTTCAAAACCCATTTGACGAAATGCAAAAGGTTTTTGTAATGTTTGATTCTGTTCATTTATTTAAAATCTTAAGAAATAACTAGCTTAACCAAGCTGATAACTTACACACTTTTGTGTTCCCTGATTTGGACAACCCTGAGTCAGACAAAAAATGTTTTGCTAGTGTTGGTCACGTTAAAAAGCTGCATTGAGGAGAAGAGAATAATGTTGTTAAGCTCGCTCCTGCCCTGAACCAAAACGATTTGTACCCAACGTCTTTAGAGCGACAAAATGTAAACCTTTGTTCTAAACTGTTCGACGAGAAAAATGTCGCCGCTTTAAAACACTTTGACAAAATAAAATATAAAAATGGTTTTAAAAGTACAGCTGCATTTTTAGAAATAATTCTTCAGTGGTGGAAGATTGTTAATGTTAAGCATGCTTTCAAAGGCGACAGATTTAACGGCCCTCATTGTAACGCAATATTTTCAGTTCATGACGACAATGTTTTATTTCTGCGCAAGTTTTTAACCTGGTTAATTAGGTGGGATAATCTGCCTGTTCAAGGGGAGATCAGATCAAACGAAGAGGCTCGTCATGGAAAACTTACGAATGAAACTCAAACAGCTTTAGTTCACACTTAAAAAACTATTTTGGAGTTAGTACATTTCTTGAAAACAAGTTTAGGATTCAAGTATGTATTGTTAGGAAAATTTCAGACTGATGAATTAGAAGCAAGATTTGGGCAGTACAGGCAAATGAGTGGTGCCTGCTACCATATTTCAGTGAAACAAGTCCTTGAGTCAGAACGAAAATTAAAAGCCCTAACGGTAATAATTGCATACTCTGCTAAACACGCAGAAATCCCTATTAGTGATATTACATTAAGTAAGTATGTGGAGTGCAAGAGCTCAGATTGTAAAAGCTCCAAAACTACAGAAATTTCACATTTTGAAAGTGTGGAGGTTGAGTTTAATGATGTTATTGTATCTGAGAATATTTTGTTAGGTCTAGTTTATATTGGCGGATATATTTGTAAAATAATTATGAAAAAGTTGTCAAGATGTTTTATTGTTAAATAATGATAATTTAACGAATGATGTGTTAAAGCCAGAATAAAATTATTATTTCAATGTAATCGACAGGGGAGCTTTGACGTAGGCCTATACATCAGATTTTATTGTTACCATTTTGATCACACAATTTAAATTATTTAATATTGTTACGTGCCACCCCCTAGTGGCACTTACGTTAACTGGATTACGGTGGGTGAAAGCACAAACACAATTGTTCCTTTAAAGAGAAGTTAGCTTTATTGCTTGCAGGTCAGAAATATACACCGTACAATAAGCAGATAGAAACAATTATCTGTCTTACAGAAGCTCCCTCCTGTATGGAGCTCGACTCACCCTTTCATTCGGCCTTGCAGTTAAGCCTCTCGCTAATGAGGTGATCCCGTGCGCGGGCTGGAAATACCTGCACTAAGTCTGTCACTCACTGTTTCCTGTCCACTGGCTAGGGAACTGCCCAATGCGTTTCGTAATTCACCACAATGTCTCTGTCGCCCTAGGTAGGTACACACTCCTCACACTGCTCCGCGGCTCGGAAGGAATCTCACTGGGTTTCGCAAGTCACGTCACCACACTTCTGTCGCTCAGGATAAACGCTCGCACTAGCTCGAAAAACACACACACACCGCTTGACAGGTCGCTCTTATATAGCAGGTCGGTGACTCAATAAATGCTTCTAGACCCATCCAGGGTTCACGGCTTCCCGAGGTTTCCATCACTGGCTGGGTCACGAATATTCTGGACCATCCCTTTGCCCTAGTAGCCCTTGTTGCGTAAGGCGCACGTAATACACCAAGGCAGAGCACAGCCCAGCCCGGGGGCAGCCGTGACTCATGCGGCGAGCGACGAAACAAACTCACAGCCGTAACACCACCCCCTTCCTAAAAGGCTGATCGTCCCGATCAATCATTGGTCCGTCTGTGTCCCTCCGTAGGCTGCCAGGCGATCTCGATGCACGATCTTCATCTTCGCCCTCGGGCTCCGCTGGATCCTGTAGACGACATCGTTGATCCGTTTCACGACTCGGTACGCCCCCCCCCCCCCCCCGAAGACTTCTGCAGTTTGGGTGACAGGCCTTTCTTCCGTAATGGGTTGAAGAGCCAGACCAGGTCGTCCTCGTGGAATCCGCCGGCATCCGTCTGTTGGTCGTATCGGGTCTTCATTCGGTCGGTCTCGATCCGCAGTTTCCTCCTCGCGAACGCGTGCACGTCCTCCAGTTGGTCGACCAGTTCTTGACAATACTGGCTTACCGGGACCGGATCATTCCCAGGTCGGCCGAAGGCAAGATCGACAGGTAGACGGAGCTCCCTCCCAAACATGGCCCGGGCTGGTGTGCACCCGGTGGCTTCATGCACGGCGGCGCGGTAGGCCAGGAGAAATAGTGGAAGATGTTTGTCCCAATCCCTCTGGTGCTCGCTGACGAC
The DNA here is from genome assembly GCA_946902985.2 of Meconema thalassinum. Classification (NCBI taxonomy): domain Eukaryota; kingdom Metazoa; phylum Arthropoda; class Insecta; order Orthoptera; family Tettigoniidae; genus Meconema; species Meconema thalassinum. The sequence goes on along the minus strand of OX336389.2, from coordinate 232,282,554 downwards.
TATTCGGAGATGGCTCTCGATGGTGCGATTGAATCGCTCTACCATCCCGTCGGACTGAGGGTGTAGCGGCGTTGTCCTTGTCTTCCAGATTCCCAGCAGCTGGCATAGGTTCTGGAACACCTGCGACTCGAAGTTCCTCCCTTGGTCGGAGTGCAGCTCCAGGGGTACTCCGTACCAGCTGACAAATTCCTTCACCAGGGTCTCTGCGATCGTCGCGGCTTCTTGGTTAGGGAGCGCATACGCCTCCGGCAATTTGGTGAAGTAGTCGCTGACGACCAATATGTAGCGGTTCCCTGCCTCGCTTAACGGGAATGGCCCGACAACATCGATGGCCACCCTCTCCATAGGGCCGCCCACGTTGTAGGTCTTCAGTGGACCCCGTCGTCTTCGTCCTGGGCCCTTGCTGGCTGCGCAATCGTGGCACCTCGCGCAGTGGTTCTCCACGTCAGTTCGGCATCCGATCCAGTAGAACCACTCTCTCAGCTTCTCCAGGGTCTTCTTTATCCCTAGGTGTCCACCAGATGATTCTCCATGGACTTCCTTCAGGACTTCCTACGTCATAGCCTTTGGAACGACGACTTGTTCCCGAGATGTCTTCCCGTCGGTGCTCTCCCAGGTACGGCAGATGAGGCCATCCCTTACAATCAGCGAGTCCCACTGCGCCCAGTAGGACTTGAACTTCGGACCGAAGTCGCTCACAATGTTCCACCCGGGTCTGGGAACACAGGCCCTCTTCCATTCGGCTATCAGTCCCAGGTCATCATCTTCTGCTTGTGCCCGCGTGAAAGATTCGCGGCTCCAGCTCCCATGATGTTCCACGGTAGTCCTTCGGCACTGTATCCCGGTGTTCTCCTCTCTTCTGGTACAGAAGGTGCAGTCTTCGGGGCACGGTCTTCGTGAAAGGGTGTCGGCGTTAGAATGCAGTTGGCCTTTCCTGTGCTGGATCTCAAAGTTGTACTGTTGAAGCCTTTCTATCCACCGAGCAAGTTGACCCTCGGGCTGTTTGAAGTTCAGGAGCCACCGCAGGGATGCATGGTCGGTCCTGATGAGAAATTCTTGCCCGTACAGGTACTTGTGGAAGTGTTCGATGGTCTTCACGATGGCGAGAAGTTCCTTCCTGGTGACGCAGTAGTTCCTCTCTGGCTTTGACAAGGCTTTGCTGAAGTAGGCCACTACTCTCTCCTCGCCGTCCACTATTAGCGACAGGATTCACCCTATACCAAAATCGCTGGCATCGGTATCGACGATGAATCTTGTTCCAGGTCTGGGGTAGGCCAGAATAGGCGCGGTGCACAGAGCCTGCTTGAGTTGTTCGAAGGCACTGTGGCATTCTGCTGTCCATGTGAAAAGTTGGCCCTTCTCAGTCAGTCGATGCAGTGGTTTGGCGATGTCGGCGAATCCTCTCACGAAGCGACGGTAATAAGTGCAGAGTCCCAGGAAGCTTCGTAGTTGGGACTTGTCCTTCGGAACTGGCCACTCCCTCACAGCTGCGGTCTTTTCTGGGTCGGTGCGCACCCCTTCCTCGGAGACAATATGCCCAAGGTACTGGACCTGCTTCTGGAAGAGATGACACTTCTTGGGGCTCAACTTCAGCAGGGCAGCCCGTAGCTTCATCAAGATCTCCTTCAGGTTGCTGTAATGCTCCTCGAAGCTTTTTCCCAGAACGATGACGTCGTCTAGGTAGACCAGGCAGGTCTTCCAGTGTAGTCCCCTCAGAATGGACTCCATTAGCCTTTCGAAGGACGCAGGGGCGTTGCACAGACCGAATGGCATGACGGTGAACTGCCAGAGCCCGCTGCCCACAGAGAACGCCGTTTTCTCGCGGTCCTTAGGGTGGACCTCCACCTGCCAGTAGCCACTCTTCAAATCCAAGGTGGAGAACCATCTTGATCCTGATATGGTGTCCAGCGTGTCGTCGATCCGGGGTAGAGGGTAGCTGTCCTTCTTCGTGACGTCGTTCACATGCCTGTAATCTACGCTGAACCTGGTGGAACCGTCCTTCTTCTTCACTAGCACGACCGGAGAACTCCAAGGACTATGTGATGGCTCGATCACCCCTTGCTCCTTCATCTCTTCTACCATCCGGTCGACTTCGGCTTGCTTGGCGAGCGGGACACGTCGGAATGGGGCCCTAATCGGTGCGCTGTCCCCAACGTCGATTCTGTGCTGGACCAAGCCTGTCCTGCCGAAGTCTTTGCTCCTCACGGAGAAGACATCCTGAAATTCATGTAGCAGGTCCCGAAGTTGGCGTGATGTACTAGTCATTCGCTCTCACACAACGCGTCACCGAAAGAAGGCGTGGCCTAGCCCAATTTTCATATCATCGATTTCTCAAAAAGTACTCGTCCGATTTGGGAAATAATAACACCGTTGAATATGTATCAGTGAAATCATTTACCCTGTATGCAAAAATTAGTATAGTTCCATTAAGAAAAACGAAGTTGGTACCAATATCTCAGCTATTCACAAAGAAAGGAAAAAACAGTATAAGTTAATGTATGAGCCCCTTAGCACCATTTCCAAAAGTGAAAACAGAATATTGATATCTTTAACGGTTTAGAAGATATTGGCGAGTAACATCTTAGGTGAATAACCCTGTATAGCAGGCCGGTGACTCAATAAATGCTTCTAGACCCATCCAGGGTTCACGGCTTCTCGAGGTTTCGGCTTCTCGAGGTTTCCATCACTGGCTGGGTCACGAATATTCTGGACCATCCCTTTGTCCTAGTAGCCCTTGTTGCGTAAGGCGCACGTAATACACTGAGGCAGAGCACAGCCCAGCCCAGGGGCAGCCGTGACTCATGCGGCGAGCGACGAAACAAACGTACAGCCGTAACAATATACTTATAAGTGATAAGTATGAATAGATGTTTTTACAATGCGACTCTCAAAGAAACATTCTGATTTTGCTTGTCAACAATGTTCTGGAGAATGAAAACGTGGTATTAGAAACATGTAGTGATTGTGGAAGTAATTTAAAAAATTTTGTTGACAAATGTATAGGCATCTTTTGTAATATATTAATGAATAACTATAGAAAAGTTATCGAAGACAAACTCATGGCTAAGAAGAAGAAATCCTCAAGTAAGGACACCCATAAATCACCAAAGAAAATGAGAATTGGTAAATTGAAACCTTAGGAATTGTTAGATAAGTTTTAAGCAGAAGCCTAATTTTTAAGAATGGTTCCAGCATATTATTGTGAATTGATATCATGTATTTGCCTAGAAACATTAAAACTATTTTTATAGGTATTATGGGTTTTAATATTTTATATGAAACTCTGTTCCGTTACAAATGGCAGTTGTCAGCTTAAATTTACGTAAGGAAATGTCAATTGAGGTAATATTGGTACATAAACTGCCCTGCCACATTTCCCCCCGCATAAAACTCGTGTAGTACACAAGCCTAAATACAACTACAATTGCAGACTTGTTCAAATACATCGATACTGTTCAATAAATGAACAATACCATGGTGACAGTGAGAGCGGGCCGTACACTGCCATGCTGAACGTGGGCCACTTCTGTGACGTCACGGCCGGAACCTTGTGACCTGTCTACCTAGTGCGGCATTGGTCTACCCCTACCATACTCGAGACACACTTACGGCGCGTGCATGGAATCGGCTCGCTTCGGGAGTCCTCGATTATCTCCGCGCATCAGAATTTCGTCTTTGTTCTAGAACTACGCAGTCCACTCCCCAGTCTCCCACGTGACTGCTAATTTTCTCATTGGCTGGCTCGGTTAACTAGCTAACTCGGCGAGGTACAAATCGGTTCCGCGGCCAGTTTCCAGAGTCGCTATATTTTATCATGGGAGAGTTTAGAAAACTTTTGAAGAGATGAATATTTCCAAGCTCATATCCATATAAGAGCACAGTACCAGGAACGTCAACACTGGACTGAGAAATATCAACGCACTATGCTGTCTGTTGAGTCTCGCTTGAAACTTATGCAGATGATGGACGTATCATGCAAGCCTAAGTCCAGTCCTACAGGGAGTTTTGAAACGGTGCAGCCAAATAGCATGGAAAAAGGGATCAAATGTAGTAATATGACACAAGTGTCAGAGGTCAGACTAATCCCATCTAGGATACATAGAGCTTAAAAGTGAGACTCAGTTACCTACTAGACAACCACATATTTATACAATACAACCTCGTACGTGTACATTATGGTACAAGAAGGTACACATATTCGAGCCGCCTTCTGTACTCTCGGGATACATATTGAGACTCCGGATACAGAGGTCCTAGACTCGATTCCCGGCTCTGCCAAAAAAATATTTCTCGTTTGAGGGTTGCAACAGAGTGCACTTAGCTGCGTGAAGCAATACTAAGAAGAGATGGGTTCGATTCCCACCTCAGCTGTCCTAGAAAGTGTTTTCCCGTAGTTTCCCACTTCTAATTCAGGCAAATATCGCGTTGGTTTCTAAGGCGTCGCTACGACCGCCTCCTTCTAATTCCCAGCATTAAATACACACACTACTGTAGCCATCACGACACAAGTTATCAAACAGATTCATCGTACATAACCAAGTGCACGGGGCATCTTGACCACGATGTCGAATAGCCCTTAATTGAAACAACAAGACAAAACTAGAGCAAACATACAGTCAATATCAGTCAATGTCAGTCAACGCAGTACAATGATGTAGGAGCAAGCCATTGCGTACATTTGTTCAAATGGTCCAAATTATTGTAACGAAGGAAAGTAATGGTGAATTCATGTTCGCTCTTTGTTAGATTTACCTACCAAAATGAAGGTAATTGTGACAAAATGGTTGTCGAATTTAGGTAGAGCCTAGTCAGTATAATTATGCTCATTTGGGAGAGAGAGATGGGGGGGGGGGGGGTGAATGGTATGTCCCGGATCCAGGCCCGTGGCTAATTCGTTAGCGTGCAAGGCTTTGGCTTGAAGGGTGCCGGGTTCAAATCCCGGCTGGACAATGGGGAATTTATTTTCTCCTGTGATTAATTTCCCTGGCTCGGGAAATGAGAATTCGTTGTGACGTCTTCATGAAATACCTATGATACTGAAAATAAAGTTAACATACACAGTAAAAAGAAAAATGTAAAATGAAGTTTTAAAAACTTTTAAAGACCTGCACCAGGACTCCCAGGAGGCTACAAGATAAAAATATTTCGTCCCTTGTATTATGTACATATTTTTATGATATTCAGTTAAACACTAATTTGGCTGAGTTATTTGCTGGGACGCAGTGGGAAAATAAATGTAGCCTACCCTAGAATTATAAAGAAATCAACTTCAGAATGAAAAAGAAATCGACCTTAGAATAATAAAGAAATCGACCTCAGAATGATAAAGAAATTGACCCTAGAATAATAAAGAAATCTAGCTCAGAACGATAAAGAAATCGACCTACATTTTCTGAACATTTTGAATTTTCGGTAATAACTTTGTAATTATCCTGGATGAAGTAAATAATGAACAAATATACCCTCTGTTTGTTGTTCGTTTGTTTGTTATGGGCTGAAGAAACAGGTCGATGTGGGAAATATCCAGGGGTTGCCGTTTCGAGCCCTGCGAGAGTAATGGTAGCCATTGGTCTAGCGGAATGTAACGTCAGCTTGCGGACACTGGCGAGTCCCACAGCTCTGCTGCTTACCTGCAGATACAGTAGTTTGCGTAAGGGTGGTTTTCGTAATATATACGCGTTATTAGCTACGAAGTTGCACACACCTTTCGATCTACCAATGTTAGAATACTTCTGAATGATATTGGAAATGTCGGCGGTGACTTTGCACATGATAAATGCGAGTTCATGGTTACGAAATTTTACACATCTTAAAATTCAAATATTTCTGGTCTTAATTATTCATTTTAGGGGACAGGGACATATTGGTCATCAGCCTCATGTACTTGGATGTGTTTAATTTAATATGAAATTGTGTAATCCGCCTTGTCAATACTATGAAATTATGTTTAATAAAATATTTTAAACGTACATGTTTCGATATGACAATTATATCTTCATCAGCGTTGATAGATTAATAGTTTATCATGATAAAGTGAAATGGATATCCTTACAAAATTTTGATTTAAAATAAAAGAAAAGTTCACATACAAATTAAATTTTACACACTAGAATAAAGCTGTTACTAAAAATGACGTTACGAATAATACCGGTGCAATGTATAAATGAAAACTTTTAAGAAATCTACCTAACGAAACTGGCCAAGTCACACTCCTTTAATTTGGTTTATGTTCGACGATGTCGAAATGTAAACATTATGTGTCAGGAAACTGTATCATAATGAGGCTCATTATAACACTATTTTTCATTATGAAACAGTTTATCCCACCAATCAGAGCTCAAGAAACAGTTGTTTGACCAATTAGGCAAGGATACCTTCGCGCATGCGCTCAAAATCCAACATGTCTATATAAATTACCGAAAGTGCACCGTCCATATGTTCGCGTAAATAAACTGCCAAGCACACAGAGAGCATGCGTCGGTCGTTCAGAGAGCTTGGAAAACAGAGATATCCTACCCAGCACTCGCGCTCCGATCACAAAATTCTAGTGACTGAATCTCAGCAGATATTTATGAATATTTATGTTAAAAAATATAATAAAGTTATAATTATCGTCGAACATAAACAGTCGTATGCAACTCGCCTATAATGGTAATTAAGACACTCGTATGGAAATTATAAATTATAAACATACTCGTGTCTTAATTATTGTCATTATAGGCTCGTTGCATAATGTACTATTATAAACGTAGTAGTAGAAGACGCTGCTTCCAGACGAAATAATGAGGAGAGAAACGTAGTAGTAGAAGACGCAGCTTCCAGGTGGATTGTGAGGTGAAAAATGTAAACTATTAATGGCTATTGAGACTTCCAACCTCGATATACTGTCAGTCAAGCCTCACTTGTCGGCTCCCTCTTGCTGAATCACCTGTTCACGGGGTATCACAATGTATGAATCAGTTCTTGAACCCAACATCCAAGCATAATATATGTACACATGCCGCCTGAATCACTCAGAATGTCACTGGCCTAATTCATACAATGCTTGAAAATACTGAGATATTCTCAATTAAAATACATTGATAAAACAATACCATATTTGGTTCATACAATTATGTTATGTTACAAAAGCCTGATCGTCTTCAATCAGTAGATGTCCTTCATGACATGACGCAGTGAGACATCAGTAACGTACAATTCAGTGGTAACAAACTACGTCAAATCGTCATCAGATACGTCTTCCAATGAAGTCGAAAGCTGGCCATGATCTTCAATGACTGACGTATTGGTAGACAGAGGAACTTCACTTGCATTCCCAGTAAGAATCAACCTCATTCATTGTCGTACTTTGAATGGAATAGGGTTGTTTAAAATATACCAAAAATACGGATTTTTAGAAAACGAGTTCTCCATACAATCTTGATTCAGTCTCGAAGTAGAACACCTTCTTATCTTCAAGAAGTCCCAGGAGAGACGTGATTGATACGATTAACCCTTTATGAAACGAGTTTTTTTTCTATTTCCAAATCACATAGCCGAACACACTTCAAAAAAAACCTTTAAGGTGTGTTCCTAATTCCGAAGTAGTAGTCTCCACTTCGGAGGGGAGTCTTGTTGTCCTTAGGAAATCGCGAATTGAGAACACCAAATACCTCAAGGCAAGTGAAATGAAGTTCCTGCGAAGTAGGATCGGAGTAACAAGAAGAAACAGGGTGAGGAATGAAAAGGTCAGGGAAATAGTGAAAGAGGAGCCCTTGCAAGGTAGGATTGAGACATCAAGACTGATGTCGTATGGACACTTAAAGAGAATGGAAGAGAAGAAGATTCCCAAGAGGATACATGAGATGCAGATGCTGAAGGAACGACCAAGGGGAAAACCAAGAGATAGATGGCTGAAAGGAGTGGAGGAATGTGTGAAGAAGAGAGGCGAGGACTGGACCAGAGTGACAGCGGAGAGGTGGTGGGAAGAAAGGACTAAGTGGCGAGGCTTATGTTCCAAACAGACCCAGCCTGGGGCAGGGAGCTGTACAAGATGATGATGATGATGAAATACTTCATTAACAAGTTCAATGAAAATACTTTCTTTGTCGACATATATTTCGTTGTTATTGATTGATTTAGGGGCTTTGCAACATCGTTGTCATGTAGCCTCGTGTACTTGAGTGTGTGTAGCTTGTCTGATAATATGTATTATTATGATGGCTGTATTAGTATGGGGATTGGGAAGGAGGAGGCCGTGGCCTTAAATTAGAAACCATCCAGGCATTTGCTTGGAGTAGGAGTGGGAAACCATACGGAAAACCACTTCCAAGATGGCCGAGATGTGAATTGAACCCTCCTCTTCTCAGTTTTGCCTCACGAGGCTGAGTGTGGCCCGTTCGAGTCTCCAGAGCTGAATAAAAATGTATTGGCAGATCCGGGAATCGTAAGGTAAATCTCAGATATTTAGGTATTTGACAGATAACCTCTGTCACTATGATGGCTGTATTAGTGTTTGCCTATGACCATGAAGGGTAGGATTGGGAAGGAGGCGGTCATGGTCTTAAGTGGATAGCCATTTATATTGACTTTCAGGATGGGTGTTGTGGGAAATCGAACACTCCTCTTGTTAGTTTTGTGGCAAGTGTGCTCCATTCCATCCTTAAAAGCCGCTAATGAGCTCCAAGTATTGGCGGTTGCAACCATCTCACTATTCTTAACATGGAATGCTTATGATTTGTTATTTCAAGTACATGTTGACATGTAGGTATGGAGTTGATCCAAACATAACATGTTTCGGTTTTCTTTGCACTCGTCTGTCGGCAGCCATGGCATTTGCCTGGAGTATAAGTGGAAAACCACAGAAAACCACTTGCAGGATATCAGAGGTAGCAATCAAACCCACATCTTCTAAGTTTTGGCTCACAAGGGTGAGTGTACCCCGTTCCAGCCATCAAAACACAATTAAATTAAATGCTAGTCTCTACGTAACGAAGCAGACTTGTCATGTAGAAGCATTCTGGTTGTGTGTTATTGTTATTCATGGACCACAATCACATTTTTTTCAAATCCTTGCCAAACTGTATTGATCTTCAAATTTCATATGTAATTAACTTCTGTAGTGAGTTTGGCGTTTAGAAAACTCACCACACTTCATCCCCAACTGCATGGAAAAGGAAATGATTTGTTGTTGTTGTTGTTGTTTTACTTTGGGCTTGGAAATCATGGTCATCAGTCCCATGTACTGTACTTAGGGAAAATAATAAGGGGTCATGCACAGTATTATTATACTAGGCCCAAAATATTTGTGAACATGGGTTCGTCCAGTAGCGTGCGTCCTGCCGAGCGGTGTTGCCGTGGAGATTCGAACGAAAGAAAGCACGGCTCTACGCTCGCAGCGGCTCGCAGTTTAAACACAACCTTCACCCTGGACACAGGCGCTCCGAATTTAAATGTATGTACGAGATGGAGAGTCTATCGTAGGAATATCCATGCTTCCAACGAAGTTCACGTATTCATACAATTGTGATAAGAGGCAGATAGCCTATAAATATAAGTTGCCACACAATGTTAATCATGAACGCAGTATTCAGTCCATGTGAGGCTGTGCATTATTATTATTATTATTATTAACATTATTATTGTTATTTTACATGACGTAAATTATACCGCATGCCATTCTGTGTAACATTGGTTGAACTCTTTTTAAGGTAAAAGAATGGGGTCGTTTATCGGGGACCACCATGTGGTGTATTGGCTAGCATACTTAGCTGTCACCCATCAGGTCCGGATTCGATTCCAGGCTGCCAATAAATTTAGTTTTAGTGTGAGGTTTACAACGGTTTATACTTTGCCTGACAAGGTAAAACTGAGAAGAAATGGGTTTCCTCGGCTGAATTACAAATACACACACAATTGCAGACAACACAATAACAACATCAACAAAGGTTATCGGACAAATATGTTTTCTCTCTTTATAAATAAATAGACTATACAGTATATTATATATGTATGTGTTTACGATAATTTTTATTGGGTAATTTGTCTGTCACTTTAGAATGGTAACTAGCGTTATCCATTATTTATAATATACTGCATATTATATATACTTATAAATACGAGGGGCTGATGACCACGATGTCCAAGCCCTCAATTGAAAACAACATTTATCGCAGCAACCCATATTACCACTGTTAATAGTAAGTACTAAACCTCGATTACTGAAATAATAAGAAAAAATTACCTTATCGTCTGGAACCTTTGAAATTCCCTACAATGGAACTGCTAGGACTTCCTCCTCCTCCTCCTCCTCCCTTTCATCGTCTTCTACTTCGTCACCCGTATCGGAGTCAGAATCACTGTCCCTGAGATTAATTATGAGTTCCTGAATGTTGTTGTCCCTTGCCAGTTCTCTGTGAAAATCCTCTTCCTGCAGTTTTTCTGCGTGTGCCACACGCGTCTCCCAGTCCTTGATTGTAACTCAAGGAAGAGCTTGATGTGTTAATCGTTCCACGTCCGCAAGTCGAAAAGTGTTGTTTAATTTAGCCACTTCGCCCTTCACTTTAGCCCATATCATCTCGATCAGATTATATTGACAATGATATGGGGGCAAACGGATAACATGGTGGCCTAATTCCAACGCGATCTGATCTAATTGATACTTCTTTTCACCTGTTTTGAATGGCGCAACACGGGCTAATAACTCGGCATTTGTTTCTGTTGGATCGTATGGAATGTTGTGTTTCTGCAGCCACTGGTGTATGTATTAATTACGAGAATTTGTATTGGGTAATTTGTCCATCACTTTAGAATGGTAACTAGCATTATCCATTATTATAATAGATCCCTCCTCCAAGTAATTCAGAAAGTGATGAACAAACCAGTTTTTGAATGAGTCAGCATTCATTTCTGAATGATAATCTGAATCTCTGCTTTGAGCACGGGAACGAAAAACGCACTTGCTGTCACGTATGAACCCCGTTTTCGCCGACCCTACATGGCATATTATCAGCCTACTACCTTTTCCTATAGGTACTCGAAGGACCCCTCTTCCAGGCGAATCCTGCCATATATCCTTCCTTGAGTGATTCTGGTTAACCCATGTTTCATCCAGATAAAAGAAAGGTCTGTTATCACCAGAAGTCCTTAGAATATGCACAGTACGCAAAAATTTTAGTCTGGCAGCAACAATGTTGCTTCGTTCTAAAAGGAATTTCCTGCCGTCATTGGTTCGCTTGTATTTGAAACCGAGGGATTTCAGCAGCGTGTGCATGGAAGATACAGAGCCTGTATAATTAATTTTCTCCTTCATTAAGCACACCAACATTTTAGCCGTCAGAAATTCACCTTGATCGTAAAAATCGAATATTGTTCGACACAAAACACACTTGTCAAAGTCGTCCAAATTTGTTGCACGTTTCGGAACTATGCGATGTTTGCATAAACATGGGAACATTCCCTATTTCAGCATTATTTCTACTCTCAGAAAGAATATTGGACACGGTATGTGCACTTACACCGCACGCTTGAGCCGTCAGCTCCCGGCTCGGTGAGAAATTAATGTTATCACGCACCTCTGTATTAGAAAGCTTGTTGAAAAAGCTGTACACACTGAAAATTATCTTTCTCGCCTAACTGTGTAAAACTTTACGAGCACTACCCCTGTCACGTACTCGACTACCACCCGGCTTGCTAAGAGACATTGATAGCAATGTATAACTTCAGCTCACAGCACGTCTTAAAACTCCACTACTGTTCACTGAATTGATACTGCAATACTGTCACTCTATAAATACTGTAGTTAGTATTTCCCCCAGAACTCTTCGTCATCTTCCCCAGCAAACCTAAATATTTTAACACCTACATCATTCTCTCTCTAATTAGCCCTTCAGTTCAAGGCCAGATGTTATCTCCCGAACGGCTTGTCTTATCGCCACCGGGTTTGGACAGTCGGCTTCAAAATTTTTAGCTCTGTAACATAGGGTCATTAAAATAATTGAAGAATTAATTATTTTCGTGCGCGCAGAGAAATAACGATTTCGTACGGCACAGCGGGCCTTGAGAGTTGAGTCAACTAGGAAACGCCGCGCTATGCTATTGGCTGGCACGGGTGAGCAACTGAATCGGGCTCCTCCCTCGTGTTCACAGTTGTTTTGGGTCTGGTATAGCTGAGTATCTAATACAATTTTGCGTACCTATATGACCAGTATCGGATCATAAAAGCATTCCATGTGTTACCGTCCTTAAAGCCAGTTATATAAGACAAATACGTCTTTATTTTCACCACCCCCCAGGGCTCACATCTAGTGGGATGTGGGTTGGCGACCACGGGTCCCCAGCCTGAGTCCGACATTGCTTCCACTGACTTGTGCCGGGCTGCTCTCCGTCTTCATTCCCCTCGACCTCACTTGGTCAACTCTTATTCTCTTCCAACCCCGACGGTATTAGGGTATCCGAGGCCTAGGGAGTCTCTTCTCTTTCTGCCTTAAATGCCCATTGTCACATCTCTTCTGATACCCTCCTTATGCGAGGGGCCGACCTTCTTTTTATTTTCATGTTAGTTCATGCCTTTTGCTCAATACCCTCAAAAAGGTAGGGTGTATATAGCCCCACAACTTCTGCTGCTTTCTGGATATTGCTACACCCTCAGGGGATCACGGCTGATGAATTTGTGATTTGGCGACCCAGAGGGATTCATGAGCTGGGCGTGGTTTTCCCCCTTTTATGCATTACCTCTGGGGCGGACCCTCCCCACTTTTACTTTCCTATCTGCCTTTCATGGCTCTTCTTCCTTTAAAGTCCCTCAATCCGCCTTCTTCGAGGGTTGAGGGCATTTTTCTTCCTCCTGTTTTTTATTTGCCTTATTCTCTTTTTGTCTTCCATTTCTCCTTCTAGTCTATAAGTTAGTAGTTAGATTTAGTTATAGTTAACATTTCATTTTCATCTTCAAGATGATCCAAACCATTAGGGGCCGATAACCTAGATGTTAGGCCCCTTAAAACAACAATTATCATCATCATCATCATCATCTTTATTTCCAAGAACCTGGAAACTGTTATTATTAGGGTAGGTTTCAAAAAGTGTTGGCATGTGATTAGAGTAACTTCTGATAAAGGACTGTTCATCATTTTAGGTAGGACGACTTCGTGGCTAAGTTCATAGAACGCTTGGCTTATGTCCAAATAACACCAGGTTCAATTCCCGACTGAGTCGTGAGTTTTATACTGTGCCCGCTTAATTCTCGTGGCTCCGAAACTGGGTGTCTGTGACGTGATCATCATTCATTTTAACTGCGGTGTACGGTGTAGGATTGGGAAGGAGGCGGCCGTGACTTTTGAATTACAGCTATGCTAGCGTTTGTCTAGGGTGTAAATAAAAAAAGTACAAGCTTATTGTAGGTCATTAACTGTTTTTTAAATTCATTTTTATATTTCACAGTAAACACAATCATTCTCCGTTTAAAACAACCCATAAATCTCTTTATCTAACATGATAGCTTATAGGCAGGCATTGCTATAGCTTACATGTAGCATGGTGATCAGCTAAGAATTCAATTTCAATTACCTACACCTCGCATGGGTATGGCTCTCAGCCAATTCGTTAAACTAGAGAAAACTTTTTCCTTTATGTTCTATTACATTATCATTTGACCATCTCACAGTGTAGTGGTTAACATACTTGGTTGTCAACCCTAAGGTCTTGGCTACCAACCCCACTATACCAAGAAATTCATTTTCATTTTAAGGTTGCAATAAGGTTCACTGAGCCTTGTCAAGCCTAACCTAACAACTTTCTAGTCATGTTTGTTAACATGTTCCTATACGTTTACCAAAATGGTGCGGCCAGTTCCAACTGTCACCCAGACAAGTAACCTGACACTTGCTGGCAACACCGCACTGCTGTTATCTGCAAGTCTCACTAGACATTATTATAACTCCACTGTCACCACAGAGGTCCGGGTTCGATTTTCTAAAGTCTAAAGGCTGGAACAGGGGACACTCAGTCTTGTCAGGTAAAACGTTTAGGTCAAATCATGGATCATGGGAACGGGTTGGTCATTCTAACTCATGCAAGACCTCACACCAATCTTTTGCCTTATTGGTTAGTTACATATATATACATCCATCCATAGTTACCTAATAATAATAATAATCATAATAATAATAATAATATTTAGCAAGCCGTCATCTCCACACACACATCCATTAAACCATAGTTTCACAAGACGCTTATGCTCTTTAGGTGTTTAACACCTTCTCCCCTGTAAAATCTATACATTCACTGTTTAGGGGTCAAATGACCTATCAGGGTAAAAGCGTATTTTCTTTACCTATTTTTGAGCTCTCACATCTACTTTTGGGGTTCTTAATTTCCAAGGTATCGACTTTTCAATTTTGGGGTAGTTTTCACCCCCCTGCTATTTTTCATCAAAAACTAAAGATCTTAGGTTCATTTATAATGTTCAGGTGTTTAACACCTTTTTTCCTGTAACATCACTATTTACTGTTTTAGGGGTTAAATGAACTATCAGGGTAATAGCATATGCCATAACCTATTTTTTGAGCTATCACACCTAATTTTAGGATTCTTAGTTTCCAAGCTATCGATTTTTCCATTTTGGGGGTAGTTTTCAACCCCCTACTATTTTTCATCAAAAACAAAACATCTTATGTTCATTTATAATTTTTAAGTGTTTAACACCTTTTCCCCCATAAAATTACTATTTACTGTTTTAGGGGCGAAATGACCATTCAGGGTAAAAGCGTATGTCGTGGCCTATTTTTGAGCTATCTCACCTAATTGTAGGGTTCTTAGTTTACAAGGTATCGATTTTTCAATTTTTTGGGGGTAGTTTCATCCTCCAAAGGGGGACGTCGCCCCAAGCGCTAGGACCCCTCATACAAGTCCCTAGCATGATGGGTTTGCGAGATATTAACAAAAGTGTAATTAGGCCCTTTTGACAAAAAATAAAACTACATTCAAAAACGGGGGCGTCACCTCAAGTGCTACGACCCCTCATAAAACTCCCTGGCCTTATTCGTTCGCGAAATATTAACAAAAGTGTAGGTAGGCCCTTTTGACAAAAATAATTAATAAATTCACAAGCGGGGCCTCACCTCAAGGGCTACGGCCCCTCTTACAAGTCCCTAGCCCGTTCGCGAGATATTAACAAAAGTGTAGTTAGGCCCTTTTGACAAAAATTAAAAATATATTAAAAAACGGGGCGTCACCCCGAGTGCTAGTATAGCCTACTCCATATGTCAAAATACCATCAGGTGTTCAAAAAATATTAACAAAAGTATAGTTAGGCTCTTTTGACAAAAATAATGATAAATTCAAAAACGAGGCGTCACCCCGAGTGTTACAACCCCTCATACAAGTCCCTAGCCTTATTGGTTCGCCAGATATAACAAAAACTCAAAAAATCATGTTTTACCCCAAAATGCGTTTACCTCATTTTACAAAAAATTCTAGGAGTCTCTCCAGTCCTTCATGTAGCTAGCAAACTTGCCCGTCAACGTAAAGTCCTCCACGGAATTCCATCCTCCACGAAAAAACTTCAATAACCACATTTTTTCATCCAAAAATCGTTCCATTTTCCGTCGTTTACAAAGCAATGACAAATCTTCCAACGCCATCCCCACCAGGGTAACAATCTTTAAACATGCCCACCACCCGCACCCCCATCCATGAACCCCTTCCCGAAATATCAACAAAAATTACAAAAACACGTTTCTCACACAACATTTCTATCTCACCTACTCGATACACACATCCTCGTCAAGACAATCACAAGACGGGTTTACCAAATATCAGGAAGAATGTGAAAAACGCATATTTAGCTCAAAAACAGCATCCCATCTAGTCACCACACACATCCTCGGCAAAAATACAACGCCACGAAGAAAAAAAAAACAATATCATCGTCATAGCCTTATGGGTTCACCAGATATCAGCAAAATGTCAAAAACGCATTTTTACCCCATAAACCATGATCACGCCTTTCCAATACATGCATCCCCGTAAGGAGGACAATGAGACGAAAATAATGAATCTAAGCACGTCCTCCTAGCACCACTCCTTCCTTCCCAAGGCCGCCAGGAGCTCACAACTTCCTAAGAGGCATAGATGACCCATTAACACACTACTGTTCTACCTCTGAATAGATCGTGCAAGATTTTGCAATGCATCGATTATGTATGTTGGCGTTATTGTTTCATATAAGGGGCACGAACACCATGCTCTTTAAGCGCCGTGTACTTGAGTGTGTGTGGTATTTTGTTTGATACCTTGTGTTCTTGAGATAGCTGCGTTACTGTGTGTTTTTACAATTGAAGCAAGGGTGGGGAAGGAGGCAGCCTAGGCCTTAAGTTGGGTACCATCCCGACATTTGCCTGGAGTAGAAGTGGGAAACCACTATAAACCACTTCGAGGATGGTTGAAGTGGGAATTGAATCCACCTCTTCTTAGTTTTGCCCCAAGTGGCTGAATGTACCCCATTCCAGTCCTAAGACCAGAATTCAATTCTTAGCAGAGCTGAGAATCGAACCCGGACCTTCAGACCGACAACCAAGAGTGCAGCCACTACACCATGAGGTGGGCACAGCGGTGATAGGTAGAACACATGACCTACTGTCGACCAAAGTATTATGTGTACTCGAGTTTGATGGTTGTTTGTGACGTAACCAATAGACATACATAAAATCCAATAACATCATTATTTTTGTCGTTCTATTTTACGTGAGTTCATGTAGGTTTGGAATTTTTAGTTTATATTTTAATATTTTTTATCGCAGTTGGAACACAAGAAGTGCCCGTTTTTAAGCGTGTTTCAACCATGCGTCACATTTAAGAATTATTATCTCACAAACCCTTCTTTGTATCGAATCCAAATTTTAACACAAGATACATTGGAATGTTATATAACTGGGTTATTAATTTCAAAATTTTGCGTGTCCAAGAAACAATGTTGTTATCATTCGTCTAAGGTAACGTATTCTCGGCTTGGGGTGGTTGGAATATGTAGTTCTTGGTCGCGTTATATTCCTTATACATCAAAATGTTATGCTGTATGACTTTAAAATACGTAAATTAATTCACTTATGTTATATCGGTTTATATTTGAACGGGGAAATACGACCTCGCCTCGCTCGGCAGTGATGGGCTCCATCTCAGCAACGCTGTACAGCCTACCCCGGAGCGGCTGGCAGGTGAATCATGCCTTATTTACACGAACAAATACAAACCGATATAAAATAAGTGAATTAATTTACGTATTTCGCAGTCATACAGCATAACTTCTTGATGTATAAGGATTACAACGCGACCAAGAGCTATATTTTCCAACCACCCCGAGCCGAGAAAAAGTTACCTTACAAAAATGATAACAACTTTGTTTCTTGGACACAAAAAAAAATTGAAATCAATAAACCAGTTATATAACATTCCAAAGTACATTGTGTTAAAATTTGCATTCGATCTGATGACGAAGTTTTGAGATAATAATTCTTAAATGTGACGCATGGTTGAAACACGCTTAAAAACGGGCACATTTTGTGTTCCAACTGCGATAAAAAATATTAAAATATAAATTAAAAATTCCAAACCTACATGAACTAACATAAAAATGAACGGCGAAAATGATGATGTTATTGGATTTTATGTAGGTCTATTGGTTAGTTCACAAACAACCTTCAAACTCGAGTGCACATAATACTTTGGTCGACAGTAGGTGTTGCGCCCCTTAAAACAACAGAAAAACAGGAAAAATTCATTTCCTGATCGAACATTTGTGATCATAGGCCAACTGTAATTGTAAGATAAAAATTGTAAATATAAACCATGGAACCATAGATCATAATACCAGTAATCCTTTCCTCCAGCAATCCAAATTTATTGGATTGTTGCAGTTAGATCAGTGACAAACCAACTGGTTCTAAACATTTGTTGAGGATAGTTGCGAAATTTACCGAAGGATTCATTTGACAATTAGACCACATACTGGAAAAGTAAATAGGGAAGGCTTGATGACGCAGCGATCAAACTGCTTGCCTTCCAACAAGGTGGACTGGGAGGTATTTTCGAGGTGGAATGTCATGTCATGCGCTTCGGATTCCACATAATAAGGAGATTGCGTTACTTATGATCGCAAGATAATGGTCACGTATAACTACAAGCTTCCTTTGGAAGCATAAACGTATTTATGTCGATTTGTTTAGTAATAAACTTGCCAAACCAAGGTAGCGATTTGCCTTTTGGTATGGAGAAGATTAGAAACTTAAGTCTCAAACAATTTAACTGTCGATTTAAGTGAAAGCCATATTACATTTGGTTGGTTGGTTCTTAAGTTTAGGGGCTGCGACAACGCGGTCATGTAGCCCCGTGTACTTTGGGTGTGTATCTCTCTGATAACCGGTGATAATTTTGATGACTGTATTAGTGTGTGTTATCTGTATTTTAATTTAAGTACTGCAACTTATAATTTTTCAAATAGTTCCTACTTTTGCCGCCAAGCGCCACCGTTAACGACTACTAGGCCAAGTTCAGAACTTAGCTACCAGACGCCACCGCAGTCGGCTCTTGGCAACGAACGTAGAAACCTAAGAGCGTTGTTTACATTATTAACCTATCCAATTTAGCTTCACACAGGTGCAATTAGTGGAAGGTTCTTCAACATGCCATAAATCTATGACATGGGACCGCCGGATTTACTTCCCCTCCGAAGGAAGGCATACTGAGGGATTTTTAACGCTCTTAAAAAAATCCTACGGCTTCGGCCGGGTTTGAACCCGCTATCTTGGGCATAGAAGCTCAGCATGCTACCGACTACGCCACCGAAGCCACCATCACATTTGCATAAAACTACTGTAGAATTCCAAATATACGTATTTCTGAGGGAGATTTTAAAACGGCGGCACATTGACTACATACTGTATGTTTTATTCCAAAATTGCACCACCTCCCCAAATTATTCGAATAGATCGAACTTGCATTTCCATAATATTTAAGGGAAGTATCTCTCCTGAGCTCCACATTTCTAGCTCAAGCAGTTCGTCTGCACTCTTACCAATTTTCATCCATGAAATTCATCAATACAGAAATTCTTCTAGCACATGTCCCTTAAATTTGATTAAAATTGGTCAAGTTTATCGATTTTTTAAATTTCATTTTTGTAACTCAAACGGTTTTGCAAGAAGCCACCCCTTAGAAATGGAAATTTTGTTTAATTCCGTCTTTCCCCTGGCCTATAAACTTAAAGCAACCACCATGAAAATATGATATTTTTATTGTCAAAAAGAACGTCCCAACGTATGGATTCGTAACATATAGTTTTACTCCCATTGAGTCGATTGGTAGGGATTTTCGAAAAAAATTACCCCTCAGACAAATATTTCCTAATTTCCTAAGAATAGCATTTCTCCTGAGTTTGATATTTATTGCTCAAGCTGTTTCATATGTAAGTCATCTACCGTAGTTCCATGGGAATTGGCTGTCTCCTTGCGTAGTGGCTAACATTCTTGGTTGTCACAGCGGAGGACGGGGTGCGATTCTCCACTCTGCCAACAAATTTAATTCCGGTTTGAGGGCTGGAACGGGGTACACTAAGCCTCACGAGGCAAATCTGAGAAGAGACGGGTTTGATATCTACCTCAGCCGCCCTGGAAGTGGTTTTCCGTGATTTTCCACTTTTGCTCCAGGCAAATGACGTGGTGGTACCTAAATTAAGGGCACGGCCGCTTCCTATCCAAAACCTACCTCAATTACAAATAGACACACTAGTACAGACATTATTGTGACACAGGTTATCGGACAAATTCTGTCCGCCCCCCCCCCCTCCTGCAAGAGCACGATGTCACAAAACCTCTAAAGAATCATCATCATCAGCAGCAGCAGCAGCAGCAGCAGCAGCAACTTCACAACTTCATGGACATTCGTGATTTCAGATTTGGACAAATTTTCTCTCACCAGCCGAGCTCTTAAAATGCGTAACCACAATTTCTAAACACTCTATCTAGAGATTTCATTATTTCAGTGTAGTTTAAGGAAACACGATAATGATTGATATACTGTTTTTAGTTGTGGAAGAAAATTAATTGTATGCAAAAAGTAGGGCTTCTTAAACATATGTATGTACGAATTATTAAATCAAGTAATCAATCAAACAATCATACAATCGGTCAAACAATTAATCAGTCAATCAAGTAGTCAATCAAGTAATCAATATATAAATAAATCTGTCGGTCAATCAATTAGCCAAGCAAGCAATCGGACAAATAATCAATCAGGTAATCATCAATCAAATAATCAAACAATCGGTGAATCAATCAATAATTCAAGTAATCAATCATTCAATCAAGTAATCATATAAACAATCGGATAATCTATCATCCGGTAATCAATCAATCGTTCAACTAATTAAGCAGTCAGTCAGTCAATCATTCAACAAATCGATCTATCTATTATTTAATTAAGTAAAAAAGCAAACGAAGCTTGTAGTTTTACGTGACCGTTAATTTAATTAAGTAAATAATCAATCGGTAAATCAATCAAGTAATCAATAGGTCAAACAATGAATCAACTGATCCTTCATGCACTTTTACCTGGGCAGATTGTTTTCCATGAATTAACTTTTACCCTAAGGTATTTCTGAATAGTTCGCACCTGGTACTCTCTTTCCATACAAATCCAAACAGAACTAACGAATGTATCTGATCAACGTTTCCATATTCAACGCCATTAATACATCTGTCTGTTAGGTAGTCAGCCCGAAGGCTGGTTGGATCCTCAAAAAGTACCGACGTTAGGTTATGTGAGTAGACACCCACAAAAACCCAAGGCAGCGCTATATTGAGGCGTACTTGGCAAGAAGAGGAGTGAGGTAGTTTGCCATTGCTTTCCTCACTGAGTCAGAACAGTAGTACTAACCCTAAGAGTAGAACCTTTCACAGCATCCACAGGCACTGACTGTGCCCTGAATATCATTACTAAGCACCTCAGTAGCTCCCATATAATCACAGCCTTGAGTGAGACTAAGACATCGGTGAAAAGCCACCTTTTACTCTAGCCTGTGCAAACAGACAAATCCAATTGTACTGTATTCATCAAGAGATGGCAAACGGGCCAATTAATACATCAGAGCAACAATAATAACAATTTATGCAATACACAATCATATTCTTTTTCTGTAATAAAATAGTACGTACAACGATCATATCGTATCATATCATATCATCATTCTAATACTGTACATAAATCTGAAAGTTGCTCTGTCTGTGTTTTATTCACACAAAAAGTACGTAACCAATTGATTTGAAATGTTTCATGGGTATTGTTTTTATGGTCGGCTAACATATAGGTCTATTGAGATTTTTATATGTTCAAGCATTTCAAAAAGTGATCAATTATATGTATTTATTTTTTACTAAACTCGTTCATATCTCATGTGCTAAAACCAAAATAATGGGTAATTGGTTGATCCTATCCCGAAATGAAGTATAGACGTACCAAATGTACTTCAAATCCAATTTCCTACAAGAATGGTCATATCATATGCATTTTCTCCATAACTCTAATGAATTTCCGAGCAAATTATGGTTTTCCGTAAACTTGTGAATTATGTATCTGCTGAAAGTCAGCATGATGAGTAGTCAATCCTATCTTATCATTCAATTTTCTGCAACAGCAACAACAAAATGTCATATGTATTTCTCTGGTAACATTAATAGATTTCCGTGCAAAACAACCTTGAGCACTGCACATTACTTGAAATCTTGCGAGGCAGTTCCTTTCATAAAAGAAAAAGCTACTTAATCGAGAACTGAAATTTTACATGTGAATAGTTTCAATGGTCGGCTAACATATAGGCGTATTTAGATTTTGATATAGCCAATCTTCTTAAAACGACAGCCATTTATATATAGCTTTTTACTGGATGTGATCATGTTTTTCTACTAGAAACCAACAAAATGGGCAAACGGTTAGTCCTATCACAAAATGAATCTCATAAAATATAGCCTACCGTACTTAAGATTCAATTATTATTCAAAGCTGCTGCGAGCACTGTACAAAAAATCATGCATGACGGTTCCTTTCCGTTCATAGACAAGGGATACGAAATGGATTTTACACAATTTTATTCCGAAGGAGTGAAACATTAGGGATGCTAGTTAGATTTATCCACAAGTGCTTAAGTTGTAAACATTAAATTTGACATGAGCATACTTTGATAGAATTGAAACGAGAATTGCTTGAGGAATTTCTATTTTTTGTATTTAAAGGGATTCAAAATGGAGGTTGTAAATATACTTAACGGTGTGGACATGATATGCAGAATCAGAGTATAATTATAATAATAATAATAATAATAATAATAATAATAATAATAATAATAATAATAATAATAATAATAATAATATCGTATGGTCTCAGGTGCCGGGTGCAAGCTTTGTTAATTGACGCCCAGAGGGCAACTTGCATGTTGAATTTCATCGCTCCTTGAAGTGCTATGAAAGCCAAGGAAATTAGATATCTAAGCTCCTTCACACTATAGCGCTTTCTAGTAGAGAAATGAGGAACTTTATGTTGGCGGAAATCCCGAGATTAATTTTGTCACCATGAACACAGCCAACAGAATTCAAAGGGGGTTCTTTAAAATGCCAACATCGTATGACATGCGTATCGTGATTTTTGTCGCCTTTCAAAAAATCACTTACCACGGCCAGGAGCGAACCTGCAAGCTTGGGGTTGTCAGTCCTACACGATAACCACTCACCCACCGTGGCAAGCTATCAGGGTATTCATACTGTGAAATTCCACAGATAACTCTTTTTAAACGAAAAGCTGACTTACATAGGTTGTTGTTTGAGTCTTCAGTCTTTTGACTGGTTTGATGCAGTCCTCCATGCCTCCCTGTCCTGAGCTAATCGTTTCATCTCTACATAGCTACCACACGCTACATCCGAGGCAATCTGTTTAACATAATCTAACCTTGCTCTACCCCTACAGTTCTTGTCCTCGACCCTTCCTTCTATAACGAAGCTTGCAATTCCTGGGTGTCTTAGTATGTTTCCTACCAACCGATCTCTTCTCTTCATTAGCAGTCGCCATAAATATCTCTCCTCTCCCACTCGTCTTAATACCTCTTCGTTTGTAACCCTATCTACCCATCTGATCTTCATCATTCTCCTGTAGCACCACATTTCAAACGCTTCAAATCTCCTCTTTTTTGCTGCACCAATAGTTAGAGCCCTGCGCGGATAGACAAAACGTTATCCGCATCCGTCCCGCATCCGCACGGCTGTTATCCGCATCCGCCCCGCATCCGCACGGCTGTTATCCGCATCCGCGCGACTGTTATCCGCATCCGCCCCGCATCCGCACGACTGTTATCCTCATCCGCCCCGCATCCGCACGACTGTTATCCTCATCCGCCCCGCATCCACGCGACTTTTATCCACACGTTTGTTATCCGAATCTACTGGCATTACAATAATATTTTCAATGTGTTGCTTTATACTTTATCTTTTAGACATTTGAGCAGAAAGTCGAACCCTTAGGCTATGTACTGTACAGTATGTCATGTGCTATGCTTAAAATTAATGTTATACAGCCAGAATTGCAACCCTTTTCAGTTCGGAGTGTTGATTATGCTTAATGATATAATTTGAATGGGATTAGCGTATGAAAAAACATAACAAACAAGAAGTTCCGTGACGATCTAAAGAGCCTACTTTTCTTAAAATTTAAGATTCATGCCAATGATTAATCGATATGGATCTATCTAGAATAATGACGAAATTGAGTTGGTAATATCGACATTTCTAATTAGTTCGAAATACTGTATACCTGGCATAATGTAGCCTAATAGTGCACTACAGTTGGCAGCCCTGGTGACTGAATATATTCTTAGTTCCATCTCTTAAGGTACAGAATACAAAATTTGGTTGGAGTCCAATGAATAGCATGGACGTTACATGCAGTTAAACATTGGATCTAACAGCGCGCGTAAAATCATGTTGGCAACAGTGTCATGCATGTATTGGTCAGAAATAATCTAAAATAATATGATCTATTGTTGTGCCAATTTTGAATGAAATCCATTAGTTAGTATAGAAGTTACATGCATTTTAAAATTGGACCTATCAGCAGGCTTAGAATCATGTTGGCAGCACTGACGTATATTAGTTACTCCAAAGTAATCTAGAATGCCAGGTACTATACGTGTGCAAAGTTTAGAGCTATTGGCTTGCATTCTTTGTGATATATTGATATTAGGGTAACAAAAATAGAGACAGCATTTATTAGCAGTTGGCAGCCCTGGTTGCTCTTAAGAATACGCATAGTCATAGCTGTTGTGGTACACATAGCACATACGAAATTTGGTTGAAATCCAAATGATAGTATGGAAGTTACATGTATTTAAAGTTGGACCTCTCAGCAGGCTTAGAATCATGTTGGTAGCACTGAAGTTATAAGTTACTCCAAATTAATGTAGAATGTCATGTACTATACGTGTGCATAGTTTAAAGCTGTAGGCTTGCATACTTTCTCATATATATTGGTATTTGGATAAAAGAAATTAAGGGCATTTTTACCAGTTGGCAGCACTGGTGATTCATAAGAATACGTTCAGTCATATCTGGTTATGTACACATACAACATACGAAATTTGGTTGAATTCCAATAGATAGTGTAGAAGTTATATGCATTTAAATATTGGACCTATCAGTAGGCTTATAATCATTTTGGCAACACTGCCATATATGGCCTTCTGGAAATTAAACTGCAATATTATTATTTATATGTGTGCCGATTTTGAAATAGCTCCCATTCATACCTTCCAAGATATCCAACATGGAGCTCAAATTTCAATTGCGATTTTTCAGCAGTTGGTAGCACTGACATCATTTTCACATATGGCCGTGAGTTATTCAGGTATAGATCTTTACTCCTACCAAATTTTATTTCGATTGCTCCAGCCGTTTAGGAGTTGATAGGGGGGGACACACACACAGCCAGACAGAGAGACAAACAGACAGAAGGACAGACAGACAGACACACATTTTCCCGGATCGATCTCATAAGACTACTTTTTCCTCATTTTTGAAAATGTGAAAAGTAGGCTAAAAATATGATATGTTATAAACATCCGGGCCCTAGTAAGGGAGAGTGGGGGAATTGTGCGCACTTAAGCAAGAATCGGTCTTGTGATGATTTTTTTTTTTTAGCGTATGGCTTTTAGTGCCGGGAGTGTCCGAGGACATGTTCGGCTCGCCAGTTTTTGTAGCTGCTTCGAGACGGATACCCAATGGGTGAGCTACAAGTACCGTTGGGGAGGGAAGGAGGGAAGTTGGAATGTAAGGACGAGGAGTTGGAAGGTAGCGGCTGTGGCCTATAGTTAGGGACCAACCCCGGCATTTACCTGGAAGGAAGATGGGAAACCACAGAAGACCATCTTCAAGGTTGCCGGCGGGGGGATTCGAACCTCCTCGCCTCCCGGATGTGAGCGACTGCCATCAGTCATGCCGTAACCACCACGGCTAACTCACCCGGTTCTTGTGATGATGAAATAATCGATAACACAACTGCAGTTATGAATAAGGGAGCCTTAGTAACTCTATATTCGATGTGCAGAAACTTATTTAATTCAAAAATACATTTGGTGGACTATAATTCGAAATCTCGCAAATATGCATTTGCGCACGATTACGCAACCTGCAGAGTAGGCTAATCATGCGCATGGGTTGGGGAATTGTTCGCATGGGATGAGTGTTGGAAAGCCATAATAATACAATGTGAATTGACCGAAACTTGCACTGAGCATTAATATTAGAATATTCTAATGCATTTTACAATAGCATAACAATGCAATGATACTAAAATTCTGCCGTTTTGGATATTAGAATAAAATATCTTTGTTTCGTCAGCATTAAAGGAGGCAATCCTATTTGGGCTTGCTCCTTCAGGTTGTCTCCGTTAATACAGGATATCTCTTCAGGAAGTCATACTACCAACCTTTGCCTGCTAGACTTTTAACTTTATGGAAATTATGGGGTAACTTATTCTCCTCTGCAAACTTGAATTCTAACCGTCGTACAAGCTTGGAGGGCGTTATGCCGTAAAATAATTTTGCCAATGTCAAAAGGTATTCGGATAATTATGTCTCCATTTCGTTGGTAAAAACAGCTTTACGGACTAGACGAGGTGGAGCAAGACAATTTTGCAGCAAATACTTCCGTAGGATTGACTGGGGAATGTTGAAACTTCTCCCCACTTCCCTTATTTTTCTCCCATCATCTCTAATTGCACGTAGAGCATTCTTCACATTTTCTGCTGGGTAGGAGTTTTTCTCCGTTTTCCGCGTATAATTTCTTGGCATCTGGTGAACAAACACGAAATATTTTGCAATTAATGTCGCTTTGTATTTACTTGTATCATATATGTTCTGCGCACCATTACCCCACTCTGCTTTTAAAACGCAACTCGCTGAATCCCGGTAAACTAATCTATTATATTGAAAAATAAATACATGCAAAACCACTGTAAACACTGGCATTTAAAACTACATTTAATTTTAAATAATTGAATCACAACTGTAGGCTTACCTTCTTATTTGCTGGCAACAGAAAATAACATGCAACGTGTTATGTTTATTCATCCAAGCCTCACGGTTATCACATAGCAACTGGCATCATGCTGACTGTCCCTATCTGATAGGTACGATGACAGCTTAAGGGTAGCAGGGAACTGAGTTCCTAGTTGTACTAGCAACTCAAAAAACATAGCTACGCACAATCACCAAACTTTCTCCGTGATGTTCAACAAGTTCGGATTATATTCTAAAAACTATCCGCAAATTTACTCCAAACATTATCCGCAGCTTATCAGCTATCCGCACAGCCATGCAAAGTATATCCGTATGGCGAAAAATATTGCGGATATCCGCGGGTTTATCCGCGGATATCCGTATCCGCGCAGGGCTTTACCAATAGTCCAAGTTTCACTTCCGTGGTGTGCCACGCTCCAGACAAAGGCTTTCAAAAATGACTTCCCAATACCTAAATCTACATTCGATGTCAACAGATTCCTTTTCTGTAGAAATGCTTTCCTAGCCAGAGCCAACCTACTTTTTATATCCTCTTTGCTTCGTCCATCTCTGGTTATTCTGCTTCCTAAGTAACAGGAGTATCTTACTTCCTTCAGTTTTCGCCTGCCAATTTGATGTCCAGGGAGGTTTCTGGTTTATTTCGGCTGCATTCCAATATTTTTGTTTTACATTTATTAATATTCATCATGAATTATATCCTCAAGACGGAGTTTATACCATTCAAAAACTCATTCATATCCTCAGGCGTGTCGGCCAAGATGACGATGTCATCAGCAAATCTCAGAGTTGAAATTATTTCTCCTTGAATCTTTACTCCCACTTGATATTTTTCTTCAATTTCCTTCATTGCTTGTTCAATGTAAAGATTGAAAAGTATGGGTGATAAGTTGCAGCCTTGCTTTACACCTTTCTGAATACCAGCTTCTCTCTCATGCCCTTCAGCTCGAATGACTGCCGTCTTGTTTCTGTATAGATTGTAGAGCACCCTCCTATCCCTGTACTTTATTTCAATCATTTTCAAAATGTCAAACAATTTAGCCCAGTCAACGTTATCAAAAACCTTTTCTAAGTCTACAAATGCCATGAACGTTTTCTTATCTTTCCCTTTCTACCTTCCAAAATCAGCCTAAGACTTAGTACAGCTTCCCTTGTTACTACATTTCTCCTGAAACCAAACTGGTCTTCACCCAACTCCGCTTCTATGTGGCTTTCCAGCCTCTCGTCAATAATTCTAGACAGGTTCTTTGAAGCATGAGTAATCAAGCTGACTGTACTGTGCCCAACTCTAGGAATGGGTATTCCAAGATTCAGACACCTAGATATCAAGGGAAAGGCTGTAGCCGCTTTTGAAAGTTGAGATATTTGAATATCACGCTACATTGCTTCTCGAAGCATTTGGAAATAATTTACCGATACTTGGATGTCAAGTGACGTAGCGAGTAATAGCAGAGGTCGAGGCTATTTATTGATTAAATAGTTAAACATGGAGTAGAGACTTGAGACTGGGATCAGATTACTGGCACGGCCAAATAAAAGAGAATGCAATTAGTATCAAGTAAATCGGACCAGGGATTCAAGAGATATGAGGATTTCTAGATATCAGGTGATGACGCGTGACCCTGACAGTTTTGAATAAAAGCCAGCTGGCCGAGGCATGGTCAGCTCATTCTAACACAAGCAGTTGCCTAGCAAGTTGCTACGACGCTGAGCCAAGGCACATGGTTGCCGGATCTACGCAGAAGTTCTTTTCAAAGTCGTGATAGTCACGAAAAGTGCTGCGCTACGAGTTGGAACTTAGTAAGTTTCTGGTGAGGAGAATCACTGAGGTGATTGATATTTCTACAGACATTGGTGGAAATATTTATATTTCTACAAGGACATATGCTAGACTTTGTCTAGAAATAGTATTTTGTCACAGTCCAGTAATAACATAATACTTGGATGATTAAATCCATTTCAAGTCAGTTTTCATATTTGTAACTAGTTAACCACTTCGATCTGTCAGTACACTGAAGACTAGTCTATAACGGTGGCGTTCATTAGTCTACGCAAGGGAAACTACAAGTTGCTTAGCGCATGGTAGATGGTGATATAATAAACCATGCCCAGGGAACGATCTTCAGAACAGCCGTTAATTGCTTAGACTGTCAGTGTTTTTCTTGTACTGATAAGATTACCGTGAGTTATGTTACAACTGACATATCTAAGAAGAGATCACTTAGGTCTGACCCTATTTAAACAAACTGGTATGGCTTTGATAGAAGCCCATATTAAAATGGAACCACAGTTTATTCAAACGTCAAAAGATACTTCCACTATGTCTGACTAGACGAATTGTGGGTATATGATGGCGGCGGATACAAGGATTATACGTGCTTGTCCGATAGGGCATGTTTATGGATAAATCTGGTACAGACCAGGTTTACTACGCTTCAAGACCATCAAGAAATGTAAGCCACATTTGAATTATATTATGCCTAGCTAATTGGAACAAACTATTTTTTCTGCAGATGACCAACACATTTTTTTTTCGTCGTATTTAAATCTTGCAATGATTTACGCAAGACTTGTTAGAGTTATTCTGAGTATTTTCAGCACTCAGAACAGTTTAGGATCGATGACCGAGCATTTCGAGCATTTATTTGAATACTTCATATTTTTTGGAAACCACGGAAAACAACCGATGTAACTGTAAAAGTTAAATTTATTTTTGTTGAGGAATGGATATTTTTTCCATATTCGAAGGTTCGAACATGTGGATTCTCACATAATGAGATGATAATTAAATATATTTAAAATAATACAAATAATAATAATAATAATCCACTAATAATAATAATAATAATTTTTATATTTTTTCTAAATAATTCTTGGATATTATATTTTCTAATAATCATATGTATTGAGAAAGAGCCTATGAAGTAGTTTAATCATTTCTAGTCTGGAACAGGAGATTTTCCGAAGGAGAGTGGTTAGCGCAAGCCCGCATTCAACCAACATTTCAGTTCTGGTTGAACAGTTGATATTTGCAATGAGCAAAGTATATTTTTCAGATAACACGGAGAGGCATGAAACGGGAAGCAAATGATATTTGTATCAAATAGGATATTTTTGTATTTATATAAAATCATGACGTAAATACACTCGAAAGTGAAATAAAGATTTTCATAAGTATGGTAAATTCACGGGTTGAACTGAATGGTAAAATAAAATAAACTTGTAAGTTTATAAATCTTCCAGTGTTGATAACAAGCAGAGGCTTGATTTATTGTATAAATTTTGGGAAGAAAATTTATATGTGTGGAGTAGTTGAAAAGCCATTCCCAGGTGCGCATGTTTAAGTCGCAGGAATGAAGAGGTTTTTTCGAGCATCAATCAAATAGCAGGTTCGATGGCTCATGTTTATAGTAGGAGTATTGGAACTACACATTTCGTCGGATGAATGACCCGAAGGTTATTTCTTGAAACCATCAGTTCTTATTTCAACCTTGTTTACGAATTCCATTTAGACTTTGATTTTGCTAGAACCCGGATTTGTCATGATAGTAGTTTATTCTTCTTCAGAGGAAGACCTTTGCCGTTGTTGTTGTAATATTGTGTTCTTACACAAATAATAGAATGGGCCACTGCCAATTAAAAATAATTCTTTAACCACGAATAATTTGAAGGATATTTTCAATCCTAGTGCCATGAACTAAATGAATTCATTATAAAACTACAATTCTAATTTCCGCATTCTGTCGAAGAATTGCAAGTTGTGAAAGTTTTTTTATAATAATGATTCCAAGTGGAAAATTGAATAATTGAATGGTTCAACCATTTATTGATCAAGTTGATGATTCAGAAATCATGTATTTTGTTAGGAACTTGAAGTTCATAATCGAGTCACTTCTCGAATGTTTAATGTCAGAAGAACAATTAATTGTTGTTGTGCTTCGCACAGTTCTTCGATGCTATGCTCAAGGTCAAATACTTTTCAGATGTTATTAATATATGTAAATAATTTGTATTGCTTCGATGATGATAATATTTTTCGACGATATATTTTTGAAACTGGAAAACTAAGTGAAAGTTTAAAATTCTGTGAACATTTATTCTACGAGTGTTAATATCATGTAAATATTCAAACAGTGAACTACGATATTTCCAGTAGAGACAATAGTTTTGAACTGGAATTAATCATTAATAATTTTGGAACACAGTCTACAGGACTATTAATCGGACTTGTGTTTCCAAAAAGATTGTCAAATGTGTTTGGAAAATTTCTGTATATTGTGTGTAAATAAGAGTGTGGATCGCCACACGTGGATGATGCTGCTTTGAGCATCCTTGCAGTCAATTTTAACTTCAAAATAAACAGAGATAATTTTACAGGATGTGTCATACCCAATTAAATCTCCTTCTATCCTTATTGTTGCATTGAGCCAAAAATCAGTAAAGCATTTTTTTAATGTGATGTCGTTTTTGCGATTTGCTTTAACCCATCTGGCGCTCCGGGATATTTTGACTCTCGTGCTGACTGATTATTGGTAAAATGCATATGTGGTCGTGCGGACTCCGGTCTAAACGGGCACATAAAATAAGATAGAGAGAGAAATGGCTTCGAACGTGGGTTCCGATTTAGACATGGTCAATCGCATGCCGATTTAAATTGTGATAATTTTTATAGAAATATTTTGGGAGTTGAGAGATGTCTGGTTTGGATGAATAAATTAGTAGGAAACCCAATTAGTGGGGAAAATTAAAAATTTAACTTGGTTAATAATTAGAATGGGTTTGATTATTTTTGATAATGGCTTAACCATTAGGGCGTCAAGTAAATTCAGTAGTAAACGTTCGATGACTGGACATACACATTATTAGAATCCAGGTGGAGGATATTTGAGAACTTGCATATTTTTCTTGTGATATTATGGTAAATGTAATTCGTAAAAGTAGAGAATTTAGTTTTTCCATCACGGCGACATTAGGACAAATCTCATTTTATTAGAGTGTTCCAATTAGCTATTCATATTTCTTGTTCTAGTTATAAGCTTGTGTTTGCCACTGTTGTATACCCCTAAGTTTTGAATAATGATTGAAATTATGGAAGAAATGATGAGGATGATGAGGAGTTTGGAGGAGAGTTCAAAAGAGGCTGGACTGCGTGTAGCAGCCATTATGAAAGAAAATACTGAGGCTTTGGAAAAGAAACTTAAAGAAAATTCTGATAAACTTAAAGAAAGTTTAAACGATAAACTTAAAGAAAATTCTGATTCTTTAGAAAATAAACTTAAAGAAAATTCTGATTCTTTAGAAAGCAGGTTAAAAGATAACTTGAAAGAAAGTTTAGATGAAAAACTTAAGGAAAATTCTGATTCTTTAGAAAATAAACTTAAAGAAAATTTAGAAAATAAACTTAAAGAAAATTCTGATTCTTTGGAAAATAAACTTAAAGAAAGTTCTGATTCTTTAAAGGGTAATTTGAAAGAAAATTTAAATAGCAAATTTAATTCAATGGAGAGTAAATTTAAAGAGAATTCCGAAATTTTGAAAATGACACTTGAGAGTAAAATGAATAAATTATGCGACAAAACACATGAGCTCGAAACTTCATTAGCTACTAACGCAAGTTTAATGGACGATAAATTTCGCGATGCCGATCTTCGATCTCAAAGCTTAGCTGATAGGATAGAACATGGTCTTAGGAAAGTTGGTGAAGACATGATCGACCTAGAAGTCCGAGTGAAGAAGGAGAGTAACGAGATGGGAATTCTAGTTGTTCAACGTTTAACGGAACAATTCAAAGAACTTGTCATGGGAGAAATAAGAGAAGGTGTGATTAATGAGTTGCAAACTGAAATTAAAACCACAGTTGTCAATGAAATTAAAGACACACTCAAGCTGGAGAATCAAGAGGGAATCAAGGAGATTAGGGAATCTTTGTCATCCCATATTGAAGTAATTGCCAAAGATATCCAGGCAACTCAGAAGGACATATCAGATATGACAGGGTCATTGAAAAGTCATGAGGCTGTTATGAACCAGATATCCACTGATGTTAAGGAGAATTGTAAAGAAACTGAAGCAATTAAGAAGATGGCAGAAGAAAACCAGAAGGAACTTGAGGCTATGAAAACTCAAATCAAGGATGAGAAACAGTCTGATCATCTGTTGAAAATGCCAAATGTAAGGGGAAAGGAACAGATACAGATAAATCTAGGAGGAGCTAGAGACACGGATAGTCAAAGACAGGATGAGGTCAGGACAGTATTTCAATCCAACCCCATAACTGTATTTAAGAATATAGAGGATACGCCTTCTAAATTTTCAGGGCGAGATTCTGTGACACCCGTGGAATTTTTGAGAGAAGCAGGGGATTACCTGAAAGATTCCAAGATCCCTAAAGAAAGACAGATCCGAGTGATAGGGAAGTGTTTGGAAGGTCCTGCACTTCTTTGGTTTAGAGCTTTTAGATCCACTCTAACCACTTTTGAGGAGTTTTCTCGTGGGCTATTGAAAAAGTTTTGGTCCCCGGAAACCCAACAGCAAGTCAGAGCAGAGTTATATTCGAAGAGATTCTCGACGTCACAACCTACTCGATACTCTACGTACTTTTCTGGACAGCTGTCTAAACTTCAACATTTAGATCCGCCGATGCCAGATAACGAGTTGATTACTGCATTGATACGTCAATTTCCAGCAGACGTCCAGAGGACTTTGATCGCTGCTGATATCTATAATATGGAGCAATTTGACGAAGTATTACAGAAGCTGGATCATACAAACGCTCAATTCTTCCATCAGAAGGGAGGAAAGAATAACAACGCTGTGTACGCTGTTATGGCTGATAGTTATTCTCAGACACCTCGAGAGATTCGAGAGGAGCGAGAAGAGAAAACGCCGAGGGAAGATCCAAATAAGAGAGGATGGAACCAGTACAGTAACAGATACAGTTACAAACCATATGCGAGACCGGATGGTGGTAATCGATACAATACTCGATGGAGAAGACCACGAGATAATCAAGGAAGGTACCAGGAAAGAAGATATTATGGTAGAAACAACTACAATAACAGAGGGAATGTAGATACTCGTCAGTCCAATGAAGAGTTCAACAAGGAGACGAGGAAAAATTTGGAAGCAAGACACCAAGATAACTTGCAGTTTTTGGAGCAGAGGCCCAATGAACCAGGTCCATCGGGAACACAACAATCCGGGGGAATGGTAATGAAAAAAAAAACTTCGAATTCACAGTAGAAGATAGAATTTTGAACACTTTCACGTCCAGAATTATTAAATGGCAAGCAGAGGATTATGATTTAATTCAACAGAATGACGAACGAAAAGAAATGGGTACAAGAATTAGAATGCCAATCATATCATGCGAAGTATTCGGTATGCCTGTCGATACTTTGATCGATACTGGGGCTATGCTTTGTCTGGTGAGTGAGAAGCTTTATATTCTGTGGAAGCTCAAAGAGAATTTAGAGGAGATTCCAGTATCAGGAATTAAGATCCAAGGAATAATACCCAATAAAATATCTCTGTGTAAAACACAATTATACTTATGTATTACGATTGGAGGACATGATTTCCGACATGTGTTTGTTGTAATGAAGGACATGGCTTTTGACATGATATTGGGAGCAGATTTCATTCAGAAATATCAAGCTGTGATAGATATGAAGACAGAGACGATCAAATTCAAGAATACCGAAGAGATTAACTTCGAGGGAAAAGAAGAGGAAGACATCGAGGGAGATGCTCAATGGTCTCTGATTTTTCATGAAGCTGAAGGGAGAGAAGTCTACACTGATAAGGAGTCCCCAGAGCTAGGGAAGATTTTGAAAGAGTATCACGATATTTTTGACATTAAGCCTGGTGAAATTGAAGATTTTGAATATTGTGGAAGTAAACAACAATGGAAGCTATGAAGTAGCCAATACACGAACTGGTAACATCGTGGGAACTTATAATGCATCGAATTTGAAGATTTATTATTCAAGAACCAGATGATTTAATGTGTAGATAGGAAAAATAAAAAAATTTCAATTTTTATTTTTTTGCTAGGTGTGGGGTGGATGTGCCCAACTCTAGGAATGGGTATTCCAAGATTCAGACACCTAGATATCAAGGGAAAGGCTGTAGCCGCTTTTGAAAGTTGAGATATTTGAATATCACGCTACATTGCTTCACGAAGCATTTGGAAATAATTTACCGATACTTGGATGTCAAGTGACGTAGCGAGTAATAGCAGAGGTCGAGGCTATTTATTGATTAAATAGTTAAACATGGAGTAGAGACTTGAGACTGGGATCAGATTACTGGCACGGCCAAATAAAAGAGAATGCAATTAGTATCAAGTAAATCGGACCAGGGATTCAAGAGATATGAGGATTTCTAGATATCAGGTGATGACGCGTGACCCTGACAGTTTTGAATAAAAGCCAGCTGGCCGAGGCATGGTCAGCTCATTCTAACACAAGCAGTTGCCTAGCAAGTTGCTACGACGCTGAGCCAAGGCACATGGTTGCCGGATCTACGCAGAAGTTCTTTTCAAAGTCGTGATAGTCACGAAAAGTGCTGCGCTACGAGTTGGAACTTAGTAAGTTTCTGGTGAGGAGAATCACTGAGGTGATTGATATTTCTACAGACATTGGTGGAAATATTTATATTTCTACAAGGACATATGCTAGACTTTGTCTAGAAATAGTATTTTGTCACAGTCCAGTAATAACATAATACTTGGATGATTAAATCCATTTCAAGTCAGTTTTCATATTTGTAACTAGTTAACCACTTCGATCTGTCAGTACACTGAAGACTAGTCTATAACGGTGGCGTTCATTAGTCTACGCAAGGGAAACTACAAGTTGCTTAGCGCATGGTAGATGGTGATATAATAAACCATGCCCAGGGAACGATCTTCAGAACAGCCGTTAATTGCTTAGACTGTCAGTGTTTTTCTTGTACTGATAAGATTACCGTGAGTTATGTTACAACTGACATATCTAAGAAGAGATCACTTAGGTCTGACCCTATTTAAACAAACTGGTATGGCTTTGATAGAAGCCCATATTAAAATGGAACCACAGTTTATTCAAACGTCAAAAGATACTACCACTATGTCTGACTAGACGAATTGTGGGTATATGATGGCGGCGGATACAAGGATTATACGTGCTTGTCCGATAGGGCATGTTTATGGATAAATCTGGTACAGACCAGGTTTACTACGCTTCAAGACCATCAAGAAATGTAAGCCACATTTGAATTATATTATGCCTAGCTAATTGGAACAAACTATTTTTTCTGCAGATGACCAACACATTTTTTTTTTCGTCGTATTTAAATCTTGCAATGATTTACGCAAGACTTGTTAGAGTTATTCTGATTTTTTTCAGCACTCAGAACAGTTTAGGATCGATGACCGAGCATTTCGAGCATTTATTTGAATACTTCATATTTTTTGGAAACCACGGAAAACAACCGATGTAACTGTAAAAGTTAAATTTATTTTTGTTGAGGAATGGATATTTTTTCCATATTCGAAGGTTCGAACATGTGGATTCTCACATAATGAGATGATAATTAAATATATTTAAAATAATACAAATAATAATAATAATAATCCACTAATAATAATAATAATAATTTTTATAATTTTTCTAAATAATTCTTGGATATTATATTTTCTAATAATCATATGTATTGAGAAAGAGCCTATGAAGTAGTTTAATCATTTCTAGTCTGGAACAGGAGATTTTCCGAAGGAGAGTGGTTAGCGCAAGCCCGCATTCAACCAACATTTCAGTTCTGGTTGAACAGTTGATATTTGCAATGAGCAAAGTATATTTTTCAGATAACACGGAGAGGCATGAAACGGGAAGCAAATGATATTTGTATCAAATAGGATATTTTTGTATTTATATAAAATCATGACGTAAATACACTCGAAAGTGAAATAAAGATTTTCATAAGTATGGTAAATTCACGGGTTGAACTGAATGGTAAAATAAAATAAACTTGTAAGTTTATAAATCTTTCAGTGTTGATAACAAGCAGAGGCTTGATTTATTGTATAAATTTTGGGAAGAAAATTTATATGTGTGGAGTAGTTGAAATGCCATTCCCAGGTGCGCATGTTTAAGTCGCAGGAATGAAGAGGTTTTTTCGAGCATCAATCAAATAGCAGGTTCGATGGCTCATGTTTATAGTAGGAGTATTGGAACTACACATTTCGTCGGATGAATGACCCGAAGGTTATTTCTTGAAACCATCAGTTCTTATTTCAACCTTGTTTACGAATTCCATTTAGACTTTGATTTTGCTAGAACCCGGATTTGTCATGATAGTAGTTTATTCTTCTTCAGAGGAAGACCTTTGCCGTTGTTGTTGTAATATTGTGTTCTTACACAAATAATAGAATGGGCCACTGCCAATTAAAAATAATTCTTTAACCACGAATAATTTGAAGGATATTTTCAATCCTAGTGCCATGAACTAAATGAATTCATTATAAAACTACAATTCTAATTTCCGCATTCTGTCGAAGAATTGCAAGTTGTGAAAGTTTTTTTATAATAATGATTCCAAGTGGAAAATTGAATAATTGAATGGTTCAACCATTTATTGATCAAGTTGATGATTCAGAAATCGTGTATTTTGTTAGGAACTTGAAGTTCATAATCGAGTCACTTCTCGAATGTTTAATGTCAGAAGAACAATTAATTGTTGTTGTGCTTCGCACAGTTCTTCGATGCTATGCTCAAGGTCAAATACTTTTCAGATGTTATTAATATATGTAAATAATTTGTATTGCTTCGATGATGATAATATTTTTCGACGATATATTTTTGAAACTGGAAAACTAAGTGAAAGTTTAAAATTCTGTGAACATTTATTCTACGAGTGTTAATATCATGTAAATATTCAAACAGTGAACTACGATATTTCCAGTAGAGACAATTAACTTTGAACTGGAATTAATCATTAATAATTTTGGAACACAGTCTACAGGACTATTAATCGGACTTGTGTTTCCAAAAAGATTGTCAAATGTGTTTGGAAAATTTCTGTATATTGTGTGTAAATAAGAGTGTGGATCGCCACACGTGGATGATGTTGCTTTGAGCATCTTTGCAGTCAATTTTAACTTCAAAATAAACTGAGATAATTTTACAGGATGTGTCATACCCAATTAAATCTCCTTCTATCCTTATTGTTGCATTGAGCCAAAAATCAGTAAAGCATTTTTTTAATTTGATGTCGTTTTTGCGATTTGCTTTAACCCATCTGGCGCTCCGGGATATTTTGACTCTCGTGCTGACTGATTATTGGTAAAATGCATATGTGGTCGTGCGGACTCCGGTCTAAACGGGCACAGTACGGTAATCTTCACATCTGTCAGTTCCAACTTTCTTCGGTATAGGGATGATAACTAGGGCTCAGATTTTCAGGTAAATAAATATTTTCTTATGTAAATACATATTTTAAGCATTTTTTAATAAATATATAAATTTCTGCTTTTCACTTATTAGCACATAAAAATACATAATATTTACATTTATCAAAATCAGTATGCTAGATCTTTCAGTTTATTGCATATTTGTTCTGTGTTACTTCAACGGGGAAGAACCTGTGAGATATCTAATCTTCATGCAGAGCGTATGTCAGCTTGCAACTGTGTTATTCTTAACGTGTTACCCCGTGCCACTCACTGTGGAAGCCGGGGGTTTCTTTGCCCATAGCCATATTGCACCACGTGCTTGACCTCCACCTCCCCCAGCTCCTTGTAACCAGTGTCACTCACATGCAGTTCATTTCTGACACTGTGAAGTGTAAGGCAGTTCTACAATGCCTAAAATGAAAACAACTACAAGTTATCTTCTGTTGCAGAATGTAAAGGTAATTTTACTTCTGATGGGGGCGTTCTGTTCTGCCAACCATTTGGGAAAGCAATCAAGGCTGAACAGCGATCTCAAGTTACACAACACTTAAAGGGCAAGAAACATATTGCCGCAGTTTCGCGCCTTCAGAATAAGTGTTTCACGATAATCGTCGGTCATTTGTGATGGACAATTCGAAGATGAATCCCGTTGTGTATTGTAATGCTTCAGCAGTCAGTGAGTCATAGAATAAATT
Organism: Meconema thalassinum; assembly: GCA_946902985.2. Lineage (NCBI taxonomy): Eukaryota > Metazoa > Arthropoda > Insecta > Orthoptera > Tettigoniidae > Meconema > Meconema thalassinum. The sequence goes on along the minus strand of OX336389.2, from coordinate 232,243,844 downwards.
GCATTCGTTAGTACTGCATATCGTTTATATTTATTTTGATGAACTAAATTATAATTAAATATTTTTACTTTTTGGCACTTATTTCAGGGATTTTTAATACATAAAAAATAAATATTTACCCGATTTTTAGCACCTTAAAATCCGAGCCCTAATGATAACATTCTTCTTGAAATCAGAGGGTACCTCACCTGTCTCATAAATCCTACACTCCAAGTGAAATAACCTCATCAGACCATCATCACCTATGCAGCGTAGCAACTCAATTGGTATATCATCTATGCCTGGTGCTTTGTTCCTGCTTAAGTCTTCCAATGCTCTGTCAAATTCTGATCTCAATATTAAATCTCCTTTCACTTCCTCATCAGATTCCTCTTCTCTTTCCATTGCATTATTCTCAATCTCCTTTCCCTTATACAAACACTCCATGTAAGCTTTCCATACCAATTCCTTTTCTTCCCTATCTGTTAGAGGCTTTCCATCTGTGTCCGTAATATTAATATTACAGCACTTAGTCTTATTTTCCCCCAAATTGTTCTTAATCCTTCGAAAAGCTGTGTCTACTTTTCCTAATTTCAGACAATTTCCCTTCCAACTATTCATCTTTCGCTTCCTTGCACTTCTTGTTAACCTCATTTCTCAGACGTCTGTATTCTACTTTCCTCTTTTCATCTCTTACATTCTTGATTTTCCGCCTTTCATCCATTAATTCTAGTCTATCCTGAGTGCTCCACGGTTTTCTACCTATTTTTCCTTTCCTACCAATGTTTTCTTTTGAGAATTTTGTTATTTCATTCTTCAAAGGAGCCCATTTGTCTGCAATTGAAGTTTGTTTAGGGTTTTTCATTAGTCCTTCCTTTATACTCTTCTTGAATCTTTCGTTTACATCCTTCTCTTTCAGTCTGTCTATTGGCCACCTTTTTGGCTTTTGACTTTTCTTCAGTTTCTTCATCTTAAATCTGCATTTCGTATCAACCGGATTGTGGTCAGAGTTTATGTCTGCACCGGGATATGTTTTACAATCCGAAATCTGGTTTCGAAATCTCTGCTTGACCATAATGAAGTCGATTTGGTAACGCCTTGTATCTCCTGGTCTCATACATGTGTATATTCTTCTATTGTGGTTATTGAATAACGTGTTAGGTATGACTGACTCATGCTCGGTGCAGAATTCCAACAGCCTGCTTCCTCGATCATTCCATTCACATAATCGGAAATCTCCTATCTTCCCTTCTCTTCATTTTCCTACCACAGCATTCCAATCTCCCATTACTATAACATTTTCATCACCCTTGACATACCTCAGAATTTAATCTATTTCTTCGTAGACCTTTTCAGCATCTTCATCATCAGCTTGACCGGTAGGCATATAGACTTGTACCATTGTGGTGCACGTAGGTTTTGTATTGATTTTAGCTACAATAATCCGTTCACTATATTGCTCATAATATTCCACCCGCTGTCCAAGTTTCCTACTTAATATGAGACCTACCCACACATAGCCATTGTTTGATTCAGTGCTAATGATCCTAACTTATATTCTCCTGACCAAAAGTCCTGTTCTTCTTGCCAGCGCATTGCACTAATCCTAACCAAATCCAACCTCAACCTATCCATTTCCCTTTCTAAGTTTTCTAACCTTTCACTTCCTAGCAGACTTCTAACATTCCACACTCCGATCCGTAGAATGTCAGATTTCCACTTTGTCACTTCTGTGATGTTAACCCCCTCTCGAATAGTCCCCTCCCGGAGATCCGAACGGGGGACTAGTTTACCTCCGGATTGGAATTTTACAAGGGAGGAGGCCATCATTACATATAATTATGCATAGAGAGGTGCATATCCTCCGGAATAGCAGTACGGCTGTAGTTTCCCGTTTCTTTCAGCCGTGCAGAAAAACGCAGTGTAGCCATTAGTTGGCTAATGGTATCAATATCTTAACCGTCTATAAGACAAGTAAAGAATTGATTTATGCTGAAAGGCTGCTACTTCCTTTCAGAATAAAATAATAGAGCAATTATACTAACAAAACAAGAAGTTCCGTGACGAACTAAAGAGCCTACTTTTCTTAAAATTTAAGATTCATGCCAATGATTAATCTATATGGATCTATCTAGAATAATGACGAAATTAAGTTGGTAATATCAAAATTTCTAATTTTTCGAAATACTGTATACTTGGCATAATGTAGCCTAATAGAGCACTACAGTTGGCAGCCCTGGTGACTGAATATATTCTTAGTTCCATCTCTTAAGGTACAGAATACAAAATTTGGTTGAAGTCCAATGGATAGCATGGACGTTACATGCAGTTAAACATTGGATCTAACAGCGCGCGTAAGATCATGTTGGCAACAATGTCATGCATGTATTGGTCAGAAATAATCTGAAATAATATTATCTATTGCTGTGTCAATTTTGAATTAAATCCATTAGATAGTATAGAAGTTACATGCATTTTAAAATTGGACCTATCAGCAGGCTTTAGAATCATGTTGGCAGCACTGGCGTAGGCCTATATTAGTTACTCCAAATTAATCTAGAATGCCAGGTACTATACGTGTGCAAAGTTTAGAGCTATTGGCTTGCATACTTTCTGATATAATGATATTAGGGTAACAAAAACAGAGGCAGCATTTATTAACAGTTGGCAACCTTGTTGGCTCTTAAAAATACGCTCTGTCATATCTGGTTACGTACACACAGCACATACGAAATTTGGTTGAATTCCAATTGATAGTGTAGAAGTTATATGCATTTAAAAATTGGACCTATCAGCAGGCTTATAATCATTTTGGTAACACTGCCATGAATGGCCTCCTGGAAATCAAACTGAAATATTATTATATATACGTGTGCCAATTTTGAAATAGCTCCCATTCATACCTACCTAGATATCCAACAATGAGCTCAAATTTCAAATGCGATTTTTCAGCAGTTGGTAGCACTGACATCATTTTTAAATATGGCATTGAGATATTCAGGTATAGATCTCTACTCCTACCAAATTGTGTTTAGATTGCTGCAGCCGTTTAGGAGTTGATAGGGGACACACACACACAGACAGACAGACAGACAGACGGACAGACAGACAGACAGACAGACACACATTTGCCCGGATCGATCTCATAAGACTACTTTTTCCTCATTTTTGCAAAATGTGAAAAGTAGGCTAAATACTAACCATCTACTAACAACTAAATACCAAAATTCTACTAACGAAGAAAACTGAAGTTCTACCAATTACAAAATGCTACCACTAAAACAGTCTGTCACCAGGCACACTCACATGGACCCTCCCACATCACAGTCTAATGAAACAATGAACGGTATCTAATAAACAATGTAACTGTCACCAGACACACTCAGCTTTTGATGGAATCAAAAGCTCCTTAAGGTTTTCACCCACCCGATATTACAATGCTCTGCACGCTGTCTAGAAGCGACTACTTTCAGTCGAATACATGAAACAACACGCTGAGGACCTATGCGAATTCAAGTAACCTTTCGACTGAAAGTAGTCGACTATGTAGTCGATAGTTTCTACCAATGAATGAGTTAGTGTTAGTCGATGGTTAAAACCTTAAAAGTAGTCGATAGTCCCACCTCTTCTTCAATCAGCGAATGATTTTAAATATATTTCTTGACCAGGCAGCTCACTATACGAGAGGTGAAACCTGATCTACTAAAACTTTTAGTAATGTTTACCAGTTTTGCAATAAGTGTTTTATTCTAATAATAATAGTGATAATAATAATAATAACCTTATATATTAAAATAGTTTTCAAAAACTTTCACCCTTTACTAAAACTGAAATATCTCGGGAACTATTTGCGCTATGACGACGTTTGTTGTCTTAAAATGTAATGCCCGTCACGCATTATCGATTGATACCCACCTTACTTGATTATACCATCCGTGTATTAAAATAATTGCCAATATTACTTCCTTCAAGGTCACACGAAAATAGAACCTAATGACTTGACGGACATATTGTCACTGGGCGACAATGACTAACACTGTTTCATGATATTCAACGCCGCTCCAATAATACATCTAACTTGATGGACTGTCACTAGGCAACAACGAGTTACTCTGTATCATGATAGTCCGGTAAAAATTTGCTAAAGGACACATGGGAAAACCGACCGATTGTGAATCAAGGATTGTATTGGACAGTAGTATTCTCTATGCTACCGTGTGCACTGTTTATCAGCATATTAGCAAAATGTAATGTAATGCATGAAGGCATGCAAATGTCTAGAAAGAGGTGCTGTAGGATTGTTGAAATGAATGCCGCAGAATGTAGACAGTCTATTACGTACTTCATTTCTGCATAGCATTGAGCATAAAACCATGGTTTCAACTTCCGATCTGAGTTACCTATTGGTACAGCTGCTTTTTCTTATTGTGTCTACTATAAGTCGGGCGGCATTATCGAGTTACCCGTTACTTATTTCTCGAACGATATATTGGTTTAAGGTGCACGTCACTTGCTATCCTGTCATGGAAAAATAGTGGCAAACATTCCTACATTCTCCTGTCACCATTTTGCAGTTTTCATGTGTAGACAGTTGTTATTTCATTTGTGGGGCTTAGACATCGTGGTTATGTTGCCCCGTGTACATGTGTGTGTGTGTGTGTGTGTGTGTGTAGAATGTTTGTGATAACCTGCGTTATTGTGAAATAGGATATGGTATTTGAAGCCATTTTTCAGTGTTGCCTTAATATTCGAAATTTAATGTTTTCAGTCGGTCAACACGAATGTGCCCAATTGTAAAGGGAGGTTCCCTAATCCTGAAAAAAATATTGAATGAGATTAATAAATACACTTGGATGATTGACGATCAAAACTGGGCCTATTTATTAATCTCATGTAATATTTTTCAGGATTAGGGTGCCTCGAATAACAATTTGGTACAATCGTGTTGACCGACTGAAAAACATTAATTTTTTATTATGCATACAATAATAAAAAAAGATACGAGCCTTACAGTGGTCGCATATGATGTGTAACATCTGACATGTTCTCCTACTCGTATACTACACAGCTTGGACATTCTTAAAATGTTAATTTACGCTCCATTTTCAGACTGGTACTCTGATGAATGTATAGATTGAATTGGAGATATGCTACTGTCACACTTGTGGCGCAGCGGTCAAGCTGTTAGTCTCTCACCAAGGTAGACCGGGTTTGATTCCCGGTCAATACATGTGAGATTTTCGAATTGAAATGCCATGTCCTGTGGTGCGCATTCCACGTAAAAGGGAGGCACCGTGGATCATGATTGTGAGATTAACGGTCACGCAAAACTACAAGCTTCCTTCCTCCCTTAATAATTCATAATAACAAAGAGACACACAACGTCGACTGTACTCTCAAATACTGTGAGCACACTCCTCAGTAACTATATCATTCATTATTCTCAAGACTCTCATACAATTCGTCGTAAACAATCAAAACATGCCGTCCTACAATCATGAAATGACCTAGTCTCAGCTTTTATTCCACTCATATAACAACATTCTGTTATGTATTTAATATTTGACTAGCCTACTCAACCGCAGCTTGACAATAATGCCGCTTACTTAAATGTCATTTGTCGTCTTTGTCCTACTCCATGTGATGTTCAACCTTGAACGTGAAGCTTCATAAACTGCTCAATGACAAATGAAAGTCGGTGAAACATTTGTCACTATGCTCGCCAAACCAGTGCCTGCTAAATGCACTGCCTACTGTATTACCATAATATTCTCGCGCTACAGAGCACACACTGCCTTGTTTCCAATACACACATTTCCAATTGTTATTGTAAAAGGGAGTGATTTACAGATATTGTAGTTTATAATACGGAACTCATTTTATTAGATGATTTGTAGCTTCCACCAGCACTAGCCTAAATAAAGAATACGATATGGATCAACTAGATTAATAGACGCGACACCGCTCATAACCTTAAATTGCGTATACACAGGTCCTCTTCATTCACAGACCTACACGTAATTTCTTATAGATTCTGTTAAAATGAGTCATATTGATATGACAAATATCGTTTAAAATGATAATCTGGTAGCTGGATCGATCGATCGAGCGGGCAGTGCATACTTCCGTTTTCCACCACTGCCAGCTAGTACACTTCCGTCCGATTGATCGAGCGGGCAGTGTATACTTCCGTTGTCCACCACTGCCAGCTAGTACACTTCCGTTTGATCGATCGAGCGGGCAGTGCATACTTCCGTTGTCCACCACTGCCAGGTAGCACACTTCCGTTTGATCGATCGAGCGGGCAGTGCATACTTCGTTTGGATCCACCACTGCCAGTTCGATCGTTCCGATCCACTTCCGTCTCCAATTTTCAAAATCACTCCCACAAAACTATCCAGCAACTGAGCGGAAAGATGTTACGCATCAAAAGAGTGGATAGAAACGGATGAAAAGTGGAGGCGGAGGGCGGGGCATTGGCCCTTTACGCTATATGCGATTAGTTTGTTTCCAAATTAACTTCTACATGTTCGGATCAGTACCAGATGACGCTACAGTCGAATGTTAAAACCGTCATTTTGTATTGTGTTTCCGATCTTTCTGTTATAATGAGTGAGAGGCGACCCTCAATTACAAATGTCCATTGATGGACAGGTTGTCACTAGGCAACAACGATTTACTTTGTATCATGATAGTTCGGTACAATTTGCTAAAGAACACACGGGAAGACTGACCGATAGTGAATCAAGGATTGTATTGGACAGTAGTATTCTCTAAGCTATCGTATGCTCAGTTAATCAGCATATTAGCAAAATGTAATGTAATGCTACATTCCCCTATCACCATTTTGCAGTTTTCATGTGTAGATAGTTGTTATTTCATTTTGGGGCTTAGACATCGTGGTCATGTTGCTCCGTGTACATGGGTGTGTGTGTGTGTAGAATTTTTGTGATTACCTGCGTTATCGTGATTGTTGCACTAGCATGTGTAAATTGAAGATAGGATATGGTATTTGAATCCATTTTTCAGTGTTGCCTTAATAATCGAAATTTAATCTTTTCAGTCGGTCAACACGATTGTACCCAATTGTAATGGGTGGTTCCCTAATCCTGAACAAAAATATTGCATGAGATTAATATATACACCTGGATGATTGACGATTGAGACAGTTCATCCAAGGGTAGCCTATTTATCAATCTCAAGTAATATTTTTCAGGATTAGGGTACCTCCAATAACAATTGGGTACAATCGTGTTGACCGACTGAAAACATTAATAAGAGTGGATATGAACGGATGAAAAGTTGCGGCGGGTGGGAGGGGGGATTGGTGCTTTACGCTATACGCGATTATTTTGTTTACCAAATTAACTTCTACGTGTTCGGGTCAGTAGCAGATGCTGCTACAGTCAAATTTTGGAACCGCCGTTCGTGTTCAATCAAAACGTTGATTCATATGATGAGTGAGAGGCGACCCTCAATTCCAAATGTTATAAAAATTAAAAGTGACGGTAATTGTCTGTTCAGGTCATTGGCATATTGTGTGTACAACAGTCAGAGTTTATGAATTGTTAAATATGTTACAGACAACTAGAATAATTATTCTCCTTTTATTGTTGGCAACAGCGATATGTACGAAAATGCTTACGATCGATGATTACAAAGTATATATGTCTATGAATGGAATTCATGGAGATCATGTTGAGTTAGTTGCCACTGCTCAAGTTAACAAAATGAATATTGACATAGTTACTAATAATAAAACCCATACTGTAAACGCCGAAAATATGCCACTAAATTGAATAATTTCTTTACTGTACTCTGGAGATGGCCGGAGATATCAATGCTAACTCAGAGTCAAGTATGGTTGAAAACGTAAATACCAAGAAACATAAGCGAGCACTACGCGACTCAAATCAATATCAGAAACAGATGGTCACAAAACCGTTCTCAGTCACTTATTAATGTGCTGCTTATGATACTACTCCCTACAAAGAAACATTCTCTATCGGAAGTCTGTGTACCATTTGTCAGTTCTGCTTAGCTGTATACTTTGCAAAAGAGAAAAATACAAGTGGTCACTATTCTCATTGCTGTAGCGATGGCAAAGTACAACTTCCACCATACACAATACTGTACTTCCAGAAATTACCCAGTTTTTTACGAATTGTAATGAAATCAGTAAAACTTTTAGAAAAATTGTTCGGAACTATTCTTCTTTTCGTGTGGCCTCCTCAGAGGCCGAGTGCAGGTCTTTCTATTCGACACACGTGGTCGACCTGCGCGTCTGGATGAGGGATGGAATGGATGAAGATGAATGAAACTGGGCAAGGATGTTGAAGGAAGCGGCCGTGGCCTATCAGAAGGTACCGTCCCAGCATTTTCTTGGTGCTGAAATTGGGAAACCACGGAAAACCACTTCAAGGACGGCCGACGGCGGGGCTCGAACCCACGCGCCTCTACCGAGTCAGCAGAGAGCTTGGCCCCATGACCTAACGCTGCGCTTTAGCTAGCGTAGCCACTGCTGTCGGTTTCGGAACTATAATAATGCTATGTGGTTTGTATACTTCGGTGCTTCTGTTGAGCTACTACCGTGCCATGGACCTTACTATATAAAAAAAGCAATGGTGTCAGTCATCATAGAATTTCCCCTCTATATGCCAGAAAACAGGAAAACAGTTCATATGGCCAATTATACTTCTTATAATTTTCAGAGGAAAATAATTTAAGGCTACTGAGAAATGATACCCTCAGTCTTTTCAATAGTATACTAGATCAGCACAATCCTTACGTACACTCTTATAAGACAATGCACTAGAAAGTAAGTGAAGAGAAAAAAATCAGCTCTAAAAGAAAATCGTCGTCAAATGGAATTGGTAATGCGTTGCTCTCATGAGCTTAGCGACCCTATCACCCCAGCTTCGGCCACCATCAAACTGTCGAGTCTTCAGAGAAGAGTATAGCCTGTGGGTTTGGAGTTTCGCTATTCACCTCGACTTTTCAGAATTGCGTCTGGGACGGTGTGCCTTTTAAGTTGACGCTGGGTAAACCGTTAAAAATAATGTGGGACACACACAGAGGGGACAGGCAGACACCCACACATTTTATCTCATAAGTCTACTTCATCATTTACCCAAACGCAACGGTACCGTAACTGTCTGTTCAGGTCACTAGCATGAAGACATTTGAACAGCAAATGCCACATGGAAAGAAGTGCTGTAGGATTGTTAAAATGAATGCTGCGAAGCAGCATGGGTCTTTCATATGTTACCCAAGGGTTAAATCTCAAAATTCAAACCTAAGAGACCCATGTTTGTATTTAAATTTAAACCATTAGTATCATAAGTAGACAGAACACAAAATTGTACCGCTGTAGCCTTAAATTGTGTGTATATATCTATCTTCTTAGTATAAAACAAAATCCCCAATTCTTGGATGTAACGAGTAAAGAATTAATCGAGGAAGGATTCGGTAGAAAAACATTTATTCATGACCAAAAGAAGCCGAGCTGTTACAATTTCAGTGAATCGAGTCGATGAAAAACCTGCCGTCCATGTGTCTTTAAAGCTTACGCTGGGTAAACCGTTAAAAATATCTATATATTCTGAGAATTGTTCAGCATGAAAAGTTCAGTAAAAAAGTCCGCGACAACTCCTACATCACCCACTATAAGAGTTTTTACGTTTTCATTTCTTCCAGAAATCTACATTCATTGGAAATTTAAATGACTAGCTTTGGAGTGAGTTTGCAAGCTTGCGATAGATCTATCACCACAGCTTCAACCAGCATCAAACTGTCGAATCGTGTCGAGTTAATACTTCAGAGAAGAGTATGGCATACGTGTGTGGAGTTTCGCTGTTCACCTCTGCTATTCAGAATTGCGTCTGGGACCTGACGTACGAGTGCCTTTTAACCTTACGCTGGGTAAACCGTTAAAGATAAGGTGGGGGACCCACACAGAGGACAGGCAGACATCCACACATTTTATCTCATAAATCTACTTCATCATTTACCCAAAAGCAACGGTACCGTCAATGTCTGTTCAGGTCAGCAGCATGAAGACATGCGAACAGCAAATGTCATATGGAAAGAAGTGGTGTAGGACTGTTGAAATGAATGCTGCGGAGCAGCATGGGTCTTCTAATAATAATAATAATAATAATAATAATAATAATAATAATAAAGGGATCATTTAATTCCCACCCAGGAACGGTGGGCGGGCCCCCACAGATGGCCGCACCATCTCTTGGGCCAGAGGAGGTGAGTGTTTGGGAGAAGTTTGAGAAGGGAAAATGGTATGACCTCTTGGCTAAGATTTAACACGGTACAGTAAATATTTATACACATTGTAATGCACTGACATGTAATTTAGCTCAATTGTTTCTCAATATAGCGGCTGTGCAAAATTTTAAAATTAAGTTTTTATTTCTTGTGTCCTAATCATGTGATCGAAGAGAACGTTTGAATAATAAACCTACACAATAATCGTCATCTAATAGTATGCAACTATATAGCCTACATATATAAAAATCCAACATGGCGACCATCTGATACATTTAGACGGTTCTCAATATCTACTAATCTATGACAGCAATCAATCTGAAATTTGGTATGTTTATAAAGGCTATGAACATAAGTTCACCTATGGAACTTTCAATAACCTGGCGAGCGCAAATCCAACATGGCAGTGACACGAAATTTAAATATTGAAATGGACGTTTCTCGCAATTTACCCATCCGAGCGCAGTGAAACTTGGTACGGTAAATGCTTATACAAATGTTAATCCACTGACTTCTAATTTATTTCAATTGTTTTCATATCTACAAGATGGCCACCTACGCAGTTTTTTTTGCCGTGTGGCCTCCTCAGAGGCCGAGTGCAGGTCTTTCTATTCGACGCCCGTGGGCGACCTGCGCGTCGGGATGAGAGATGGAATGGATGAAGGTGAATGAATGAATCTGGGCAAGGATGTGGAAGGAATCGGCCGTGGCCTATTAGAAGGTACCGTCCCAGCATGTGCCTGGTGTTGAAAATGGGAAGCCACGGAAAACCATTTCAAGGACGGCCGACGGTGGGGCTCGAACCCACGCGTCTACCGAGTCAGCAGAGAGCTTGGTCCCATGACCTAACGCTGCGCTTTAGCCAGCTGAGCCACTGCTGTCGGTACCTACGCAGTAATCTTCATGTATTAGCACATTACTCTATGGCCTACAAGTATAAAAATCCAACATGGCGACCATCCGAAATATTTAGACGGTTCTCAATATCTACGAATCTATTACAGCAAACAATCTGAAATTTTGTATGTTGATAGAGGTAATTTTAACATACGTGGGATATATGAAAATAGGCTGTATAGTTCTTCATGGAACAATTTGTTTCCCCTGTCGTTTATTTCCCCACGTGGGTTGGTTGTAAATCAGTATTTAGTTATAGTTACAGTTTTCGTTAAGGACCGATGACCTAGATGTTAGTTTCCAAAACGTCACAACGAAAGGGAGCGGAGGCGGTGGTGCTCCAGTTGCGGCCTGCGGTGAATTGTGTCCTCGTGCCGAGAGTACACGCCCAGAACTACCGTTGCAGACCTGCTGATCTCAGAATTGCATTCACTGTTTAGTTATGTCATCATATTAGAGTATTGTACACGCCTTAACACATCTCACCGCACTTCACACGACCTCCCTTGAACTGCAGAGTAGATATGTTTCATAATCCACGCTACCAGTGCAAGGTGTATTTACAATGGAATACATGTTATTCACCTGTCTGTTCCTGCAGCCCCATCCAAAATGCTCTCAAAATCCCTAGAAAAAGTTCACATTTCTCCACTACAATGAGAAACGTTGAAAAATGGAAATGTTATTATTGTTATTATTATTATTATTACTTACTTACTTACTTACTTACTTACTTTTATCGTTGTGGCCAGTAGGGACCGCGAGATCTCATCTCTTTTTCTTCTTTATCATCTAGAATTACAGAAATGAGCGTCGTCGTATATCGGTTATTATGTCCCGACGTTTCGGCTGATATTGCAGCAAACTTAATCATGGGTAGGTACGAGTTGGTGTCCGTGCTCAAACTAACGGTTATTGCCAGTCAGAGGAGCTGTTGTTGTTAGCCCACCACGCCTTCATCCTTTCGGAATGGGATTTCTTCCATTCATCCGAGTGAACATATCTCTTGCTGGGTTTTACTTCATCTTGATGAACCTGTTTTTGTTTCAATGGGGTTCTGAGCAAGATATCTGATTCAGAAATTTCAAACTTTAACAAGTCCTTATCCACTTCCACCAGCCAAAGAGGCATCACCTTTAAACCTCGGAAGTATGATAATAGAGGCTTGGAGAATCTACTGACTGGCATTCTGAGGAGGTGGGCATAGAACGTTATTCTCCGTTTCCGGATTACACTTGAGATCTTTTCAGTATGGGAGTATATTTCTGAATTACTCCAGAGCTTGTAACCTCCTTTCTTTGAACTTAGGACCAAGAATTTTCCTAATCATCTTCCATTCCTTAACTACAAGTCTCTCGATCGGTCCAGCTGCGCGGTTTGTTAGGCATTCCGCTACATACAGTGTTTCCGGTCTAATCACAGTTTGCTAGTGTCTTAACTTTGCATTCCTAGAGATGGACTTTTTATTTTTATTATCCGTCTTTCAAAACATATATTTTTAGCCTACTTTTCACATTTTGCAAAACTGAGGAAAAAGTAGTCTTATGAGATCGATCCGGGAAAATGTGTGTCTGTCTGTCTGTCTATCTGTCTGTCCTTCTGTCTGTCTGTCTGTTTGGCTGTGTGTGTGTCCTCCCTATCAACTCCTAAACGGCTGCAGCAATCAAAACCAAATTTAGTATGAGTAAAGATGTGCACCGGAATAGCTCACGTCCATATTTGAAAATGATGTCAGTGCTACCAACTGCTGAAAAACGCACTAGAAATTGGAGCTCCATGTTGGATATCTTGCAAGGTATACATGGGAGCTATTCCAAAATTGGCACACATGCAGATAATACTATTTCAGTTTAATTTCCAGGAGGCCAACCATGACAGTGTTGCCAACATAATTTTAAGCCTTCTGATAGGTCCAATGTTTAAATGCATATAACTTCTACACTATCAACTGGATTTCAACCAAATTTTGTATGTAATATCTGTACACAAACAGATATGACTGAGCGTATTCTTAAGAGCCACCAGGGCTGCCAACTGTTAATAATTGCTCTCTCTATTTTTTAAATCCAAATACCAATATATCAGAAAGTATGCAAGCCAACAGCTTTAAACTATGCACACGTATATTCTGACATTTTAGATTAATTTGGAGTAACTTATAAACGTCAGTTCTACCAACATGATTATAAGCCTGCTGATAGTACCAATTTTTAAATACATGTAACTTCTATACTATCAGTTGGATTTCAACCAAATTTCGTATGTGCAATGTGTACCATAACAGATATGACTATAAGTATTGTTAAGAGCAATCAGGGCTGCCAACTGTTAATAAATGCTGTCTATATTCTTTTTACCCTAATATCAATATATCAGAAAGTATGCAAGCCAACAGCTCTATACTTTGCACACGTATAGCACCTGACATTCTAGATTAATTTGGAGTAATTAATACAAGGCGGTGCTGCCAACATGATTCTATGCCTGCTGATATGTCCAATTTTAAAATACATGTAACTTCTATACTAACAAATGGATTTCATCCAAAATTGGCACAACAAGATATCATAATAATTCAGATTATTTCTGACCAGCACACGTATGGTATTGTTGGCAACATGCTTTAACGCGTGCTGATAGATCCAGTGTCTAACTGCATGTAACGTCCATTGGACTTCAACCAAATTTTGTATTCTGTACCTTAAGAGGTGGAACTAAGAATATATTCAGTCACCAGGGCTGCCAACTGTAGTGCTCTATTAGGCTACATTATACAAGGTATATTTTGAACTAATTAGATATTTCGATATTACCAACTTAAATTCGTCATTATTCTAGATAGGTTCATATACTGTAGAATAATCATTGGCATGAAAAGTAGGCTGTATAGTTCTTCATGGAACTTCTTGTTGCATTAATATATAGAGTTAATCATGTTATAAATGAAATAGGTCCAGGGCGAACAACACAACAGTTGGTTGACCATAAGGAAATTCATTTACATTGCCAAGTTGAAGTCCACGACAAAATTTGAAGATACAAGAAATGATCTCCAAAAAGTTGGAATTAATCCAGGAGATATAGGCTACTAAACAGAACAAGGTGCCTAGGGAAAGTTAATAAATTGAAAGGGTTTCAGGAAAAACATAGCTCAAAAACCAAGGTCATCTGGTCTGAATGCCACCGTATGGAGAAATTCTGGGAGGATAGAAAATGTTTGGCAAGTCGGCCGATTATTTACCGCGGTTCACAGTAGGCCGAAATTGAAAGAAAGAAAGAAAGAAAGAAAGAAAGAATTAAGTAAATTAATCTCTACTTAGTATAAAACAAAGTCCCCGATTCTTGGATGTCACGGGTAATCTCGAGAACCCCTGGATGGATTTTGATGTGATTTTCACCATTCTGTAAATGATTTCTCGAGGAAGGATCCTACCGAAAATAATCTATTTATGACCAAAGGAAGCCAAGCAGTAACGATTTCAGTGAATCGAGTCGAAAAAAAACTTACTGTCCGTGCGCTTTTTAAGCTTACGCTGGGCAAACCGTTAAAAGTATCTATATACTATGAGTGTAAGAATTGTTCAGCATGATAAATTCTACAAGAAAAGACCGCGACAACATATCTCAATCTTCAGTACATCGTCCACTATACGTTTTAGGTAGATTTCATTAGAAAGCTAACTATTGCAATGGGTCCCATGTTTCGACTTCCGGAAAATTTCGACATATCTTCGCGTTTCACATCCCCTACACCCCAAAACCACCGTCAGTTCAAAAGTTTATATATAATTTATGTATATATATATATATGTATATATATATATATATATATATATGTATATATCAGTTTCTTGTGGACACGATAACTGCCGTAATTTTGCACCAATCACTTTGATTTTTTTACATAATATGTATCCCTATAAAATCTCGGTCGAGTTCGTTAATGGGCAAAATCAGTCGGAGGGGGTGAAATTGGGGGGCTTTTTTCGAAAAATTGAAATTTCGCTATAACTCTCTTAATACGTGAAATATCAAATCCATTCAAAGTTCATAATATGTGTCGGATAAGTGCCAACAATTTATGTCCATTAAGTTTTTTGATAGCACCAACCATTGACCAAAGGGGTGGAAATAAGTGGGTTTTTCGGGAAACATTAATCATATCTCTCTTAATAGGCACAATATCAAAACCGTACAAAATGGACAATATTCCCCTAATAATTACCTAAAACTTTTGTCTGAAAGAATTTTTGATATGACCCACCATTACGCCAAGGGATGCGAAAAATGATTTCGGAATTATAAGAAAATGCCAAGAGCTATCAGAGGTTGCCATGGCAACACTACTAAATTGATGAGGGATGAGCCGTTGCCATGACAACGCACTTGCACGAGATCAGATTCAGTATTTCCATCTGACTAAGCCGGCCCCGTGGTGTTGGGGTAGCGCGCCTGCCTCTCACCCGGAGGCCCCGGGTTCGATCCCCGGCTCCGTCAGGGATTTTAAAACTGACGTGAGGGTTGGAACGGGGTGCACTCAGCCTCGTGAGGACAATTGAGTAGCTGTCTGACAGTGAGACAGCACCCCGATCACGAATACCAATATTAACGGCCGAGGGGACCCGACGCGCTGATCACGCGTCACCCCAATATCTGCAGGCCAAATGGCTGGGCAGCGGTCGCTTGGTCGGCCTTAGCCCGTCATGGGCTGGATGGTGCCAGGGGTTGACTTTGACATCTGACTAAGTGGGAAGCGGCTTCGGTGACGTAACTGGTAACATGCAGAATGTCTATGCCCAAGGTCGCGGTTTCAAAGCCGGCCGAAGTCGTCGGATTTTCTAAGAGAGCTAAAATCCCTCAGTATGCTTTTCTTTGGAGGGGAAGTTCCAACGTTCGTTGCGAGTTGCTGGTTGGGGTGGCATCTAGTAGCCAAGTTCACAGCTAGGTGTCGTTGACGGTAGTACCTGGTAGCAACATTAGGAACTACTGCTTGAAATTGACCGTCTGCAGTCCTTACCTGAATAAAGACTACTACAGCCATTACAATTCACACCGTTTATCAGACAGATTCTACAATCACCCAAAGTACACGGGGTTAGATGACCGCGTTGTCGCAGCCCCTAAACTGAGGAACCAACCAGAGGTAGATTTCATTAGAAAGCTAACTATTGCAATGGGTACCATGTTTCGACTTCCGGAAAATTTCGACATATCTTCGCGTTTCACATCCCCCAGACCCCAAAACCACCGTCAGTTCAAAAGTTTATATATAATTTATGTATGTATATGTGTATATATATATGCATATCAGTTTCTTGTGGACACGATAACTGCCGTAATTTTTCACCAATCACTTTGAATATTTTACCGAATATGTATACCTATAAAATCTCGGTCGAGTTCGTTACTGGGCTAAATCGGTCGAAGGGGGAGAAAATGGGGGGCATTTTTTCGACAAAGTGAAATATTGCTATAACTCTCTTAATATGTGAAATATCGAATCCGTTCAACGTTCATACTATGTGTCGGATAAAGCCCAAACATTTATGTTAGAAGAGTTCTTTTTATAGCACCAACCATTGACCAAAGGGGCGGGAAAAAATTGGTTTTTCGGGAAACATTAATCATATCTCTCTTAATAGGCACTATATCAAAACCGTACAAAATGGATAATATTCCCCTAATAATTACCTAAAATTTTGTCTGAAAGAATTTTTGATATGACCCACCATTATGCCAAGGGATGAGAAAAATGATTTCGGAATTATAAGAAAATGCCAAGAGCTATCAGTGGTTGCCATGGCAATACTACTAAATTGATGAGGGATGAGCCATCAGACGTTGCCAAGATAACGCACTTGCACGAGATCATATTCAGAATTCCATCTGACTAAGTGTGAAGCGGCTTCGGTGACGTAACTGGTAGCAAGCATGCTGAATGTCTATGCCCAAGGTCGCGAGTTCAAAGCCGGCCAAAGTCGTCGGATTTTCTAAGAGCGCTAAAAATCCCTCAGTATGCTTTCCTTTGGAGGGGAAGTACCAACGTTCGTTGCGAGTTGCTGGCTGCGGTGGCATCTAGTAGCCAAGTTCACAGGTAGGTGTCGTTGACGGTAGTACCTGGTAGCAACATTAGGAACTACTGCTTGAAATTGACCGTCTGCAGTCCTTACCTGAATTACAGACTAATACAGCCATCCCTAAGTACACGGGGTTACATGACCACGTTGTCGCAGCCCCAAAACTGAGGAACCAACCAAAATCTCTGCGGGAGATATAATTTTTCGTGAAGAAGTAACAGACCGTTACATAGTTACACATCAGTGTCGAAACCTTGCATAAGGACAGTGTGACCACAAGTATGAAAATGGACCACAAATGACAAGAAGGTTACCGTTCCCATAAGACAATAAAATGTTTAAAATAAGCATAAAATGACGAAAAACAAAGTTAATTAAGCTCCAATTATAAAATACCTTCTCGCAATAAATGAGGTCTGATCCTTCTACGAAAACCTGCATATTCTGCCTATTTTCGCCTATCCCCAAGTTTGTCCGGTGAAATCTACCTCCGCCTTCCGGCGTGCCGAGAGGACTTTTTTTTTACTTTTCATTTCTTCCAACAATCTCCATTCAATTACTAGCTAGCGAACGAGCCTATGATCCCAGTTCCAGCCTTCATTCCGCAGAATACACAGTCAAGTTTAGATATGACGGAAGGGGGATTTGTGTTTCATGCACCTCGCCATTCTTAAACTACGTCTGACAAGAATACGTTGCAAATGCTATCTCCTTGATAATATAATTAATAGTCCAGTCAGTGATTTTAACCCTTCATGCCGAGACGTAAAATGGATATAGGTCGTAGTTCATTGAAATCAGCAAATATACGCCTTTTAAGCTTACGCTAGGTAAACCGTTAAAGATACCGGGCGAAGCCGGGACGGATTGCTAGTAATAAATAAATAGGCATAGAAAAGCAGGAACGAGAAATTCCTAGGAAGATTTACGGGTCCATCAATAAAAACAGCATTTGGATGAAGAGACCTCAGAACACAATAACGGTGGAAATCAGAAAACCCGAGCAAAGTTTTACACACATCTACAGGTTGGAGGACTCCAGAACGGCAAATAAATCACCCAACATCATAACAAAGAGTAAATCAGTAAATGTGGCACGGAATGGCTGACAGAGGTCCAGAGGGACCTACAACAGATCAACATAAAAAAATATCGAGGACCGCAGCGAGTGCCGGAATAAAATCACAAATGTTACGTCTCGACAACCTGAAAAAAAAATGGACAGCTGAGCGGAAGAAGGAGCATTCAAAGAGGAAGAAAAGAGGGAAAACGCCCGAAGATGAAATCGTGAATTCAAATCCAATCGCTCTCGTCAAGGGGAACAATCGATATAATAATAATAATAATAATAATAATAATAATAATAATAATAATAATAATAATAACAATAATAAAGAGGGTAAGAAAGTTAAAATATTTGGGGGAAATTATTCAAGAAAATGGTTTGGAAAAATCTGCTGTAGAAGAAAGAATACACCCCACAGGTGTATTATCCACCTTCAGGTTATTCTACCAGATATACGCAGATGAGTAAGGCAACCATCATTGAAAAGTGGAATAACTAGTAATGGATTATCTTTCTGTCACAACGTATACCTTAGGATATTAAAGCAATATCAACATAATTATGGGATTAGCTACGAATGGCTAATCCACAGTGGAAGAACGTAATGTTCCTGAATATGATGTAAACCCCCTTTGGGAACCTCGTCCTTAAAATAAAGTGGTGGTATTCACTGTATTGTTTGGGCGTTATCGGATGTTCCTGTCTTGAAATGGAACTGGCTGCGTGGGTCAGCGATAACGTTCTCATCTGCTGTTCCCAAGGTTGAAGGATCGAATCTAGGCACAGCGGGTGCAGAAATGCGAGGGAGTCGTGTCAGTAGATTAACTGGCACGTTAGAGATCTCCTTCGGGGAAAAATTCCGGCACCACGGCGTCTCTAAAAGCCACAGTTGTTAAAAGGGACGTAAAACCAATAACATTAATATTATTGTCTTGAAATGGCATGAAATGTACTGTCATTATCGTGAAAAGCTACATTCGGGATAGGTCATTCAGAGAAAAGCAGCGATACACGTTAAATTGTGGGGCCCTCTAAGACGTGATAGGAAAATGAAATTGTGTACGGGTTATGTAATGTGGACTTACGTTGAACTGCTACTAAAATTATAAAATTAACGTTTAATCATTTCTCATGAGTAGCGAAGCACGGGTATTACAGCTAGTAGCTAAGTAGTTAAGATATTCTATTCTCTTGTGTAATACGACTCAATCGTTGAATCATTCAACCGATTGTTAACGTCATAATTATAGGGGATAATTTAATATACTAGTTTGGAATATAAACAGGAGTACGAAGTAGAGGGAGGTGCATGGACCAAAAGACTTGAGCATCAGTGATTTAGAGGGAAATTCCAACAATCTTGTAATTGAACAAGATGATCAATTTTATAACAGACACCATTAAGTTTTTCCTTTGAGATCCATGTTAATGGAATTCACACCCAATGTCCTACATAAATATATCTTATATGCCTTCTTTGAACTTTTACTGACAGTAAGGTTTGAGTGAAAAATGTATCTCCTTAACCTACCTGTTTTTTCACCGTCTAGTGTGGTTGAACAGTTATGCAGACTAAATTCAAGAGACCTGCCACAACGCCAGAACCTTTCTGATGCGATAGCGTGAAATTGTGAATGTTGTCATGTAGCGTGACAACTTAAAGTACAGTCAGTTCCTTGTAAAAGTGTAGGACGGAATGATAATTACGAGGAAGAGATAATCTTTGTCACTGGAGTAGCAAGCGTTATCACATTGGGATCATACATTGATCGACTTATCCACCAACGAAGTGTATGAGCAGTACGGTCACCATTATCTCACAGCAGTATGACGTCATGCTATTTACTAGATGGGTTCCGTGGCAAGTAAGCAGGCAATTACTCCGCCCTTAATACAAATTAACATAACACCAAACAGATATCATTTAATACGTGATTTTCATCATCCCTTATAAGATCAATTTTAGAAAAGACATCTAAACATTTCCATGTTGATATAATTTGACTATAGTGATTAAAATAACCATGATGTTAAGAGAAGATAAATCCTTTGATATTATTTACAACATTGACGTTTTTATGAAACTAATGTCTTTGTAAACGTCCGGTATAGATTAGGGGTTGGAAATGAGTTTGGTATCACACGCCACTGCAAGCTTACTTGTTCCCAAGTTGCATTGTACACAGACGCACATATTTCTTAAAAGTAGGCCTATTGGAGAGAAGGAGGACATGACTAGGCAAAAATATATTGGAGGGTAGGAGGACAAGACTAGGGAAAAACATATTGCAGGGTAGGGGGACATGAATAGGCAACAACATATTGCAGGGGAGGGGGACAAGTCCAGGTACAACATATTGCAGGGGAGGGGGACAAGACTAGGCAACAACACATTGCAGGGTAGGGGGACAAGACTAGGCAACAACATATTGCAGGGGAGGGGGACAAGTCTAGGCAACAACATATTGCAGGGTAGGGGGACAGGACTAGCCAACAACATATTGCTGGAGAGGGGGACAACACTAGGCAACAACATATTGCAGGGTAGGGGGACAAGACTAGGCAACAACATTTTGCAGGGGAGGGGGACAAGACTAGGCAACAACATATTGCAGGGTAGGGGGACAAGACTAGGCAACAACATATTGCAGGGTAGGGGGACAAGGCAACATCATATTGCAGGGGAGGGGGACAAGACTAGGCACCAACATATTGCATGGTAGGGGGACAAGACTAGGCAACAATATATTGCAGGGTTGGGGGACCAGACTAGGCAACAACATATGTCAGGGTAAGGGGACAAGACTAGGCAACAACATATTGCACGGTAGGGGGACAAGTCTAGGCAGCAACATATTGCAGGGTAGGGGGACAAGTATAGGCAACAACATATTGCAGGGTAGGGGGACAAGTCCAGACAACAACATATTGCAGGGTAGGGGGACCAGACTAGGCAACAACATATTGCAGGTTAAAGGGACAAGACTAGGCAACAACATATTGCAGGGTAGATGGGACAAGACTAGGCAACAACATATTGCAGGGTAAGGGGACAAGACTAGGCAACAACATATTGCAGGGTAGGGGGACAAGGCAACAACATATTGCAGGGTAGGGAGACAATTCTAGGCAACAACATATTGCAGGGTAGGGGGACAAGACTAGGCAACAACATATTGAAGGGGAGGGGGACAAGACTAGGCAACAACATATTGCAGGTTAAAGGGACAAGACTAGGCAACAACATATTGCAGGGTAGGGGGACAAGGCAACAACATATTGCAGGATAGGGGGACAAGACTAGGCAACAACATATTGCAGGGGAGGGCGACCAGACTAGGTAACAAAATATTGCAGGATAGGGGGACCAGACTAGGCAACAACATATTGCAGGATAGGGGGACAAGACTAGGCAACAACATATTGCAGGGTAGGGGGACAAGACTAGGCAACAACATATTGCAGGGGAGGGCGACCAGACTAGGTAACAAAATATTGCAGGATAGGGGGACCAGACTAGGCAACAACATATTGCAGGATAGGGGGACAAGACTAGGCAACAACATATTGCAGGGTAGGGGGACAAGACTAGGCAACAACATATTGCAGGGTAGGGGGACAAGACTAGGCAACAACATATTGCAGGGTAGGAGGACAAGACTAGGCAACAACATATTGCAGGGTAGGGGTACAAGTCTAGGTAACAACATATTGCATGGGAGGGGGACAAGACTAGGCAACAACATATTGCAGGGTAGGGGGACAAGTCTAGACAACAACATATTGCAGGGTAGGGGTACAAGTCTAGGTAACAACATATTGCAGGGGAGGGGGACAAGACTAGGCAACAACATATTGCAGGGTAGGGGGACAAGACTAGGCAACAACATATTGCAGGGTAGGGGTACAAGTCTAGGTAACAACATATTGCAGGGGAGGGGGACAAGACTAGGCAACAACATATTGCAGGGTAGGGGTACAAGTCTAGGTAACAACATATTGCAGGGTAGGGGGACAAGTCTAGGTAACAACATATTGCAGGGGAGGGCGACCAGATTAGGCAACAACATATTGCAGGGTAGGGGTACAAGTCTAGGCAACAACATATTGCAGGGGAGGGGGACAAGACTAGGCAACAACATATTGCAGGTTAGGGGGACAAGTC
The DNA here is from genome assembly GCA_946902985.2 of Meconema thalassinum. Classification (NCBI taxonomy): domain Eukaryota; kingdom Metazoa; phylum Arthropoda; class Insecta; order Orthoptera; family Tettigoniidae; genus Meconema; species Meconema thalassinum. Next base: position 232,221,382 of record OX336389.2, on the reverse strand, counting down.
TAGGTAACAACATATTGCAGGGTAGGGGGACAAGTCTAGGTAACAACATATTGCAGGGTAGGGGGACAAGTCTAGGTAACAACATATTGCAGGGGAGGGCGACCAGACTAGGCAACAACATATTGCAGGGTAGGTGGGACAAGACTAGGCAACAACATATTGCAGGGTAGGGGGACAAGTCTAGGTAACAACATATTGCAGGGTAGGGGAACAAGTCTAGGTAACAACATATCGCAGGGTAGGGGGACAAGTCTAGGTAACAACATATTGCAGGGGAGGGGGACAAGACTAGGCAACAACATATTGCAGGGGAGGGCGACCAGACTAGGCAACAACATATTGCAGGGTAGGTGGGACAAGACTAGGCAACAACATATTGCAGGGGAGGGCGACCAGACTAGGCAAGAACATATTGCAGGGGAGGGCGACCAGACTAGGCAACAACATATTGCAGGGGAGGGCGACCAGACTAGGCAACAACATATTGCAGGGGAGGTGGGACAAGACTAGGCAACAACATATTGCAGGGGAGGGCGACCAGACTAGGTAACAAAATATTGTAGGGTACTTGGCTACTAGATGCCACCACAACCGACACCTGGTGGCGAACATTGGAACATAATAGGGCGTTAATCAAATCTAACCTACAATTTTAGCATCACACAATTATGGTTAGTGGAAGGTTTTTTTACAAGCCATAAATCTATGACATGGGGTCATCGGCTTTACTTCCCCTCCGAAGGAAGGTATACTCAGGGATTTTTAACGCTTAAAAATCCGATGACTTCGGCTGGATTTGAACCCACGATCTTGTGCATAGAAACGCAGCAAACTACGAATACGTCACTGAAGCCGCCTCTAACCTACTGTCGACCAAAGTATTATGTGCACTCGAGTTTGAAGGTTGTTTGTGAAGTAACCAATAGACCTACATAAAATCCAATAACATCATCATTTTCGTTGTTCTATTTTACATTAGTTCATGTAGGTTTGGAATTTTTAATTTGAATTTTAATATTTTTATCGCAGTTGGAACACAAAAAGTGCACGTTTTTAAGCGTGTTTCAACCATGCGTCAAATTTAAGAATTATTATCTCAAAAACCCTCCATCAGATCGAATCCAAATTTTAACACAATATACATTGGAATGTTGTATAACTGGTTTATTGATTTCAAAATTGTGTGTGCCCAAGAAACAAAGTTGTTATCATTTTTGTAAGGTAACTTTTTCTCGGCTCGGGGTGGTTGGAAAATGTAGTTCTTGGTTGCGTTGTAATCGTTATACATCAAAAAAGGTATGCTGTATGACTGTGAAATACGTAAATTAATTCACTTATTTCATATCGGTTTGTATTTGTACGAGGAAATAACACATGGTTCACCAGCTAGCCGCTCCGGGAAAAGCTGTACATCGTTGCCGAAATGGTGCCCACACGCATCTCGCTCGGAAGTGATGGGCTCCATCACGCCTGAGAGCGTGGACGCGGAGATCCGAGCATCGAACCGCATGCTCATCTAAAGTGTATATAATCGAGAATACGTTGTGAAATATACTGCAGAACAGTTAGTATTCAGTGCGGAATACGCCTAAGTTACGCGTCGGATGTTTTAATACGAAGTTTTGCGATTTTATTGAATTTTGCGAACTGGGGACCGCATGGTCAATGCACGATATTTTGAGCGCACATGATGCATTTTGGAAAGTGCTACATCGACATTTAAGAGCTGAAATATTGTTCCAAATCATTTTTGCAATGCATAGGCTTTGAAACACGATTACTGTGATAAAATCAGGTGACAGTGACACCGAATTGTACATGAAGTTGAGCACGTGTTTGAAGTGAACGAGAACAATTATTGAACGTGCTACAATACCGGAATCAGTGATAAATCTGAAAGCAGAGCAGTTATTTACTACAATTGAAACACGTGTAGAAGCTGTGATCTAATGATGATTAAATTTTACACCTTGGAGAAGGTTGCTGTACTGCCGATGATTCCAACAACACCATAAGCAACTAGATTCTATGTTGAGGGAGTAGGATGTTTGCAAATTCTTATGGTAATCCAATTCGAGCCTGGAGGATGAGTTCATCTCGAAGGACCAACTTCTGGAGATATAAATGCTGAATTGATACGGTACAGATGTGATCTACTCTGTCTTGTTATAATATGTTGGAACGTTGATTTATTTAGTATTTTCTTGAGTAGTTTAGCGTGTGTACAATAGCTACTGTACAAAAGCGCTAGGCATTCATTTATTATGACATTTCTATTTGTGGGGTGAGCACTGACACAATGAAAGAGAGAATTCATATGTTGAGTATACTCAAGACTATACTGACCGTGAAAACTTGTTCTAGGTGTAGGTTTTAGACTTTTTTATACTACTGTGTATTGCAGCCTTGTGAAGGTTAGGGAGGGTTGACATTATGAATGTATAAATTGCTATGTTAAATCAGGCTGACTACGTAACAAACCACCACCATACGAACATCGACAAATCTTACTTCAGACTAGAATGAAGACATTAATTATGTTAATTTGCATTATGAGAGTTTATATAGAAACAAGCTGGATGGAAACAAATGCTAATACAATTTATATGAAATGTTATATGTTAATTGAAGAGAGAGGATATACAGTGCGTTACGAATATCATGTTTTAGATTGAATTATATGAATATTACTGAAGCTTGGTTAAATGAAATTGAGCATTATTGTGAGGTAATGCGTGAGTCAGACATGTGTTGTCGTGACATTAATAAATGATTTATGAAGCTGTGTGAGCTTAACTTAGTAATATTGATAATGAATTTGAATATGCAAGTGGAGAACTATATTAGGTTGTGAGAATGAAGCCACAGAGCACAGGTTATATACGATTGCTCTTGAAAGTCCGATCAGCTGACAGAGATCTCAAAGGAGTATTTCAGTGTTATGTAGAAGAGTTGGGGGTGTAAATTAATAATCAAGCAGTAATAAGAAACGCATAAGGAATTAAAGAAAGGCAATTGAATTATTAAATAAGACATAATGGAGTAGGATTTGGTATAAAATTGAAATTAAATAACAGCATGATCTTTCTAAAATAAAATTCAGCAAATATAAAAGTAACGAAGTAAACATCACCAGCTGTGGAATAACAATACCCTAATAATCTAGAGAATAATTTTACGACATGTGTTACCTAACCGAGACTTCACCGAATGCGAGATGACTTCCTGCAAGAACAGCTGATGAGCTGTCTACATTGTGACAATTCAGGTGAGATTGTGGTTATTATTGAATATATTTCTCTTGTATATTATTTGTTGTACAGTAAAGGTTTGATTTTCAGATGCAATGTTATGTAAGATATTTTGTCCAGGATTTAGCTAGCTTAATTTACTAAATTAATTTAAATGTTGGAAATGGCACCATCGTAACTTTGATTATTTTTATTTTGTGTATTTGTCGGATCTTACTGAACGTTGTGGATCAGCCATCTGCTCCCAAATATAGGAGCAAAGTACCTAAATCTTATAATATTAGTAATTGATATATGTATTTGCGTAAGCACTATTTTTGTACCTTTTCTTAGCTTGTTTTATCGCGAGGATTTTTGTTGATAGGCCTTCCTATGGGGATACAGTAATGTAGGATGTAATTTATTCCAGAAGTGTCTATTTTATAGTTAATTGTGGACAATCCATCAGGTCCCCAATACAGAGTAGGGCTAGAGATCTTTGGTGAATAAGCCAATGGAGGACACGAGTTTTTATCTTACATGTTTGGTGATTTTGAATTTTCCTTTTATTAATTAGCATCTTTTTGGACTAATTTCATAACTACACACATTCCTTACCCGAAACCCTGAGAGTAATTGCGTCGTTCTAGGACTAGTTCAAATCCATGTGTGTGGTGATATGTTGTTTGCTTTGTGAAGAGATCTCACGAGGGTTCATTTGGACTCCAGCCCTGTAGTATCTCGGATCAATTACGGGCACAATACATACATACAAACGTAGAGAAATCGAAAAAAGGACATTTTGGCAATGCTGTGATATGAAGATTATGGGGTTTGAAGCCATTTTTCAGTGTTGCCTTAGTAAACAAAAGTTTGGTGCTTTTCAGTCGGTCAACACGAATGTACCCAAAAGAGTTGGGTTAGGGCCTATACCCTAATCCTGAAAAAAATTACATGAGATTAATAAATAGACTCGGATGACCAGTTTCGATCGTCAAGCGATCATCATCAGATCCATTACACTTAGGCTATAAAATCTATGTTTGAAAATACAGGTGAAAATATTTACAATATGTACAATTATTTAGTTGCAGAATTGGTACTGCAACTTGTCGGTGTATGCTAGTTGTAGTATATATGATGTTAGGTGAAATGCTAAAATGGTGATAGAAATCCCGAATTTGTCTGTTTGGAGTGACTATATGGTTGTAAACGGTCAACTATGGTTATCCTGTATAGTGCAGGCTACTAGTTATTAATCTCATGGAATTGTTTTCAGGATTAGGGTATAACCCAAATCTTTTGGGTACATTCGTGTTGACCGACTGAAAAGCACCAAACTTTTGTGAAATGTGATTTTTCCTCATTTTATGAAAACTCAAATCAAAAATCTAGTTTCAGTTACCAAAAGTTCCAAACTCAGTAAGGCAGTATAGGGGGTAGGGAATAAAAGACATATTCATTGAACCATGTCCAAATCGATAATGTGCGTCAAGTAGCCTACTTCATGGCCAGGAGGCAACCACGAGTAATGTTCATGTTCATCTTTCTATAATTTGCACACACCTCCAGCTGAATACACATCGTGAAACAATGCAACCATGACGCCTAATACGCTCCGATACTTCGGCTATTGTGAGGCCGGAATCATCGGTGTGTGATAACCTCGGTGTTTGACGACGTTTAGTATCCACCTAGATAGAGCATGCTTTTTTTTTCTTTTCTTTTTTTTAGCGTATGGCTTTTTTTAGTGCCGGGAGTGTCCGAGGACAAGTTCAGCTCGCCAGTTTTGTAGCTGCTTCGAGACGGACACCCAAGGGGTGAGCTACAAGTACCGTTGGGGAGGAAAGGTGGAATGGAAGGTCGAGGAGTTGGGAGGTAGCGGCTGTAGCCTATAGTTAGGGACCAACCCCGGCATTTGCCTGGAAGGAAGATGGGAAACCACAGAAGACCATCTTCAAGGTTGCCGGCGGGGGGATTCGAACCACCTCGCCTCCCGGATGTGAGCGACTGCCAGCAGTCATGCCGTAACGACCACGGCTAACTCACCCGGTAGAGCATGCATGCTGTGTTAAACATGGACTCGCGAATGAAATATACATCACTTGATCTCAGCTGCTACCCCTCAGTATTTCAGTATTAAATATTAGAACACACTTGCTGTTGTTAATTGATTTAGGGGCTTTGCGACATTGTGGTCATGTAGCTTCGTGTACTTGGGTGTGTGTGTTGAATTCGTGTAATAACCTGCGATATTGTGATGGCTGTATTAGCGTGTGTATTCTTAATGGAAGGAGGCGGCCGTGGCCTTAACGTAGGCACCATTCCGGCATTTGCCTGGAATAGAAGTGGGAAACCACTTCCAAGATGGCTGAGATGAGAATTGAACCCTCCTCTTCCAAGTTTTGCCTGACGAGGCTGCGTGTACCCCGTTCCAGCCCTCAGACCAGTATTAAAATTCCTTGTCTGAGCCCGGAATCGAAAGCGGACCTCCGGGGTGATTGCAAAGAATGCTAGTCACTACGCCACCAGTTGGACGGTCAGTAAGATACAAGGCATGGTGTTTGATATTGGCATAGGACATGACTATACCATACACAAAAGGGTTGCTACATTATGAATATTTGAAGTGATCCTTGTCTCTGTTAGCATAGCGTGATTATAAACGAGTGGAAAACAGTCCGCGCCACTGGAATATTATGTCTATTGATGACCAGGCAGATAAACCCAGTTACGACATGCGAACTTCTCCATATGTTACAGACGAAAGTTCAGGGTTACACAAACATGGGCCCTTTTAGTGCCCCCCTCCCTGGGCTCACCTATAGTGGGACGTGGGTTGGCGACCACGGGGCCCCAGCTGAGTCTGGCATTGCTTCCACTTGCTTGTGCTGGGCTCCTCACCGTCTTCTTTCCTGTCGACCTCACTTGGTCAACTCTTGTTCTCTTCCGACCCCGACGGTATTAGGGTATCCGAGGCCTAGGGAGTCTTTTTCTTTCCCGTCTTATTTGGCCCTTGTCTCATCATTTCTGATACCCTCCTTCGGCGAGGGGTCAGCCTTCTTTTTATTTTCATCTTATCTCCTGCCTTCTGCACAAGGCCCTCAAGGAGGCAGGGTGTATGTAGCTCCACCACCTCTGGTGCACCCTGGATAATGCTACACCCTCAGGGGCTCACGGCTGGTGTGTTCGGGAGTTGGCGACCCCGAGGGATTCCTGAGCTGGGTCCTGTTTTCCCCCTTTTATCCATTACCTGTGGGGCGGACCCTCTCCTCTATCACTTTCCTATCTGCCTGTCATGGCTCTCCTTCCTTCCCAGTCCCTCAATCCGCATTCTTCGAGGGTTGAGGGCATTTCTTTTCCTCCTGTCCTTTATTTGCCTTATTCTCCTTTTGTTTTCCATTTCTTCTTCTAGTTTATAAGTTCGTAGTTAGTTTTAGTTATAGGCTAGTTTACATTTCATTATCATCTTCACGATCACCCAAAACCAATAGGGGCCGAAAACCTATATGTTAGGCCCCATAAAACAACAATTATCATCATCATCATCTTTCAGTGCTTTGTCTTACAAAGTAGAGGTAGGCCTACTGGCAGGTCACTAGCATGGAGCCCTGCTTGAATATCCCATCTTCTAGTATTTCAAATCTATATTATTCCCGTTCCTTCAGGGCCGAGGATTACGGCAGTTTTTATGGTCGGATGACTTTCTTGGCCCCATTCTCATCAGAGGAGTTAATGAAATATGAAATAAACTAGGGGACCCGTGCGAGAAACCTCTCATTTCAACATCGTCGTTGTGCATTAGCGCATAGAGCCCCCATGCTAGTAAAGCCAGGCCCGTACACGGCCATCCCCTGTCAGAACTTTCATGCCGAGCATAATTTTTGTTGTGCGGGCTCGACGCGACACAATACTTGCTTATTTGTTTACAATCAAATTGTCGATGTTTAAGAAGTGAGTGTGCAATTCCTCAAGTCTCCGGGTAATTATATTTCTTTTGAATGCTCATATGTTACGATCGGTTACATGTAAGTGCCCCAAAAGGGATGTATGGTACTTTTTTTTTGTCGTGTGGCCTCCTGAGAGGCCGAGTGCAGGTCTTTCTATTCGACGCCCGTGGGCGACCTGCGCGTCGGGATGAGAGATGGAAGGGATAAAGATGAATGAAACTGGGCAAGGATGTGGAAGGAAGCGGCCGTGGCCTGTCAGAAGGTACTGTCCCAGCATTTGCCTGGTGTTGAAAATGGGAAACCACGGAAAACCATTTCAAGGACAGCCGACGGTGGGACTCGAATCCACGCGTCTACCGAGTCAGCAGAGAGCTTGGCCCCATGGCCTAACGCAGCGCTTTAGCCAGCTTAGCCACTACTGTCGGTTGTATGGTACTGAAATCTCTACATGGTATAAAACAAAGACCCCGATTCTTGAACGTAACGGGTAATCTCGAGAACCACTGGATGGATTTTGATGCGGTTTTCACCACTGTAAAGGATTTCTCGAGGAAGGTTTCTGTAGAAAAACATTCATTTATGACCAAAGGAAGCCCATCAGTACCGTAATGAATTCAGTGAATCAAGTCGAAGAAAAACCTGCCGTCCGTGCGTCTTTTAAGCTTACGCTGTGTAAACCAGTAAAAATATCTACTATGAGTAAAATAATTGTTCAGCATGAAAAGTTCTACAAAAGAGTCCCAGACAGCATATCTCTATCTTTATTACAACACCCACTATAAGTGTTTTACGTTTTCATTTCTTCGAACAATCTACATTCAGTGGAAATTTAAATTACTAGCTTCGGAGCGAGTTTACGAGCTAGCGAGCTTCGGTCAGCATCAAACTGTCGAGTCGTGTCGAGTTAAGACTTCGGAGAACGCGCTGTTCACCTCGGCTTTTGTGAATTGGGTCTGGGACGTGCCATCCGTGCGCTCTTTAAGCTTACGTTGGGTACACGGTTTAAAGATACCGGGCGAAGCCGGAGTGGATTGCTAGTGATGAAGACACATGTAACTGGCCAAAGAGTTGGAAGTTTGTTATTATTGATACTTTTAGGGGCTTTACGGCATCGTAATAATGCAGCCCCACATACCTGATTTTGTGTGGAATCTGTCTTATAACCTGTATCATTGTAATCGCTGTGTACTGTGCGTATTTGTAACTGAGGCTAAGATTTGTTAGAAGATGGCCGTGGCCTTGATTTAGGGGATATCTCGGGAACCATTTTAAGATGGATGCGGTGGGGATCTAACTCACCTCTTCTCAGTTACGCCACAGGAGGCCGACTGTACTCCGTGCAAGCACTCAGACTAGAATTTAATTTCACGGCAGAGCTGGTGACAACCAAAAATGCTAGTCACCGCGCCAATAGATGAACTAAAGTTGGTAGGAAGTGGCCGTAATCTATTGGAATGTTAACGTCTCTGCATTCGCCTCGAGATGAAATTGAGTAATGACGAAAGACCACTTCAGGGACGGCCGGCGGTGAGGTCTGGTCCCACGAGTCTGGAGATAACACACCATCATGGCTCATTTGATACGATCGGATACATGTGTACACCTTGATGTGTGTAGTTTATGCTGCCGGCCATATATAAATATTCCCCACGTTGTTTAATTCCTGTGTTATAGAAGTCAACTGTTTGACGCCAAGTGGTGACAATGTACAGTGATCGCTAAAATATAAATTCAATTGATTCCAGAAGAAAATGAAGAAGTGTGACTGGGTATCATTTAGTACTACGGAAAGGGGTGTTAAAACAAGGTATCTGATGAGGAAGGCCGCCTATGATTATCTTGTCTGAGTTGGAGTACCACGGAAAGGCGGAGGCGTTAAAAGAAGGTATCTGATGTGGAAGGTCGCCTTTGATCATCTTGTCTGAGTTGGCGTACCACGGAGAGGGTCGTTGAAGCAAGGTGTCTGTTGTGGAAGGTCGCATTTGATCATCTTGTCTGATTTGGAGTACCATAGGGTTTGGTGTTGAAGCAAGGGGCTTCTGATTTCTTTGGGCTGCGTTCCATTAGTAGCCGATTTTTGTAGGAAAGTAATGGAAGAATACTTATGAGATCTACACGGACTAATGTCCGGGTGCCTGTGTGTGTATGTATGTACGTATACGTATCAATCCAAGCACGACGAAACTGAATTGAACCAAATATGGTACAGAGGTATCACTAACAAAGGGCACCTCGGTGTCATATTTTATTTTGCTGCCATATTAACGAAAACGAAATGGCGGTCATCCAAATGTTATGAGCTTAAAACAAATTACGACTAAACAAATCATCAGCTCGATACCAAATTTTGGAAAAGCATACCTTCATATGAGAAGCGGCGTGCACCAAACCTAAAAGGTAATCTGCGTAACAATTTCAAGATGGCGGCCGTGTGAATTATGCAAGTATTATAATCCATAACTTATCATCCAATAAACCAATGTTCACAGTACCGGTACTTAGCGTTCAGATAGTTTTATACGAGGAAAATCTGTTACCAACATGATGAACATATCAGAGTGTAAATTACGCGCAGCTGCTATCTTGAAATTATAAAATATAAATTAAATTAAATAGCTCCACTTAAGAGTTAAGAGTAGAGCCAATTAGTAACACCATAGGACCATATATGTGGTTTTGTATGGCCAAGGTAAAAGAACAAACTTTCCATACACTCAAAATGGCGGCTGCGAAATTAAAATCGACAACTCAGAATGAAATGGGGTTCTTAGGAGGAATCTTACCAAGAGATGAGAATCATATAAGAGCTTTCAATTGCGTTAGTCAAAGGATAACCACACTGAATATAGAGCACAGTGGCCATCTTGAAATTTCAAAATAAATTAATAACTTTCGGTATCTTAGAGCTATAATAACGAAATTTAGATATAAAATAGAACCTTATAAGTCGCTTCGTAGGCTCAACGCAAAACAACAGTGACTCCATACACTCAAGATGGAGGCAAGGCGTACAATTAGAGTAGAAATATAATTCTCAGGATATTAATGCACAATTAAGGTGAAACTTGGTGGAAGAAGAGTTTCTTTTATCACACTGAATAGGCTATAGCGTGCAGTGGCTTTTCTGAAATTTAACAATAAAAATTTTCAATTTGCGCAATAACTGAAATAAGCCACACCAATAAAACATTGAATACCACGCGTGGCGGCCATCTTGAAAATATAGAACATGATATTGAATGACTGAAAGTATGTTTAAGATATAACAATGCAAATTAGCAGTAATGTAGAACCTTACAAGTAGATTCCCATGACCAAGTCTAAAGAACAGCGACTCCATATATTCAAGATGGCAGCTGAGCGCATTCTTAAGACTTGAAGAGATTTAACTAACGATCTAATTGCACAATTGACGTGAAATTCAGAGCGAGAAGATTTCATTACAAAAGACCTCGCTACCATTATTCGTAGGAAAATCACACTGAATATAGCGCGCAGCGGCCATTATGAAGTAATACTGTGCCCGTTTAGACCGGAGTCCGCACGACCACATATGCATTTTACCAAGAATCAGTCAGCACGAGAGTCAAAATATCCCGGGGCGCCAGATGGGTTAAAGCTAATCGCAAAAACGACATCAAATGAAAAAAATGCTTTACTGAGTTTTGGCTCAATGCAACAATAAGGATAGAAGGAGATTCAACTGGGCATAACACATCATGTAAAATTATCTCATTTTATTCTGAATTTAAAATTGACTGCAAAATAAAATGCTCAAAGCAGCATCATTCATGTGTGGCGACCCACATTACTATTTACACAATGTACAGAAATTTTCCAACACATTGGACAATTATCTTTGGAGACACAAGTCTGATTATCAGTCCTGTAGACTGTGTTCCAAAATTATATCCATTATTTATGATTAAATCCAGTTCAAATTTAATTGTCTTTACTGGAAATACTGTAGTTCACTGGTTGAATTTTTACATAATATTAACACTCGTAGAATAATTGTTCATAGAATTTTTAACTTTCACTTATTTTTCCAGTTTCAAAAAATATTGTCAAAAAATATTATTATCTCTGAATCAACACAAATTATGTACACATATTAATAACAACATCTGAAAAGTATCTGACCCTTGAGCATAGCATCGAAGAACTGTGCGAAGCACAACAAAATTAATTGTTCTTCTGACATTAAACGTTTCGAGAAGTGACTCGATTATGAACTTCAAGTTCCTAACAAAATATATGATTTCTGAATCATCAACTTGATCAATAAATTGTTGGACCATTCAACTATTCGATTTTCCACTTGGAATCATTATTAAGAAAAATATTTATATTTGTGGCCATTTTAGTAACTTTCACAACTTGCAATTCTTGAACAGAATGCGGAAATAAGAATTGTAGCTTCATAATAAATTCATTTAGTTCATGACACTAGGATTGAAAACATCCTTCTAATTATTCGTGGTTATAGAATTATTTTTAATTGGCAGTGGCCCATTCTATTATTTTTATAAGAACACAATATTCCAACAACAACGGCAAAGGTCTTCCTCTGAAGAAGAATAAAATACTATCATGACAAATCCGGGTTCTAGCAAAATCAAAGTCTTAATGGAATCCGTAAACAAGGTTGAAATAAGAACTGATGGTTTTTAAGAAATAACCTTTGGGTTATTCATACGACGCAATGTGTAGTTCCAATACTCCTTCTTTAACACTGAGTCATCGAACCTGCTATTTGATTGATGCTCAAATAAAAACCTCCTCATTCCTGCGACTTAAACATGCGCACCTGGGAATGGCATTTCAACTACTCCACACACATAAATTTTCTTCCCAAAATGTATACAATAAATCAAGCCTCTGCTTATTATCAACACTGGAAGATTTATAAACTTACAAGTTTATTTTATTTTACCATTCAGTTCAAATCGTGAAGTTACCACACTTATGATACTCTCTATTTCACTTTCGAATGTGTATCTACGTCATGATTTAATATAAATACAAAAATATCCTAATTGATACAAATATCATTTGCTTCCCGTTTCATGCCTCTCCGTGTTATCTGAAAAATATACTTTGCTCATTGCAAATATTAACTGTTCAACCAGAACTGTGATGTTGGTTGAATGCGAGCTTGCGCTAACCACTATCCTTCGGAAAATCACCTGTTCCAAACTAGAAATGATTAAACTACTTCATAAGCTCTCTCTCAATGAATGTGATAATTAGAAAATACAAGATCCAAGAATTATTTAGAAAAGTTATGAAAATCATTATTATTATTATTATTATTATTAGTGGATTATTATTATTAGTTATATTATTGTAAATGTGTTTAATTATTATTTCATTATGTGAGAATCCACATGTTCGATTCTTCGAATATGGATAAAATATCCATTTCTCAACACAAATAATTATTAACTTTTACAGTTACCTCGGCTGATTACCGTGATTATCGAAAAAAATATGAAACATTCAAATAAATGCTCGTTATGCTCGGTCATCGATCCTAAACTGTTCTGAGTGCTGAAAATACTCAGAATAACTCTAATATGTCTTGCGTAAATCATTGCAAGATTTAAATACGAAGAAAAACAAATGTGTTGGTCATATGCAGAAAATGAGTTTGTTCCAATTAGCTAGGCATAATATAAAAGTCAAATGTTGCTTACATTTCTCGTTGGGCTTGAAACGTAGTGAACCTGGTCTGTACCAGATTTATCCAGATACATGCCCCATTGGATACGCACGTCTAATCCTTGTATCGGCCGCCATTATATACCCACAATCTGTCAAACACGACATAGTGGAAATATTTCTTGAAGTTTGAAGTAACTGCTGATGCATTTTAATATTGGCTTCAATTAAATCCATAGCAGTTCGCTTAAATGGGGTCAGATCCAAATGATCTATTTTCAAATACGTCAGTTGTAACATAACTCACGGTAATCTTTTCAGTACAAGAAAACACTGACAGTCTAAATCAATCAACGGCTGTTCTGAAGATCGTTCCCTGGGCATGGTTTATCACCATCTATCATGCGCGAAGCAACTTATAGTTTCCCTTTGTCGGCTAATGAACAACACCGTGATAGACTGGCCTTCAATATACTGAAAGATCGGAGTGGTTATCAAGTTACAATTTATGAAACTGACTAATTGGATTAAAATATCCAAGTATTGAATTATTATTACTGGACTGTGACAAAGTACTTTCTAGACAAAGTCTAGCATATGTCCATATAGAAATAAAGTATTTCACCAGTGTCCGTAGAAAAATAACAATCTCCTTAGTGATTCCCTCTGCCGGAAACTTACTATGTTCCACATGTATCGCAGCACTTTTGTGACTATCACAATTTAAAGATATCTTCTGCGTAGATCCGGCAACCATGTGCCTTGGCTCAACGTAGCAGCAGCACCTTGTCATGCAAGAGCTTGGTTCGAAGTGAGCTAATGATGCTTGGGCCGGTCGGCTTTTATTCAAAACTGTCGGGTCCACGCTGGATCACGCTGAAATCTGGAAATCCTCATATCTCCCGTGTCTCTGGTCCGATTCACTTGAGACTAAGTGCATTCTCTTTCATTTGGCCGTGCCAGTAATCTGATCCAAGTCTCAAGTCTCTACTCCATGGCTAACTATTTAATCGACAAATAGTCTCGACCTCTGCTACTACTCGCTACGTCACTTAACATGCTCTTGGCTGCACAAAGTTTCCATTCCATTCTAGAAGTAATGGAGCGCGATATTCAAACATCTCAACTTTCAAAAGCGGCTGTAGCCTTTCCCTTGATATCTAGGTGTCTGAATCGTGGAATACCCATTCCTAGAGTTGGGCAAGATACGATATACCAACAAATAACTATACATTTTAGAGGTAGAATAATTATCTCAAATGAGCCAAATGCAAGATAACACACCCGCTATTTGTATTCATGATGGTGGCTGAGCGTACTATTAAAACTTAAAAATCAATAACTCTGGATCCAATTGCACAACAAACACGAAACTTTGTAAGAGGGGAGAAACAGTTAAGATACTGTACTTCGCTTGCATAAATCAGTAGACTCTCACATGGCATATAGTACACAGCCGCCATCTTGAATATATAAGAGATTAGTATCGATAATTTACTGTTGGTAACTGTTTCAATGAGGCTTTCTGTGCAGAATGCGCAAGATAAACGATTCCATGCATTCAAGATGGTGGATGTACGTTCTTTTCTAATGTTCCAATAGGGTACAACTCTGAAAGTTCATCACAAGAACATTCAATAATACTCCTTGATAAGGACAAAGAGTCAGGTCTACTTATAACTATACCCATACATTTAAGAGAAAGTAGGTCACATGTTCTGTACTGAATAGTTTGTTTTTTCTTTCGAGAAAATTTGTGAGCTGTTTTTGAGTTACCAACTTAGATATTTAATTTCATAACCGTCATAAAGTCACGCTACAATAAGAAATCAGTAGGCCAATTATGGCTGGCGTAAGTCATATCACACTAATACGTACCTAGGTGGAATATGTTGTGTACGTAAAGTGAAAAGGTGTTACATTAGAGTTTATGTTATGCGTTGTAATTTGACAAGCGATATTAAGATTGGCTACCATGGACTAGGCAACGTATGCTGTATACTTTTATGTTATATTGTAAGTGCCAGTTTAAGTGCCAACTAGCGGTCAGCATACTGTGCCCTTATGAGACGGAGTGTAGAGGCTGGCGTGGTGAGACATTTAAAACAAGAGCGCTGAGGCGAGACCAAGATCGCTACAAGTTGTCCCTCTGCCATGTTTGAAGCTGGCGCGTGGCACGAGAGCTCGCCAGGAAATGCTTGAGAATAATACACGTATTTTTACGAATATAAGGAAGTTGAAGGTATCGGCACCTGTGCATACTATTTTAACCTAATATTCTATTTATTTTGTGAAGATTTATTGCATAGATGACACATTCTGGAACCTTCCATCGCGGGAGCCAATAGTAAGAAAAGTATCGCTTTACGTAATGTGACTGCGAGAATCGATGTTTGACCTTGGAGGTGTATATAAGCGGGTGCTTGGAGAGCCAAGGCCTGATATGTTTTGGTCATCACGCTATCGTCATCATGCTGTTGAAGTGCTACGCGAGGCTATGCCGCTGTTATAATTTTCAAAAGTGAAAACACCACGTCACTCTGCGCGTCTGTCTAAAAGATATATACTGCGGCAAAGTAATTTTTTGTACCAGTGCGAGTAAAAGTGATTAAGAGCAAGCGACATACTGCCATACAGTGTAACCATTCTTTGCAAAGTATCGTCAATGTGACTGTGAGAATCTACATATTACATGAACATTGGAAACTTAATGGTATGTGGACATGAACTTGTTCTATACTAGCTGACTGATTATTTGACTGTCTATGAACTTCACAAAAACACTTGATATTTGTGTACTGGAAATATGTTCAACTCTGAAGTGATTATGAGTGACTATGATGTTAAAGGACTTGAGAGATGTAACGATTCACTAGTTATGAACTCAATGCTTGAAATAGGCCAGGCATATCTGAAAATGCTGTATTACACGGATATTTGAAACGTTATAGTTAGCAGTGAAATAAAGAATAAAGAACAGCCTCGAATGTCCCTTAAAGGGCAAAGGCCTCCTATAAAAGGGTAGCTCTTTTTCACTAATGTGGTGTGCTAATCACATTATCAGTGAAATAATTCACCAATAATACTCGGGACAGACAGGCAAATAATATACTTAAAGACTGTGGACTACACCATTACAATGCCGAACGTGCATGGTCATATGTGGACGAGTCAAGGGCGATCGAATAGGAGTGTGATGTCACGGCCCAGCTGTTCGAACGTGATGTCCAGCTAAGGAGGCTAATGGCGAGGCGAGCTTTACCAAGATCACAGAATAGAGTACTGGATGCGATGCCTATTCCGGTCATGTTGCTGTGGACGAGGAGACGGCATTAGGCGAATGCTGGGATGCAACCCTTCCCTAGGATGGAACCATTACGGAATGGTGGTGCATGGTTTCATTCCGCACCGTGGGATCTTCTGCTTCAGAACATCATTAAGGTAAAAACCTTCCGACTTATTATGTGAATCTTATTCTTGTGCCATGAATTTCCTAATACTCCGTAGAATTTGCTAATATTCCGTATTGCATCTATTATGCCATGCGAACACTTTGAGTTAGTTATTTTGTCGCCTGCAGTTTTACGATTATACTTGTAGGTGAGGTGGATCCCCAAATTTATTCTTTTGATCTAATTTCATAGTATGGGATGTCTTACCCCATATTCTTAAGAGGCAGCAGGACTAGTGACACTTTAAAAGCTTTGGCACTATTTAGAACACGCCTTAAATAAATAATAATAACATATTTTTGTTTTATAATAATAATAATAATTCGAAATATTTTGTTGTTTCAGCACTGAATTTCGATGAACAGTAAATATTTCTGATATGAAAAGCTGAAATGATAAATGATCTATGATAAACATTAATGATATTATTATAAACAATTGTTTGAGAGTGAGGGATCTCACGATCATTAAGCTACTATTGGATAAGCGATAAATTGAAGTACAATTGTTCTACCTGTGAGTAGAAGGTGATGGTATTGGGATATGTGTGTAATCCCCGATTCCTTAATGTTATTTACTGAGTATAGCTCAGGTGATTTACGAGTTAATCCTATGATAAATGGGATTTGTTGTTGGAGTGACAATCCTGCCCCATAATTGTAAGTGCTTCGAATAATTAAATGTCAGTCCAATAACATAGACTTTCACATCAAATAAACTTTATAATAATCATCGAATTTATTTAGAAAGTGTAATGACATCATGTCAAAATGTATTGCCAATTCTTGTGATGGCTTGTTAATGACCAGTGTTCTAGTGTTATGTATCCACTAATTACAGTGTTGAGTAATGGAAAGTACAGCAATGAGTTACAAGTTACATTAGGAAATGTATAAACAATTATTGTTATCATATTTTCACTTTCGTCGAAAACTCTGGTAGTGTCAAGTGTCAGGTCTATGAATTTGAATATGCTGCGTCAATAAGTGAAATTTCTTAAGAAATCTGTTGGTTTTTCCAATTCAAATTTTGAACTATGAACTCAAAACTATTACGTCAAAAAGACATTGGATCGTGTGTGAAATAACTTCGAAATCATGTTAACAACGTACATATTAGCGATAGGCAGCATTCATTAGTTCAGTTTTCTATTTTTCGTTTAATAGATGATTGTGCAGTCTCTCATGTATAGAGTAAAGTAATTAATTGTTATTTTATAGTTAAGATGCACCAATCATTAGATCGATTGCTATCACTGCTGGATATTTATTCATTAGCGCAGGGAAGTGCTTCTTTTTCGCTTGTTGCTGTTAGGCAGTTATTTTTGGAATAAATTTGATGAATTGATTTTCTTTTACGCGTGTGTTCATACTTCATGTTTCTGTTGAATTTATGTATTCCTTACATCCTTTACGGGGATTATGAGGTCAGTGTGCGGTAACCATTAACTAGCAAAACCCAGGACGCCCTGAGACCTGATCTCGTGCTCACACTGTGTTCATGTTGCCTCGCATGTGATCGCCTGTCCATCCCAGGTGAACAGACGGGCACATTACATGGTGAATTTGAAACATGAATGAAAACAGTGAATACAACTCTGATTCAATCCAATAGCAAGACGTCACACTATTGATCACCATGTTTGTAGTGATGGTGGACAAAATTAATGGTAATGTTTCATTGTTAGTAGGTTATTTAAGGTGACACAGTCTATATACAGTGAGAGCCTTCCCTATAGAATGAAGCCTTGCTTGGACCATGTGAAGGATTGAAAGTGATTAGTCAGCGCCAATTGACTAGCATCTACCGTTACACAACAGTGGGTCAGTAAGCACCGCATGTGGTCATAGCTTGATTACATTCCCAGCTGGGAATTATCATGTTGAGATACTGATAGTGGTGATGGGCAACGCTTCGCTCAAACAGCTAAGTTCACAATCCATACCTACCTGACTATTTACTAACAATCACATAATCATATTAAGTAAGCAAACTTGAAGGACAATCACCACTATCAGTATCTCAACAAAAACACATATGACTAAAAAATAAAAAATAAAAAAAATATTGACTAGTTGTGCCAGTTTAATTACTACTGCAACGAAATAAGTGTATATATTGTAAATGACTTTGATTGCTGTGGTAGATTCGCAGATATTGACAACCAGTACATTATTTCGGATGATCGCCATGTTGGATTGCTCTATATATGGGCCATAGAGTTATCCACCAGTAGATGAACATTATTGCGTAGGTTCATTATACAAACGTTCACTTTGATCACATGATTAGGACAAGAGAAATATTAACTTAATTTTAATATTTCGCACAGCAGCCATCTTGAAATTCTGAAAACAATCGAATTAAGTCAGATGCCAGTAGATTAAATGTGGCATGGCCAATTACCGTGCTACGTTTCACTGCCTACCGAGGATTAAATCGCGAGGAAACGCCATTTAAATCTTTTAAGTTTGCTTGGCCGCCATGTTGGTTTTGTAAACAGATTTTTAAAGTCACCATGCAAAAATTTCAGGATGGTATCAGTAAATGTCTCGGAGATATAGAATGCCGGTGAAATATTTCGCTTGGCCGCCATATTGGATTGGTGAATTGTATTATAATTTGAAAGGCACAGGCGAGGTCAGACAAGGTAGTAGTATATCCTCACCGAGTTTCATTGAAATTGCTCCAGCTATTTAGATTTTATTAAGGACACACTTACGCACACACACGGACAATAGGTGATCTCATAAGCCTATTTTCTCATAAAATGAAAATAGTCTAAAATGGACTTTACGAATTTTCGTATGTGTTATGTAAACTTGAAATGATATAACTCAGCATATTTTGAAGACACCAGGACGACCAACTGTTGAGAGGATGCTTTCCGTAATTCTGAACCCTAGTCTCAAATTATCAGAATGTATGCAGCAAACAGTTCAAAATTTGGCACACGTATAGACCATAATTTTGCAGATTTATTTTGAGCAACTAACACGTGATAGTGCTGCCAATATGATTCTACGTGTGCTGATAGGCTGAACGTATAATTGCATGTAACTTCCATAACATATAATGGTTAAATAACAAATTATAAATACCAGGTGAATCGGCTGCCCCTAATAATATTCTTTCATGCAGCCCAACCAACGCGTTTAGTCCGGAAGGTCGATATTTCTTTGCTTGCAACACGTATGGTACTATTGTACTGCAAGCATATCCCGAAAACGATACTGAACACTATTATATTACCCTGGATCGTATTGTTCGAACAGTCTGTAGTCACTTCGATGGAAAATAATAGTGTTCAGGTCCGAATTCCCCATCAGACGAATATTTTGCAACGTTATGATGCAACAATGCTACTATCATGTCATTATGTGCCACAGACATGCAGCTTTATGCAAAGCGCAGTTGTATATTCGAGCTGAAAACACATCATTTTCCGGTACGCACAGTGAATAGAGTGCAGCGAATATATTTGCATTTACAGCCTGCACAACTGAAGGCTTTTTTTTTGGTGCAAAATATCATGTTGCAAAAACCATGAGTGTTCACTCTAATAGATCTAAGACATCAATAAAATGTCTCTGAAACATGAAATTGACATTACAACCATCTTGAAACTCTCATATGAGCTGTAATTCGCGGTAGCACAGAAGCACCATAACGTTGCAAAACAATTTGTCCAATGGGGGATTCGGACCTTCGCTTCTCCAGTCCATTACTTTGCAATCCAGTGGTTATCCACGAGCGCTTCGCCTCAGGTTTGATAGAATTTTGTATTAAGAACCTCTTAGAATACATTACTTCTCTAGTTCGCAGTTCCAAACGCTCTCCACGTCACTATATCGTAGTTTTGAACGTTAATTTCATGCCACTTTAACCGACATCTTTACTCAGATGATATGTTACACTACAATAATTGACTGCAGGTATTGATTATTCGAACGGTCTGTAGTCGATGAAATAATAGTGTTCAGTATCGTATGCGGGATTGCCTATGCCTGTAGTGCATTAGTAGCATATGAGATACAAGCAGAGAAATATCAATCTTCCTGACAAAACGCGTTAGTTGGGCTGCATAAAACAATATTATTAGAGACATATAGCTCGGCAAGTTCAAGTGAAGCCCTGAGCGAGAGCGCTGCCGGCACGAGCGAGCGTGGGAGGGAAGAGGGAGAGCACGTGGTGGGCGGAGGGGAGAGAGTGACACCATTGGTAAATCATCCTCACGTGCGCGCTAACCAGCGCCAGTTGGTTTCTGTTCAAATCACGCCTTTCTCGTGCAGCAAATAGCAGTAGATCCAGCAACATTATGACAGGAGGGGCAATGGGAAGCCTAGTAGTTCGCATATTTTCCGGGGGTTCAGATGAACTTGTCGCGATGTACATGCCATGAGGTTTATTTAAAATACGTTTACTACTTTCAATTTATTATATTTTAGAGAATTTTATATAATTCTGTTATGGAACATGTATATTTTACTTTATCTCTTTTTCATGATTTACCTTTCCAAAGTATTTTATTTCAAGTCCTAATTTTTGGAATATATATAGACCATAATATTTTGGGTTAATTTTGAGCAAACAATGCGTGGCAGTGTTGCCAAAATTATTTTATGCGTGTTGATAAACTTAATGTTTTATGTGCATTGTGTACCTTAAGATATGGAACTAAGATTATGTTTAGAGTCGCTAGGGCTGCCAATTGTGGATAGATTAGAAAGTATGCAGGCCAACCGATTATATTTTGCGAACTTATAGAACATGATATTCCAGATTAATTTTGAGTAACCCAGGCATGGCAGCAATGTTGCCAACATGTCTCTACGCGTGTTGATATGTTCAATGTTAACTGCACGAAACATTCATGCTAACGAATGGACTTTAACAAGGAGTCACCAGGTCAACCAATTGTGAATAATAATCTTAATTCTTTTAAACTATTGATTTAATATCTCGTAAAATGTATACGGAACACACTCCAACAAACAGTAAGTTCAAGATGTTTTGCACATATTTAGAATACTGTAAATGGTCAACGTTAGTGCTACCAACATAATTCTATGCTAGCGTGTAGGATCAATGTTCAACAGCATGTAACTTCCATATTAACAAATGGATTTCAAACGAATTTCGTATGTGTAATGTATTTCTCAAGAGATATAACTCGGCATATTTTTGGAATCGTGAGGGCAACCAACTGTTAACAAATGCTATCCATAATTTTGAACCCTAGTTTCAATTTATGCAGGCAAACAGTTCAAAATTTGGCATATGTGTTTAGACGATAACTTTGCAGCTTCATTTCGGGTATATGATAGTGTCGCCAATATAATGCTACCTATACTGATAGGTTCAATGTTTAACTGCATATACCTACCATAACATTTAATGGAATACTAGGAAAATTTATATATGATGAGTAGGCCTCTGCCGTAAGGAATATATTTGTGCATATTTTCAGAGGTAGCAGGCCTACCAACTTCCTAATGACCCTATGTGATCATTTGAGCCGTAGATTCTTAGTATCTCAGAATCCATGAAAGGAAACGATTTAAAACAAATTTTAGTGCTCTATTACGCTACAGTATTTCTAGTCTTTCCAACAAAACAGTACCAACTTATTTCGCCATTATTCTTTGTAGGTCTGTATAAATCAATCATTGGTATGAATCTCATTTTTCAAGGAAAGTAGGTTCTTTAGTTCATCATGGAAATACTCGTTATAAACATGAGCAGTGTAGAGTATGGAATTTGTCTCATAGCATGTGTTATTGTAGCCAAGTGCGTAACTGTAATTTGGTCTAGGACTGAGAAAGGTGACCCGGAACTACTTCAAATATGGTAGTTGGAGTGTGAATAATTTGGGAGTAGCTGCTGTCAGTGTCGGAATTTGAATCTCGAGTCTCAGTACACTAATCTTTCAAGTTCAAGCCATTGCCCTTCGTTCACTAGGATAAAAATACATTCTCTCTTTTGTAGGTTGGAGTAATTTTTTAAAATGATAAACACATTATAAAATGGGCATAATGAACAGCAAACCCCAATAGAGAGCCGAAGAGCGCAACAAGTAACACTTATCACGCATGCCCATGACAAATGGCGTCCACCTCATCTTCTCTGAATGAGTAGACGCTTTCCTGGTGACATTGGTTAAGGAGCAGATAACATTTAGTAAACCACATAGGTGAATTAGTTGCAGCAAGAAGTTCTTCTTGTTAACTGTTGCAGTATTTCATCCCACCTTGAAGGTAAAGTACATAGCAGTTAAATTGGCTGTTTCTCGGACGTAATTTGATTGGGTGGTACATTATCACGATCAATACGAGGCATCCGTCCACCGGTGTTCCTCTCTCCACTTAACGGGGTTGATTTTGGTTGTGATCACAAGCTATAGAGTTCATTCCTGTTCGGTATTAATATGAGGACACATTTTGCTTAAGCTGCCAACGGATGTGGGGAGATTTAATAAAAGAATGGGTACTTTGTATATTAACTTTGTCAACAAGGATAAAATTGACCTGTCAACAATGTCTTAGGATTATGGGTTTATAGGTGTGTATCAATAACAAATTAACATAGCCATTCAATTGTTTTATAAGTGGGTCTAATAGAAGTTAAATTAGCAGTTAGTGGTGCTGTAACAGTCTTCATGATCTGGATTTAATTTAGGCATGTTATTATTATTATTATAATTATTACTATCACTATAAATATTAGTATTATTAGAAGTATTATTATTATTGTTATTATTATTATTAACAAATGCCGTCCTAGAGATAATCAAAATATAAATGAAATGCTAAATCAGTCTGACTCTATGATTCAATATTGGACAGTGAAAGTAAAGGTTTCGGAAAATATATTAATGAGACTGAACTTGTGATTCGTTAACGGACGTTATGAGTACAGGTGACGAAAAATATATCCATGAGCCTAACCAGTGATTCAGTAACGGAAGTTATAAGTACGAGCGTTAGAAAATAAATCCATGAGTCTGACCAAGTGATGCAGTAACGGATATTATAAGTACAGGTGTCGGAAAATATAACCATAAGTCTGACCCAGTGATTCAGTAACGGACATTTTAATTACAGGTGTCGGGAAATATATCCATGAGTCTGACCCTCAGATTCAGTAACGGACATTAAAGGTACAGTTGTCGAAAAATATATTCTGAATTCTGAACTTGAGATTCAGCAACGGTTATTATAAGTGCAGGTGTCAGAAATTATAATCATGAGTCTGACCCAGTGATTCAGTAACGGACATTGGAAGAACATATATTGAAAGATATATCCATGAGTCTGACCCTGTGATTCAGTAACTGACATTATAAATACAGGTGTAGGAAAACATATCCATGAGTCTGACCAGTGATTCAGTAACGGACATTGTAAGTACAGTTGTCGGAAAATATATTCATGAGTCTGACCAGTGATTCAATAACGGACATTATAAATACAGTAGTAGGAAAATATATCCGTGAGTCTGACCAGTGATTCATTAACCGACATTTTAATTACAGGTGTTGGAAAATATATCCATGAGTCTGACCCTGTGATCCAGTAACTGACATTGAAAGTACAGGTGTCGAAATATATATTCATAAGTCTGAACTTGTGATTCAGCAATGGTCATTATAAGTGCAGGTGTTGGCAAATATAACCATGAGTCTGACCCAGTGATTCAGTAACGGATATTGAAATTACAGTGTCGGAAATTATGTATTTTTAAGTCTGAACTTGTAATTCAGTAAAGGACATTGGAAGAACATACCGTAAGATATATCCATGAGCCTGGCCCTGTGATTCAAAACTGATATTATAAATACAGGTGTCGGAAGATATATCCATGCGCCTGGCCCTGTCACTCAGTAACTGATATTACACATACAGGTGTCGGAAGATATATCCATGAGCCTGACCCTGTGATTCAGTAACTGATATTATACATACAGGTGCCGGAAGATATATCCATGTGCTTGGCCCTGTGATTCAGTAACTGATATTATACATACAGGTGTCGGAAGATATATCCATGAGCCTGGCCCTGTGACTCAGTAACTGACATTATAAATACAGGTGTCGGAAGATATATCCATGTGCCTGACCCTGTGATTCAGTAACTGACATTATAAATACAGGTGTTGGAAGATATATCCATGAGCCTGACCCTGTGATTCAGTAACTGACATTATAAATACAGGTGTCGGAAGATATATCCATGTGCCTGGCCCTGTGATTCAGTAACTGATATTATACATACAGGTGTAGAAAGATATATACATGAGCCTGGCCCAGTGATTCAGTAACTGATATTATAAATACAGGTGTCGGAAGATATATCCATGAGCCTGGCCCAGTGACTCAGTAACTTAACTGATATTATAAATACAGGTGTCGGAAGATATATCCATGAGCCTGGCCCTGTGACTCAGTAACTGACATTATAAATACAGGTGTCGGAAGATATATCCATGTGCCTGGCCCTGTCACTCAGTAACTGATATTATACATACAGGTGTCGGAAGATATATCCATGAGCCTGGCCCAGTGATTCAGTAACTGACATTATAAATACAGGTGTCGGAAGATATATCCACGAGTCGGACCCTGTGATTCAGTAACTGTTATTTAATAATGTTTTTGGTTTTACGCCCCTTTTTACTACTGAGTCTTCTATAGACGCCGTGCCGGGGTGCTGGAATTTTGCCTCCAAAAGGATCTTCAACGTGCCTGTAAATCTACTGTCACTCCTCCCTTACATTTAAGCTCTCTCAAATGCCAGCTGACTGTGCCAGGATTCGATCCTGCAACTTTGGGAACAGCAGGCGGGACTGTTACCGCTGAGCCACGCAGCCAGTTAAACTGACATTTAAAGTACAGGTGTTGGAAAATATATCCGTGAGCCTGACCCTGTGATTCAGTGACGAACAACGAAAGTAAAAGTGTCGGAATATATATTAATGAGTCTGACCCCTTGATTCAGTCAAGTACAACGGAAGTAGCGGTTTCGGAGGATATATTCATGAGCCTCACCTTTTGGTTCAGTAACGTACATCGATAGTACAGATTTACGAAGGTATATTCATGAGTCTGACCCTGGGATTCACTAACGGAAATTATAAAGACTGGGATCGGAAAATAGGGGAAGTTTGACTATATTGAACCGTGTCCTGATTCGTGCCACCCACGTAAAATCTAAGTATGTGGTAGAGTGTAACATCTGGTGGATTATTATGAATGCAAGTTTTCAGTTGTAACAAGTGCAGAACAAAGGACGGATGAATTACAGTGAATTATGCAATGTTAGTGTGTTGTATGTAACTTTTCATTCACGTGGCTAAGATATGAATTCTAATAAGGTATGTAAGCAGAAATAATAGTATATGTGGGCATGATATATGTTCATTTGTCCTCTTTTCCGTGAAGTTTTGAATTTGTCTCTTAAAGATTCGCCAACTTGAAGATGATAAAATGAAAATGACAAAGTTGCCAAAACTGTACCATGAGCTGTTTCCTATAATGTACAGGTACGATTTGGGGATTAGTTAAGATACAGTTTAGAATCCAGTGTTTCTAAACAATTTCTTGTATTTTATTTATATTCTAGGGTAAATTATATTATTACTCGTTTACATGGTATTTTATTCGTCTATTCTTTACATTTCTCTTTTGTCGCAGTATGGCACGGAGGGGCACATTTGGAAAGTGGATCAAAGATGATCTTGCCTTAGTGGTAGTGGCCTATCTGAATGGGAATCACGGATTAAGTGCATGAGCCCCTTCTACGGTATCCCTAAACCCACACTGAAGAGACACGCGGAGAACAAAAAGGGAATGCAAAGTGTTCGGACGAAGCAAGGTAGGCCAACTTTCATCAAAAACTGAACTTGAACTTGAGAGGCATATTTTAAAATTCGAAGAGAAGATGTTTTGCTTAGCAGCCACTGATGTTCGAAAGCTAGCATTTCAAGTTGCAGAAAGGAACGAATTGTTACACAACTTTAATTGTGACAAAGGCATGGTACAATAAAAAGGTACTATTCCTTTATGCGCAGGCATCCTAATCTAGTTATGTCCATTGCACGGGCCAAAGGATTCAATAAGAAAATCTAACATGAATTTCTCGACCTACTTGAGGCATTGTGCGACAAATAGAGCTTAGACGCCACAAGGATTTTCAACGTTGACGAAAGTGGTTTTTCTACAGTGCAACGGAGAACTCAAAAGATTGACGCTCGGAAAGGCAAGAAACAAGTGGAGGTGATTACAAGTGGTAAACGTGGAATCAATACGACGATGGTGAGTTGTGTGAATTATGTGATGAAAGTAGAATTGAAGAAATGATTAAATGCATAAAATGTAAAAATTGGAATAATACCAAATGTGCCGACAAAAGTAAGGCAGTGAAAATGTTCTATTGTACCACTTGTACGAAGGTCAATTTATGTACTAGGCCCTACATGTCTTACTCTATTAATTACATAGTAATTTAGACAAGGATCATTTCCATACCAGAGAGAAAATATGAAGATAGCACTGGTACGACACGGGAACCTATTTTCCTAATTTGTACCATTTGCAGACTATTTAATAAGTGACTCTACTTAAGTGTCTGTGAGTTGTACCAAACTTGTTGTTATTGAATCATCATGAAGACGTGTCAGTAAATAAGGGTATATTATTATAATTATGTTTGAGTTTATAAACACTTTTTAAGAAATACAATCAAAGTGGTCCAATATAGGCAACCTTCCCCTGAATCCTGGAGTCTTACCTTGTCATTCAGTAACGGACAATGAAGGTGTAGGTTTCGGAAGGTACATATTGCACCTTTGAAAAGAAGCTTATGACAAGTGTCTGTCTCCGGGCTCGCGCTCAGTTCATGTTATTGTAACATAGAGAAATATGTTTGCTTCATAATACAACAATGACTCATAGGGGTAATTAATCCTATAAATGATGTAAAACAGGGTAAAAATAAACAACTTCAATAACTGAATCCGATAATAACAAAATAAAACACATCCCTGAATTACTTCCACAAATTAAATATTCAAAAGAAACACTCACTGATTAAAATCAGTGCTCAAAATCAGCATAAGGAAACACTGAATTAAAACATGGATACACTCCATCCCTTCCTCATTATTGTGTGCGTGAATGTGGCAAGCTGTGGGAAAACATGAGTACTATATTATCGCAGATTCGCTTCCATATGATCAAACAACAAGTCGCGAACCCCTGCATGCGAAACAAAATATGGCTCAAGAGAAATAAACTAATCCTAACTGGCTGTACACAAATAACACAACTCTGACGTTCTCTACCCATATGAAATTACATTACTGACAACTTCCACCGAAGTTCACCCAAGTGCACTCGCACTCACAAAAAGTCGCCCAATCGGGTCTTACACACAAAGCTCAGGTACGCCAACGTGACCACAAATATGAACTCAACCTCTGTCTGACCGGATGTCACCGTAAATCAAATTATGCACCCTTACAGAAGTATGCAAATATACACAAAGATACAGCATGCCAACTGACTATCAAATACAAGAAATAAATCACAATGAACTCAAGACAGCATAACAATCGAAAAATACAGTTTCGGCGTGGATAACTACCCCAATTAATTATAAAACAACTTCTAATCACTCAGGCTTATATTTGAGTGTTTTAAAATTCTCAGTTAAACCTTGTCGCATGTCATGCTAATGACCATTTACATATCTTATCTTTGATCTGCGAGTGTTCACTCAGTGGAATGTTACCTCACTACGATACTAGATTGCCAGGGTCCTACAGGTGTCACAAAATAATATATCTCGGGAAAGCTCTCGGCTTCCAGTGATCCGTCGAATCATCCATCACGGGCTCCTGTAAAACAATGTGACACACAATACCAAAACCTCTCAGGAATCCTCCCTATTGGAATTCCAAAGATCCGATGATTATGAACAGCGGCTCCGCGGAGTCCAAACTGTCGCAATATGCAGCAATACAGAGCATGACATTGTCATTTCCGGCTTACATAACAAAACACACATAACTCTGACACACACCTCCTGGACCAAACAATCATACATATTCCACACCTCATATCACACTAGATCAAAGACTCCCTAAATTTGTGGTCAAAATAACACACTCATACTCTGAATACTCATGAACCGACAGTAGTGGCTACGCTGGCTAAAGCCCAGCATTAGGTCATGGGGCCGAGCTCTCTGCTGACTCGGTAGACGCGTGGGTTCGAGCCCCACCGTCAGCCGTCCTTGAAATGGTTTTCCGTGGTTTCCCATTTTCAACACCAGGCAAATGCTGGGACGGTACCTTCTGACAGGCCACGGCCGCTTCCTTCCACATCCTTGTCCAGTTTCATTCACCATCATTCATTTCATCTCTCATTAACTCCTCTCATGAGGTTGGCGTCAGGAAGGGCATCCGGCCGTAAAAACCATCGCCACAAAGACTTCCATCGCATCTCATCCCCGACCCCGTTGGAAAAACGGGAATAATAAGGGGTAGACATACATACACTCTGAATACTCATGAATAAATTTACGGACAAAGCGTATGGCATCCCGTATTAGAAAGATGCGACTCAAGTCATTTCAGATAATTAATTACAGCCTGTTTGATTACAAATTCAGGCATTAAAATATATTTTCCCCCAATCCTTTTCTTACGTTACATTTTATAAAAGATCCACTTCTGACGCAAACCCTAGCTTCCGGTCATGCTGAATAGCTCAACACCCACGTTAACTTGACCAATATTACAATTATCTACTGTGCCCATTTGGGATTGGCACAAATTGAACCCCGGACCGTTTATAAGAAGATATTTTAGAATAGAATAAAGTCCACGAGAAGTAACGAAGAGATTTCAC
The DNA here is from genome assembly GCA_946902985.2 of Meconema thalassinum. Taxonomy (NCBI): domain Eukaryota; kingdom Metazoa; phylum Arthropoda; class Insecta; order Orthoptera; family Tettigoniidae; genus Meconema; species Meconema thalassinum. Next base: position 232,192,175 of record OX336389.2, on the reverse strand, counting down.
TCAGAAACAGAAACAGAGACATTGCTATAGGCAATAAGTGAAGAAGCTCTATAAAACAGTACTCGAGCGGAAGATAGGCACGATACTAGTAAAAATAGGAAGGAAAGAGACTTACATAAAGGAGAATTAGGAGCAATCACACGTACAAAGCTGTAGAGAGAGAGACTTACCTTTAACATAGGGAGGATAGGAGCAGTCACACGTCCAAACCGGTACGGAAAGAGACTTACTAGGATCATCAGCAACGTGAGGTTACCTTCAACGTACGCTGAGATTTGGTCTGTGTGAAAAGTGTAAATAATAATTAAGTGATTTTCTTTTAGTGTCTAAATATTGTAAAGAAGTATAAAATGTATCAAAATGTATTCGTGTGTAAAATCAGAGGCCAGAAATTGAAGAAGGTCTATTTGAGTGTTGTGATGGAGTGTTAAAGAAACCATGTTGGGTGAACCCATCCAAAGATCACGTCATGAGCTGGAAAAAGGGTGAGTCAAAAATGTCTATAATATAAAAGTGAATGTATCATATGCTATTCAGTGAATTACTGTATACAAATGTATGCACAATGAATAATCAAACAATGTTAAGATGTCAAAGGGCAACCGCCAAGACGGTGTGCAAAAATGTGAAGAATAATTATAAAAGTGCAAAAAGTAATAATACTACTAATAATAATAATAATAATGAAAGCCCGTAAAAATGGTTAAATGATAATGAAATGAGATCTGAGAGGAGGAATCGAATATAACAATGTAAATGGCAAGTAAAATATATGCCAGATAAATGAAAGTAACGTAAATGAAATAAGCACCGTTAGAATAATTATAATAATAATAATAATAATAATAAATATTGAGCTTTATACTCCAAAATAATAAATACGGTATTGAGTTTTATACTCCGAAATAATAAATGTTAAAGTCAACAATGGTATTCCGCAAGTAAATAATGAAGTAATGAATATTAATCAAAAGTGATAATAATAAACTCGAGTTGAAATGATCAAATAAGTGAAATAATTGAAGTATGTGGAATAATTAAAGTAATTGAAGGATGGTTGGGGATACTTTAAATAATGATATGATAACGCTATTCAGAAAATGATAAAAGTAATATGCTAAAAGTAATAGGTGAAAATCGATCACCGTAAAAATGAAGTAGGAAGTTATAAGCTATATGCTATGTTAAAATAAATGCTAACGCGAGCAAAGTTGTTGGAAATACGATGACGATCCAAGTTTTATAAAAGTTGTGTTGCCGAAATAGGCTTGTAAAGAATGAATAAAATAAAGTTATGCTAGCAAGTGAATTATATATATTCTGTAACGGGCATAAGTTGAGAGATCAAAAAAGTTAATTGTCGGAAAGTCGTCGGTATTGTGTTATTACGATTACCTGATCGAACAGGGATTCGAGTCAGAGGTATTGTGTTGCAATCTAAGTCCCGCCGGGCAATTGCTAAGTATGAATATGTTAATCTGGAAAGTATCAGTGCTTCTACGAGATATGATTTCAACTGGTGAGGCGTAAAATATGTCTCTGAGCCTAGAATCATATAGCCCATACTTTGCCAGCATCGTTATGTTATATCCGAGCAAATAAAGTGTTTGAAATGAATGATACGGGAGTCGAAGCAAGGATGATGAGGATCTCTTGTCTTCACCCAATAAATATATATAATGCGTTGTGATCTCCAATTATGGCACTGGTTACAAGAAAAGTGGAATAAATAATGAGTTAATGAGGATAAAGCAAATGAAATAATGTGTTAACTTGGATCCTCATGCGCTTCTGTTTTAGAAGAAACAAACATTTGAAAGTTTTAAAGGGAATGAATGGAGCGAGGACAAGGTCGTAAATCACAGTAAGCGAGGTTGTGAGGGAGGTCTAGCCGCCAGCAGACCGTCCCTAAACGCGAGGGGAAAAATACAATGAATGTTTGTATACAAAGGGTATGGTTGCTGAATAGATATTCAATGCATTGTAGCGGAACATGCAAATTCGTAAATAAAAGGTGCTATGATATTGTGAAATAAATAATTGAATTGGTGGGTGTTTGAAAATCATCCCCACATTAAATTTGTAGAAATCTGATAATATTTGACCATAGTAGTCAAAGAATAAGTTGATCACTAAATATTCGATTCCTGCCTCAAAGAAATATATGAAATATAAACGGGTTAACTCATATTTGAGTTTGCAAGTAACTGAATAATTGTATAGTGATAGCAAATGGTACGTCATTTATAAACCACCCTACTGCATGGAAATAAATTGTGAGGCGACGTGAATTCGAGGATGTGGCATGCATTTGTTTTAAAGTGTTGATTTGTTGTGAAAACTAAGGCTTACCTTTAGAGGTAATATAATTAAAATGAATGATAATAAAAAGATTTAAAGTAAATTAAGAATAAATAAAACACAGAAGGGAAAGCCTCCGTGGCTTAGGTGGCAGCACGCTGGCCTCTCACCGCTGGGACCGTGGTTCAAATCCCGGTCACTCCATGTGAGATCTGTGCTGGACAAACAGAGGCAGACAGGTTTTTCTCCGGGTACTCCGGTTTTCCCTGTCAAATTTTCATTCCAGCAACACTCTCCACTATCATTTCATTTCATCTGTCATTCATTTAATCATTGCCCCAGAGGAGTGCGTCAGGCCTCGGCAGCCGGCACAGTTCACATCCTCGCCGCTAGATGGGGGCTTCATTCATTCCATTCCTGACCCGGTCGGAGACTGGAAGCAGGCTGTGGATTTTCATTTCAAAACACAGAAGGGATGTTGATAATACGGTTAAATGTACGTAAAGCCTTAGAGTAAAATGGTATGAAATGATAGGCATGCTCTATGTCTAAATAAATAAAATTGTTGCGAAAAGGAAATGTAGATGAATACTCAATTATAAATGATACCTAAGAAAGATAACTCGACAGTGTAAGATTATATGAATTTATGAGAAAGATTATGTATTTTTGATGATTTTTATATTTGGATTTTCCAAATAGTGATGTTTTGTAGAATGTTTTGTATTATTCCTGGGAGTTTTTATAAATAAACTCATGTCATTTGTAACATGTTTTATTTCCAATTTAGTCTTGTCTATCCTGAAAAGTGCTATCATATCAAATGTAAGATCACGTTGTGGGTTGGACGTAACATGCCCCGACCCGCAGTAGCAAAATCCAGGTCGTGATCGAACATTTACCCATAAAAGGGTACAGGGGAATATATGATAATACTGAGATATGAGCACTGGATCACAAGATAAGTCGCTCAATATTAAAGCTAGAAGTAAAATCCAGATGTAGGTATCGTGACCGCGGCCCGCCGTATCCACACTATAAATTATGAAAAAAAAAGGCTAGAACCCCACTAGCAGAAGTCACTTATTATTTCTTGGCACCCAGTTACGTGGAGCGGGTTTTCCTTTCAGGAAAACCTGAAAAACTCGGGTTTCCAAGTTTTTTTTTGAAATTTTCGAAAATTTTGAATTTGACAAAACAGAATATCTTGCTTAGAGTTTTGAAGGAGGGAAGTGCAAACGGGTTAAGGTACAAACCTACCCATTCACAACTTCAAATGTAAAGAATTTAAAGCACAACACTTTAACATGCCACTCGAACGTCACGTCATTTCATGTGCATGACTGGTTTTTGGATGTCAGTAGCCCATCTATTCTCAAATTATATTTGAAAACAGAATGGCTACGACCGAGAAGGAAAGAAAGCTTCGTGGACATATGAGGAAGGAGGTAGTTTTAGACTGGTTAAGACAGCGTGACGAAAGAATAAGAGGATATAAAGAAAAGGAAGCACTAAACAACCTAAATGGAAATTCAAAGGGATTAGTGGCAAAATTTTATGAAATCTCGAAACAAATGGAAATGAGATTCAGAGCAGATCTTATACAAGAATGGAATGAAGCATTCCCAGAACATCCAGTAACGGAGGAGGAAATAAAAGGTACTGTGTCAACTCAAGTCGAGATTGTAAAACAAAATGAAAATGTGATTGTAGATAAAATAGTAGAGGTTGAGAATGTCAAGGAAAATAAGGAAACTGTAAAAGAAAATGTAGACTCATATGCAGAAAAAGACAGTGCAAAGCCAAACCAAAGCGTTAAAGGCATAGAACCAATAGTAAGTGCAGAAGCTGAAACTGCTACAATAAGTTTTAGTAACAATGCATGTGAAAATGAAATTATACCTATTACTATTGTCAATGACATATGTGAAGGTATACAAATGAGTGCTAATGATGTCTGTGAAAGTGAAAATAACATGATAAATGTATGTAATGTTAATATAAGTACATATGTAAACCACATCTCAGACAGTACTATGGTTAAACCTCTCGAACTGATAGATTGGGACACAATAGAGTCATCAAGAAAACTCGAAATAAGCTTCTCGACCGGAGAAGAAAACTCCGAATTTCGACCGGAAGTTATTGAAAGCATTTTAGGGCTAAGTGAACCAGTAACACAAAAAATGTTAGAGATCGACCCTAATTTAAGCGGCGAAGATATAATGGAATAGTTCTTAGAAGTTGAATGTGCCGAAAGCGAGAAAGGAGAAATAATTCACGTAGATAAATTTGGGGGTGTAGGATGTAATGAAATAACACATACGGGTATGAAGTGGTCGAAACCTATCAAGAAACGAAAAATCAAAAGAAGAGACAGAGAAAAAAGAAAAAGATTTAAAAGAAAGACCCTGTTGTGGAAAAGGGTAAAGAAGAAATTGCAAGTTAAGCTGACGAGAGAGGATTTAAGGAGATGGGGGAAGAAAATCCCTAAAGGAAGAATCAAGAGACCTAAAGAAAAGAAGGGGGGAGATGAAGAGGTCAATTATGACAGCACAGAGCCCATAAACATTATAATCTATTACCAAAAGGCATTGGAGAGATGCAGGGGCATCGACGGAACCATGCTTTACTGTCTCAACATCTTAAATAACCTACCAATGAACGTAGAATACTTACAAACAACTCTAGTAGGTAAGACGGTAAACGAACTAAGAAAATGCGAAGGTGAAGTAGGAAGGAAGGCCAGAGAGCTAGTGGTCAAATGGAAGGCCATTGCAAACCAGGAAATGCAACTGGAAGAGGAAAATGAAAGAAGAAATGAGAATTTGGAAAATGATCCTGGAGAAGGAAGGGAAAGTGACGAAGAAGACGATGAAACAGAGCAAGGAGAAGATGAAAATTACTTTGAAGATGATATGGAAGTAGAGAATGAAGCAGAAGAGGAAGACGAGGAATATGAAGATGTGGAAGGAGAAGAAGACGAAGAAGGAATAGAAGAAGAGGAAGAAGAAGGATACATGGAAGAGGGAGATGATGGATTCGAAGAAGAAGTAGAAGAAGAAGAAGAGGAAATAGACGATGAAGAAGCGGAAATATTCAGATTGCTGAGATTGAGAAGGAAACCCGGATAGGTTCTGGGAAAAAGAAAATTAAAAGGAAAATGTACGAAGGAAAAAGGCCCAGGAAAGATAGGAATATATGTAGTATAATATAAGGTTACATTTTGTTAGAAATAAGAGAATTAAGATAAGGAATGAAGACACCGGACCAAAAATCTATAAGAAGAAGCTCCACTATAAAGGTAAAGTCAAACCAAGGTTTTAATACAAGGAAGAATGGAACAAATAGCACGCCCCCAGAAGAAAAAGGAACGCAGGGGATGAGAAGCCCAAACGTCTTAAAACCCAGTTAGGTTGAGCCTAACATGATGCACAGATGTATAGCTGACACCAAGGGGTGGAAACCATTGAAAGGGACAAGCCTGTTTGGAGACGTCTGAATGGAGCGTGGCCACTTGAAAAAGGTTGAGGACAAACAAGCAGAGGGGAGCGCTATGAATGAAGATGAACGAGCCTCACTAAAGGGAAACACGGTTCTGAAAAACATCACGTCCAGTCTAGACAAACAACTAGAAAATAGATACTACGAGGGACGCTCACAAATTAAGTTAACATTTTGAAATTTAGTAATGGTACGGGTAAAGGTATATGCGAACCCATGCTATCATTCTATGTGGGGGAACTAGAAGGCATGAGGTGTGCAAAATCACAAGAACATTAAAATCTGAGATATTTAATAGATACATTTCCTCAAGATTTTGAAAATTTATCCATTTTTGAAAGAGGGAATTGTGCCCATTTGAGATTGGCACAAATTGAACCCCGGACCGTTTATAAGAATATATTTTAGAATAGTATAAAGACCCCGAGAAGTAACGAAAAGATTTCGCTCAGAAACAGAAACAGAGACATTGCTAGAGGGTGCAGGTGGTCAGTTCAAACACATAAACTCCTATTAATTTGACAGCTTAAAAGGAAAAGGCCATTATGAAAACTATAAAAGAGCTAGGGGAATGCATAGTCAAGAGGCCATAAGTAATACTCGAAATTCCAATGAAACAGCAACTTCTGGGAAATTATTGCTTTTCAAGTATGACTTTTATGGTAGAACTATTTACTCGAGAGCAACATGAGAGGGGGACCTCCAAAGTGTGAAATCAGCAAAAAAATCAAGTAAAGAAAGAAGAAAACTCCCGAAGAAAAACATTAAAAAATAAGCTCTCAAAGTTATTAAATCTGAAGTTAGGGAAGAATCAGGGACAACAAAATTCGAAGAGTTGGCAGACCTGAAACTAGACACTTCAAATAATGCTATTTCAGCAAAATGTCATCGGAATGCGAGCGGACTAATATCTGCGGAAAATACCGAGAATTAGGTCAGCCCCGCCGAGGGGATAATAACTATTTTAATTAATTATAAATAAACCAGCGAACCATTTTCGTTCTGCCAGCAGGCAATTGTAATATTATTACCAATTACACTTGGGATTAAAATTTAAACAAGATGGAAGCTAGGATTCAGGATTTGAACTCCCGAAGCGAGTTAGGGACTAATTTCTTACCCAAAATGAATAAATAGGCTTAAAGCCAGAGCAAAAGCATCAAGTCGATCAGTCTGCGAGAGAGAGCCGTGCATGAGAGCACGTCACGTCACGTCGGAGTCAGTCAGTCCGTCAGATACTAAGCAGAGGCACACTATAGTTAAAGTCCGTCAGTTTAGACAAAGCCTTACTATAGGCATGTAGGGAAAGTTTACTCTGTACGATCACATCAGATCAAGCCTCGGTGAAAGGTTACGCTAGGAACCGTACTAAAAGACATTAAAGATCGAACCTCAGAAGGGCAAAAATATAAGAAAAGTTGCGATAGGCAAATCAGTAAGTTTTAAGTGAAGCGTAGCAAATTCATATTAGTTCGAGAACAAGTAACGTTCAGATCATCGGATTATAAGATTCGAAGGCACGCTAGAAACTGTAAACGTCAAAGAACGTCGGTTCGAGGAAGTAGAACATTTAAAGGGAACAAAAACCTTATAGTATACAGTCTTCACGCAAGACAAAAATAGAAGAAAAACCAATTGTAAGATTGCGCTAAGAGCACAATAAAAGTAAAGTATAGAGTTATAGTAAATGGCCAAATAAAAGCAATAAGTGGAGAAGCTCTATAAAACAGTACTCGAGCGGAAGATAGGCACGATACTAGTAAAAATAGGAAGGAAAGAGACTTACTTAAAGGAGAAATAGGTGCAGTCACACGTACAAAGCTGTAGAGAAAGAGACTTACCTGAAACATAGGGAGGATAGGAGCAGTCACACGTCCAAACCGGTACGGAAAGAGACTTACAAGGATTATCAGCAACATGAGGTTACCTTCAACGTACGCTGAGAGTTGGTCCGTGTGAAAAGTGTTAATAATAATAAAGTGATTTTCTTTTAGTGTCTAAATATTGTAAAGAAGTATAAAATGTATCAAAATGTATTCGTGTGTAAAATCAGAGGCCAGAAATTGAAGAAGGTCTATTTGAGTGTAGTGATGGAGTGTTAAAGAAACCATGTTGGGTGAACCCATCCAAAGATCACGTCATGAGCTGGAAAAAGTGTGAGTCAAAAATGTCTATAATATAAAAATGAATGTATCATATGCTATTCAGTGAATTTCTGTATACAAATGTATGCACAATGAATAATCAAACAATGTTAAGATGTCAAAGGGCAACCGCCAAGACGGTGTGCAAAAATGTGAAGAATAATTATAAAAGTGCAAAAAGTAATAATAATAATAATAATAATGAAAGCCCGTAAAAATTGTTAAAGGTTAATGAAATGAGATCTGAAAGGAGGAATCGAATATAACAATGTAAATGGCAAGAAAAATATATGCCAAATAAATGAAAGTAACGTAAATGAAATAAGCACCATTAGAATAATAATAATAATAATAATAATAATAAATATTGAGCTTTATACTCCAAAATAATAAATACGGTATTGAGTTTTATACTCCGAAATAATAAATGTTAAAGTCAACAATGGTATTCCGCAAGTAAATAATGAAGTAATGAATATTAATCAAAAGTGATAATAATAAACTCGAGTTGAAATGATCAAATAAGTGAAATAATTGAAGTATGTGGAATAATTAAAGTAATTGAAGGATGGTTGGGGATACTTTAAATAATGATATGATAACGCTATTCAGAAAATGATAAAAGTAATATGCTAAAAGTAATAGGTGAAAATCGATCACCGTAAAAATGAAGTAGGAAGTTATAAGCTATATGCTATGTTAAAATAAATGCTAACGCGAGCAAAGTTGTTGGAAATACGATGACGATCCAAGTTTTATAAAAGTTGTGTTGCCGAAATAGGCTTGTAAAGAATGAATAAAATAAAGTTATGCTAGCAAGTGAATTATATATATTCTGTAACGGGCATAAGTTGAGAGATCAAAAAAGTTAATTGTCGGAAAGTCGTCGGTATTGTGTTATTACGATTACCTGATCGAACAGGGATTCGAGTCAGAGGTATTGTGTTGCAATCTAAGTCCCGCCGGGCAATTGCTAAGTATGAATATGTTAATCTGGAAAGTATCAGTGCTTCTACGAGATATGATTTCAACTGGTGAGGCGTAAAATATGTCTCTGAGCCTAGAATCATATAGCCCATACTTTGCCAGCATCGTTATGTTATATCCGAGCAAATAAAGTGTGTGAAATGAATGATACGGGAGTCGAAGCAAGGATGATGAGGATCTCTTGTCTTCACCCAATAAATATATATAATGCGTTGTGATCTCCAATTATGGCACTGGTTACAAGAAAAGTGGAATAAATAATGAGTTAATGAGGATAAAGCAAATGAAATAATGTGTTAACTTGGATCCTCATGCGCTTCTGTTTTAGAAGAAATAAACATTTGAAAGTTTTAAAGGGAATGAATGGAGCGAGGACAAGGTCGTAAATCACAGTAAGCGAGGTTGTGAGGGAGGTCTAGCCGCCAGCAGACCGTCCCTAAACGCGAGGGGAAAAATACAATGAATGTTTGTATACAAAGGGTATGGTTGCTGAATAGATATTCAATGCATTGTAGCGGAACATGCAAATTCGTAAATAAAAGGTGCTATGATATTGTGAAATAAATAATTGAATTGGTGGGTGTTTGAAAATCATCCCCACATTAAATTTGTAGAAATCTGATAATATTTCACCATAGTAGTCAAAGAATAAGTTGATCACTAAATATTCGATTCCTGCCTCAAAGAAACATATGAAATATAAACAGGTTAACTCATATTTGTGTTTGCAAGTAACTGAATAATTGTATATTGATAGCATATGGTATGTCATTTATAAACCCCCCTACTGCATGGAAATAAATTGTGAGGGGACGTGAATTCGAGGATGTGGCATGCATTTGTTTTAATGTGTTGATTTGTTGTGAAAACTAAGGCTTACCGGTAGAGGTAATATAATTAAAATGAATGATAATAAAAAATTAAAGTAAATTAAGAATAAATAAAACTCAGAAGGGATGTTGATAATACGGTTAAATGTCCGTAAAGCCTTAGAGTAAAATGGTATGAAATGATAGGCATGCTCTATGTCTAAATAAATAAAATTGTTGCGAAAAGGAAATGTAGATGAATACTCAATTATATGAATTTATGAGAAAGATTATGTATTTTTGATGATTTTTATATTTAGATTTTCCAAATAGTGATGTTTTTAGAATGTTTTGTATTATTCCTGGGAGTTTTTATAAATAAACTCATGTCATTTGTAACATGTTTTGTTTTCAATTTAGTCTTGTAGATCCTGAAAAGTGCTATCATATCAAATGTAAGATCACGTTGTGGGTTGGACGTAACATGCCCCGAACCGCAGTAGCAAAATCCAGGTCGTGATCGAGCATTTATCCATAAAAGGGTACACTACAAAATTAGTCACGCCGCGTCCATAAATAACTAGTACGTCAGTAAATTACTTTAAGGCTGTGCGGTCAACAATTAAAATTTTATTTTTATTTTTATTCTTAATCTCTAATGTAGGTCTTTATGAGACATTATATGCGTTTTGCAGAAAATAACGACGGCTCGTTTGCTGAGGACATGGCATCAAATTGGCTATTTTGAGCGTTTGAGGTACAATCACCACGACGAAACTAATAATCGGAAAACACCAAAATGTCTGTACAACAACCCCTGTAGTAGTACCTGAAATAGGAAGAATTCTTATTTCGAAATTCAAATTTTGTATTAACCTCTTCAGATTTGAATACCATTTTTAGTGAGATAAAGTTGTTATATTAACTTCAAAGTTATATTAATTTGAAGTGGATCTTATTCTGAGCAGTAGAAAAGTTCGATAAAGAAAATTGGTTCAGCGATATACCCGTGGTGCATGTACCTTTCAGACTCTAAAAAACGCTGGCTGAATCAATCACACATACATACACACACACACGCGCGCACACACACAGTGACAAGACAAGGTCTTGGTCAAGAGCGCGCTCGGGCACCTACCTTAGTTAGTTAGTTAGTTATTGTTGTTTTAAGGGGCGGAACTATGAGGTCATCTGCCCCTAGGCACCTACCTTCCCCTCTCCTTCAGCACCTTTGCTATCGCAGCTTCCACACCCCCTCCCTCCCTGACTCGTCCTGCCAGGCTACACGACCACAGTCTAGAAGAAATCGTAGAAGTGTTATACCTCACCCATTACTCCTTACAGAATGTTCAAAATTATTTATAAGTTACTTTATACAATTCTGTAAGTTATATTAGTAGAATAAAACATGTTTATGATCAATAGACTTTATGTGAGTTGTAATCTTCAAAATATATCAAAATAATATATATATACTAATATTGCCAACGGCCTAGCCGTGTTGAAACACCGGATACCATGAAAACTCCGTAGTGAAGCAACATTGGGCGAAGTCAGAAGTTGGATGGTATGCCGGTTCCACGCACTGCGCGCTGTTGGCCAACATAAGGAGCAGCGGAAAGGCCCTGGCCACCCTACCGTAAGTAAACTCCGGCTGGGGGTAGCCACTTCGGAGGCTCGGACCTGCCTTCGGTCAGAATACCAATTATTATTATTTTATTATACTAATATAATAAAGCTAAAGAGTTTGTGTGTTTGTGTGTTTGAACTACCAGTCGGATTCGAAAAATTCTTTTTTTATATGATAGCCAGATTCAAGAGGAATAGTTTAGGCTATGTTAAATTGCGGACAGACTATTCCGTTCCCTGCATTTAGGCCCTTTGGCACAAATCTACACCGTTTCACCGATCAGAACCAAAATTTGTATACATACTCCTTGGAACCCTGCGAGTAACACTGTCTGCATGAAATTTATGACAGATCGGTCCATTTCCTGCATTTAGGCCCTTTGGCACAAATCTACACCTTTTCACCGATCTGAACCAAAATGTGTATACATAGCCTTTGGAACCCTATGAGTAACATTGTTTACATGAAATTTCGGACAGACCACTCCATTCCCTGCATTAATGCCCTTTGGCACAAATCTACACCGTTTCACCGATCTGAACCAAAATTTGAATACTTACCCTTTGGAACCCTGCGAGTAGCATAGTCTACATGACATTTCGGACAGACCATCCATTCCCTGCATTTAGGCCCTTTGGCACAAATCTGCACCGTTTCACCGATCGGAACCAACATTTGTATACACACCCTTTGGAACACTGCGGGTAACACTGTCCACTTTAAATTTCGGACAGACCAATTAATTCCCTACATTTAGGCCCTTTGACACAAATCTACACCGTTTCACCCATCTGAACCAAAATGTGTATACTTACCCTTTGGAACCCTGCGAGTAACACTGTCAGCATGAAATTTCGGACAGACCACTCCATTCCCTGCATTTAGACGATTTGGCACAAATCTACACCGTTTCACCGATCTGAACCAAATTTCACATACTTAGTCTAAACTTTGGAACCCGACGAATAACACCGTCTGCTTGAAATTTCCGACAGAACACTCCATTCCCTGCATTAGGTCCATTGGCATAAATCTACACCGTTTCACCGATCTGAATCACATTTTGTTCACTTACCCTTTGGAACCCTGCGGGTGACACTGTCCACTTTAAATTTCGGACATACCACTCCATTTCCTGCATTTAGGCCCTGTAACGCAAATCTCCACCGTTCCTACTAATTGCACCAAATTATACATACACTTTGAAACCCTGCTGGTAGCACTGTCCACTTGAGTGGGTGCAATAAGCCGGAGCTGGCACAGGGGCTAATGGGCAAGATGGCCGCTATACATGGTCTCTTATGGAACTAACTCTTGGGAGCTGGCACATGGGCTAGTGGGCAAGATGGCCATCGCGCGCAACTCTAGAGGACTTGAGATGACTGGTACAGAGGCTATTGCGCAAGATGGCTGCCAGGTGCAACTCTCTTATGTTGGAGAACTTGACGAGGCTGGCCGGATGCCCTTCACTACCTATGCTCTTTCCAATCGCCTACTTTCATGAAACTGGGGCAGTGTTTTATAGACAACTCCCTTATGTTAGAGGACTTGAGCAGGCTGGCCGGGTGCCCTTAACCTCCTATGCTCTCCCCAATCTCCTACTTTAATAGGCAAATCCTCCTACCATCATGCTAGCGGTTATGTTGGTTAACACTACATGTGAGAGTACATACTTCAAGCCGACCAGGACGTTAGAAGGTAGAAACCGCCATTAACATCACAGCAAGGGTTGGAGCCTTGTCTTATGGAGATGTAGCCAGTACTCTACTACCCTCTGTGAGAGCTCTAACATCAAACCAGTCAAGGCTTGGGGTATGCCCTTGAAGTCAAACTCCTGTAAGTTAACTACAAATGCTATACGTAAACTCTTATCACAGGTGTATCAACAAGCTTTGCAAACTTGGATGACGAATACACCTCAAAGGTCTACTCTCCCTTCGTAAAGGGCACCGCGCATTATAGTTAAGTATACAGAAGCTAAATCTTTACCAAAAAAACGAAAACTCCAGTAAGTTAACTAAAAATGCTATACGTAAACTCTCATCATTGACATATCAACGAGGTTTGCAAGCTCGAATGATGAATATGTCTCAGAGGTCTACTCTCCCTTCGTGAAGGGCACCGCGCATTATAGTTCAGCTTAAGGAGCAAGTTCTGGATGTAGATGTCTCTCCTCTTTTCTCCGGGCTTGAGACCGGCTCTAGGGGACACACTTCCTCCTCCCCTAGAGGCAGAGTTAACACCTATCAACCCTATATTTACTTAACATAAGATATTTTTTGTCATTGTATTCCATTAGCCTTCAGCACCAAAGCCTTCCAGCACACACACACACACCTGTAGGCTTATGAAGAAATTAATCTCACGCTAGAGACCTTACCAGACGTACATAGGTTTACGGAGAAATTAATCTCTCGCCAGAGGCCATATCAGTCATATATATATATATATATATACATAGGCTTACGGAGAAATTAATCTCACGCCAGAGGCCATATTAGTCATATATAGTCTATATAGGCTTACGAAGAAATTAATCTCACGCCAGAGGCTGTTTTACATACAACAAACACATGCTATAGGCTCTGCTGCTAAGACTTATGGAGAACATTCCATACTTGTAAACTTCAAAAAAATTTAGATTTTATTTGAAAAAATTGTTGATAGATGTTTCCTATTGCTAGGATTCTTTTAGTCGTAGATAAATTAACCAGATTCAGCGATTGCGTAATGCCCATGTGCATGTGTAGCTATTCCATCAGCGGCAATCACTCTCTTGTCATCATCTGGACACAAGGCGATCTTGTTTAGTTGTACTGACGATATTTCATGATGCTTCGACGTGATAACATTCATTGGTATTCTCTTTACCATTTTTATCATAAGGCAGTCCTTATAATCTTGAAAACTGATACTTTTCCTAACAACACCCCTGCTAATACCTCTAATCTTCTTTACTTCTACTCCATCGATGTCTAGGGCATACATCTTAGGTCTGAGACCGACAAATTTTCTAATAATGTGCGCACAAGCTTCATCTTTAAATTTTCCCAAAGCCTTTTTGTTCTTTACAGAATAACATATATGATTATTGGGGTAGTCAGACGTATTCAAATGCTCCAGGAAACACAACTTGTCTTGATATACATCTTCGGTCTTTACTAAATATATGAAGGAATCCGTGTCCATGTATGCGAGTTTAATATTTTCAACCCCATAATAAGGAAGCAGTACATTATAGTGGTGGGAATACATCAAAGTTTTTGAAATATCCAACACGCACATACCAATATATATAGGCTTATCGAACACAATGCTACGTTTAGCCATATGAAAAGCAGCTAGATCAGGACCGTAAATTGTTCTGTCTATAAATGTTGGTTTAGCTATCAGCTTTTCTGCCATCTTACTGTCAGTAACAAGGCGTATGTCTAATCTATTACGAATATTTTCCATAGTTTTCCCAAACATTGCATTATTGAACAATTTATACAAATCCTTTTCGAAATCATTTTTAGCCTGTTTCCGTAGATTATTATTAAATTCAACGTATGACTTTAACCAAGGTAGCTGTTTAAAGCTTAACGCGCGGTGAATCTTAATTAATTTGAATCCATGATCCAGAGTTTGTTTAAGAGCCATATAATGAACTACGTAACGCCGTCGATTTCCAAGATGAGGGATTAGTTTCTTTAAAGATGTTTCCTTTGGCTGTTTACACTCTGGTAGAAAGGGTAAATCATCGTGTAGATCATGAAGTTCAGAAGGATAATCAACGTCTACTTCTAATATGTAACCGAGAGAATCATCTTCCTTTAGTGTATCCAGATCAATGGTGTCTGGAGAGACCCACTTAAATCCTCCGTAAGGGAGGTGATGGCACATTGGCCAGCCGTATTGGTTGTTCGCATCATCGTAGGTAATAAATTGAGACGGCTTCTTTGAATCGAAATTCTCCATGTATTTATTATTAGCTTCAGCATATCGATGAGAAACCTGGCATAATCCTCCACGTATTCCTGATTCTATCATTAGAATCTGATCGTAATCCTGTAGTAACTCGAGCTGAGTACCTGTATATAAGAGCATGGCATCCCACGTAAGACCTGGAGAAGTAAAATAGTGTGCAGGATCGACTTTATGAGTTTCAAGTGTTTTATTTCTGAATGTTTCAAACACGTCTGCGAGAAGGAGTACATCAGATGTTAGGTAAAGGTCGCTATATTCACCCAAACTTTTAATTTGGAACTGTTTCCACACATGTAATGCATGCTCATAGTCATCTACACTGATGTCTTCCTGATTTAATCTGTTAAAGAACTCCTCCTTAGGTGGTAAGCTTTCTTTGCTTAATTTTCCCCAAGAGTCCACGTAATCATAAGGATATACACCTTTCCGGGTCATTAGTGCTGAATTTTCCACCCCAAAGTACTTACTCGTCTCAGGGTATGATGTTAGGTTGCCCACTAATTTTGATAAACTGCTTGGCATGAAGCGAAACGTATCCAGAAATCTAAGCTTCACATTACCAACATGTTTGGTAAATGAGAGGTAGTTTTCTTCTGAGTTGGGAATAACTTCTACTCTCTCCGCAGTACACCCCAACTGTTTCACAATGAAATGAGAATCAAAGCCGCTAAGGTTATGTAAGAATACAGGGATAGGGTTTCGTGTTTTGCATCTCAAATTACAGGTATTATGAGCGCTTCCACGGTATACACCTGTAAGATGGCAATGATCTCGAACCTTCCAGTCATTCTCAGAGAACTCCTTATGACACAAATAGCAGGTTATAGATGACTGAAACTCTGCTTCTTGATCATCAGTTAAAGCCTTTGGAACATTTAAGCTGTAGAGGCGACTGATTTCGCTAGCTATGGATATTAAATATTCCATAAACTTCTCTGCAGCGTCAGAACCACGATAAATATAAGGTTCCCTTGGAAGGTTAGTCTCTAAGTGAGCTACAGCTGCTGAAGGTTTTACATATACACCAAAGCTCATAGGTACATGGCTCTGGTATGTGGCTGTGTAGCTTATCTCTGGATTAGGTAGACATGTTTGATGAGGTATGAGTATACTCTCAAAGTCAGCATAGATTACGTAAGACATTCTAAGCATTTTCTCTACATTGATAAATTGTAGAATGGGCTTTTTATTGGGAATTTAATCCTTGCAATGTCATGCAGGAAACAGTTCTCTATGCTCTTCTAATTTATCTAGACCACTTTTTCCATACTGGTTATCAAAATGTGTAAAGCAACGTTTACAAGTATATATCCTATGTTCATGATGAGTTAGTTGATATCCCATCAATTTATCAAAATCTTTGGTAAATACGTAGTGATGTCGACCAGTATCATCACTAATTAGGAGTAGATCGCGATGATCTACTAGTTCTGTGTCAACAACCTTGAGAGGAAACAGGTTACAATCATCATCAAGCCCAAACACATTCACTGACATATCATTAGATTTCTCAAATTTTGAGATATCAGCCAGCGATGTAGGGAATGAGACACATGAAAAATTATATTTTGATTCTAAATCCTTATATTTGCTAACACGTTGAGCATTTGTTTTAATGAACTTCGCTAAGATAGCATACATAAAACACCTCTCATCTTTTAAGTTTCGAGGGTTGATGCAGGCTTTTTTCGCTTCCAAACCAGGGGGTAAAGGAATGTATGTACTGCCACGCAAGGGATTATACTTGTTTATCCTTAAACGGACCCCATTAACAGCTAGCAAAGCCCAGTTACTACCCTTCAGCTGAGATTCCTCCATTTCCCTAGCTAATTTTTTAAAGTGTGTTTCTAAGAGCATAGTTAAGTCTGTTTCAAGAAATACTGCCTGATTACGAGTTTTGAAGGAGCGGTCTGCAATATCACCACTAGTTAAATGAATAAATCTACACTCGGCCAACATATTAACCTTTAAAGACTTGTGTACACATAGTTCCCTTTGTATAGCATGAATGATTCGCTCTTTTGACTCCTTCAAATAAGAGTTTAAATCACCGCACGATTCACATCTAATAAAATATGACTTTAATCGACCCTTGAAAGAGGATTCATACTC
Organism: Meconema thalassinum; assembly: GCA_946902985.2. NCBI lineage: Eukaryota > Metazoa > Arthropoda > Insecta > Orthoptera > Tettigoniidae > Meconema > Meconema thalassinum. Next base: position 232,174,719 of record OX336389.2, on the reverse strand, counting down.
ACAAAGGTCTTTACTATCAGGAACCATGGCGAGCAATTCATGCTTAGTCGGTTCAGTATTAACCTTCTTAGCAGATGACGCTACACTACAAACCTCTTCATGACGACGTCCGTTATATGCATTGCTGAATCCGGCCCCACATGTGTTGCACTGATGGAATAGCCCACAAGACACTTTATGACGCTTCCTATGATAGTCACGGAGGAAAGTTTTTCCACACTCCTTACAAGCATAGCTCTGAATAGTTTCCTCCATGTTAGACATTGTCTTCTGATAACAGCTGCTTCTTCTTTAATAACAGATCTACCTGAGGAAGAGAGAAAGATACATTTTAACTTAAATTTTAGGTACATCTAGGAAGTGGTATTTAATTTAAGGCCGCGGTTGTCTCAATTCTAGTATCAATTACAAAATACAGACACCACAATAACACAGGTTATCAGGCAAAATTTCCATACATCTCTAAGACATTAGCTGATGAACACGCTTTCAGAGTTTGGAAAGGTCTACCTCCCACTTTTCCCCAATAATTACAGCTACCATAGACAAATCCCACATACAGACCCAAAATACGCATGAGAGCAGATGACCTCGAAGTTCAGTCCTTTAAACATAACTACCTTACTCCTCACCTTGCCTAGTATGCTTCATTATAGTGCTGCCAAGTTTTTTTTCTTCTCACATAACCTGGATCCAACCAACCTCTGGGCTGAAGAACCAACAGACGCCCAAGTGGTAAGATTAAAAAATATGTCACATCAAATAAACCACATACCGATTTTGCACTGGGTTCCTCCTTTATATATAGCCACGAGGAGAGTTCGATCCCTATCTCAGTCATCCTGGAAGTGGCTTTTCCGTGTTTTCCAACTTATACACCAGGCAAACTCGGGGTCGGGGTAGAGGTTGTTCCGGTCTTAAGGCTACAACCACCTCCCCCAATCTGAACCCCAATTACTAATACAGACACCATAATAAAACAGGTTATTATACACACAAAAATCCACATACACCAAAGTAGGCTACACGGGGTAACATACCACGATGTCGCAAAGCCCCTAAATTAATCAACAACGATAACACTAACCTCATCCTCCCTAGTCATAAACAGCATACCAGAAGGTCTAAAATGAGTATGGGAATTAAGCATTTGTTCTAGAGAGAGCGGTCAGTATCCCCCCCTATCATTTTATGTTCTCCTGATACATGCACACGTTCACTGTGATGAATAAACCCATTGAAATATATATAGGACCAGCTCGTGGTGTAATGAATGATCAGTCCCGGGTTTGATTCCTGGTTCTACCAAGAAATTATATTCTGACTGAGGGCTGAAACGGAAGAGGGGCCCACTCAGCCCCGTGAGGATAACTGGGTAGCGCATGAGTTCGATTCCCTCCTCAGGCATCCTTGAAGAGCATTTCTGTTACACAGTCTTAGCCCTCAATTACAAATTACATAAACTGATAAAATCATCACAATGATACAGGTTATTAGACAGCTTTCACTCACACACACACACTGGCTGCATGAATACGCTGTCGCAAAGACTGTAATAAATCAACACATCAACAACAAATCAAAACATGAATGAAGATGAATGAAACTAGCTAGGCAAGGATGTGGAAGGAAGCGGCTGTGGCCTATTAGAAGATACCGTCCTAGCATTTACGCGAAGTTGAAAATGGTAGGAGTTGATTATTTAATCTTGTTAGTTGTTTTCCAAACTGGAGGTCAGTTACTACCCTCCATGTTATGTTAACCAGAATCAGCTACTTACTGCGTGTAAATCAAGGCGGTAGAATGGTACTTAGGGCAAGAGTCCTTAACGCGATGTGATATGCTTGAGATTTTAGAGTAAACTAGTATTAAATTCAACCCAGGTCTTTCTTTATATACTAAAGCCCCTTAGCTTTATCCCCTCCCAGGTCAGGTACCCTAAGTTGGAGATCCGATACTAGCCCATGTATCATGTTAGCCGGAATCAGATACTGTATAGCCTAATATTGGGTGGTACAATGGAGCCTAGAATGCTTAACATGAAGTGACCTGCTTGACAGTTAACAGTAAACTGTTGATTGACGCCTCATTCTACCCCAGAATTTTGCTTTTCTACAACTTCACGCTCATACTAATATTACTAAGACAGACTGGTTTCGATTACTGTTTAATCCATGAGAGATTTTGTAGGTGGAATGCTATGTCAAGGAGGTCCTATGGTTCATGATCACGAGATTAACAGCTGTGTAAACCACAAACTTTGTTTATTTTTTCATAAACTGGTGCGCGCCTCTTACAAGTGCGGTATTCTTCCTGCACGCGATTGCCTTCAACTGAACACTCTTAAATACTTCTGCGACCCTAATACAAACAAGCAACGATTTGCTCCTAACAGTATGTTGTTATTACTTAAATTTTTGAAAAAAAAATTGTCAACAGCTCTGGTTAGTAAACTATACAGTGGCCTAGATAATAACAATAATAATAATAATAATAATAATAATAATAATAATAATAATAATAATAATAATAAATACATAACATTATTGCTTCCTATTAATTATACAAAATGAATAATAATATGATGTTTAAGGTGAATACTGTTCAAAACCCCACTTCTCCGTGTAATACACCCACCCCCTATCAAGCCCTCACCCGAAGATAATATCTGAGAAAACTTCTTGTTAGCAGAAACAACACACAAAAAACTTTTGACTGCCAAAATGAGAATACAGTATTGCGAATGAATCTGAACATGTGTTATTTCTGAGTACTGAATCAGCTACTTACAATGCTAGCCTAGAATGGTTATCACGATGTTATCAGCTTGGTAGTTCACAACAAACTAACAGTACTCAAGCCGGGTCATCCCTTATATCCTAATTTACCCTGGGCTTGAACTCCTGCTAGAAGAAATGCATTAATCTGATAAATATTTTATACGGTGCAGCGTTTCAATACAAGATAGAAATTACACTTCACAAACTGGAGACGCGCTTCTTACTTGGATACCCAAAGACCGTTGGTGTCGGAAAAGGACAAGAGGTGACCAAGGGAGGTCGACAGGAAGATAAAAGGGAGGAGCCCGGCACAAGTGGAAGTAATGCCGAACTCAGCTTGGGTCCCCAACCCGTGTCCTACAAGTTGTGAGTCCCTGGGGGAAGTTTGTAGTTTTACGTGACCGTTAATCTCACGATTGTAAGACACAGGGCCTCCTTTTGCAGGGAATCCGAACCACAGGACACGGCATTTTACGTTGAAAGTCTCACATATGCTGATCGAGAATTGAACCCGGTCCGCCGAGGTGAGAGGCTAACAGCTGGGCCGCTGCGCCACAGCGCCCTTTAAGTTATATATTAACTAGATTAAGCTACTTATTATGTACTGTTACGCAGCGTTTATAGTGTAAGTTACTTACCAGCACAGCAACTATCTCCGGATGGTCCTTGGTCGAGGTCACTTGACTACTTCAAACTAGAGTTCATTTTGCTAAATTATCACTGTTTATACATTTCGCTGAATGCTTACCTGCGTATGAGTGATACACCGTTTATATTACATTAACTAGTATATAGTTAATTTTCAGTTATCAAAGACACTTGATATCATCTCACATAATGTTTCACACCAAAGGATTGCTGTATTATTATTAAATTGGTTGAAAGGCAAATATTAGAAGAATTATTTACATTATTCGAAAAGATTCTAGGTTGTAAGCTATCAACATGATCTCTGGGTCGACCTTGGGCCACTGGCAGTGCACTGCACTCTTCCGTGTTACGTAACAACAGAAACAAGATGTAGCCAGTCAGCAGGGTGAGGACGGAAGAGTGCAGTGCACTGCCAGTGGCCCAAGGTCGACCCAGAGATCATGTTGATAGCTTACAACCTAGAATCTTTTCGAATAATGTAAATAATTCTTCTAATATTTGCCTTTCAACCAATTTAACAATAATACAGCAGTCCTTTGGTGTGAAACATTATGTGAGATGATATCAAGTGTCTTTGATAACTAAAAATTAACTATATTACTAGGTAATGTAATATAAACGGTGTATCACTCATACGCAGGTAAGCATTCAGCGAAATTTATAAACAGCGATAATTTAGCAAAATGAACTCTAGTTTGAAGTAGTCAAGTGACCTCGACCATGGAGCATCCGGAGATAGGTGCTGTGCTGGTAAGTAACTTACACTATAAACGCTGCGTAACAGTACATAATAAGTAGCTTAATCTAGTTAATATATAACTTAAAGGGCGCTGTGGCGCAGCGGCCCAGCTGTTAGCCTCTCACCTCGGCGGACCGGGTTCAATTCTCGATCAGCATATGTGAGACTTTCAAAGTAAAATGCCGTGTCCTGTGGTTCGGATTCCCTGCAAAAGGAGGCCCTGTGTCTTACAATCGTTAGATTAACGGTCACGTAAAACTACAAACTTCCCCCAGGGACTCACAACTTGTAGGACACGGGTTGGGGACCCAAGCTGAGTTCGGCATTACTTCCACTTGTGCCGGGCTCCTCCCTTTTATCTTCCTGTCGACCTCCCTTGGTCACCTCTTGTCCTTTTCCGACACCAACGGTCTTTGGGTATCCAAGTAAGAAGCGCGTCTCCAGTTTGTGAAGTGTAATTTCTATCTTGTATTGAAACGCTGCACCGTATAAAATATTTATCAGATTAATGCATTTCTTCTAGCAGGAGTTCAAGCCCAGGGTATATTAGGATATAAGGGATGACCCGGCTTGAGTACTGTTAGTTTGTTGTGAACTACCAAGCTGATAACATCGTGATAACCATTCTAGGCTAGCATTGTAAGTAGCTGATTCAGTACTCAGAAATAACACATGTTCAGATTCATTCGCAATACTGTATTCTCATTTTGGCAGTCAAAAGTTTTTTGTGTGTTGTTTCTGCTAACAAGAAGTTTTCTCAGATATTATCTTCGGGTGAGGGCTTGATAGGGGGTGGGTGTAGTATTACACGGAGAAGTGGGGTTTTGAACAGTATTCACCTTAAACATCATATTATTATTCATTTTGTATAATTAATAGGAAGCAATAATGTTATGTATTTATTATTATTATTATTATTATTATTATTATTATTGTTATTATCTAGGCCACTGTATAGTTTACTAACCAGAGCTGTTGACAATTTTTTTTTCAAAAATTTAATTAATAGCAACATACTGTTAGGAGCAAATCGTTGCTTGTTTGTATTAGGGTCGCAGAAGTATTTAAGAGTGTTCAGTTGAAGGCAATCGCGTGCAGGAAGAATACCGCACTTGTAAGAGGCGCGCACCAGTTTATGAAAAAATAAACAATGTTTGTGGTTTACACAGCTGTTAATCTCGTGATCATGAACCATAGGACCTCCTTGACATAGCATTCCACCTACAAAATCTCTCATGGATTAAACAGTAATCGAAACCAGTCTGTCTTAGTAATATTAGAATGAGCGTGAAGTTGTAGAAAAGCAAAATTCTGGGGTAGAATGAGGCGTCAATCAACAGTTTACTGTTAACTGTCAAGCAGGTCACTTCATGTTAAGCATTCTAGGCTCCATTGTACCACCCAATATTAGGCTATACAGTATCTGATTCTGGCTAACATGATACATGGGCTAGTATCGGATCTCCAACTTAGGGTACCTGACCTGGGAGGGGATAAAGCTAAGGGGCTTTAGTATATAAAGAAAGACCTGGGTTGAATTTAATATTAGTTTACTCTAAACTCTCAAGCATATCACATCGCGTTAAGGACTCTTGCCCTAAGTACCATTCTACCGCCTTGATTTACACGCAGTAAGTAGCTGATTCTGGTTAACATAACATGGAGGGTAGTAACTGACCTCCAGTTTGGAAAACAACTAACAAGATTAAATAATCAACTCCTACCATTTTCAACTCCGCGTAAATGCTAGGACGGTATCTTCTAATAGGCCACAGCCGCTTCCTTCCACATCCTTGCCTAGCTAGTTTCATTCATCTTCATTCATGTTTTGATTTGTTGTTGATGTGTTGATTTATTACAGTCTTTGCGACAGCGTACTCATGCAGCCAGTGTGTGTGTGTGAGTGAAAGCTGTCTAATAACCTGTATCATTGTGATGATTTTATCAGTTTATGTAATTTGTAATTGAGGGCTAAGACTGTGTAACAGAAATGCTCTTCAAGGATGCCTGAGGAGGGAATCGAACTCATGCGCTACCCAGTTATCCTCACGAGGCTGAGTGGGCCCCTCTTCCGTTTCAGCCCTCAGTCAGAATATAATTTCTTGGTAGAACCAGGAATCAAACCCGGACTGATCATTCATTACACCACGAGCTGGTCCTATATATATTTCAATGGGTTTATTCATCACAGTGTACGTGTGCATGTATCAGGAGAACATACAATGATAGGGGGGGATACTGACCGCTCTCTCTAGAACAAATGCTTAATTCCCATACTCCTTTTAGACCTTCTGGTATGCTGTTTATGACTAGGGAGGATGAGGTTAGTGTTATCGTTGTTGATTAATTTAGGGGCTTTGCGACATCGTGGTATGTTACCCCGTATAGCCTACTTGGGTGTATGTGGATTTTTGTGTGTATAATAACCTGTTTTATTATGGTGTCTGTATTAGTAATTGGGGTTCAGATTGGGGGAGGTGGTTGTAGCCTTAAGACCGGAACAACCTCTACCCCTACCCCGAGTTTGCCTGGTGTATAAGTTGGAAAACACGGAAAAGCCACTTCCAGGATGACTGAGATAGGGATCGAACTCTCCTCGTGGCTATATATAAAGGAGGAACCCAGTGCAAAATCGGTATGTGGTTTATTTGATGTGACATATTTTTTTTTCTTACCACTCGGGCGTCTGTTGGTTCTTCAGCCCAGAGGTTGGTTGGATCCAGGTTATGTGAGAAGAAACAAAAACTTGGCAGCACTATAATGAAGCATACTAGGCAAGGTGAGGAGTAAGGTAGTTATGTTTAAAGGACTGAACTTCGAGGTCATCTGCTCTCATGCGTATTTTGGGTCTGTATGTGGGATTTGTCTATGGTAGCTGTAATTATTGGGGAAAAGCGGGAGGTAGACCTTTCCAAACTCTGAAAGCGTGGTCATCAGCTAATGTCTTAGAGATGTATGGAAATTTTGCCTGATAACCTGTGTTATTGTGGTGTCTGTATTTTGTAATTGATACTAGAATTGAGACAACCGCGGTCTTAAATTAAATACCACTTCCTAGATGTACCTAAAATTTAAGTTAAAATGTATCTTTCTCTCTTCCTCAGGTAGATCTGTTATTAAAGAAGAAGCAGCTGTTACCAGAAGACAATGTCTAACATGGAGGAAACTATTCAGAGCTATGCTTGTAAGGAGTGTGGAAAAACTTTCCTCCGTGACTATCATAGGAAGCGTCATGAAGTGTCTTGTGGGCTATTCCATCAGTGCAACACATGTGGGGCCGGATTCAGCAATGCATATAACGGACGTCGTCATGAAGAGGTTTGTAGTGTAGCGTCACCTGCTAAGAAGGTTAATACTGAACCGACTAAGCATGAATTGCTCGCCATGGTTCCTGATAGTAAAGACCTTTGTGAGTATGAATCCTCTTTCAAGGGTCGATTAAAGTCATATTTTATTAGATGTGAATCGTGCGGTGATTTAAACTCTTATTTGAAGGAGTCAAAAGAGCGAATCATTCATGCTATACAAAGGGAACTATGTGTACACAAGTCTTTAAAGGTTAATATGTTGGCCGAGTGTAGATTTATTCATTTAACTAGTGGTGATATTGCAGACCGCTCCTTCAAAACTCGTAATCAGGCAGTATTTCTTGAAACAGACTTAACTATGCTCTTAGAAACACACTTTAAAAAATTAGCTAGGGAAATGGAGGAATCTCAGCTGAAGGGTAGTAACTGGGCTTTGCTAGCTGTTGATGGGGTCCGTTTAAGGATAAACAAGTATATTCCCTTGCGTGGCAGTACATACATTCCTTTACCCCCTGGTTTGGAAGCGAAAAAAGCCTGCATCAACCCTCGAAACTTAAAAGATGAGAGGTGTTTTATGTATGCTATCTTAGCGAAGTTCATTAAAACAAATGCTCAACGTGTTAGCAAATATAAGGATTTAGAATCAAAATATAATTTTTCATGTGTCTCATTCCCTACATCGCTGGCTGATATCTCAAAATTTGAGAAATCTAATGATATGTCAGTGAATGTGTTTGGGCTTGATGATGATTGTAACCTGTTTCCTCTCAAGGTTGTTGACACAGAACTAGTAGATCATCGCGATCTACTCCTAATTAGTGATGATACTGGTCGACATCACTACGTATTTATCAAAGATTTTGATAAATTGATGGGATATCAACTAACTCATCATGAACATAGGATATATACTTGTAAACGTTGCTTTACACATTTTGATAACCAGTATGGAAAAAGTGGTCTAGATAAATTAGAAGAGCATAGAGAACTGTGTTTCCTGCATGACATTGCAAGGGTTAAAATGCCTACTAAAAAGCCCATTCTACAATTTATCAATGTAGAGAAAATGCTTAGAATGTCTTACGTAATCTATGCTGACTTTGAGGGTATACTCATACCTCATCAAACATGTCTACCTAATCCAGAGATAAGCTACACAGCCACATACCAGAGCCATGTACCTATGAGCTTTGGTGTATATGTAAAACCTTCAGCAGCTGTAGCTCACTTAGAGACGAACCTTCCAAGGGAACCTTATATTTATCGTGGTTCTGACGCTGCAGAGAAGTTTATGGAATATTTAATATCCATAGCTAGCGAAATCAGTCGCCTCTACAGCTTAAATGTTCCAAAGGCTTTAACTGATGATCACGAAGCAGAGTTTCAGTCATCTATAACCTGCTATTTGTGTCATAAGGAGTTCTCTGAGAATGACTGGAAGGTTCGAGATCATTGCCATCTTACAGGTGTATACCGTGGAAGCGCTCATAATACCTGTAATTTGAGATGCAAAACACGAAACCCTATCCCTGTATTCTTACATAACCTTAGCGGCTTTGATTCTCATTTCATTGTGAAACAGTTGGGGTGTACTGCGGAGAGAGTAGAAGTTATTCCCAACTCAGAAGAAAACTACCTCTCATTTACCAAACATGTTGGTAATGTGAAGCTTAGATTTCTGGATACGTTTCGCTTCATGCCAAGCAGTTTATCAAAATTAGTGGGCAACCTAACATCATACCCTGAGACGAGTAAGTACTTTGGGGTGGAAAATTCAGCACTAATGCCCCGGAAAGGTGTATATCCTTATGATTACGTGGACTCTTGGGGAAAATTAAGCAAAGAAAGCTTACCACCTAAGGAGGAGTTCTTTAACAGATTAAATCAGGAAGACATCAGTGTAGATGACTATGAACATGCATTACATGTGTGGAAACAGTTCCAAATTAAAAGTTTGGGTGAATATAGCGACCTTTACCTAACATCTGATATACTCCTTCTCGCAGACGTGTTTGAAACAATCAGAAATAAAACACTTGAAACTCATAAAGTCGATCCTGCACACTATTTTACTTCTCCAGGTCTTACGTGGGATGCCATGCTCTTATATACAGGTACTCAGCTCGAGTTACTACAGGATTACGATCAGATTCTAATGATAGAATCAGGAATACGTGGAGGATTATGCCAGGTTTCTCATCGATATGCTGAAGCTAATAATAAATACATGGAGAATTTCGATTCAAAGAAGCCGTCTCAATTTATTACCTACGATGATGCGAACAACCAATACGGCTGGCCAATGTGCCATCACCTCCCTTACGGAGGATTTAAGTGGGTCTCTCCAGACACCATTGATCTGGATACACTAAAGGAAGATGATTCTCTCGGTTACATATTAGAAGTAGACGTTGATTATCCTTCTGAACTTCATGATCTACACGATGATTTACCCTTTCTACCAGAGTGTAAACAGCCAAAGGAAACATCTTTAAAGAAACTAATCCCTCATCTTGGAAATCGACGGCGTTACGTAGTTCATTATATGGCTCTTAAACAAACTCTGGATCATGGATTCAAATTAATTAAGATTCACCGCGCGTTAAGCTTTAAACAGCTACCTTGGTTAAAGTCATACGTTGAATTTAATAATAATCTACGGAAACAGGCTAAAAATGATTTCGAAAAGGATTTGTATAAATTGTTCAATAATGCAATGTTTGGGAAAACTATGGAAAATATTCGTAATAGATTAGACATACGCCTTGTTACTGACAGTAAGATGGCAGAAAAGCTGATAGCTAAACCAACATTTATAGACAGAACAATTTACGGTCCTGATCTAGCTGCTTTTCATATGGCTAAACGTAGCATTGTGTTCGATAAGCCTATATATATTGGTATGTGCGTGTTGGATATTTCAAAAACTTTGATGTATTCCCACCACTATAATGTACTGCTTCCTTATTATGGGGTTGAAAATATTAAACTCGCATACATGGACACGGATTCCTTCATATATTTAGTAAAGACCGAAGATGTATACCAAGACAAGTTGTGTTTCCTGGAGCATTTGGATACGTCTGACTACCCCAATAATCATATATGTTATTCTGTAAAGAACAAAAAGGCTTTGGGAAAATTTAAAGATGAAGCTTGTGCGCACATTATTAGAAAATTTGTCGGTCTCAGACCTAAGATGTATGCCCTAGACATCGATGGAGTAGAAGTAAAGAAGATTAGAGGTATTAGCAGGGGTGTTGTTAGGAAAAGTATCAGTTTTCAAGATTATAAGGACTGCCTTATGATAAAAATGGTAAAGAGAATACCAATGAATGTTATCACGTCGAAGCATCATGAAATATCGTCAGTACAACTAAACAAGATCGCCTTGTGTCCAGATGATGACAAGAGAGTGATTGCCGCTGATGGAATAGCTACACATGCACATGGGCATTACGCAATCGCTGAATCTGGTTAATTTATCTACGACTAAAAGAATCCTAGCAATAGGAAACATCTATCAACAATTTTTTCAAATAAAATCTAAATTTTTTTGAAGTTTACAAGTATGGAATGTTCTCCATAAGTCTTAGCAGCAGAGCCTATAGCATGTGTTTGTTGTATGTAAAACAGCCTCTGGTGTGAGATTAATTTCTTCGTAAGCCTATATAGACTATATATGACTAATATGGCCTCTGGCGTGAGATTAATTTCTCCGTAAGCCTATGTATATATATATATATATATATGACTGATATGGCCTCTGGCGAGAGATTAATTTCTCCGTAAACCTATGTATGTCTGGTAAGGTCTCTAGCGTGAGATTAATTTCTTCATAAGCCTACAGGTGTGTGTGTGTGTGCTGGAAGGCTTTGGTGCTGAAGGCTAATGGAATACAATGACAAAACATATCTTATGTTAAGTAAATATAGGGTTGATAGGTGTTAACTCTGCCTCTAGGGGAGGAGGAAGTGTGTCCCCTAGAGCCGGTCTCAAGCCCGGAGAAAAGAGGAGAGACATCTACATCCAGAACTTGCTCCTTAAGCTGAACTATAATGCGCGGTGCCCTTCACGAAGGGAGAGTAGACCTCTGAGACATATTCATCATTCGAGCTTGCAAACCTCGTTGATATGTCAATGATGAGAGTTTACGTATAGCATTTTTAGTTAACTTACTGGAGTTTTCGTTTTTTTTGGTAAAGATTTAGCTTCTGTATACTTAACTATAATGCGCGGTGCCCTTTACGAAGGGAGAGTAGACCTTTGAGGTGTATTCGTCATCCAAGTTTGCAAAGCTTGTTGATACACCTGTGATAAGAGTTTACGTATAGCATTTGTAGTTAACTTACAGGAGTTTGACTTCAAGGGCATACCCCAAGCCTTGACTGGTTTGATGTTAGAGCTCTCACAGAGGGTAGTAGAGTACTGGCTACATCTCCATAAGACAAGGCTCCAACCCTTGCTGTGATGTTAATGGCGGTTTCTACCTTCTAACGTCCTGGTCGGCTTGAAGTATGTACTCTCACATGTAGTGTTAACCAACATAACCGCTAGCATGATGGTAGGAGGATTTGCCTATTAAAGTAGGAGATTGGGGAGAGCATAGGAGGTTAAGGGCACCCGGCCAGCCTGCTCAAGTCCTCTAACATAAGGGAGTTGTCTATAAAACACTGCCCCAGTTTCATGAAAGTAGGCGATTGGAAAGAGCATAGGTAGTGAAGGGCATCCGGCCAGCCTCGTCAAGTTCTCCAACATAAGAGAGTTGCACCTGGCAGCCATCTTGCGCAACAGCCTCTGTACCAGTCATCTCAAGTCCTCTAGAGTTGCGCGCGATGGCCATCTTGCCCACTAGCCCATGTGCCAGCTCCCAAGAGTTAGTTCCATAAGAGACCATGTATAGCGGCCATCTTGCCCATTAGCCCCTGTGCCAGCTCCGGCTTATTGCACCTACTCACTTGATATTTTGGACAACGCTCTGCATTCCCTACATTTAGAATAACAAACAAACTTAACTTGAAAACCATGTATTAAGGCCCTAGAATCATTCATGTCCGTAGTAGTGTAAATATAAGAGTATTTTAATAAGTCTATTGTTGACTGGCAATTCGGGCTGCATCACGTCGCCCCTACCACTGTTCTGGTGCAGAATTGTGAAAATAGTTGAATCTTGCGCTGTTTATAAATTGCAGTCACGGGGAGTAATTAGTGCAAAAAGACTTCTTTTGCCCCTTAAAACAGTTATCATCATGAACATATTATGCATCTGTATAAGTGCAATGGTGTTGGTGCAATACAATGAGGTTATCAGCTGCAATAAGCGTTGGTGCTTTCAAATGTACCGTAATTTATTCCGAAACTTATCGTTGAGCGCTATGTAGCCACAAATGATACTATTGCTGCCTCAGGAGCTCGGGACAGCCGAAGTTTTCCAAAGTGTTCTGATTCTTTTCCTACGGCGCTATGCGACAAAAGACGACACCATTGGTCTCTACATTTCTAACAGACAATGAGATATAGGCCCTAGACAGTGTCTTTTATTTCGCTTATACCTCTTTCTAAACATTTTTAGAAATTTGTTTGTAAATTACATGTGTCAGTGCTGTAGTTAGTAAATGGCCGTTTCCCTATTCATTATTATCATTATTTCATTAGGGGAAAATGATCTAAATGTTACGTCCATTATACTGTACTGCTTATCACCCTCACTACATCCACCACCACCAACACCACCACCTCCACCACAAAAATTGTATTTTTTTTCTTTCGGGTAGTTTAAGTATCATATGCCAGTTCTGTAGTAGTATTCATTATCATCCATAAAACAAATAAATCCACCGGGCGAAGCCGGGCACTACTACTAGTTTATATATATATTACAACTTGCCTTACGTCCCACCAACACAGATACTGTAGGTCTTATGGCGACGATGGGATAGGAAGGACTAGCAGTGGGGAGGAAGCGGCTGTGGCCTTAATTAAGGTACAGCGTCCATTTGCCTGGTGTGAAAATGAGAAACCAGGGAAAACCATCTCCAGGGCTACCGACAGGGGGGTGTTCGGACCCACTATTTCCGGAATGAAAGCTCACAGCTGCACAATCCTAACCGCACGGCCGGCTCTCTCCGTCAATCATATCATACTATATCATAATATAATCTTTTTTATTGGGCTGGACGGAGGGAGAGTGCCTAGTCCACAAATTGGTAATATGCAGGGCCGTCGCGAGAGGTGCGGTCGCGCCAGGCCCCGCGCTCAGAAAGGCCCCGCGCTTCAGGCCATTTTCTTTTTTCATAAATGAAAATAAATAAATAAATAAATAAATAAATAAATAAATAATGATAGTGTGTTTGATTCAGTCCAGCCCAAATTAAAATTTGTCCTCCGCTATGTTGATATGATAGCAGAAACTCCAAGGATCGTCGAATCGTTCATCGAGTTTTTGGAGGTACACGACACTACGGGAAAGGGGTTAGCTGAGATTTTAGCAGCGGCGGCTGGTGGTCTTAGAGCATGGGAGGGCACACAAAATAAATTATCATGCACAGTAAAAATTACTAGCTAGCACGTTAGGTGTTGGCCAATATCCATTAAATTGTGTCTCATTAGGGAAAATGTTATGTTCTACATTTAATATAATTTAAATGGCCCTCTAAATCGCTACGGTAGTTAATTCCAAATTTATAATAGCCTATCACTAAGACATTTGTCAAAAACTCTAGACCTAGATGAAAAACAAAACTCCAAAAGAGACCTCTTTACATAACCTTTTTTATTTATTTATTTATTTATTTATTTTTAACAGCATGTTCCATTATAATGAAAGTAATACTACACGCTATGTTTACAAAATGTTTACAATTTTAATAACATATATTTACATTATCCATTATTGTTCTATGGCTATTTGTTTGGTGATATATTGTTCTAGGAACTGCCTAAATCTATTAACTTATTGTTTTTATGAGCTACGCCAATATTAAGAATCTGTTCAACTACTTGACATTCTTTCTAAATCTATTAAATTAAAATATAAAATTAATTATATAGTGCTTCATTAGCTTAATTTTTTCGAACGTCCATTTTCCATGTTTATTTACCATATTGTCCTTAAACAACTGTCTTTCTTTTTCCAGTTTCACGCATGTAAATAATAAATGATCAACTGTTTGTTCTTCATTGCCACACGCACACAATGGACTGTCTTTTAATTTGAAACGAAAAAAATACGAATTTATCTTACCATGTCCTGTTAAAAAGTAGTTACATTGCTAGTTAATGAGAAGTTTATTTTTAACCTATCCTTGACCCTAGGTATGAATGATATTGTCACTGCACCATTTAAAGTATTCTTCCATTCTTTTTCGTTTTACGTAAATGTACCATTTGGCTGAACACGACAGAGAAAAACGACCTTGGAGCTAATGACACCAGGGTGGTGTCGTGTTTGCCATCTAGTGGTCGTCTTGCGAATCATTTCAAACAGCATCGGAAGAAGGGGAGGAAAGGGGCTGGGTATGGCCATAGATGTTGTAAGTTCGAGTTGGAAGTAGCAGTTCAGCATTCCCGCAGCAATCTCTCCAGAGCCCATACAACTGCTCCAATTGTTATTCCTCCTTGTAACCGTGGGCTCGCAATCTCTGGGCCCATAGCCGACGTTTGAAGAGCGTCTGCGCGCACGCGGAATAGACCTCTGCTTGTTTGTAGTTGAATGGAGTGTTGGGCCCAGTAAGGCCTGGGCCCCGAGTAGCCCGCAGCAAGGAGAATTACGTGACAAGTTATGTAGCGCGTTATACAAACATGTTGGTACATTTTCATAGTGAGGAGCGCACAACTCGGCCAGTATTTCAAGCGTTAAGGATTAAAAATGAATTACTAATGTAGGTTAATGGTAAGGAGGGCCCTGGCCCACTGGCCCGTTAGAGCCAGCCACCCCTGGATTTTAGAAGGAGTATTGGAGGATAATGATCTTGATATCATGAACTGTTGGGGACAAGGGTATGACAAGGGTGCTAATATGAAGGCTAAGTATAAGAGAGTCCAGATGCGAGTAAAAAATACTAATAGACGAGCAATGTTCATGGCATATGATGCACATAATCTTAACTTACTTTTGGGTGACATGGTTAATGCAATAAGAACGCTATGGCTTGTTTTGGTATAGTTCAGCACCTGTACACTTTGTTTGTAGCTTCCACGGAAAGGTGGGACATTTTGTGCGAACTATGTCCTGGCCTCCTCAGACTAAAATCTTTAGCTAGCACGAGATGGGAATGTTGAATTGGTAGTGCCAAGCCCATCAGGAACCAGTTAGGAAAAGTAAACGAAGCTCTAGAAAAATTGGCAGAAACTACCAAAGATCCTGTTACCGGGTTAGAGGCCCAATCTTTGTTGCTTCATACAAGTTCGTATAAATTTGTTTTAAGCCTCGTTATCTGGTACAATAACTTATTTAATTTTCTGTGAACTCAACAAGTAAAACTCTCCAATCTGAGAAGACTTCGTTAGATACGGCTTTAACCAGACTTCAGGGCCTAAAGTCATTTTTTCAAAATTATCGCAACACTGGCTTTAACAGTGCAATGTCCACCGCTAGAGAAATAATGGAAAATTTGGGCTATGCAAATAAATTTTCTATTCGCCGTCAAGGCAATCGCAAAAGGTTCATTGATGAAATAAAACAGCAAAATGATCAACAGGTGGAAAAAACTGAAGAGGAACTTTAAAAAGAAGCTGAAAATAAATTTCAGGTAAATTACTTTTTGTCTGTCGTAGATACTGCACTGAGCTGCATAGAAAATAGATTTAACGAAGTATTTTTTTTTCTGAATACTTTGGATTTCTCTTCGATCCTTCCAAGCATTTCAATTAGGAGGAAAGGCAATTGAAAAACCATTGTCAAACACTCTCTAATTTTCTAAAAGACGGGGAGCTTGAAGATTTGGATGCAGAGGATCTTTTTCTGGAGGAACAATTATTTAGGTACGCTGTTCGGTAATCTGTAAAAAGTGCTTGCGGTGCACTAGAGTACTTAGCCCCGATAAAGGAGTCCTATCCTAATTTAACGACAGCATATCGAATTATGCTTACAATTCCTATAACGGTTGCGTCGCGGAAAAGGAGTTTTTCCATTTTGAAACTAATCTAAACAAGTAGTTCCCTGAAGAACTAAAGCCTATTTTCATATATCCTACTTATGTTAATTGCCACTACCAACATACAAAATTTCAGTTTGATTGCTGTAATAGATTCGTAGATATTGAGAACCGACTAAATATTTCGGATGGTCGCCATGTTGTATTTTTATATATGTAGGTCATAGAGTTATTCACTGTTACATGAAGATTATTGTGTACGTGTAGCATTCAAACTTCAATCGCATGATTAGGACACAAGAAGTAAAAACGAGATTTTAAAATTTCACACAGCTGCCATCTTGTGGATATGGAAACATTTGTATAAGGATTTACTATACCAAGTTTCACTGCACTCAGATGGTTATATTGTGAGAAATGTCCATGTGAATATTTTTACTTCGCGTCACCGCCATGTTGGATTTGTGATCGCCAGGTTATTGAAAGTCCTATAGGTGAACTTATCTTCATAGCACCTATGAGCATTAAAAATCAGTTTTATTGCTGTAATAGATTCGTAGATATTGGGAACCGTCTAAATATTTCGGATGGTCGCCATGTTGGATTGTTATATGTATAGGCCATAGAGTCGTGTACCATTAAAGGAAAATTATTGCGTAGGTTCATTATTCAAACTTTCACTTCGATCGCATGATTACGACACAAGAAATAAAAACTTAATTTTAAAATTAGCATAGCCGCCATCTTGAGGTTATGTAAACAATTGAATTGAATTAAATACCAGTACATTACAATGTGTATAAACATTTGCTGTGCCAAGTTTCATTGCGTTTGGATCATTAAATCGCGAGAAAAGTATATTTAAAACTTTCAAATTCGCGTGGCCGCCATGTTCGTTTTGTAGTTAACCGATTTTTGAAAGTCTCATAAATAAACTTCCATTAGTGCTCTTTATCTTCGTACAAAATCTCAGGGTAAATAATAATGATCGTGTGGCCTCTTGAGAGGCCTAGTACAGGTCTTTCTAGTTGACGCCCATGGGCGACCTGCGCGTCGTAATGAGAATGAAGTAATAATGAAGAAGTCACATACACCCAGTCCCCGAGCCAAGGGAATTAACCTCAGGAGATTAAAATCCCTGATGGCTCGGCCGGGAATCGAACCCGGGGCACTTTGGGCTAAAGCCTAGCGCGCTAACCATTTAGCCACAGAGCCAGACATTTCAGGGTGATAACGGTGATAGTTTCAGAGATATAGAATGCCGGTGAAATACTTCACACAGCCGCCATATTGAGATTATGTAAACAATTGAACGAAGTTAGATGTCAGTGCATTACAATGTGTATAAACATATACTGTACCAAGTTTCATTGCGATTGGTTGGTTAAATCGCGAGAAACGTCTATTTAAAAGTCGCAATTTCGCTTGGCCGCCATGTTGGTTTTGTAGTTACCAGGTTTACAAAAGTCATATAGGTGAACTTCTAGTAGTTCCCTTTATCACCGTACAAAATTCCAGGGAGATATTGAATGCTGATGAAATATTTCGCACAGCCGACTGGTGAGACGTAACAAAATTTGAAGGGCACGGTCGGGGTCGTCCGGAATAGTGCTATGAACTTGCCGAGTTTCATTGAAATCGCTCCAGCCGTTAAGATTATATTAGGGACACACACACAAATCACACACACACGCACACACAGACAGACCGACACACGGACCAAAGGTGATCTCATAAGCCTATTTTTCCATAAATGAAAATAGGCTAAAAAACTATTTGTGATCAACGATGGCGCAGGAGCGTCTGAACGGTTCGGCTACTCTGTCAATTGAATGTGAAACGGCAAAAAAATTAGAACTGAACGATTTAATGAGCACTTTTGCCCTAGCAAAGGCCCGCAAAGCGCCTTTTACATAAATAAAAAGCTCTAAATACTAAACATAAAACAGATTTTTAAATAAAAAATAAAAGCCTGCCTTGTAAACCATGTTATTTCTCGAACAAAGGGGCCGTTCAGCTGATATTTATCGATGGAAGTAGACTTATAGCACGTTTAGTAGTTTAGTTTATGAAAAACTGTATAGCCGAAGAAATGTTGAAATATGTAAACGTGATTGCGTATTATTATTAATGATGTGCGTTTGGGTAAGAAATTACATCAAGCACATGCTTCGTTTTCCATAATAAATTATTTATGCCAAAAAAATCACCTGTGTTAGGTCATTATATCAGATTTACATTGATATAGCTTGTTGCTTTTATCTGATCAGGTGCTTCCTGTATCCAATGTTATGCTTAGGCCTATCCTATTTGTTGAGGTTTGTTTAGAAACTAGAAATGTAATAAAATGAGTTTTAACTAGCCTAAAATTGTAATTTCTTTTAAAACATCACTCTCCGTACTACACATCCACTTACAGTCTAACGCTATCAGTGAGAGAGAGAAGTCATTGAGTGACGAGGAGAGGTAGGGGCGGAAGTAGGTGGTAAGTGAAGGGTCAACAGATCACTAACACAAATGCAGCGGCTGTCAAACGGTGATAGTGCTGCCATCTCTTGCCTTGCGATTGACGGCGGTGGTGATCGCACAGCCTTACCAAACAAATCTAAAATTTAAATCACACAAACAAATAAAATATTTACACAATTCCCTTGAAACCATTTTTGACCCGACCAAAATGAAATTAATTCAGTTTGAGTACTCATCCATTTCTGGACAGCCCTTCAACGGATGTCGCCTGACAAACTATTCGGCTGTTTCTACACCATCGTGTAAGTCATCTTCATGATAGTAGCCATGTGGTTCATCCTTCCTTCATCACGAACGTCTTCAAGTTTCATCGTGATGCAACTGCTTGAAATAAATAGCGTTAAAGTTATCTGAGTTATGCACACGTTAATTAACCTAGCTAATTGCTATTAGTTGAATTACTCAATTCACCCGATAGTCCGTAGAGAAATCGCGTAACTTCCCTAAATAATATCTTGTTAGCTATTTGCATAAAACTCGAATTATCACTTTATCAATTCTTATTTCATCCCGCACACAAAGTCTCCATCAATAAACAAACTTGAGCTTCTACATCCCTTCCGCCTTCAACCGAAGGCCCTACAAGATAATGACGAGATAATGCATCTGCATTCATTTATGATGATAAGAACACATGTTATTATAGGATTTGTTTATTACGCGAATCTTATTACATAGTTACTTATACAACTCACCACTACACAGAGCATTCGTCTGTCTCTCTAACTCCCCTGCTTCTTCATCTTCTACTGATCAAGCTCTTGAGCTCATCTTTGGGCTATCTGACAATGCTGCAGTTCTACATATTTTCTACAATGCAGCTATAAACGTCTTTCACCAGTTCACGAGTTGCGTCATGACCAAGGGGCGCTCCTCTGCTGATGACATTTTACCTTGGAGTTCTACTGCCTTCGATTCTGGATGGAACTGAACCCAGATACTATGAAGATGCCTGACTGACTAATTCCGAGCGCTGTGTGGGCAAACGCATCCTGTTCCAGTTACTGGTGGCACCACGTAGCTGGTCTACTCATACAGGAAGCTTTTAAAGGGTCATGGTGCATCCTTCTTCATTTATCGTCAGTGTGGTAGACCGATCTGGTCCTAACGTAATCTTCAAGGATTCCTTCCGTCAAAAAATATAAGTTTTAATTACCATCGTAACCAATGATTGATCTCTTCTACAAACAAGTATTTATCATCTGCTTATTTTATAGGGTCTCCGACTAATGGACCCTTATCTTTTAGTATTTTTTAAAGTTCTTGTATTTACTCTTTTAAAAGGAATTTCAGCTTGCAAGTGCTAATCAGTTTCCTGGTGAAACCATTATTAATGAACTTCAATTTTAATTGCTTTTTTAGTCTAGTAATTGTTTGAAAGTATTCTTTTTCTCATAAATTATAAATTGGTGTTCGAATCTCAAATAAATCTACAAAGTAAAGCTTTAATATTCGTCTCTTCCATATTTCCCAGTTTCAGCTCATATTTTGTCCCCGAAAACCCAAACTTTTACGAATCCCCCTATGGTAACGCACCATAATTTGGTACCTCAGCTCCGGGAATGAACCAAGGACACTTGGTCCCGAACTCCACAGATCCCTTTGCCCTGAGGCCACAGAATACTATCAATTGAAAATAAAAACCAAAATTGTTTGTTTTAATACAATTTACATATTTCAGCTGGTTACCGTGGCTAGGTGCAGGAAATCTGCCAGGGAGCGCAAGCAACCCCTTCGTACTACAAACACAACTCCGTTATCAGAGAGCAGGTCTCAGCCTGGCGCTAGCAGGAAAGTTGAGTTTTTTTTCCACATCTCCAGCCATCCCTATAATAGATGACAAGTAATTAAACTCACGGGCCGCCTACAAAGGTCAGCTTACCCGTTTTAAAAAAAATACCTAGCTAAAAAGATGGTATATTGGCTTTCACGGCCGGTGAATTAAAACTCAGCAATTCTTCTAGGTTTGTACCGTGTCTTGTGTGGGGTTTCGCCTAGGACACCAAGCTGGCTCATCGGCGGGCTCCTGGTGTCCCCACCCGGACCCCCACAGGAGTACCGAACTGCGCGATACTCCCTTTATATAGAGTGCAACTGCATTCCTTGACTGCGAGAACCAAAAGCTCAAGCAGCCTCAACCTCCCTATGAAGGCTTCCAAAATACCATCTTTTTGGAAGCCTTCATAGGGAGGTTGAGGCTGCTTGAGCTTTTGGTTCTCGCAGTCAAGGAGTGTAGTTGCACTCTATATAAATGGAGGTATCGCTCAGTTCGATACTCCTGTGGGGGTCCGGGCGGGGACACCAAGAGCCCGCCGATGAGCCAGCTTGGTGTCCTAGGCGAAAGCCCACACAAGACACGGCACAAACCTAGAAGAATTGCTGAGCTGAATACCTAGCTACTTTAACAGAGAAAGAGCAAAATCTTGATATCATTTCGCAGGACTTAAAGGCATATAAGCAAGCTTACTAGAAATATGAACTCTAACAGCTTGAAATTGAAATTAAAGATCCTGAGCATCTATCAGATTGGGAGGAGATCGAAAGTAATTACTTTGAAACTCATGCCCAGGCAGTGGCCTTAGTAAGATCTTTGACCCTAGCTTTGAAAGTAGAAGGAAATCTTGTAGAAAATAATACTGAAAATAGTTTCAAACCATTATTACCCAAAATTGAAATGCCGCACATTGCCGGAAAAGAAAACATGTGGCAATCCTTTCTTGAATTGTTTGGTTCCTTAGTGCATGATATCAACACGCTTCCAGAAATTCAAAAATTTAACTATTTAAAATCCGAGTTGCAAGGTACACTTCTCCAACTTATAAACGAGCTTCCTTTAACAAGAGAAAACTACAATATTGCCATGGATCTGCTTAAGGAGCGGTATGGTAACGAAAGATTATGCATTCAAAGGCATATTCAAGCCTCGTTTAATTTGCCTGCCTTGCGCGCTACAACCTGTCAACATTGCATATCCTGGGCGACACTGCCCAGCTACACGTCAGAGCACTGGCGCGTTTGATTCAGCCATGGAGCATTGGGATTTGTTTTTGGTTCACCTAGTCACATCTAAATTCGATCCAGTAAGCTTAAAAGCATGGGAGATTAAATAGCAAATAACACGTAATATACTTATGACGCATCGCTTAAGTTTAAAAATCATCAGTGTCAGGTCTTGTCAGCTGTTGTCTGTCAAACGTCAGGTATTTCAACCAGCAAGTCTAATGTTTTCAAATTAGTCAGCATTGACAAAAGAACAAATAAATCTAGTGCCTTTACCGCACAAAATAAAACTGCAGATTGCATTCTTTGCGCAAGCTCTCATAGATTATATTCTTGTGCTTCCTTTAAAACTCTATCTACTGATGACTTACGAAAACTAGTCTTTCAGAACAGATATTGTTTTAACTGCGTTTCAGACAGGCTTGTTTTGTCTGATTGCTTATATAAAAACACGTGCTTGCATTGCAAGGCTCAACATCACATTTTACTTCATAGATTTGAAAAGCCACATCCGGCTCCTTTCTCCGGAAGCTCTAAGAGCGCACCCCCGCCCATTTGACTAGCGTAGAAGTTGTAAACCACGGAAATCCATTTCATGGGAGGCTGAGGTGTGAATCGAACCAATTTTTCTTTGGTTATCCTCATGAGGTCCCTTTTTACTGTAAGGTTACTTTTTGCATAGACTGATTTGTTGTTGTTGTTTAAGTCTTCTGCCCTTTGACTGTTTTGATGCAGCTCTCCATGTCTCCTTGTCCTGAACTAATCGTTTCATCTCTACATATCTACCACATCCTACATCCGAGGCAATTTTGAACATATTCTAACATTGGTTTACCCCTACAGTTCCTATTCTCGACACTTCCTTCTATAACTAAGTTTGCTATTCCTGAGTGTCGTAGTATGTGTCCAACCAACCTATATCTTCCCTTCATTAGCAGTCGCCAGAACATCTATCCTCCCACACTCGTCTCAATAGGCTACTTCATTTGTTGCTCTATCTACCCATCTGATCTTCATCATTCTCCTGTAACACCACATTTCAAACGCTTCTATTCTTCTCTTTTCTGCTGCAACACAAGTCTAAGTCTTACTTTCATATGGAGCCACGCTCCAGACAAAACCTGTCATAAATGACTTTCTAATAATCTATATTTGATGTCAACACTTTTCTTTTCTGTAGAAATGCTTTCCTTGTCTGAGCCAACCTACTTTTTATATCCTCTTTGCTTCGTCCCTCACTAGTTATTTTCTTCCTAAGTAGCAGAAGTCTCTTACTTCCGTTAGCTTTCCTTTAAAACTCTATCAACTGATGACAGATGAAAACTAGTCTTTCAGAACAGATATTGTTTTAACTACGTTTCAGACAGGCTTGTTTTGTCTGATTGCTTATATAAAAACATGTGTTTGCATTGCAAGGCTCAACATCACATTGCCACCTGCCATTCTGATGACAATAGGGGTTTCTGAATTCTTTTCGTCTGCATTCTTTTTTTTTGTTTGTTTTGTTTTACATTTATTGATTTTCATTATGAATTCCTTCCTCAAGATGGAGTTCATGCCATTTAAAAATTCATTCTGATCTTCTGGTGATTTGGCTAATATGACAATGGCATCAGCAAATCTAAGAGTTGAGATTATTTCTCCTTGAATCTTTACTCCTACTTTTTTTTTTCATTATTTCCTTCATTGCTTGTTCTATGTATAGAAGGAAACGTATGGGTGACGAACTGCATCCTTACCTTATACCTTTCTGAATACTAGCTTTTCTCTCATGACCTTAAGCTCAGACTGCTGTCTGATTTCTGTGTAGATTGAAAATTACCCTCTTATCCATGTACTTTATTCCAATACTTTAAAATGTTAAATAATTTACTTCAAACAATTTTGTCAAAAACCTAATCTACTTCTACAAAGGACATGAACATTCTCTTATTTTTCCTTAATCTATCTTCCAAAATCAGGCTATGAATTAGTACAGTTTCCCTTGTTCCTACGTTTCTCCTGAAACCAAATTGGTCTTCACCCAACACGGTCTCTATCTGTCTTTCAATCGTCTTGTAAATTATTCTAGTCAGGATATTCGAAGCATGGTGTTTTGTTGCTGTTTAAGTCTCCTAGTGCTCTATCAAATTCTGATCTCAATATTAAATCTCGTTTCCCATCCTCGTCGATTTCCTCTACCCTTTCCATTACACGATTGTCAATCTTCTTTCCCCTATACAAACACTCTATGCAAGTTTTCCATCTCTCACCTTTTCTTCTCTATGTGTTAGAGGTTTCCTATCCGAGTCCTTAATATTACAGCACTTAGTCTTTCTTTCCCCGAAAGCACTCTTAATCTTTCGATAAGCTGTATCTATTATACTTTTCCTACTTTCAGTCAATTTGCTATATTGACACATTTCCCTATCACCATTCACCTTTCACTTCCTAGCATTTCTTGCTTATCTCATTTTTCAGTCGTCTGTATTCCCATTTCATCTCTTGCTTTCTTGTGCTTCCGCCTCTCCTCCATTATTTCTAATATATCCTGAGTGATCCACGGTTTTCTATTTATTTTTTCCTTTCTGCCAACGTTTAATTCTGCATATTTTGTTATTTCATTCTTCAAAAGTGCCCATTCCTCTGCATTTGAAGTTTTTCAGGTTTCTTCATTCGTCCTTCCCTTATACTCTTTTTGAACATTTCGTACACGTCCTTGTCTATTACCCACCATTTTGGGTTTTGTCTTTTCTTCAGTTTCTTCAGTTTTAATCTGCATTTCATGACAACCAGACTGCATATTTCTGATCATGTACGGTACTTTACATACATACGTACATACATACTGTTACGGCTGTGATTTTGTGTCATCACTCGCCGCATGAGTCACAGCTGCCTCCAGGCTGGGTGTGCTCTGCATCAGTGTATTACGTGCGCGTTACGCAACGGGCTGCGAAGTGAAAGGGATGGTCCAGAATATTCGTGACTGGACCAGCGATGGAAACCTCGAGAAGCCGTGAACCCTGGATGGATCTAGAAGCATTTATTGAGTCACCGGCCTGCTATATAAGTGCGACCTGTCTAGCAGTTGTTGTTGTTGTGTTTTACGAGCTAGTGCGAGCGATTATCTTGTGCGACAGAAGTGTGGTGACGAAGTGCTGTGCGAGTTACGAAATCCAGTGACATTGTTTCTCCAGCTTGTGGACAGCGAAATAGCCTGCAGCAAGTGATCGTAAGTAATTGAGGTCGGAGAACATAAAGGAGAGGAGCAGGTAGTTTCTGTCAAGGCCACCGTACTCATTAGGACGGATTAACTTCTGTGATCTGTTGACAAGTGGAAGGGCCAAGAGCGCTCAAGGAAGAGACTTGAGGAAACTGGAGTAAGGCTCCTAATTGCTTGTATTTGCTGATTAGTGTAATTTTCTGGCCACAATAAAGTTAATTATTTCTTTAAGCAGTAATTGGTGTTGTGCTTTGTACCCCCACCGTAATCCAGTTAACAAAAGTGCCACTAGGGGGTGGCACGTAACAACTGGTGTCAGAAGTCGGATTACGAACTCAAGCACAACACCAGACGGTCCTGGTTTCAAAACCCGAGCAGGTCAATTTTTTAAAATTTTCCTGTGAGCGCATGCCCTTTACATGACAAACAGCTAAAATGGAAGAGCAATTCGCAGCATTGCTAGAAAAGTTAAATGGCATGGAAACCAAGATGGAAGTCGGCCAGAAGAAATTAGCCAAGGACCTGAAGGATGACCTGAAGAAGATGGAAGACGGCCAGAAGAAGATGGAGGACGGCCAGAAGAAGATGGAGGACGGCCAGAAGAAGTTAGCCGAGTACCTAACTGCCAAACTAGAAGACGGCCAGAAGAAGTTATCCGAGGACCTAACTGCCAAACTAGAAGACGGCCAGAAGAAGATGGAAGACGGCCAGAATAAGTTAGCAGAGGACCTAACCGCCAAATTTCTGGATGGCCAGAAAAATCTGGAAGAGTGTCTGCTGACGAAATTAGAGGAGAGCCAAAGGAAATTAGAACAGGGCCTACGTGAGGAAGTCGCAGCAGTGGAAAAGAAGTTCGACGCCTTACAAGTGGAAGTTGCCGAGCTGCGCCAACGCCCGCTGATGGGGGTGGAGGAGAAATTCAACGCCTTACAAGTGGAAGTTGCCGAGCTGCGCCAACGCCCGCTGATGGGGGTGGAGGAGAAATGCAACGCCTTGCAAGTGGAAGTTGCCGAGCTGTGCCAACGACCGCTGATGGGGGTGGAGGAGAAATTCAACGCCTTACAAGTGGAAGTTGCCGAGCTGTGCCAACGCCCGCTGATGGGGGTGGAGGAGAAATTCAACGCCTTACAAAAGGAAGTTGCCGAGCTGCGCCAACGCCCGCTGATGGGGGTGGAGGAGAAATTCAACGCCTTGCAAGTGGAAGTTGCCGAGCTGCGCCAACGCCCGCTGACGGGGGTGGAAGAGAAATTCAACGCTCTACGAGAGGAAGTTGCCGAGCTGCGCCAACGCCCGCCCACCGTTACACCGGGAATATCAGGAACGGGACATAGCAGAGTGACGCCCCCAACCTTCGACGGAAAGGTCCCGTGGAGCACCTACTTACGTCAGTTCGAGGCGGCATGTTCCATAAATAACTGGAACAACACAGAAAAGGCTACAGCTCTCATTGTAGCGCTGAGAGGTGACGCCCTTAACGTCCTTCAGGCCATCCCGACTGGATCCCAGGACTACGCTTCACTGATCGCCCATATGGAGTCCCGATATGGAGATAGCCATCTTCAGCAGGCCTACCAGATGCAGCTCCGGACCCGGGTACAGAAGAACGCGGAAACCCTGCAGGAGTTCGAGATGGACATCGCACGCCTCGTAAGGCTCGCCTACCCAACAGCGCCGGCCGACTTTCTGGAGCAGATAGCGACGCAGACTTTCACCGACGGGCTACGGGACTCGGACACTCAACAGGCGCTGCGACTCGCGCGCAATAAGACCCTGACAGATGCGCTGAGCCACGCACTTGAGTTCGAGACGGCAAAACAGGCATCCAGAATGCACGCGCGGGTGCGTCAAGTGGACGTCGACGAACCAGTAAAAACCAACGAGACCAAGCCCCTGGCCGACGAATTAATGGAGGCGCTAAGCCGTTTCTTCGATAGTCGCGGTACCACCAGCAACGACACAGCCGGAAGACAACCGGAAAGGCGGCCCGGAAGCGGACTACCGACCTGCTGGACCTGCCGTAAGAGGGGCCACCTGAGCAAGGACTGCGGTGATCGCCGCTGCCAAGGGTTTCCGTCGGGACAGTCAGTCGTAGGGAAACCGCGCGGCCCAGGAAAGCAAGTATCAGCCAGCCTAGGGGGGCAAAGGTTGGCTTGTGGCAGTCGTCAAGTCCCGGCAGTCCATGTTCGTGTGACGCAGTTACGGAGGGATAATAGCAGCCTGATGGTCGACGGAGTCGTCAACGGAGAGAGCTGGCCCATGCTAATCGACACGGGTGCATCGAGGACCATCGTCAGCCCCACCGTGATCCCGAAGTGGCGAGTTCAACCCACACAAAGGAACCTCCAGCTAATAACCGCGACCGGAGAGACCTAACCGGTACATGGCGAAGCATCACTGGAGTTCGTCATTGGTCGACGGGCGATAAAGCATCCAGTGCTTGTGGCCGACGTATCAAATGAAGTGATCATTGGACTGGACTTCCTGGACCAGAACAACATCATCTTGAATCTGAGTACCAACACTCTGCACTTCGGAGGTGAGGAACTTGCTTTGCAACCTGCGCACGAGTCCATCACCGCACGTCGAGTAAGGCTGAGAGAAGACGTCATCGTTCCCGCCAGGACGGAGGTCAGCGCTGCCGTAATTGTCGACGGACCTGCTGAGGGAGTGGCGGCTGTCATAGAGCCAAAATATGAGGACATCCAGACAAAAGGATTGCTAGTTGCCAAGACTCTCATCAACACGACGTCTCGGCCGTACGTCCGCCTGTCCAACCTGAACGACTACGACATTACGGTTCACCGGGACAGCAACCTAGGAGTCTGCGAGCCCGTTACCTGGATTGCCCGCATCACAGATACGACGGACGGTCGCCTGCAGACGGACAACCGAAGAAGACGCACCCTGCCAGAAGAACTACAGAAGCTGTACCAAGGATCCCAGGACCATTTAGACGAAGAGCAATCACGCCAACTTCAGGACCTGCTACGCGAATTCCAGGATGTCTTCTCCGTGGGGAGCAAAGACTTCGGCAGGACAAGCTTGGTCCAGCACAGAATCGACGTTGGGGACAGCGCACCGATTAGGGCCCCATTCCGACGTGTCCCGCTCGCCAAGCAAGCCGAAGTCGACCGGATGGTAGAAGAGATGAAGGAGCAATGGGTGATCGAGCCATCACATAGTCCTTGGAGTTCTCCGGTCGTGCTAGTGAAGAAGAAGGACGGTTCCACCAGGTTCTGCGTGGATTACAGGCGGGTGAATGACGTCACGAAGAAGGACAGCTACCCTCTACCCCGGATCGACGACACCCTGGACACCATATCAGGGTCGAGATGGTTCTCCACCTTGGATTTGAAGAGTGACTACTGGCAGGTGGAGGTCCACCCTAAGGACCGCGAGAAAACGGCGTTCTCTGTGGGCAGCGGGCTCTGGCAGTTCACCGTCATGCCATTTGGTCTGTGCAACGCCCCTGCGACCTTCGAAAGGCTAATGGAGTCCATTCTGAGGGGACTACACTGGAAGACCTGCCTGGTCTACCTAGACGACGTCATCGTTCTGGGAAAAAGCTTCGAGGAGCACTACAGCAACCTGAAGGAGATCTTGATGAAGCTACGGGCTGCCCAGCTGAAGTTGAGCCCCAAGAAGTGTCAGCTCTTCCAGAAGCAGGTCCAGTACCTTGGGCATATCGTCTCCGAGGAGGGGGTGCGCACCGACCCAGAGAAGACCGCAGCTGTGAGGGAGTGGCCAGTTCCGAAGGACAAATCCCAACTACGAAGCTTCCTGGGACTCTGCACCTATTACCGTCGCTTCGTGAGAGGATTTGCCGACATCGCTAAACCACTGCATCGACTGACTGAGAAGGACCAACTCTTCACGTGGACAGCAGAATGCCACGGTGCCTTCGAACAACTCAAGCAGGCTCTGTGCACCGCACCTATTCTGGCCTACCCCAGACCTGGAACAAGGTTCATCGTCGATACCGATGCCAGCGACTTTGGCATAGGGGGAATCATGTCGCAAGTAGTGGACGGCGAGGAGAGAGTAGTGGCCTACTTCAGCAAGGCCTTGTCAAAGCCAGAAAGGAACTACTGTGTCACCAGGAAGGAGCTGCTCGCCATCGTGAAGACCGTTGAACACTTCCACAAGGACCTGTACGGGCAAGAATTTCTCATCAGGACCGACCATGCATCCCTGCGGTGGCTCCTGAACTTCAAGCAGCCCGAGGGTCAACTCGCGCTGTGGTTAGAGAGGCTTCAACAGTACAACTTTGAGATTCAGCACAGGAAAGGCCAACTGCATTCTAACGCCGACGCCCTGTCACGAAGACCGTGCCCCGAAGACTGCACCTTCTGTGCCCGAAGGGAGGAGAACACCGGGATACAGTGCCGACGGACTACTGTGGAACTTCAGGGGAACTGGAGCCGCGAATCTTTCACGCGGGCACAAGCAGAAGATGATGACCTGGGACTGATAGCCGAATGGAAGAGGGCCTGTGTCCCCAGACCCGGGTGGAACATTGTGAGTGACTGCAGCCCCAAGTTTAAGTCCTACTGGGCACAGTGGGACTCGCTTGTTGTGAGGGATGGCCTCATCTGCCGTACCTGGGAGAGCACCGACGGGAAGATATCTCGGGAACAAGTCGTCGTTCCAAAGGCTATGACGGAGGAAGTCCTGAAGGAAGTTCATGGAGGATCATCTGGTGGACACCTAGGGATAAAGAAGACCCTGGAGAAGCTGAGAGAGCGGTTCTACTGGATCGGATACCGAACCGACGTGGAGAACCACTGCGCGAGGTGCCACGATTGCGCTGCCAGCAAGGGCCCAGGACGAAGACGGCGGGGTCCACTGAAGACCTACAACGTGGGCGGCCCCATGGAGAGAGTGGCCATCGATGTTGCTGGGCCATTCCCGTTAAGCGAGGCAGGGAACCGCTACATATTAGTCGTCAGCGACTACTTTACCAAATGGCCGGAGGCGTATGCGCTCCCTAACCAAGAAGCCGCGACGATTGCAGAGACCCTGGTGAAGGAATTCGTCAGCCGGTACGGAGTACCCCTGGAGCTGCACTCCGACCAAGGGAGGAACTTCGAGTCGCAGGTGTTCCAGAACATATGCCAGCTGCTGGGAATCCGGAAGACAAGGGCAACGCCACTACACCCTCAGTCCGACGGGATGGTAGAGCGATTCAATCGCACCATCGAGAACCATCTCCGAATTGTCATCAGCGAGCACCAGAGGGATTGGGACAAACATCTTCCACTATTTCTCCTGGCCTACCGCGCCGCCGTGCACGAAGCCACCGGGTGCACACCAGCCCGGGCCATGTTTGGGAGGGAGCTCCGCCTACCTGTCGATCTTGCCTTCGGCCGACCTGGGAATGATCCGATCCCGGTAAGCCAGTATTGTCAAGAACTGGTCGACCAACTGGAGGACGTGCACGCGTTCGAGAGGAGGAAACTGCGGATCGAGACCGACCGAATGAAGACCCGATACGACCAGCAGACGGATGCCGGCGGATTCCACGAGGACGACCTGGTCTGGCTCTTCAACCCATTACGGAAGAAAGGCCTGCCATCCAAACTGCAGAAGTCCTGGGAGGGCCCGTACCGAGTCGTGAAACGGATCAACGATGTCGTCTACAGGATCCAGCGGAGCCCGAGGGCAAAGATGAAGATCGTGCATCGAGATCGCCTGGCAGCCTACGGAGGGACACAGACGGACCAATGATTGATCTGGACGATCAGCCTTTTTAGGAAGGGGGTGGTGTTACGGCTGTGAGTTTGTGTCATCACTCGCCGCATGAGTCACAGCTGCCTCCAGGCTGTGTGTGCTCTGCATCAGTGTATTACGTGCGCGTTACGCAACGGGCTGCGAAGTGAAAGGGATGGTCCAGAATATTCGTGACTGGACCAGCGAAGGAAACCTCGAGAAGCCGTGAACCCTGGATGGATCTAGAAGCATTTATTGAGTCACCGGCCTGCTATATAAGTGCGACCTGTCTAGCAGTTGTTGTTGTTGTGTTTTACGAGCTAGTGCGAGCGATTATCTTGTGCGACAGAAGTGTGGTGACGAAGTGCTGTGCGAGTTACGAAATCCAGTGACATTGTTTCTCCAGCTTTGCGGACAGCGAAATAGCCTGCAGCAAATGATCGTAAGTAATTGTGGTCGGAGAACATAAAGGAGAGGAGCAGGTAGTTTCTGTCAAGGCCACCGTACTCATTAGGACGGATTAACTTCTGTGATCTGTTGACAAGAGGAAGGGCCAAGAGCGCTCAAGGAAGAGACTTGAGGAAACTGGAGTAAGGCTCCTAATTGCTTGTATTTGCTGATTAGTGTAATTTTCTGGCCACAATAAAGTTAATTATTTCTTTAAGCAGTAATTGGTGTTGTGCTTTGTATCCCCACCGTAATCCAGTTAACAATAGTGCCACTAGGGGTGGCACGTAACAATACATAGGCTACACACATACTTTTCATTTAAGACTGATTTACCTTCCAGCATACAATCTAGTCTGGAAGATTCTGCGTGCAAAAGAGCCACCTCCATGACCCCCTGAATCTAAAACTGGCTTCCATCACGATAACGAACTGTACTTAAAATGGTCCCTCTGCTCCAAATTAGCTCTTCTGCCTGGTATTTCATTTTCTTGTGTTTCTTCCCTACCAATATCACTGTTCTTTTAGGAATGCTGCATATTTCTGCTCAAGTTATGATATGTTTGCTTGTAAGCCTTTGATAGAGTCTGCCATTACAACCAGGTTATCAGCAAAAGTCAGACTGGTTACTATGGGTGCCCGCAAGATTTTTTACAGGGGTTGGGGGTCAAGTAATATTTTTTATTTCATTGCCTACCTATCACGAGTACCACTCCCTCCGCAATTGTCGTTTCATTTCTTACTTTCTTCATGAAAATGAAAATCCACAGCCTGCTTCCAGTCTCCGACTGGGTCAGGAATGGAATGAATGAAGCCCCCATCTAACGGCGAGGATATGAACTGTGCCGGCTGCCGAGGCCTGACGCACTCCTCTGGGGCAATGATTAAATGAATGACAGATGAAATGAAATGATAGTGGAGAGTGTTGCTGGAATGAAATTTTGACAGGGAAAACCGGAGTACCCGAAGAAAAACCTGTCTGCCTCCGTTCTGTCCAGCACAGATCTCACATGGCGTGACCGGGATTTGAACCACGGACCCAGCGGTGAGAGGCCGGCGTGCTGCCGCCGAAGCCACGGAGGCTTACTTTCTTCATGATATTCATTATTTGGCTGCTCTGAAACCGTTGGTTACATTATATAATATATATGGCATGACTGGCAGGAATAGTTTTTAGTTCAGAGTTTTTGTCCATAGAAGTTAGATTTTCTTTGTAAATCATCATCATAATGTTCATTTCTTAAAAACAGTTAAAAAGTAGTTGTATCACCATGTATCGACAAAAATAACAAGTAGTTCCCTGAAGAACTATACAGCCTATTTCCATATATCCTACTATGTTAATTGCCTCTTATCAACATACACAATTTCAGTTTGATTGCTGTAATACATTCGTAGATATTGAGAACCGTCTAAATATGTCGGATGGTCGCCATGTTGGATTTTTATATTATGTAGGTCTTAGAGTTATGTACTATTACATGAAGACTATTGTGTTGGTGTAGTATTCAAACATCAATCGCATGATTAGGACAAAAGAAATGAAAATCAGATTTTAAAATTTCGCAGAGCTTCCATCTTGTGGTTAGGAAAACAATTGAAATACATTAGATCCCAGTGGATTGAAAGTTTTATAAGCATTTACCATACCAAGTTTTACTGCACTCGGATGCTTAAATCGCGAGAAACCCCCATTTAAATATTTATATTTCGCGTCGCCGCCATGTTGGATTTGTGCTCACCAGGTTATTCAAAGTCCTATAGGTGAACTTATGTTCATAGCCTCTATCAACATACAACATTTCAATTTGATTGCTATCATTGATAATTAGATATTGAGAACCGTCTAAATATTTCGGATGGTCGCCATTTTGGATTTTAATATATGTAGGACATAGAGTTATATACTATTAGAAGACGATATTTGCGTAGGTTCATTATTCAAACGTTCACTTCGATCGCATGATTAATACACGAGAAATAAAAATTTGATTTAAAAAATGTGCACAGCCGCCATCTTGAGGTTATGTGAACAATTGAACTAAATTAGATTCCAGTACATTACAATGTGTATATACATTTACTGTACCATATTTCACTGCGCTCAGATCTTTAAATCGCGAGAAAAGTCTATTAAAATGTCTCACCTTCGCTTGGCCGCCATGTTCGTTTTGTACTTTACAGGTTTTTGAAAATCTCATTACTGAACTTCTAGTAGTACCCTTTATCACCGTACAAAATGTCAGGGTGATATCAGTAATAGTTTCGGAGTATAGAATCCCGGTAAAATATTTCGCACAGGCGCCATTTTTAAGTTATCCAGAAAATTGAACTAAATTACATGCCAGCAAATTACAATGTATTCAAACATTTGCTGTACCATGTTTCATTGCGTTTGGATGGTTAAATCGCGAGAAAAGTATATTTGAAAGTTTCAACTTTGTTTGGTCGCCATGTTGGTTTTGTAGTCAACAGGTTTTTGATAGTCCTACAGGTGAACGTATAGTAGTGCCCTTTATCACCCTACAAATTTTCAGGGTGATATCGGTAATAGCTTCGAAGATATGAAATGCCGGTGAAATGTTTCACACAGCCGCCATGTTGGATTGGTGGCACGTAATAAAATTTGAAGGGCTCCGTCGGGGTAGGCCGAAATAGCACTATGACCCTACCGAGTTTCATTGAAATTGCTCCAGCCGTTTAGAAGTAATTAGGGGGGACAGACACAGACAGATACACACACGGACAAAATCTGAGCTCATAAGCCTTTTTTTTTTTCATAAAATGAAAATTGGCTAAAAATCAAGCAGTTAATTAAAATGGTAATGTTAATCCAATTCGCCGATTTTCTAAATAACTGGAGATATTTTCAAATAATCCCCAATGACTAAGTTAAAGACAACTGTGGAATTATCCCTACATCTAAATCAGTAAACTATCAGTAATTTCAATTTATGAAATAAACTGGTGTGACAATGAACAATGCTCCCATGCTGCTTACTTGCTTCCCCTTAACCCAGCCTATTAATGCTCATCAGCATAGGTCCATATATAAAATGAACTGTAGCAGTGAAATTGCCTGAGTTCTGTAACAAGTATAAACTAAGAACTCATTCTACCATCAACTCTTAATGCTGCCTAATTATCAACATAAATACTTTTGATTGCCTGTAGTAGCCTTCCCTCCAGGATGCTCAGCATTTCTTCCATTGGAGTTCAATCAAATGCCTTCTCTTTATGTACAAAACAAAGAACAACTGTCTATTCTACTGTATGGTCTATAGCCACACTGGTTATCATCCAATTCGAACTTTCCCTTCTACATTGCCTGAATTCACATTGCTCGGGCATTTAACAGAGAAAAACCTCTATATATTTTAACTTTTTTGGACTTAGTTACTGCCATTGTCCAGTCTGAGGGTATCTTTCATAAATCCTATGCCAATTTGAATAACTTAAGCAACAATTTCGTCCCTGTTTTCCCTCTTTACTTCACGATTTCTGGCTGAACTGCACCTATCCCTGCCGCTTTGTGACATGCTGGCTTATTTACCACCCTGTCTACTTCGTTAGCTGTGACCCTGTTTTCATCCTCATTGTCCTCCCGCATTACCATATAAGTCTCCATTTACATTTAGCATGTTTTCGAAGAATTCTTACCATATTCCCAGTGCTTCTTTGGCATCTACAATGAGGTTACCTGAATTATCCAAAACACTACTTACCTAGGTATATCTCTTTTTGCTCCGTCACTAAGTATCTTTATAACACTCCAAAAAATCTTTCCTGCTGCTTGACACAACATTTCTAATTTATTTATTTCCTATACTAGAATTGAAATCCCCCATCACAACTACACCATTTTTATTGTTAACCCTCACTATCACATCACTCAGCGTCTCTAAAGATCTGTCTACTTCTACTGATCCATTCCTTCACTTGAAGCGTACACTGAAACAATCCTGACTCAAGTTCCTGTGATTTCCAAATCTATCCATGTTAATCGTTCATTAACATACTCTACAGAAACAGTGTTACGTTGTATGGTTTTCTTGACATTTGGCCCTACTCCACACTTTGCCCCGCCTCGTTTTAAACTTGACAGATATATCTTGTAATCTCCTACCTCCTTCTCTCTTTCTCCCTTCATCTGAACTCCACTAAGCCCTAGAATAAGTTATCCAACCCCATCCTACTTACTGACTCAGCTAGTTTTACTTTCATCCTTCCATAACCTCTGTTGATATTACAGTAGTAGCATCAGTAGCAACCAGCTCATAAGGACTCCAGGACGGTGTCCTTCCTAGAGAACAAAAAGGGATTTTCATTTTCTCTTGATATTTTAAGTCAAATAATCCGAAGAAAATTACATGTCAAAGTAAAACTATAGTTCTATCAATCAGGAACACTGTGTTTGGTGATATCACGCTCAGCGCGCAGTTCACTGGTCAGGATTGAGTTACGGACTCTCAGCCTTCCGTCCAAGATGTGCCAGGGTGAGAGGGGGCGAGACGTAAGGGGACTAGTAAACTTGTAGGCTGTGAGAGGGACGAAGTGTGCGGGCAGTTGTTTTTAAGCTGGGTGGAGTCCTTACAGCTCTGTAGCACTAGAAAATATTTCATCTCCCCTTGCCCCTCTAGTCTTCATGCAACAGGATCTACTAGAGAAAAGTCGCCAAATATGGGGAGATTCTATTATAGGGCTCACATTAGTAATAAGAAGGAACGGAATAGTTTTGGTTTTATCACCAATGTAAACCTCAGGCGATATACTATGTATATTACAAATATGGGCACGTTTGATGTTGTAATACCCTCTGATATTATTGTTAACTTTAAAAGTGCACTTTCCCCATATTAGGCAATCGGGTATCGTAATATGGGCAGATGAGAAACCTCAGGGTTTTTATTTATAATAGATACACTGAATAATATACCCTTCTAATTAAAGCATTAATTCTGACAATGTAATAAAATCATGAACGTAAATAGTACAAAAATAAAAAAATGAACATTGTAAGTTAATAACAGTCCTAGTTTCCTATTGCCGAACTTCCAAACAAAACAACCCGTCTCTGATTCTACCCACACTGCGAAGCCCAGATATTTGTTTTGAATTAATGTGAGTGCGCTTCCAACTGTTTACATCTGTCTTTCGCCTCTTCAGGGCGAGTGTGGGGCACGAGGGAAGGCATGAACACTCAGGGAGAGCTATTTGTTTATTAACTCTGTTGCTCCAGCACGCAATCCGTTTCCCCTCTTAGCAGCCAATTTGGGATTGGAAGGATGTCAACAGCTCGATCTAGTGGACTGCCCCCCCCCCCCCAGTCCTCCTCTCCCCCCTCTCCTCCCCCCCCCCATCAGATGTTGAGGCCTCTGGTGAAATGTCACCACTTTTGTTTGGAGGAGAAGATGTAGTTTTCTGTTGTACCTCTACTGAGAGGTTCGGAAAATCATGGTCCTGGAAGATGTTCTTATTGCACGGATAAAGCATAGATTTACGGAACCCTCCTACATTTTCAACATTTGCTGCCTTCATATACGCACGACCAAAGAACTCACCAACCCATTTATTCCTACCCGGCATCTAAAAATGAGTGATATGCCACTTAGTAAGAGCTGAATTATTCCATTACATTCTGGGGTTCCCCATATTAGGGGACAATGGATTCCCCATATTAGGCTATCTCAGTGTCCAGGCTTTAACATTTTACTTCCAAGAAATGTATAGGCTAAGACAAAATACTATAAGGTGCGTTCAAAAAGTAACAAGCCGGAAGCTGGAATGCGCAAACCGGTGAAGACATCGGCTAATCGTGGCGTGTGTAACGAGGTGTGGTCCCGACCAGAGCGTGGAAGGTCAAAGCCCGTCGCTAGAGGGCACGCGTGCACGTCACGTGACGATACAGAGCGAGCAGCAGCATGCATCAATCGTCCAACTCTGCCAGTCGCATTGCAAACAGTGACATGGAGGCGTCAACCGAAGAGCAAAGAAGTGTTGTTTGGTTTCTGACAGCGGAAGGAGTAGGGGGAACGGACATTCATTGCCGAATGTCACAAGTGTACGGCGAACACTACATGTCCCTTGCAAGGGTCAAGGCATGGCACAAGTACTTCAGGGAAGGACGGGTGTCGTTAGCGGATGATGCCCGGTCTGGGGCACCCCCCTGCATTACCGATGACAACATCCAGCTGGCTGATGCTCTCATTACCCAGGACCGCGGAGTGACAGTGAACGCCATATCCGCCGTGGTCGCTCCACAACAGTGCACGACCTCATACGACCAACACAGTCGCCGCACTCCTGCAGAAATTCAAATGGGAGGTTCTCGGCCACCCTCCATGCAGTCCGGACCTCTCTCCCTGTGATTACGCTATGTTTGGTCCCCTGAAAAGGCTCTGCGGGACCAATGATTCACCTCGGACGCCGACGTCCAGCTGTACGTGCGAAACTGGTTCACATCGCATCCCAGGGAATTTTATGAGACAGCAATTCACCGCCTCGTGTCACAGTGGGACAAGTGCCTCAACAGCCAGGGCCAATACTTCTAACATACGGGTACTGGTTTCTGTAATTATGCCTCCGACTCGTTACTTTTTGAACGCACCTTATACAATTGTACGTTGAACCCAAACCCCTGACTGTATATAGAAGCAAATTTAGAAAATTAATTCACTCAACTTTTCTTATCAATTCGTACTGAGACAGTATTTTGCTATTTATTGGAACCCTGATATGACAGCAAGACGTATTTGGAAGTTATTGCTTGACATTATTTTGACTGTGGACTTTGAGGCACAGTTTGTTTCATATGCTCTGAGGAGATGGTTAGACTACCCCGCCACACTCCTGATCACGTGCACAGCACATGCTCATGAACTTGACATTGCAACTAGTGGAAGGAAATATGAAATGATAATCGATTGTGTTCGATTGTCCACCTCGATACAGGTGTGATGCATCTTGGGAGTCTACCAGCTGAGTGGTGGATCAGCAGCTTTGAGACCACACACACTTGAGTACAGCTATCTATTCAGTGAACATGTTATCGTTCGTATATGGAAGTTCCGTGTATTACGCGTTATACGAGTGCTTTCTACACGCACCGCGATTCGAACGAGTGAGCTTAGCCAACATATGGACTTTGTTAATACAGAATTCAATGAGGAAATCTGCTACGTATTGGTTTGAAATGCAAGAAAGCATTATTATCGACAACATTATGACTGGATATTCTTGTGAGAAACAAACTATTGGAGTAATGATGTGCTAAATATATCGTTCAGGAATGTAATGCAATAGCAGAGTTGATCATTTGGAATGACATCCTTTTGAACTCTACAATGAAGAGAAAGAAAATGTTGAGAACATTAGTTCTAATCCAGTGACTTTAAAGTAGCCAAGAATGAAGAAACTTCTCCGAAGTAAGGAAGCTACTTCACTGTTAACGTCGAGGGAGCCTTGTGCAAGCATTATGCGGGAACTCCGTTTCGTGGACAGTAGTTTTCGGGTTAGGAGGAAGTTGGTTCGACAACTTGCGGATCCAGCCACGAGCTTCTCAGGAACGATGGTTCGATTCCTGACAGGAATGTATATTCCTATACATATTCTTCAATTTCAACTAGAACTTCGCCCAAGGTAGCTGGAAATATTTTCTTCTCTTGTAGACAGTAGAACTTGTCACCTTTAGTTTGATACTTTTCACCAATATTTCATTAATTAGTATGAATTTCATTCAAAGGCTAGATCTGGTTCTCTTTTACCATTTCTGTCGGAGAATGTAATTTTTTGTGTAGTTAACTGTAAACGTGATGCTATTTAGAGCATTACTTTGTTGCTTTTATTTTTCAAATTTTGGAAATAAAACCAAGCATTCAATTTTGTTGGGAAGATATTCGCAGCATAATTAGGAACAAGACGACGATATCTTTGTATAAGAATAGTAATTAGGAAGAAGATGGCAACATACTCGTGCACTTGAACTTTTCAAAAATATTTGAGTGATACTATTCGATTGAACTTTGACATTCTAGTAGAAATTCTTTCTTTTAGAAATGATAGTGCATTCTCATCGTTATTTTCCATGCTTATGGATTTATGGAAATCGTCCGGCGAAAACAATTGTGAATTGATTGCCAAGGCATTTGCAGCCTACTTTCATATATTTTTGATTAAAGATTTTTCTTTTAACGTAATATTTTTGTTCAGTTTTTGCTTGTATTATTTCAATTCGTTTTTGGGAAGACTCTTGGATAGATCATCGTTTGATTTAATGGTTTGCGTGTATCTATTGATTTGATAATAGACTCCTTTCCATGATGTAAGTCTCACGTGTTTTCTTCTGAGTAGTTGAGCCATTTTTCGGATTTGGATAGGCGAAACTGAAACGACTATTTTGATTGTGTCTATTTACAATTTTTCTATCACATATAAGTCATTATAGATAAATATACATATAAATATATTGGAATTGTGAATCACATTTAACTGTTCACAATATTATAACAGAATTTATCGTAGACTTTAAAGACGATTATTGTGGAAATGAATAATGCAATTTATCTAAAAAAATTGTTGCTTCTTGTTTAATGAAGTTAGAAAAGAAGTAATATGTGGCATTTCTATATTCGTTTATGATGAGGGCATGATATTTTCAGAGCAACATCTGAAAAGTTTCAAGTTTAATAACGTTTGGGTTTAATTTTTGACAGCTTTGGAAGCTTAATTGAGGTATTGCAATTTTGTGCATACGATTTATTGTGTTAGTGCAGCTAATATTTGACATCATTGGATGGTCAATATTAATGCTGGATATTGTTCTTGTAGTCTTTTGAGAAGACGTTAACGTAGTTATTGCGTTTTTGTAAGAGTGAAATTAGCTTTTGAGCTATCACCTTTTTGGATTTGATGTTGTAGTTCTCGTGATTTGGAATCACGAATGTTTTTCTTATGCTTGTTTTATGCAAGTAGCCCTACGTTTTATTCTTGCCTAGTAGGATTTGCCGGAGATTAATTGTCTATATCATGACACCTATATTCAAGTAACACAGATACTTCTTAAACCAATTTAACTAATTCATGCAACATAATACATGTAATATTTCAGTAATTTTGAGTAAAAATATACTGCATTCTTTGAAACTTATAAATAGTTAATGAACTATTTTCACAAAATGTAACACAATTTGATTATCTTAATTGATTGTTGAATTCATCGAATTAAGGAAATGATAACCATGAAACATAATTGTAAAATTAAATGAAGATAGGCAGCGTTGAAAAAAAATCCTATTTGAGGATGAAACTTGTATATAAAGTGTAAAATTTGTATAAATCTTTAAGGGTATAACATCAGTATATAATGTAACACCATTATATTTTTTCTTGTTATTTGTTCAGCGATTGATATGAACAATAAGATGGGGCCTTATTGTAGGCATTTGTTTAAAACCATATTTTTCTTTATCTGAATTAAAGAAACTTTTCTTTAACTTCGTGTCTAATTAACGGACAGTCATTATTGATCAGTCAATAAATTGAATTTAATTTTAAAGAATATTAGAACGACTAGTGTTTTATATCAGAAAAGGGGAGTGCGTTAGGAGGACCAGTGGGTGGTTTTCTTTGAGTTTGCTTAAACTTAACGCCCGAGATATTTTTATTTTATTTTAGAGTCTCTTGTTCGAGTTCCTTTGAGCTTTGTTTCATCGTAATTTTGTACACCACTGGCATCTTCGTACCGCATTCTTTTATATCGACGTATCCTGATCCCTGGTTGATCCTAGTTGGTAGGTTTTTCAGAGGTTATTTGAGCCGGGAACTTCTAGAATCTACGATCCAGCCTTCCATCGGATTGCAACAGGTAAGACCACGTGGATTACGGGTACATCTATATATGGCGACCCAATCTATGGGGCTATCGAATTGGCATTCTCGATTTCTCCAATGCTAAACCCATGTATGAGAATCCATTTTTATGAGATTATTGAGTTTAGCAGTTTTAGAACGATGTAGTCGTTAGCAAAATTTTCTTTGGCATTGCTACGATTATACACGTCGAATTCGTTGGGAATTCACGTTTCTTCAAATCGTGAAGATGAGTTTACTCAATCTACCTGGCATACAGATAGAATTATCGCCATTGCTTAAATTTATTTGTTTAGTGCGTGCCAAGTAAAAAGTAATTTGATTGATTACGACATGACCATAAAAGAGATTTCTAGGAAATTTTTATGGATCAGCGTGGTCAGATGGGACATGACATGGGGCCATTTTTCACTCCATGCTTGTTGGCCATTTTGTGTTCGTTACCGGCGATGACTTTTAGATCATCTGTAATAATAGAATCACTTTCTTTAATAATAATATAAATAATTCATCATTTCAATTTTAATTTAAACCGTTTATAATATAAATCACCGTCGTTGCATACCTCCTATTTTCTTATAGATTTAATTTATATAATAAGTTTAGAAGCAAAACAAAATTAAATGCTTGTATTGGTGAAAAGGGTCATTCTAAATGTGTCAATTCTGCTATTTATGTATTGCATTCCTGTGTTTTTTGTAATAGTATTTACCATGACAGCTGTGTCAAACGAAGACATTGCCAATATGTTAAGGGCAATGCAGGAGAAAATGGGTAGTCACGCCCATGAATTAGCCGAGATAAGGAGTAATTGCCAAACTAGCTTTGACAATATCAACTCCGTAGTCAACAAGAACACTGATTTAGTTCAGGGATCTGTAGGGGATATTAATCAAATGCACTTGTCCCTCAAATATCTTCAAGACAGTAATCGTAAGATTTCAGCTAATGCTAAAGATATAAAGGAAAAGATAATTGATGTAGAAACAGGCATCGATAGTGTGACAGCCGATGTCAAGCTTGTTCAACTTGACATTAGCAGTGTTAACGTAGAAGTTGGTCATGTAAGATCTAATGTTGCATCATTAGAAAGTAAAATTAATTCAACAGAAAGTAAAATTGATTCAGCTCAAGTTGATATTACTGCAATGCAGAGTAAGATAAATTCAACAGAAAGCAAAATAGATTCAACTGAAGGCATTGTAACTAGTATACGAACTAGTATTTCTACCATAAAGGAGGATGTTAGAAATATTAAGTCGGAACTAGATAGTAATCAGAAAGAAAACAAAATTAGTTTAGATGCATTGCAATTGCAGTTTTCAAACGAAGCAAGTGCAACGCAACAAACTCTAACCAAATTAGAGGGTGATATGGCCCAACTTAAAGAAAAGGTTGAAGATCACAACAAGGTCTTGAGAAAAGATATTGAGATCGATCTCAAAGCCATTGTTAACGATCAAGTGACAATCTTAAGGGGGAAAATCACGAAAATAAATGCTGATGTCATCAAAAGCATTAAGTCAGATCTTGAATTAAAGATTAATAGAACAGAATTAAGACTTAACCAAGATATTTCCCAGGCCAGAATAGACACTGACAAACGAATCGATTCAGTTCAGACTATGCAGGTCGAAAGCGTCACTGTTCTTAGAGAAGATTTGGAAACGCAGATTAAAGGCGTAACTTTAAAAATAGATCAAGTTAAGATAGATCTAAACTCAGAGCGTGAGCTGAAAACATCAGAATTAAATGAAATTAGACAAGAGTTTCAAACGTTCAGGTTAATGGATCAACAAATTAAGAACGGAAATTAAGTCACAATTGGAAACGTTGGGGAAACCTATAGATTCCGATGGGGAAAGAAAGGTACACCATTTCAGGGATAGGATGGATACCACAACGCCAGCTAGGAACTATTTAGCAAGGTTAAATAAGGCACATGAGACAGAACAAGGTCA
Organism: Meconema thalassinum; assembly: GCA_946902985.2. Lineage (NCBI taxonomy): Eukaryota > Metazoa > Arthropoda > Insecta > Orthoptera > Tettigoniidae > Meconema > Meconema thalassinum. Next base: position 232,131,428 of record OX336389.2, on the reverse strand, counting down.
TGTTAGATCAGAGATCCCGAATGAGGCTACGTCAGAGATAAATCCCAGAGATTTTAGGATGTCAACGCCTAATGACAGATCTCATGTCACGATAGTGAGAAATTACGAAGACAAAATTAAGAAGTTTTCGAATACGGAGGGTTTGACTCCTATAGAATTTATTAGAAATCTACAAGATCACTTTGCGGAACACCATGTTGCAAGGGATAGAGAACTGCGGATTGTGGAGAAGCATCTGGCAGATGCACCCTTAAATTGGTTCCGAGCTTTCCGTTATACTTTCGATAACTTCGAACAGTTTTCGGAAGCATTTATCAAAAGATTCTGGTCGATAGAGATACAACACGAAGTGAGAGCGGAAGTCTATTCGAGGAAATACAGTAGTACTGGACCCACCAGTTACTCTGAATTCTTCACATCTCAGTTAGCCCGCCTTAGATATCTTCAACCCCCATTGAGACAGGAGGAAATTCTGGAGACAATTTCACGCCAGTTACCGGTGGAGGTTAGAAGGAATTTAATTTCATCAGGCGTAGAGGATTTAGCGGCAATGGACGACTTGTTGCGTAGGCTAGACCACACTTCCACGTCACCTATAATAGTCAAAAGTGGAAGGACGGAAACTAAGGCCGTGAACGCTGTAGTCGTTGACCAAACTCAACAGACAGAAAGATCAAATAGGACAGGATCTAGATGGGAAGGTCCGATGAGGAATAGTAGGACGTATACTCGAAGATTCGAAGATAGAAACAACCAACGACCATACGGAAACGACCAACAAAGATACGATCGAGATCAGAATAGACCAAACCAAACCGATCGTGCTCAAGAAAGGTATAGACCTTATGAAAATAGAAATAGGAATGACAGGTACATGAACGGTAATCAGGAAAGAGAACAATTCCAACCTAGGAATAACAGGTATCGAGGTTATCAGAATAATAACCGATACTATGATAATAGGGATAGACAAGGCCAGTATCAACAACAGAACAGAGGTCAATAAGGGTTTGCCAGATATAAAAACTATAGAGACAAAAACTATTATAACCAGGAAGACAGAGAACAGTCCAGAAAGGACAGGGATAGGCGTGAAGAAAGGAAGGATCGAAGGGACACAGAAAGTGAACCAGAACCTAACACTAGCCATCGCACTAGTGATAATGAAAGGGGTTCGAAAGAAAAAAAACGCCAATTTTGAAATCCCAGTAGGATTAAACAGCCAGCCGTCTCCATTTGATATTATTATACAGGATGTTTATGAGGTCACGGACGAAGATTTGTTATTTGAAGAAATGGAAGGAATTGTGAGTGAACGTGCTGAATTGCCTATAATTGAAATCTCTGTGGGCAATCAACATTGCAGGTCTCTTATAGACACGGGAGCGGTCATTTCAATCATGTCCGAAGATTGCTTTTTGAAATTAGAAAAGGAACAACAATTTACCACATTGCCAGCTTCATCGATCAAAGTAAGAGGACTATTTCAAGATAAATCGATGAAATGCAAATTACAAGTCCAGCTGAGGTTCAGCATAAATGAGAGATGTTTTGAACACATTTTTGTGGTGCTCAAAAATATTAATTTTGAAATAATCCTTGGGATTGATTTTATTACTCGTGCCAGGATTACCATTGACATGGACAGGAGAATTATCAGGTTCCCAGAGAAAACTATTAGGAAGATAGTACACGAAAATATTGATTCAAATGATGATGTGGAAAATTTGATCAGGGAAGAAGTTTTGGAAAATATTATCAATCAGGTCGAACAAGAAAGAGAGCATTATGCACTTTACGTCGAGGGATTCTCAGAAAGTACTTCAAGAAAGTGGAATAAGACGCAAAATTCTGTTCATTGACGAATACCTAGAATGGTGTAATAAAAGTATTCGCACACTTTTATTAGCTAGGTTGGGAGGAGGATGAGACAGTATTTTGCTATTTATTGGAACCCTGATATGACAGCAAGACGTATTTGGAAGTTATTGCTTGACATTATTTTGACTGTGGACTTTGAGGCACAGTTTGTTTCATATGCTCTGAGGAGATGGTTAGACTACCCCGCCACACTCCTGATCACGTGCACAGCACATGCTCATGAACTTGACATTGCAACTAGTGGAAGGAAATATGAAGTGATAATCGATTGTGTTCGATTGTCCACCTCGATACAGGTGTGATGCATCTTGGGAGTCTACCAGCTGAGTGGTGGATCAGCAGCTTTGAGACCACACACACTTGAGTACAGCTATCTATTCAGTGAACATGTTATCGTTCGTATAAGGAAGTTCCGTGTATTACGCGTTATACGAGTGCTTTCTACACGCACCGCGATTCGAACGAGTGAGCTTAGCCAACATATGGACTTTGTTAATACAGAATTCAATGAGGAAATCTGCTACGTATTGGTTTGAAATGCAAGAAAGCATTATTATCGACAACATTATGACTGGATATTCTTGTGAGAAACAAACTATTGGAGTAATGATGTGCTAAATATATCGTTCAGGAATGTAATGCAATAGCAGAGTTGATCATTTGGAATGACATCCTTTTGAACTCTACAATGAAGAGAAAGAAAATGTTGAGAACATTAGTTCTAATCCAGTGACTTTAAAGTAGCCAAGAATGAAGAAACTTCTCCGAAGTAAGGAAGCTACTTCACTGTTAACGTCGAGGGAGCCTTGTGCAAGCATTATGCGGGAACTCCGTTTCGTGGACAGTAGTTTTCGGGTTAGGAGGAAGTTGGTTCGACAACTTGCGGATCCAGCCACGAGCTTCTCAGGAACGATGGTTCGATTCCTGACAGGAATGTATATTCCTATACATATTCTTCAATTTCAACTAGAACTTCGCCCAAGGTAGCTGGAAATATTTTCTTCTCTTGTAGACAGTAGAACTTGTCACCTTTAGTTTGATACTTTTCACCAATATTTCATTAATTAGTATGAATTTCATTCAAAGGCTAGATCTGGTTCTCTTTTACCATTTCTGTCGGAGAATGTAATTTTTTGTGTAGTTAACTGTAAACGTGATGCTATTTAGAGCATTACTTTGTTGCTTTTATTTTTCAAATTTTGGAAATAAAACCAAGCATTCAATTTTGTTGGGAAGATATTCGCAGCATAATTAGGAACAAGACGACGATATCTTTGTATAAGAATAGTAATTAGGAAGAAGATGGCAACATACTCGTGCACTTGAACTTTTCAAAAATATTTGAGTGATACTATTCGATTGAACTTTGACATTCTAGTAGAAATTCTTTCTTTTAGAAATGATAGTGCATTCTCATCGTTATTTTCCATGCTTAAGGATTTATGGAAATCGTCCGGCGAAAACAATTGTGAATTGATTGCCAAGGCATTTGCAGCCTACTTTCATATATTTTTGATTAAAGATTTTTCTTTTAACGTAATATTTTTGTTCAGTTTTTGCTTGTATTATTTCAATTCGTTTTTGGGAAGACTCTTGGATAGATCATCGTTTGATTTAATGGTTTGCGTGTATCTATTGATTTGATAATAGACTCCTTTCCATGATGTAAGTCTCACGTGTTTTCTTCTGAGTAGTTGAGCCATTTTTCGGATTTGGATAGGCGAAACTGAAACGACTATTTTGATTGTGTCTATTTACAATTTTTCTATCACATATAAGTCATTATAGATAAATATACATATAAATATATTGGAATTGTGAATCACATTTAACTGTTCACAATATTATAACAGAATTTATCGTAGACTTTAAAGACGATTATTGTGGAAATGAATAATGCAATTTATCTAACAAATTGTTGCTTCTTGTTTAATGAAGTTAGAAAAGAAGTAATATGTGGCATTTCTATATTCGTTTATGATGAGGGCATGATATTTTCAGAGCAACATCTGAAAAGTTTCAAGTTTAATAACGTTTGGGTTTAATTTTTGACAGCTTTGGAAGCTTAATTGAGGTATTGCAATTTTGTGCATACGATTTATTGTGTTAGTGCAGCTAATATTTGACATCATTGGATGGTCAATATTAATGCTGGATATTGTTCTTGTAGTCTTTTGAGAAGACGTTAACGTAGTTATTGCGTTTTTGTAAGAGTGAAATTAGCTTTTGAGCTATCACCTTTTTGGATTTGATGTTGTAGTTCTCGTGATTTGGAATCACGAATGTTTTTCTTATGCTTGTTTTATGCAAGTAGCCCTACGTTTTATTCTTGCCTAGTAGGATTTGCCGGAGATTAATTGTCTATATCATGACACCTATATTCAAGTAACACAGATACTTCTTAAACCAATTTAACTAATTCATGCAACATAATACATGTAATATTTCAGTAATTTTGAGTAAAAATATACTGCATTCTTTGAAACTTATAAATAGTTAATGAACTATTTTCACAAAATGTAACACAATTTGATTATCTTAATTGATTGTTGAATTCATCGAATTAAGGAAATGATAACCATGAAACATAATTGTAAAATTAAATGAAGATAGGCAGCGTTGAAAAAAAAATCCTATTTGAGGATGAAACTTGTATATAAAGTGTAAAATTTGTATAAATCTTTAAGGGTATAACATCAGTATATAATGTAACACCATTATATTTTTTCTTGTTATTTGTTCAGCGATTGATATGAACAATAAGATGGGGCCTTATTGTAGGCATTTGTTTAAAACCATATTTTTCTTTATCTGAATTAAAGAAACTTTTCTTTAACTTCGTGTCTAATTAACGGACAGTCATTATTGATAAGTCAATAAATTGAATTTAATTTTAAAGAATATTAGAACGACTAGTGTTTTATATCAGAAAAGGGGAGTGCGTTAGGAGGACCAGTGGGTGGTTTTCTTTGAGTTTGCTTAAACTTAACGCCCGAGATATTTTTATTTTATTTTAGAGTCTCTTGTTCGAGTTCCTTTGAGCTTTGTTTCATCGTAATTTTGTACACCACTGGCATCTTCGTACCGCATTCTTTTATATCGACGTATCCTGATCCCTGGTTGATCCTAGTTGGTAGTTTTTTCAGAGGTTATTTGAGCCGGGAACTTCTAGAATCTACGATCCAGCCTTCCATCGGATTGCAACAGGTAAGACCACGTGGATTACGGGTACAGTACGAATTCAGAAAACTGAGAAATATTTCACAACGATGTAGAACAACAAACTTCAATAATAATAAAAAATGGCTATGATGCGCAGCTAACGGCAAATTCGTGCGTTACCTACACAGCACATAGACAACAATTAAAAGTATTCGCCGCAGGGTTACAGCATCTACTAAATGACAAAATACTACTTCCCCATATAAGGAAACCTCCCCATATATGGCGACATTCCTCTACTTATTGGCTAGTGCGAAACTTGTGACTAGCATCAGAAGCCAATAAGAAGTAAATCGTTCAGGATTGTCAGATGTTGCATTATTGTCATTCGGCCGTCAGCTGCCGCATGGTGAACTTCCATTAGGCAAGCACTGTGGCCAGATCCCAACCCGCTGTGTCACAATAATTGAAGGTTTGACAACAGTGAACAACAGCAGCATTTCCTCATAAACCTCTCTACGACCATGCGCCCAGCCGGAGAATTACCCCCAGTAGCAAATAAAGTAAATGAATGAATTTTATAAAATCTCCATGGTTGCATATAATAAGAATTTAAATTAAATAACAATAACCCATGACCTAGAATTCCCTTTGTTTGTCTTTGAAGACTAAAAAAAAAGTTTAATTATTTTGAATTGTAGCATCTGAGACCAGGAATCTACATTCATATTGCAAGGGTGAAGTAACACGGACCTCTGTATAGCATCCTGCGGTTAGTGAAGGTTGGCACCAGTAAGCTATTACGCATTCGTGCTGAAGAGTCTTGAGTACGGTGGTAATATTCATCAGTTGTAATCTCTGTGTTGGTGATGATTAATGTGTAAATCGTTAAGCTTTCTAAGTACTGTCTTTTTTAGTTTCCCTTTGCGACTGTGGTTTGGAAGTCCTCGTGGCGAAAGTGGTATTCTCGTGATTTCTCTATCGGTGCATGATAATAATAATAATAATAATAATAATAATAATAATAATAATAATAATAATAATAATAATTCTTAATTCTTGTTACAGCTGTGCTCTAGAGTTGAAGCTCCTTAAGGCTTGATTGTCCTTTTTATGCTTACATCTCAGTGTGATTAAGTATTTCTGTGTTTCAAAATGAACTCTGTGGATGCTATTTTAAATACAGTAGCGGAAAACTTTCTTTTGAGAGTAGATTATCAACTATACATAATTTTCACATCAGGTTCTGAGTGTTGTTACCCTATGAAATCATTGTTGTAATACCAAATGATAAAAACCATCAAGAATATTGAGTAGCAATATTTTCATTACATATAAAAGTAACTTGATCTTACTCTTTATTTCCTCTGTCAAGTTATAAAGAGGTGCAAGAAAAAAATACTGTGATCAGCCACCACTGAACAGTAACCCATAGAATACCAGTTTGATTGCTTGTACATTTCCAAGACTCTACTGTGATACATTCACTACGTCCTCTAACTGTTGAATTGCTATATTTATTAACACCTCACTGTTGGGCGACATTTGTAACGGCTACTATGGCTGTACCTGAGTTGGGCAGCCAATAAATGATTCCACCTCACACCTTCTTCTTTTAACATTGGCCTGAATAGACAGACGACATACACCATCATCATCATCTTGAACAGTTTCCAGCCACTGGCCGGGTCTATTTGGACACAATTGATTTAATTCCGTTTTCACTGGTCGCCAGTTACCATATCGATAACGATTTGAGTAAGATTTAGCCACAGTTGCTCCCTTCCTTGAGCTGAGACCTATTGTCTTAGGTGTGGGGCAATAACTTGCTCATGAGAGACTCTTTGCATTGCATCTACTATTGGTATTATGGGAATCAACCAACAATACATATGATATTGGAGTGTGATTCTAAGTTGTATTTGCAATAAATTTATAACCACCTAGAGGTTTCGAGCTGTACATAATATTAACCAAATCTCCCTACCTACTGGGGTAGACATTTAACTTGTTTTGTTTCTTGATGAGATTGCTCGATGATGATAACGGCTCCCATCCTCGTGTCCACATACCTTGGGCCCATGGTCCGTTTTCGCTGTCTGCAGCTGAAGGTTAATTATATCTAGTGACGGTGGTCCTGCATTATCACATGGTTAATGACCTTTGGAAACATATGTTCCACCTGGATAACTGTATAAAACCTGATACCGAAAAGTAGAATTGCTATGGCAATTGAATACCACGGTACTGCATAATTTAATAGACCAACTGCAATTACCTTTCACACAGTGAAATAATAACTGAGTACTGGTATAGAGACTTGCATCAGTGACGGATTGTCAGAACTCGAAGAATGAATGAATAAATGAATGAATCAATCATATGAATGAACAGCAGCGTTGCATCTTGCAATCCTTACATACTTCTATTACCAGTACGTGACATCATAGCATTTCCCCGCTAAAATTCACCCGCAATTCTCTTAACGATTCAGCGATGGGCATTTAGTCACCTGGTTACTCGAGTCGATGACCCTCGAGTGGGAAGCCTAGCCCGGGTCATTTAAATCAACCAGTCAGTGCTCAGTATTTAACCACATGATCACGTCACTCTCCGTGAATTTGTGCGAAAAATTCCCTAAAGATCCGCTGTCTGGCTTTGGCGCATCGGACGACGTCTGCAGCAGCGTAATAGAGCGGCAGTTGGCACCACAGTGACGCAATGACCTGTTTGAAATCAGTTACTTAAAGGACAGCTCCGAGCCAGACGCCCTGCGGCGTGCATTCCACTTACACCCAAACCACCGCCGTCTGCCACTTCAGTGGTGTCAAGCGAGAGCTCATTGGAGGATGGAGTGGAGGTCCGTTGTGTTTTCCGATGAAAGTCGATTCTGCCTTGGTGCCAGTGATGGCCGTGTGTTGGTTAGAAGGAGGCCAAGTGAGAGCCTGCATTCCACCTGTCTGTGGCGTCGACACACTGGACTTACACCAGGTGTTCTGGTCTGGGGAGCAATTTCGTGACAGCAGGAGCACTGTCGTGATTATCTCACGCACCCTGACTACAGAAGTGTTTTGTCCGTCTGGTGATTCGACCTGTTGTGCTGTCATCTACGAACAGGATTCCCGGAGTGTTTACGAACAGGATAACGTTCACCCTCATGTCGCTGTTGTAACCTAAGGTGCTCGATAGAGTGTCAACATTCTGCCTTGGCCTGCTTGATCCCCCGATCTGTCCCTAATCAAGCATGTATGGGACATTATTGGACGACAACTCCAGCGTCATCCACAACTGGCATTAACCGTCTCCGTATTGATTGACCAAGTGCAACAGGCATGGAACTCCATCCTACAAGCTGACATCCGGCACCTGTATAACACAATGCATGCACGTTTGCATGCCTTTATTCAAAAGTCTGGCAATTATTCCGGTTATTATTGGACCAGCATGGCCCATTTGCGATGGTTTTTCTCGTGTTGATATTAACCTGTTGTTTTGTACCTTTAATCAATTAAATATGTTACCTCGCCAAATATATTTCCGAAATTTCTGTACTCTACATTCCTAATTTCATGGTGTTGGGATATTTTTTCTTCCAGTTTGTATATATTGTGCCCGTTAACTACTGGTACACCATGGCAAGTCACCTTGCACCTGTAAGCAAACGTACACATTATGTGAAATTTTAGAATAATGCGAGCACAAGATGGACCTCGTGTCATCATGGGTGTGCTTGCGAGATACCAGCAACATTGTCCTCAATTTCCTGGCAAGGGAAAGGAAGAGATATAGTAACAAATTAGAAGAGAGCCTTTGGTTAAAATATTGTAGTCAATTATTTTATTTTCAAAAATTGTAATTATTACTTATTGAATAACCCTCCTACGACTCGTAGGGATTTGAGAAAAACTCGAAATAAAATAAACACTTTTGTGGAGAAAAACACCCTAGGCAAGGATCCTTACTGTCGACCTATCCTAGTCGATGTTATGTTTCAAAACAAACATTCAAAAATGAATTTCAATTATTTTTTTCGGAAATAGACAAGTCACGTTGAACGTGATCAAATCACAGGTCTAATTAACCCCTTGTTCACTTCCTGTAGCTATAGCACAAGCTACTAGACCTCGTGAGATATCCTTACGTACATGACATTAAAAATGATATGTTGCTCTTCAAATGAATGATCTGCGGTTCGTAGCATCGAAATGCTCTTAATATAAAATGCCCTAAAACAATGTTAAAATTAATTTGAAAAGTATAATTATTATTCTCAAAACAAATTATTATTATTATTTACAAATCTTTACAAAAATTCTATAAACTTGGAAAATTCTCTAATTCTTATCTGGGTATGTTTAATTTATTCTCTGTCGATAATTTGTGTGACAAAATAATATTCCCCACATTATATCATAGCCAAATGGGAAGTGGGAAAATGCCACTAGTTGAATGGCTTCATCTTATACTTGTCTGAGGGCTCTGATTCAACTTCACAGGAATATTCTTTCCTGCCGTAATACACTATTCGTCTTCAATACGAATTTTAGGAACAAGACGGCTGTTATACAATTTTCATGAATTGACAAATTTTATGAAATAAAGCTCAGCTAAACTGGCATCTCTTCTAGACAGTTACATATAAGTGTAGTAAACTTCTGCTTAATAGTTGAGACGGTATTGTGCTTGCGGATATGGTAGTCACTGTATAACAAAATTGTTTATTATTTATTAAATTCATCTAGTTCAATGGAATAACGTGGCAAACATTGCGAAAAATTCTTGTAAAACTACAACACTTCAGGGATAAGAGACTTCAACTCCTCTCAAGATTCAAGACAATAAGATTCTTGATATCTTTACAACAACCTACAAGGACAAATGCTTTCATTACGAGCTCTAAACCTCCTACTTTCTTCAACAATTTATTATAATTATTATATTTTCAATGCTAAAGAATTACTTCAAGATATTAGGAACAAATACATACTTTCAACACTAACCTCTGAATTCGTTATAAACAAATTCCTACACCAATTTAACTCGTGTCGATGAAAAAAACAGAACAAAGCTGCTCGTTTTGACTATCATAAAATACGACAAGTTGGTCGTCTAAAATATCTGAATGTATTATGTAGTCTATTTTAACGTTCTCTCAGACGAGGTTGACGTAGCGTCAAAATTAATGTTTGAGTATTTCAATGAATGCAACACATTTGCATAAAAATGTGGCTAATTTTTCTACTCTTGGCGTAAGCCAACTTCTTCATAGCCAAGTGCATGACGTGTTCACTGTTCCTAGCACGCAGTGAACAGCTGCTATAACAATGATACTACAGGTTGTGACTACTTGCTGAATCTAGATTGACTATTCCAAAACTACTATAGCTACAATATTGCAAGATTTTGTCAAACCTTGTTGAATTCAGCTATGGCAGGTGTATCCCATGGCCTATGGATTCTTTGCAAACCAAGTCATAACTCCTTCTTCCTTTCCAGTACTCTCCTGAATACTTCGGCTGGCTGGATTGCTTCTGCTTCTTCGTTCATCATCCTCCTGGATAATGATTCAGCGGCAGGAGTCGTCCATGGTCTTCCCGAAAACTGCTGGGCTGCAGATCCCTCTAACTTGCATGTTAGGGTTAGCTTGAGGTTCTTGCTGCTGCTATGCTCGTTCTCATGCTCGCCTGTCCACGCCATTTACTCGGTCATGGCGAAGCGCATGTAACTCGATGTTGAATTACTCAATGTTCGTAAATGCGACGTAAGCGCTGTCACATAATTGCTTAGCATTTATCGTAATTACATGGGTTCAGTGGATTATTTTGTTGCCACTTGAAAGCTTACTGTTCCAAGGAAAATGTGGAACGCTTCACGATTTTGGGTGTTTATAAATCTTTTATTGTACAAAGTTAAATCCTGCCACTTGAAAGAGTTTATAGAGTATAAACTTTGTTGAAACTCGTAGACTTGATCTTATGAAGTGAACCCTTCAGTATCGCAGTGTTTATATGCAAGAATCTTGATCAAGGGGTCGCGCTCAGTTCATAGTGTGATGTTTACGTTCGCCAAACAACATGCTCTACTGAGGGAAGGGTCATAGGATTAAAACTATAATTAAGAAAGGAAGTGACAAGACGTAAAATAATAACATAATTTAATGACTATTTGTGCAAAAAAATGAATATAGACAACAACAATAATAATATTCCTCCCTGAATCTACCCATGACAGAAATATCTATCAACGTTGAGGAGTCAGACGGATCTCCCCCTCATAAAAATGTGGATCCAAGTTCCACTAACTTGCATTGGGATTTTATGTACGCGTAATGACTAACTACGAGGAATGAGTACTTGGATGACTGTTCGTTTACAGCGGGTAACAGCCACGATGCTTACGAACAATCATCTCGTAAATCAACGTTTACGGATATAGGACACAACACTAATAAAAACCCTTAAATTTAATGCTGACACACAATCTAAAATCTAATATTTACAGGAATCTCCCTCGAGACCCTCCTTCAGTGCGATGACGCATCTGACAAATGAGCTGCCAACACGGCCATTTGCTCAATACACAAACAAGGAAAAGACAGCATCGCACGTGACTGCACGGGTCGCTGATACGGAACATAAACATGGAATGAAACCAACAACAACAACAACAAAAGCCTCACCGGCTGAGATTACCTTATATGAACAAAAATGCACGTTAAGCTAACGCTTCGGAGATTATAGTGATTCGTAGGCAACTCCCATTTATTTAAACAATTTTTATCATTGATCAGTTCTTATTCTGTATTTCAAGTAATTTTACGGAGCCAACAAGCACTCCACTAATGACCTCGATGCAATCTATTCAGCCCGCCTTGTGAAAACAGCTTCCCCCCTTCCTCAACTCTTGTCATCGTCCAGCTCCAGTGTGTAAAAATAACTTGACCAACTGTCCCGTTATCTCGTAGAATCAACAGCAACAAATCTCAACCACATAAACATATGGTAAGACATTAATCGATATAGCCACATATGTCCTCGCAAGGTAACGATATGGACTCGGCACCAAGCTGACAGAAATCAGTCTACGCTGAAATTCCCGCTTGTAATGACCAATAAAATACACACACACACACACTGCTGGGAATGACATAACATTTTTCACACAGGTCGATTGAATCAGATGCTCACAATCTATTTAAGAATATTGAAACCTACGAGAGAGCTGACTGCTCTTCGCCACAACTCACATTGCTCCAAAGGCAATAAACTCACTGAATCTGATCAATAATAAACATTACACGATTAATTTACCCTCCAATCTACTGTATGATTATATTAATTCAGTCCTACTTCTGAAACACAATATATCTCCGAGAGACGTTTCCTAACCGCATTGCGTAAACATATGCGAACACGGTCGTCCACATAGCCACGTTAATTAAAACAAACAAACAAGAACTTACGACTATGAAAAATTGTGCGAGCTGTTTCCATGCAAAAGGTGTGTCAGACCAAAACTAAATACACTACGTTAATCAACACAAGCAAGATATTTACAAACAAAATATGTCCCATATACCATAAGTTAACTTGTCAGATAATAAGAATATTATTCAGTACTCATCGAACATCTGCAGCCATCTCCCTACTTAATGCTGCTTAGCTCATCTCAAACATCTCGACGGAGTGTTGACAGTTCCAAACTTCTTCCAGGATAAGCGATGTCATCTCTCGTGCTGATGCAAAAAGTTATAGATTATTACACACTCGGTATCTGCCTACTAAATTCACCGTTTTAGGTACTTATTTCCCCAGAACAGTCTGTTGGCGAATTGTCGATGATACTGTCCCTACAAAATAGTACTGTGACTATCTATCACACTGAATTTACAACACATTTGTATTAATAAAATCTGTGTCCTCATGACACGCAAAGTACAAGTGCCTACGTCCTCAGACACGCAAAATGTAATAATAACCTGTGTCTCCCGACACACACAATGTAGTAATAACCTACGTCCTCAGACGCACGAAATGTAATAATAACCTGTGTCTCCCGACACACACAATTTAGTAATAATTTCTTGGCTCTTCACGCCACTTATAAATGAACTGGTCCTAGGTATCGATGGTGGGGGGGGGGGGAAATTATATAAAAATTTCTCAAAATAATAGTGGTACAGGAATGAAACAAATATCACTGAACTCGTAAAATTGCGCAGGTCAAGAATATGCCCATTAATTCTAGAATCGATCGTAGAGATGTTGTCTAGCCGATCTCCCGCGTTAATGCTAGCTTTCGCGTGCCCAAGCTAGACTTGGCGCGTTCGTAAGCATTCATCTCTCATTGGTTCCACTTTTTCCTTAACTTTGCGGTTTTTATCAGACCTCGGCCTCGTAGGAGTGTCCAGTAGTACCATCAGCCACTCACGTTACTGCATTATATTTTTTCTAGGCGCGAATAGTACAATGAACATGCCATAAGCGTGTCTCACCACGCGTCCCTTCTATTTTGAGGTAGCCACCACCTGTCCTTCTGAAACATTGCTAGGCTCTTTCTTTTCACAATCCTTAAGTATTTAGCCTTTTGTCAAACTGCTGCAGGTATGTCCCCACTGTCTCCAACAAATGCTTGAAGTTTCCTCATCTTCGTCTGGCTATTTCATGACGCTGGTGGAAATATTAATTAATTGTAGAAATAAAACATCGAATCATTTATCCATCAGAGGATAAAGGGTTCACAACTCCTCCACTCTCAAAATTTCGAACTTAGGATAAAGTCGATAATTTTTAAAAGACTTCCGTGTGCCAATTTGTTTTATTTCAGAGTCACCCCTTTTCTATTACTTGGTCTAGCCGCTCCTGTCTTGAATGGCATTTACTCGTTTTATTTCCTGCTTGGACCTCACCCTTTCAGCTGCTAGCGTGACGCGCGGATGCCTTAGGCAACACTCTGCCCGTCTCGTTAATGTTTGTCAACACCATCTCCACTTCCTCCTTCACGTGCCGTACTCAACTGCCCCCCGTCCATTTGGTTGATATAGGACGTCCATATATTTAAACTGCATCATTATTTCGGCGCTCCCATGGTTCACTTCTTCGATACGTCTTTAAATTGGCTGCATTGTAGACCGACATTGTTCCTTTGCTTAACTCTTTCACTCTCTATGCATTATTTCCTAGGTTTCTTACAATAGAATAGGGTCCTACGAACTTTTCACAGAATTTGCTGAAGATCTTCTTCTCTGGATCAGATGTAGCGGGTCGTTTCACCAAAACGAGCTGGTTGATTTCTAGATCACGGTGAAATCTCTTATTTCTCACTCGCCGTAATCTGCGATCTGCTTGTTTTCTCATGTAGGCTCTCGTTCTCTCTATTCGCAGGTCAGGTGCTATCATGGGATCTTGTGGGCAGTTAATGATGCTTTTCCACGTTCTCACTGGATACTCGTTTTTGTGTAAGACCATAGGGATCTGTCCTGTTGACTCGTGCCTGGTAGAATTCATACATGTCTCTACATCCTTAATTTTATCCACCCACTTATGATGTTCTTTGGGAATGAAGATTCTCAAGTATGATGTCACACATTTTATTGCTCGCTCACTTGGATTAGCTTGGGCATGTCGGATACTGCTTAAAACGTGTTTTATACCCATGTCCTCCATACCTTTCTTGAATTCGGCGCTTGCAAAATAGCTGCCATGGTCTGACAATATAAATTCTGGTTTTCCAAGGATTGGAATAACTCTATTTCGAATACGACTGAGTACTTGTTTCGATGTAGTTTTCTGAATGGGGCATAATACGACAAACTTAGAAAACACATCAATGCACACTAGCAAGTGACGGCAACCTCGCCTACCTTTCGGGATTGGACCGAAACAGTCCAGGGCCACTAGCTCGCAGGGTTTCTGAGGTAGCAATGGTCTAGGATACTGCCTCATTAAATAGTTATTGGGCTTTGTCCTCTGACAAGGATCACAAGTCGTAATGACGTCACATATAGTTGTTCTCATACGTGGCCATGTAAATGTCTCTCCTATTGTCGCTTCGCATTTGTCTACTCCGACGTGTTCGTAACTTTCGTGAGTATGCCATGTCAATCCTCGCTGTAAAGATGCAGGTACAAGTATGCGTAACTTGGTGTGGTCATTATCTACCCATTTGTGCAGCAAATTGTTGACATAAACATATCATCCTTCTTTTGCTTTCGCTTCTCGAAATGCCGGTGTTCCTGTAGGTAGCTGCTTTCTGAAGTATTGAATTAATAGCATCATCCATGGTTCCGCTTCCTGTTCTCGCTGTATCTCACGTAACTCCTCCAAGAATTCCCGGTCCTTCGGTGTTAGCTCCAAGTGTTGTACAATCGCTGTTTCTTCAACATCAGGCTCTGGGTTCCTGCTGAGTGCATCCGGAATCACGTTCATCTTCCCTGGACAATGTTCAATCTCAATGCTAAACTGCTGAATATATATAGACCAACGTGTCACACGTTCGCTTGCCATCGACGTATTAAACAAGAATGTTAGTGCCTTGTGATCAGTCCTGACAACAATGGGGTATCCATAAATTATTCGTTTCCATTGTTGTAGCGCATGAAGGATGGCCAACAGCTCTAGTTCCGTTACAGTATAATTGCGCTCGTGCTTACGCAATTTTCGGCTGACAAATGCCAAATATGTTTTATGTTGCAAGTTAGCTGGATCTTCTTGGTAGAGCATGGCACTTATACCAATTAGTGAAGCATCCGCTTGGATTATAAATTTGTGCTTGAAATCTGGATATCCTAACTTAATGCAGTTTTCCAGTAGCTGTTTTGTTGCTTGGAACGCCTTCTCACATTCCGCATTCCACAACCATTTATTATTCTTTTTTAGCATTTCCTGCATTGGAGCTACAGTCTGCGTGTAACCTGGACAGTTTTCTTTAAAGAATCCCGTTACGCCTAAGAAAGCCCGAATGTGCTTGACTCTCGTTGGTGTAGGGAAATTCTTTATCCCTTCGATCTTAGCTGGGTCTGGCTTCACTCCCTCCTTGTCAATGATGTGACCCAAATATAAGATCTCGCTCTTGAAGAAATGCGATTTCTTCAGGTTTACTTTGAAATTTGATGCATTAAGGTTGCCTAATACTTTATCTAAATTTTCCATGTGAATTTCAATGTTGTCGGATGCCAGCAGAATGTCATCAATGTAGCGCACCGTCATCTCCTTAACTTCCTCGGTTAGATTCCGATCCAGGGCTCGGATTAAAGCACAGCCCGCTGTTTTGACTCCGAAAGGCATTCGGACGAAGCAGAACGTTTGGTTATCGAATAAGAAGCCAGTTAAAAGCTGTGACTTCTCATCCAATTCAAGATGGTGGAAACTGGACGTCAAATCAACTGATGAATAAATGCTCTTGTTCTTAAAGCCTTTTAGTACGTCTCTGATAATTGGCGCTCTGTCATACTCAGGAAAAATGAGTCTCATGTTGAGATTTCTGGCATCTAAACAAAGTCTAATAGATCCATTTGGTTTTGTGACTGCCAAAATCGCATTTAGATAAGGTGTAGGTGTCTTCCTTATCACTCCAGGTTGTAACATCTCATCAATAATGACCTTGACTTGACCACGATATTTTTCCGGATTTGGGTACAATCTACTTTTGAAAGGTGACCAATCCACGACTTGCATTGATCATTTGAAATTTAATATTTTCCCAGGTACTGTATCGAATACTGCTTTGTGCTTCCTTAAAATCTCTTCCAATTGTTTTCTATGTTCACCCCCAAGTTGAATGTCATTGAGCCGCTCCTGTAGTAACTCTTCAAATTGTGCATCACTGTCATCTCCTTCTGTTAGTAAAGACCATATCTCCTGGGATTCACTCTCCTCATCTAGTTCCACAACAGCTCCTTCTATGATGTTATCTTCTGCCTTTCGTATCTCCTCTTCCGTCTCTTCCGATATTGCTTCCAATGGCCAAGAATTTACATCTCTTCCGGTAGTGATTTCATCCATATGCAATCCCACGTTCTCCAGTTGATCATACTCTCTAAAACTGACTGTGTTCTTGTGCAAATCTATCACTGCTTGATAGTCACAAATGAAATTTGCACCAAGAATTATATTAAAATTCATCTTTGCCATGATAATGAACGTTTGCCCAAAAGTGTGTTCCAATATGTTCAGCTCTAAGTATGCCTGACGTTTACAAGTGACGGTGCGTTCAGGAATAACAACCCTCACTTTGAGTTGTGGTACGGGAATCACAGGAATATTCTGACTCCGTCCCAACTCTCGAACCAAGGCCTCCGATACCAGACTAATCTGCGACCCCGTATCCAATAAACATCTTATATTAATTCCACCAATCCTCGCGTAAATAATGGGTAACTGCCTAATGTCATCGTTCCGTGGTTTCACCGCCTCCTCCAGGCAATCTTCTGGCAAAGCAATCCATTCTTGTATGTTCGCTACTGTCCATCCATCTTCAACTTCCGACTGTTGCGTTTGTAGACTGTCTCCTTTATCCAAATTTATCATTTTTTTAGCTCCGCTGCGACTCCCATCATCCTTTTGTCGCCCACGCCCCTGACATTCCTCTTGTCTCAGTAGACTTCCAGCTTCCTCAGTATGTGTATCTGGGTTTTTCATGTTCCCAATGGCTTTTTCCCATCGTCCTTGCTCTCCACCTTGACTAGCGTGTAATTCCTCTAGGTAATTTTGTGATTGAGCGTGCCTATCATACCAGTCATTTCGATAATTACGTGCCTCTCCTTGATTTTGATCTCTCCTTCCTTTCCATCTTTGATTCCCATTGTAATCACCGTATCTTCCATAAGGCCCCTCATTTCTTCGATTTTCACGCCATTGTTGATACCCTCTCTGTTGATATCTATTGTTGCCTTGATATGACCTATTGTTATAGTTATTCTCGTTACGCTGGTACGGTCTGTTTTCTACCTCTTCTTGGTTTCGCCTAGGTGTGGATGTGCTTGTATTTGTGCCCTGCGTTTTAGTGTTCGCCTGTTTTGGATTTATGACCTCTGTCGTATTGACTAACTCCAGTTGTCTTCCTCCTCTATAATGATTATGAGATGTAGTCTCATCTATCTGGCGTAATATCTGTTCTGCATGTAAGGCCGTACTAACGTTCGCTGCGACTAGTACTTGTTGCATGTTGACTGGTAATTGCCGCGCTATAGTATTCACCAGATCCGCTTCATTCAAAGGGTAATCAAGGTCGCGAAATTTTAGCATTTGCATGTTAAAGAAATCTGAGTATTTCGTTTGCTGGGTAGTTTGGTATTTCCTAGAGTAAAGCTCCATTCTTAAACTCTGTTGCTATGCCGGCGACCAGTATTTGCGCAGAAATGCGATTTTAAAATCTGCCATAGTTCCAAATGTATATTTGAAGCTTAAAAACCATGTAAGGACATTTCCTGATAAAAATCTCTCCATCATCCTTAACCTACGTGCTTCAGGTACCCCAGTGTCATTGTAATGATCTTCAATTTCTATAATGAAGGCTTTAGGTGTCACCCCTGAATTCTCCGTGTACTTCTGCGGTTTATAATCGTTCGAGCGAATTACTTGGATAAGTTGTGTGGGCTGATGACCGTCCTGTGGCGTGGAACTCCTTTCAATATTCTTGCGAAACCCCTCCGTGTTTGTCGTTAATGGGCTCTCTGTCTGAGTTTGACTTCCTGCTGTGCTCGTCCCCTCCGGGCTATTTGAGTCATCCTGCTTATCTTTCATTGTTCACGTTTTAAATATCGAGGATTGTTCTATCGACCTCAGTTCAGCTTTAATGATCCTGTCTGTTTGTTCTTTAAGTTTACTCTTAATTTCTTGTTCTAATGCTTGAATACGAGTATGATTTTCGCCTACTGTCTTAAGGATGGTTGATCTTTCCTCTTTAGAATCGATATTCATTTTTCGCCAATCTTTTCTTATTTGCTCCTTAATCGTGCTTACTTTCTCCTCAATCTGGCTTTTAGTGTCATCCTGATTGCTTTCTATCTGGCTCAGCCTTTCGTCGATGGTATTCTTTAATTGATCCTGATCCGCTTCTAGGCTTTTCCATTGCTCCACTGATTTTATTTCGAGACGGTCCATATCTTTAATTATGCCGGATATATTTTCATCTACCGCTGATAATTGTTGTTGAATGACCTTGCCGCTTTTTCCATTTCCTTAAATCGTCCTTCCATCTTATCCTGAGCTATCTTGACCTCGCTCGTACTCATAGTGCATGCTAGTTCAATTTGCTCTAATTTACCTAACACCGTTTCATCCAGAATGCTAAGTTTTTGATCAAATATAATTTCCATTTTCTTAATCTGATCTAATTGTTTTTCATTGTTTTTACTAACATCTAGGGCCAGCAATACCATCTGTTGATTAGTGTGATCCTTCATCTCTGCGGTTAACGCCTCTAACTGCGAATTTATAGTGTCATTGATTTCACTTTTTAATAATCTAGCTTTTTCCGCCTGATATTCATTTTGTTCAATCCTACTGTTGTTTATTTGTTCAGATAATTTCGCGTTTAAAAATTCGCTCTGTTCTGATAGTTTAGTGTTTAATGATTCACTCTGTTCAGATAGTTTAGTGTTTAATGATTCACTCTGTTCAGATAGTTTAGTGTTTAATGATTCACTTTGTTCGGATAGTTTAGTTTTTAGTGATTCACTCTGCTCAGACAATTTGTTTATAGACTCACTTTGTTCTAACATACTATTGTTTGTTTGTTCAGATAATTTAGCGTTTAATGATTCACTCTGTTCCGCCAATTTAGTGTCCAACAATTCCTGTGTCCTCCTAGCCGCATTTTCAATGATTTCTTGAATCTGTTCTACTGTTGCCATGTTATACACTTTATATGAGACATTAGGGAAATGGCATAAAGCAACGCCCCCTGACACACACATACAATCCCCATGCACATTTAATTTCTTTACCCTACTCAGTTCATTTATATTTTACATTTAATCCCACTAGTCAGTCGCATCTCTGAGTGGTTCTAATTTTACTCAATTTAATTTAAACCCAAATACATATTCAGTCATTAAATTGTTATCCTGATCTGATATTAACACTGACTAATTAACAAAGTATTAATTGTCATTTAAGGCTACCAGCCTCCTAACATTTTCATGAGTTTGACTTTCTAAACAAATCTAGTTTTAACTTTAATCATTGGGCGCCCGATATCACGTATATTACTTTTACTTTAATTCAATAGACAAAAACGTGAACCGTATTTTACATTGCAAACTCCTGATTTTAATTTATATTTCACACAGTTGGCGGTATCCTCTTCGCCTCAATTACTTTTAATAAAATATCACTTTCCGGTGATTAAAAATACTGTCATATCTGCCTCCACTTGTGGCATGTCAGTTTTATTCAAATACGCCAACTAAATGTGTTCCAGCAGCGAACCAGCAACAAAAATACACCTTCATTGTTGCGTCAGTTTGTAAACCCAACTACGCTTACATTGACATGTGCAATTTCTTTGCCGCTACACCACAGTGAACCTCCCCACGCTTGGCCGCGCCAGTTTACCTCCTATGAACCCTTCAGTATCGCAGTGTTTATATGCAAGAATCTTGATCAAGGGGTCGCGCTCAGTTCATAGTGTGATGTTTACGTTCGCCAAACAACATGCTCTACTGAGGGAAGGGTCATAGGATTAAAACTATAATTAAGAAAGGAAGTGACAAGACGTAAAATAATAACATAATTTAATGACTATTTGTGCAAAAAAATGAATATAGACAACAACAATAATAATATTCCTCCCTGAATCTTCCCATGACAGAAATATCTATCAACGTTGAGGAGTCAGACGGATCTCCCCCTCATAAAAATGTGGATCCAAGTTCCACTAACTTGCATTGGGATTTTATGTACGCGTAATGACTAACCACGAGGAATGAGTACTTAGATGACTGTTCGTTTACAGCGGGTAACAGCCACGATGCTTACGAACAATCATCTCGTAAATCAACGTTTACGGATATAGGACACAACACTAATAAAAACCCTTAAATTTAATGCTGACACACAATCTAAAATCTAATATTTACAGGAATCTCCCTCGAGACCCTCCTTCAGTGCGATGACGCATCTGACAAATGAGCTGCCAACACGGCCAATTGCTCAATACACAAACATGGAAAAGACAGCATCGCACGTGACTGCACGGGTCGCTGATACGGAACATAAACATGGAATGAAACCAACAACAACAACAACAAAAGCCTCACCGGCTGAGATTACCTTATATGAACAAAAATGCACGTTAAGCTAACGCTTCGGAGATTATAGTGATTCGTAGGCAACTCCCATTTATTTAAACAATTTTTATCATTGATCAGTTCTTATTCTGTATTTCAAGTAATTTTACGGAGCCAACAAGCACTCCACTAATGACCTCGATGCAATCTATTCAGCCCGCCTTGTGAAAACAGCTTCCCCCCTTCCTCAACTCTTGTCATCGTCCAGCTCCAGTGTGTAAAAATAACTTGACCAACTGTCCCGTTATCTCGTAGAATCAACAGCAACAAATCTCAACCACATAAACATATGGTAAGACATTAATCGATATAGCCACATATGTCCTCGCAAGGTAACGATATGGACTCGGCACCAAGCTGACAGAAATCAGTCTACGCTGAAATTCCCGCTTGTAATGACCAATAAAATACACACACACACACACTGCTGGGAATGACATAACATTTTTCACACAGGTCGATTGAATCAGATGCTCACAATCTATTTAAGAATATTGAAACCTACGAGAGAGCTGACTGCTCTTCGCCACAACTCACATTGCTCCAAAGGCAATAAACTCACTGAATCTGATCAATAATAAACATTACACGATTAATTTACCCTCCAATCTACTGTATGATTATATTAATTCAGTCCTACTTCTGAAACACAATATATCTCCGAGAGACGTTTCCTAACCGCATTGCGTAAACATATGCGAACACGGTCGTCCACATAGCCACGTTAATTAAAACAAACAAACAAGAACTTACGACTATGAAAAATTGTGCGAGCTGTTTCCATGCAAAAGGTGTGTCAGACCAAAACTAAATACACTACGTTAATCAACACAAGCAAGATATTTACAAACAAAATATGTCCCATATACCATAAGTTAACTTGTCAGATAATAAGAATATTATTCAGTACTCATCGAACATCTGCAGCCATCTCCCTACTTAATGCTGCTTAGCTCATCTCAAACATCTCGACGGAGTGTTGACAGTTCCAAACTTCTTCCAGGATAAGCGATGTCATCTCTCGTGCTGATGCAAAAAGTTATAGATTATTACACACTCGGTATCTGCCTACTAAATTCACCGTTTTAGGTACTTATTTCCCCAGAAAAGTCTGTTGGCGAATTGTCGATGATACTGTCCCTACAAAATAGTACTGTGACTATCTATCACACTGAATTTACAACACATTTGTATTAATAAAATCTGTGTCCTCATGACACGCAAAGTACAAGTGCCTACGTCCTCAGACACGCAAAATGTAATAATAACCTGTGTCTCCCGACACACACAATGTAGTAATAACCTACGTCCTCAGACGCACGAAATGTAATAATAACCTGTGTCTCCCGACACACACAATTTAGTAATAATTTCTTGGCTCTTCACGCCACTTATAAATGAACTGGTCCTAGGTATCGATGGTGGGGGGGGGGAAATTATATAAAAATTTCTCAAAATAATAGTGGTACAGGAATGAAACAAATATCACTGAACTCGTAAAATTGCGCAGGTCAAGAATATGCCCATTAATTCTAGAATCGATCGTAGAGATGTTGTCTAGCCGATCTCCCGCGTTAATGCTAGCTTTCGCGTGCCCAAGCTAGACTTGGCGCGTTCGTAAGCATTCATCTCTCATTGGTTCCACTTTTTCCTTAACTTCGCGGTTTTTATCAGACCTCGGCCTCGTAGGAGTGTCCAGTAGTACCATCAGCCACTCACGTTACTGCATTATATTTTTTCTAGGCGCGAATAGTACAATGAACATGCCATAAGCGTGTCTCACCACGCGTCCCTTCTATTTTGAGGTAGCCACCACCTGTCCTTCTGAAACATTGCTAGGCTCTTTCTTTTCACAATCCTTAAGTATTTAGCCTTTTGTCAAACTGCTGCAGGTATGTCCCCACTGTCTCCAACAAATGCTTGAAGTTTCCTCATCTTCGTCTGGCTATTTCATGACGCTGGTGGAAATATTAATGAATTGTAGAAATAAAACATCGAATCATTTATCCATCAGAGGATAAAGGGTTCACAACTCCTCCACTCTCAAAATTTCGAACTTAGGATAAAGTCGATAATTTTTAAAAGACTTCCGTGTGCCAATTTGTTTTATTTCAGAGTCACCCCTTTTCTATTACTTGGTCTAGCCGTTCCTGTCTTGAATGGCATTTACTCGTTTTATTTCCTGCTTGGACCTCACCCTTTCAGCTGCTTGCGTGACGCGCGGATGCCTTAGGCAACACTCTGCCCGTCTCGTTAATGTTTGTCAACACCATCTCCACTTCCTCCTTCACGTGCCGTACTCAACTGCCCCCCGTCCATTTGGTTGATATAGGACGTCCATATATTTAAACTGCATCATTATTTCGGCGCTCCCATGGTTCACTTATTCGATACGTCTTTAAATTGGCTGCATTGTAGACCGACATTGTTCCTTTGCTTAACTCTTTCACTCTCTATGCATTATTTCCTAGGTTTCTTACAATAGAGTAGGGTCCTACGAACTTTTCACAGAATTTGCTGAAGATCTTCTTCTCTGGATCAGATGTAGCGGGTCGTTTCACCAAAACGAGCTGGTTGATTTCTAGATCACGGTGAAATCTCTTATTTCTCACTCGCCGTAATCTGCGATCTGCTTGTTTTCTCATGTAGGCTCTCGTTCTCTCTATTCGCAGGTCAGGTGCTATCATGGGATCTTGTGGGCAGTTAATGATGCTTTTCCACGTTCTCACTGGATACTCGTTTTAGTGTAAGACCATAGGGATCTGTCCTGTTGACTCGTGCCTGGTAGAATTCATACATGTCTCTACATCCTTAATTTTATCCACCCACTTATGATGTTCTTTGGGAATGAAGATTCTCAAGTATGATGTCACGCATTTTATTGCTCGCTCACATGGATTAGCTTGGGCATGTCGGATACTGCTTAAAACGTGTTTTATACCCATGTCCTCCATACCTTTCTTGAATTCGGCGCTTGTAAAATAGCTGCCATGGTCTGACAATATAAATTCTGGTTTTCCAAGGATTGGAATAACTCTATTTCGAATACGACTGAGTACTTGTTTTGATGTAGTTTTCTGAATGGGGCATAATACGACAAACTTAGAAAACACATCAATGCACACTAGCAAGTGACGGCAACCTCGCCTACCTTTCGGGATTGGACCGAAACAGTCCAGGGCCACTAGCTCGCAGGGTTTCTGAGGTAGCAATGGTCTAGGATACTGCCTCATTAAATAGTTATTGGGCTTTGTCCTCTGACAAGGATCACAAGTCGTAATGACGTCACATATAGTTGTTCTCATACGTGGCCATGTAAATGTCTCTCCTATTGTCTCTTCGCATTTGTCTACTCCGACGTGTTCGTAACTTTCGTGAGTATGCCATGTCAATCCTCGCTGTAAAGATGCAGGTACAAGTATGCGTAACTTGGTGTGGTCATTATCTACCCATTTGTGCAGCAAATTGTTGACATAAACATATCATCCTTCTTTTGCTTTCGCTTCTCGAAATGCCGGTGTTCCTGTAGGTAGCTGCTTTCTGAAGTATTGAATTAATAGCATCATCCATGGTTCCGCTTCCTGTTCTCGCTGTATCTCACGTAACTCCTCCAAGAATTCCCGGTCCTTCGGTGTTAGCTCCAAGTGTTGTACAATCGCTGTTTCTTCAACATCAGGCTCTGGGTTCCTGCTGAGTGCATCCGGAATCACGTTCATCTTCCCTGGACAATGTTCAATCTCAATGCTAAACTGCTGAATATATATAGACCAACGTGTCACACGTTCGCTTGCCATCGACGTATTAAACAAGAATGTTAGTGCCTTGTGATCAGTCCTGACAACAATGGGGTATCCATAAATTATTCGTTTCCATTGTTGTAGCGCATGAAGGATGGCCAACAGCTCTAGTTCCGTTACAGTATAATTGCGCTCGTGCTTACGCAATTTTCGGCTGACAAATGCCAAATATGTTTTATGTTGCAAGTTAGCTGGATCTTCTTGGTAGAGCATGGCACTTATACCAATTAGTGAAGCATCCGCTTGGATTATAAATTTGTGCTTGAAATCTGGATATCCTAACTTAATGCAGTTTTCCAGTAGCTGTTTTGTTGCTTGGAACGCCTTCTCACATTCCGCATTCCACAACCATTTATTATTCTTTTTTAGCATTTCCTGCATTGGAGCTACAGTCTGCGTGTAACCTGGACAGTTTTCTTTAAAGAATCCCGTTACGCCTAAGAAAGCCCGAATGTGCTTGACTCTCGTTGGTGTAGGGAAATTCTTTATCCCTTCGATCTTAGCTGGGTTTGGCTTCACTCCCTCCTTGTCAATGATGTGACCCAAATATAAGATCTCGCTCTTGAAGAAATGCGATTTCTTCAGGTTTACTTTGAAATTTGATGCATTAAGGTTGCCTAATACTTTATCTAAATTTTCCATGTGAATTTCAATGTTGTCGGATGCCAGCAGAATGTCATCAATGTAGCGCACCGTCATCTCCTTAACTTCCTCGGTTAGATTCCGATCCAGGGCTCGGATTAAAGCACAGCCCGCTGTTTTGACTCCGAAAGGCATTCGGACGAAGCAGAACGTTTGGTTATCGAATAAGAAGCCAGTTAAAAGCTGTGACTTCTCATCCAATTCAAGATGGTGGAAACTGGACGTCAAATCAACTGATGAATAAATGCTCTTGTTCTTAAAGCCTTTTAGTACGTCTCTGATAATTGGCGCTCTGCCATACTCAGGAAAAATGAGTCTCATGTTGAGATTTCTGGCATCTAAACAAAGTCTAATAGATCCATTTGGTTTTGTGACTGCCAAAATCGCATTTAGATAAGGTGTAGGTGTCTTCCTTATCACTCCAGGTTGTAACATCGCATCTATAATGACCTTGACTTGACCACGATATTTTTCCGGATTTGGGTACAATCTACTTTTGAAAGGTGACCAATCCACGACTTGCATTGATCATTTGAAATTTAATATTTTCCCAGGTACTGCATCGAATACTGCTTTGTGCTTCCTTAAAATCTCTTCCAATTGTTTTCTATGTTCACCCCCAAGTTGAATGTCATTGAGCCGCTCCTGTAGTAACTCTTCAAATTGTGCATCACTGTCATCTCCTTCTGTTAGTAAAGACCATATCTCCTGGGATTCACTCTCCTCATCTAGTTCCACAACAGCTCCTTCTATGATGTTATCTTCTGCCTTTCGTATCTCCTCTTCCGTCTCTTCCGATATTGCTTCCAATGGCCAAGAATTTACATCTCTTCCGGTAGTGATTTCATCCATATGCAATCCCACGTTCTCCAGTTGATCATACTCTCTAAAACTGACTGTGTTCTTGTGCAAATCTATCACTGCTTGATAGTCACAAATGAAATTTGCACCAAGAATTATATTAAAATTCATCTTTGCCATGATAATGAACGTTTGCCCAAAAGTGTGTTCCAATATGTTCAGCTCTAAGTATGCCTGACGTTTACAAGTGACGGTGCGTTCAGGAATAACAACCCTCACTTTGAGTTGTGGTACGGGAATCACAGGAATATTCTGACTCCGTCCCAACTCTCGAACCAAGGCCTCCGATACCAGACTAATCTGCGACCCCGTATCCAATAAACATCTTATATTAATTCCACGAATCCTCGCGTAAATAATGGGTAACTGCCTAATTTCATCGTTCCGTGGTTTCACCGTCTCCTCCAGGCAATCTTCTGGCAAAGCAATCCATTCTTGTATGTTCGCTACTGTCCATCCATCTTCAACTTCCGACTGTTGCGTTTGTAGACTGTCTCCTTTATCCAAATTTAGCATTTTTTTTTAGCTCCGCTGCGACTCCCATCATCCTTTTGTCGCCCACGCCCCTGACATTCCTCTTGTCTCAGTAGACTTCCAGCTTCCTCAGTATGTGTATCTGAGTTCTTCATGTTCCCAATGGCTTTTTCCCATCGTCCTTGCTCTCCACCTTGACTAGCGTGTAATTCCTCTAGGTAATTTTGTGATTGAGCGTGCCTATCATACCAGTCATTTCGATAATTACGTGCCTCTCCTTGATTTTGATCTCTCCTTCCTTTCCATCTTTGATTCCCATTGTAATCACCGTATCTTCCATAAGGCCCCTCATTTCTTCGATTTTCACGCCATTGTTGATACCCTCTCTGTTGATATCTATTGTTGCCTTGATATGACCTATTGTTATAGTTATTCTCGTTACGCTGGTACGGTCTGTTTTCTACCTCTTCTTGGTTTCGCCTAGGTGTGGATGTGCTTGTATTTGTGCCCTGCGTTTTAGTGTTCGCCTGTTTTGGTTTTATGACCTCTGTCGTATTGACTAACTCCAGTTGTCTTCCTCCTCTATAATGATTATGAGATGTAGTCTCATCTATCTGGCGTAATATCTGTTCTGCATGTAAGGCCGTACTAACGTTCGCTGCGACTAGTACTTGTTGCATGTTGACTGGTAATTGCCGCGCTATAGTATTCACCAGATCCGCTTCATTCAAAGGGTAATCAAGGTCGCGAAATTTTAGCATTTGCATGTTAAAGAAATCTGAGTATTTCGTTTGCTGGGTAGTTTGGTATTTCCTAGAGTAAAGCTCCATTCTTAAACTCTGTTGCTATGCCGGCGACCAGTATTTGCGCAGAAATGCGATTTTAAAATCTGCCATAGTTCCAAATGTATATTTGAAGCTTAAAAACCATGTAAGGACATTTCCTGATAAAAATCTCTCCATCATCCTTAACCTACGTGCTTCAGGTACCCCAGTGTCATTGTAATGATCTTCAATTTCTATAATGAAGGCTTTAGGTGTCACCCCTGAATTCTCCGTGTACTTCTGCGGTTTATAATCGTTCGAGCGAATTACTTGGATAAGTTGTGTGGGCTGATGACCGTCCTGTGGCGTGGAACTCCTTTCAATATTCTTGCGAAACCCCTCCGTGTTTGTCGTTAATGGGCTCTCTATCTGAGTTTGACTTCCTGCTGTGCTCGTCCCCTCCGGGCTATTTGAGTCATCCTGCTTATCTTTCATTGTTCACGTTTTAAATATCGAGGATTGTTCTATCGACCTCAGTTCAGCTTTAATGATCCTGTCTGTTTGTTCTTTAAGTTTACTCTTAATTTCTTGTTCTAATGCTTGAATACGAGTATGATTTTCGCCTACTGTCTTAAGGATGGTTGATCTTTCCTCTTTAGAATCGATATTCATTTTTCGCCAATCTTTTCTTATTTGCTCCTTAATCGTGCTTACTTTCTCCTCAATCTGGCTTTTAGTGTCATCCTGATTGCTTTCTATCTGGCTCAGCCTTTCGTCGATGGTATTCTTTAATTGATCCTGATCCGCTTCTAGGCTTTTCCATTGCTCCACTGATTTTATTTCGAGACGGTCCATATCTTTAATTATGCCGGATATATTTTCATCTACCGCTGATAATTGTTGTTGAATGACCTTGCCGCTTTTTCCATTTCCTTAAATCGTCCTTCCATCTTATCCTGAGCTATCTTGACCTCGCTCGTACTCATAGTGCATGCTAGTTCAATTTGCTCTAATTTACCTAACACCGTTTCATCCAGAATGCTAAGTTTTTGATCAAATATAATTTCCATTTTCTTAATCTGATCTAATTGTTTTTCATTGTTTTTACTAACATCTAGGGCCAGCAATACCATCTGTTGATTAGTGTGATCCTTCATCTCTGCGGTTAACGCCTCTAACTGCGAATTTATAGTGTCATTGATTTCACTTTTTAATAATCTAGCTTTTTCCGCCTGATATTCATTTTGTTCAATCCTACTGTTGTTTATTTGTTCAGATAATTTCGCGTTTAAAAATTCGCTCTGTTCTGATAGTTTAGTGTTTAATGATTCACTCTGTTCAGATAGTTTAGTGTTTAATGATTCACTCTGTTCAGATAGTTTAGTGTTTAATGATTCACTTTGTTCGGATAGTTTAGTTTTTAGTGATTCACTCTGCTCAGACAATTTGTATATAGACTCACTTTGTTCTAACATACTATTGTTTATTTGTTCAGATAATTTAGCGTTTAATGATTCACTCTGTTCCGCCAATTTAGTGTCCAACAATTCCTGTGTCCTCCTAGCCGCATTTTCAATGATTTCTTGAATCTGTTCTACTGTTGCCATGTTATACACTTTATATGAGACATTAGGGAAATGGCATAAAGCAACGCCCCCTGACACACACATACAATCCCCATGCACATTTAATTTCTTTACCCTACTCAGTTCATTTATATTTTACATTTAATCCCACTAGTCAGTCGCATCTCTGAGTGGTTCTAATTTTACTCAATTTAATTTAAACCCAAATACATATTCAGTCATTAAATTGTTATCCTGATCTGATATTAACACTGACTAATTAACAAAGTATTAATTGTCATTTAAGGCTACCAGCCTCCTAACATTTTCATGAGTTTGACTTTCTAAACAAATCTAGTTTTAACTTTAATCATTGGGCGCCCGATATCACGTATATTACTTTTACTTTAATTCAATAGACAAAAACGTGAACCGTATTTTACATTGCAAACTCCTGATTTTAATTTATATTTCACACAGTTGGCGGTATCCTCTTCGCCTCAATTACTTTTAATAAAATATCACTTTCCGGTGATTAAAAATACTGTCATATCTGCCTCCACTTGTGGCATGTCAGTTTTATTCAAATACGCCAACTAAATGTGTTCCAGCAGCGAACCAGCAACAAAAATACACCTTCATTGTTGCGTCAGTTTGTAAACCCAACTACGCTTACATTGACATGTGCAATTTCTTTGCCGCTACACCACAGTGAACCTCCCCACGCTTGGCCGCGCCAGTTTACCTCCTATGAACCCTTCAGTATCGCAGTGTTTATATGCAAGAATCTTGATCAAGGGGTCGCGCTCAGTTCATAGTGTGATGTTTACGTTCGCCAAACAACATGCTCTACTGAGGGAAGGGTCATAGGATTAAAACTATAATTAAGAAAGGAAGTGACAAGACGTAAAATAATAACATAATTTAATGACTATTTGTGCAAAAAATTGAATATAGACAACAACAATAATAATATTCCTCCCTGAATCTTCCCATGACAGAAATATCTATCAACGTTGAGGAGTCAGACGGATCTCCCCCTCATAAAAATGTGGATCCAAGTTCCACTAACTTGCATTGGGATTTTATGTACGCGTAATGACTAACTACGAGGAATGAGTACTTGGATGACTGTTCGTTTACAGCGGGTAACAGCCACGATGCTTACGAACAATCATCTCGTAAATCAACGTTTACGGATATAGGACACAACACTAATAAAAACCCTTAAATTTAATGCTGACACACAATCTAAAATCTAATATTTACAGGAATCTCCCTCGAGACCCTCCTTCAGTGCGATGACGCATCTGACAAATGAGCTGCCAACACGGCCAATTGCTCAATACACAAACAAGGAAAAGACAGCATCGCACGTGACTGCACGGGTCGCTGATACGGAACATAAACATGGAATGAAACCAACAACAACAACAACAAAAGCCTCACCGGCTGAGATTACCTTATATGAACAAAAATGCACGTTAAGCTAACGCTTCGGAGATTATAGTGATTCGTAGGCAACTCCCATTTATTTAAACAATTTTTATCATTGATCAGTTCTTATTCTGTATTTCAAGTAATTTTACGGAGCCAACAAGCACTCCACTAATGACCTCGATGCAATCTATTCAGCCCGCCTTGTGAAAACAGCTTCCCCCCTTCCTCAACTCTTGTCATCGTCCAGCTCCAGTGTGTAAAAATAACTTGACCAACTGTCCCGTTATCTCGTAGAATCAACAGCAACAAATCTCAACCACATAAACATATGGTAAGACATTAATCGATATAGCCACATATGTCCTCGCAAGGTAACGATATGGACTCGGCACCAAGCTGACAGAAATCAGTCTACGCTGAAATTCCCGCTTGTAATGACCAATAAAATACACACACACACACACTGCTGGGAATGACATAACATTTTTCACACAGGTCGGTTGAATCAGATGCTCACAATCTATTTAAGAATATTAAAACCTACGAGAGAGCTGACTGCTCTTCGCCACAACTCACATTGCTCCAAAGGCAATAAACTCACTGAATCTGATCAATAATAAACATTACACGATTAATTTACCCTCCAATCTACTGTATGATTATATTAATTCAGTCCTACTTCTGAAACACAATATATCTCCGAGAGACGTTTCCTAACCGCATTGCGTAAACATATGCGAACACGGTCGTCCACATAGCCACGTTAATTAAAACAAACAAACAAGAACTTACGACTATGAAAAATTGTGCGAGCTGTTTCCATGCAAAAGGTGTGTCAGACCAAAACTAAATACACTACGTTAATCAACACAAGCAAGATATTTACAAACAAAATATGTCCCATATACCATAAGTTAACTTGTCAGATAATAAGAATATTATTCAGTACTCATCCTCGGCCAGTCACCCGTCAGCGAACATCTGCAGCCATCTCCCTACTTAATGCTGCTTAGCTCATCTCAAACATCTCGACGGAGTGTTGACAGTTCCAAACTTCTTCCAGGATAAGCGATGTCATCTCTCGTGCTGATGCAAAAAGTTATAGATTATTACACACTCGGTATCTGCCTACTAAATTCACCGTTTTAGGTACTTATTTCCCCAGAAAAGTCTGTTGGCGAATTGTCGATGATACTGTCCCTACAAAATAGTATTGTGACTATCTATCACACTGAATTTACAACACATTTGTATTAATAAAATCTGTGTCCTCATGACACGCAAAGTACAAGTGCCTACGTCCTCAGACACGCAAAATGTAATAATAACCTGTGTCTCCCGACACACACAATGTAGTAATAACCTACGTCCTCAGACGCACGAAATGTAATAATAACCTGTGTCTCCCGACACACACAATTTAGTAATAATTTCTTGGCTCTTCACGCCACTTATAAATGAACTGGTCCTAGGTATCGATGGTGGGGGGGGGGGGGGGAAATTATATAAAAATTTCTCAAAATAATAGTGGTACAGGAATGAAACAAATATCACTGAACTCATAAAATTGCGCAGGTCAAGAATATGCCCATTAATTCTAGAATCGATCGTAGAGATGTTGTCTAGCCGATCTCCCGCGTTAATGCTAGCTTTCGCGTGCCCAAGCTAGACTTGGCGCGTTCGTAAGCATTCATCTCTCATTGGTTCCACTTTTTCCTTAACTTCGCGGTTTTTATCAGACCTCGGCCTCGTAGGAGTGTCCAGTAGTACCATCAGCCACTCACGTTACTGCATTATATTTTTTCTAGGCGCGAATAGTACAATGAACATGCCATAAGCGTGTCTCACCACGCGTCCCTTCTATTTTGAGGTAGCCACCACCTGTCCTTCTGAAACATTGCTAGGCTCTTTCTTTTCACAATCCTTAAGTATTTAGCCTTTTGTCAAACTGCTGCAGGTATGTCCCCACTGTCTCCAACAAATGCTTGAAGTTTCCTCATCTTCGTCTGGCTATTTCATGACGCTGGTGGAAATATTAATTAATTGTAGAAATAAAACATCGAATCATTTATCCATCAGAGGATAAAGGGTTCAGAAGATTCTCACTTAGCAAATATACTATCAGGGGCTTATGAAAGGGATGTCCCCGGGGGGCCAGCCTTCCCCCCCCCTTCCGAAATTGTTGTAACATACAATATTTGTTTATGAATTAAAACATTAAAGACTAATATACTTAACATGTACTATTGTTACTAAGCGGCAACGTTGCAAAACAAGGCGACGGTAAGGCAATGTAAAGAGTGTGACAATCAGTTTGCTCTGATCTTATTTGTAACTACATGACCTCTTATTACTCTTCAGTGCCTTCGCTCTTATGAACTTACCAAGAACAGCAACAAGTGCCCTTGAAACGTGTGACAAAAGTTTTTCCCTAACTTTTATACCCTTATCAAACTTTTAGCAAATTTGCCTGTCTCTGTAACTACCGGTACTCCGAACGGAGTTTGAGTAGGTTGAAAACATACTTAAGAAATTCTACTTCTGAAAACAGACTCAACGGTATAGTATTGTAATCTATTCACAGAGACCTACAAATCACTGGCGATGAAGTTATAAACCAATTTGGTAATGCTTCAAGAAACGTTGACTTTATATTAATGTACCCATAGTGTAAGTTGTAAATCAAAAAAGTAATGTTAATTCTTTCCATGTTAACACTATGAAGTGAGCAAGATGATTGTATTAATAAAAGGTAACATAAAATGGTCTTAGTTGTGTTTGACATTGTTGTTGTTTGAGTCTTCAGTCTTTTGACTGGTTTGATGCAGCCCTCCTCACCTCCCTGTCCTGAGCTAATCGTTTCATCTCTACATAGCTACCATACCCTACATCCAAGGCAATCTGTTTAGCATTATCTAACCTTGCTCTACCCCTACAGTTCTCGTTCTCGACACTTCCTTCCATAACTAATCTTGTTATTCCTGGGTGTCTTAGTATGTGTCCTACCAACCTATCTCTTCTCTTCATTAGCAGTCGCCAGAAGCATCTCCCCTCTCCCACGCGTCTTAATACCTCTTCGATTGTAACTGTGCCCGTTTCTCCAATGGGACGGGCCATCACCCGGCTAGCATCCCGGCCCCATCAGAAGAAACAGCCAAGGGAGCGGGTACAAAAAAAAATAGGGCATGAATCTTGGTTCATACAGACAAGACTAAAAGAAAAGCTCCAGCGAGCTAGAGACAAAGGGTCTCGGGTCGTTTACGGGTTGGGATGGCAAATAGACTGAACCAGGATTCACAAGCAAAACCCTAACTTGAATTGACAAACAGAAAAGAAAGGAAAAGCCCTCGTAAAATCACATCTGCTCCTTTATTGGCCAAAGGATAAATAAATATGCAACCTGCCTATCACGCACGAGTATAGTGTTAGGGTGGGACAAAGTCCGAAAAAAATAATAAAGTTCATAGTCCCTAAACAAACAAACAAAAGAAAATTACGCTTATTCAAACTCGTGGGTGTCCTCTCTTAAAGTTCCGACAAGGAGATCGCCTTTCAAAAGCTAAATTAACTATAATTTATCGGTGCACACGCATGTAAACATCACTAGCCACTTATCACAAAGTTCACCTGCGGCAAAAATGCAAAGAAAATATCGAATATCTATGTAAATTACAACTGTCTACCCTTATACAGCAATGGACGGATCTCCTCTATCGAACTGCAAATGAATAATTAAAGAGCATCCTGTTACATCAAATAGCACTCAAACATCGACTCAGCTTCACATAATATGACATTTCAACAATTAATTATAACCTATCATAAATTATTAACACACCCAGATTGTGCTTACATATTTACACTACTAATTCTTATTATTATTAATGATTTATCTCCGCCTTTCCAACAACCTTGATCCACACGGTCATCTTTGTCATTGTAATTAAATTATAGCATTGTCTAATGTTTATGAAAGGTTAAGAACCTCGCAATAAGGC
This sequence comes from Meconema thalassinum, assembly GCA_946902985.2. Lineage (NCBI taxonomy): Eukaryota > Metazoa > Arthropoda > Insecta > Orthoptera > Tettigoniidae > Meconema > Meconema thalassinum. The sequence continues at coordinate 232,096,553 of OX336389.2, read as the reverse complement.
GCCCTAGCGTATTTCAAACTCACAACAAACATTTAATCGTAACCCTTCCGCCGAACACTCTGTGTGAAGATCCAAACAACCCGACTGTCGAGCGCACCATCAATTACACACCTGCGCTATTCAATACAACTCATCAATGAACGTAGCACGTTCGTCAAGAGGACCCTGTCCTCACAAATTCAATTCAACGGACATACGTCGCCCCGTGAATAACCTCGTCATATTTTGACGGAATAATACCTTATCTAATTACCACATAATTATCACATAAACTTTACACAACATCATTACAAAATAAATCATGCATTATTAGTATGTCTCAAGTCCCCACACTAACAGAGCGTATCAACTTTATCGGGACCACGAGGTCGTATGATAATATGGCATCCTATCCAAGGAACCTTATCCGACTTGAGCTCCAACCATATTCATTTGCTATAAAAATCTATGCAATCCGTGACAAACCTTTCAGAATAAAATTCGAATAATGACCTCTGAAATCGACATGCTAGAATCTCCCAGCAAAATGGGCATCTCATATTTCAAAATTATTATTATTATTATTATGTCTCAGAGAATAAATACATGTCTTACTCCTACCATTGATGCTGTAAATTTATGTAGGTCAAATGACCCGAAAAGAAAGACAAAAAAAACATCTGCACGACCCTATGAAAAAAAAATGATGCTCTTATTCAATCTGGAATAAATGATTATAAAGGGCGTTAAGTTACACGATCTCAGGTTATCTCATGGCATGGCTATCCGAGGTAGAGGTTCTCTTCTTCCTGATGAACAAGGATGGAAATGAAACATCTTACTTTATATCCGGTGTCCTCGGAAATCCATGGCGTCGGCGTCGGTGTCGTCGCCGTCTGCGGCATCAGGGCGGTGTCGTTCCTCCAGTGTCTCCGCGATGTGGTCTCCCAGCGTACTGGTAGAGGTATCCGCCCCCGGCACCTCTCAATCTCCTGGCGACGCCCATGTCTGCCCACAGGTTGTCCCCGGTCACCTTCAGCAGCGGCGTCTCCTGACGTCCCAACCATGGTCCACTCGTCCATCTCGTTGCGACCGTTCATCCCATTATGGCCCCTTTAGAAGTTCAGTGCAACATAATTTGCGTGTTAATATGCATGTTGATTCCCAGAGTATTTGAGTCCATGGTTATTAAGTTCATGCTGCCGTGTGGCAATATTACATCTCACTATATCAGAGCACTTTCACGCTCGCGCACTATAGCGTCTAGTTCCTGGTTCACTTGAGTTATATGTCTTCACTTTCCTTTAACCCAGTGACACACTTCCTTCCACGAGGAGCTATTTCGAGCTGGCCTTGACCGACATATCAAGTTGCCTGCGGCCTACAGTCTTCCAACACAAGCTTAAAGTAGATGTAGCCTTCTCTATTGCATTCTCACTGCGTTTCTTAAAATGCCAAACTGCTATGCTATTTCCGAATGGATGTCTGTTACAATATAGGGCCTCGCGATAGTGCGTCGCCTCGACTATCGTTATATAGTTCTTCCCCTGATACTCGTAATTTTAAACACCTCCTGGTATCAATCTTTAATTAACATAAATTGTCGGCATAAACGGACTTCCTTTATCAGTTCTAACTGTTTCCTCACATACTAGCGAGTCCGATATCGTCTTGAAATTCACAATGTTCGACAAACAAACTGACATACTTCACTGTAGAAAAACTCACTGGCAATACATGCACGCTAGTTTCAGGCTTCATGGCCTGCTGGTCACTCACGAAAACCATTCAAGTTCCCGATGTAAAATCACTGTCTACATGACATGGGCTACCCTTCCGTGCTCCGCTATATAACGTACTCGTTCACACACTATTGACTCACACACTGTTGACTCACATACTGCTGACTCACATACTGAACATTCCGGAACTGCGTCCTTCTTCGAGAAAAAAATGGGAGGGGTTGGAACCTTCTGGAGCATTCCCCTACTCTCGCGGTTACCTCGCCGCGTCATGCCATGACGTCATACTGACACTCCGGTCTCCTTCCGATCTTCTGTCATCCGGGGCCGGTAATTGACCCTGACTGGATCGGTCACATAACCCTATCTACCCATCTGATCTTCATCATTCTCCTGTAACACCACATTTCAAACGCTTCATTTGTCTTATTTTCTGCTGCACCAATAGTCCAAGTTTCACTTCCATAGAGTGCCACGCTCCAGACAAAGGCTTTCAAAAATGACTTTCTAATACAAAGAAAAGGAAGATTGTAGTTTTACGTGACCGTGAATCTTGGGATTATGAGCCACGGGACCTCCTTTTTACGTGGAATCCGAACCACAGGACATGGCATTTCACTTCGAAAATCTCACAGGCATTGACCGGGAATCGAACCCGGACCGCCTTGGTGAGAGGCATACAGCTAGACCGCTGAGCCACCACGCCCCCTCTTTCTAATACCTAAGTCTATATTCGATGTCAACAAATTCCTTTTTTGTAGAAATGCTTTCCTTGCCTGAGCCAACCTACTTCTTATATCCTCTTTGCTTCGTCCATCACTGGTTATTTTGCTTCCTAAGTAACAGACGTCTCCTACTTCCTTCAGCTTTTCACCTGCCTATTTGATGTCCATATAGATTTATTTCAGCTGTATTCCAATAATTTTGTTTTATATTTATTAATTTTCATCATGAATTCTTTCCTTAAGACGGAGTCCATACCATTCAAAAGCTCATTCAAATCCTCAGGCGTGTCGGCCAAGATGACGATGTCATCAGAAAATCTCAGAGTTGAAATTATTTATCCTTGATTCTTCACTTTCACTTTAAAATTTTCTTCAATATCCTTCATTGTTTGTTCAATGTAAAGATTGAAAAATATGGGTGATAAGTTAGAGCGTTGCCTTACACCTTCCTGAATACCAGTTTCTCTCTCATGTCCTTCAGCTCGAATGACTGCTGTCTGGTTTCTGTATAGATTGTATATCACCCTTCTATCCCTGTACTTTATTCCAATCGATTTCAAAATGTCAAACAATTTAGTCCAATCAACGTTATCAAAAGCCTTTCCAATGTCTACTAATGCCATGAACGTTCTCTTATCTTTTCTTATTCTACCTTCCAAAATCAGCCTAAGACTTAGTACAGCTTCCCTTGTTCCTACATTTCTTCTGAAACCAAACTGGTCTTCTCCCAACTCCGTTTCTATCTGGCTTTCCATCCTCTTGTAAATTATTCTAGACAGGATCCTTGAAGCATGAGTAATCAAGCTGATTGTACGGTAATCTCCACATCTGTCATCTCCCACTTTCTTCGGCATAGGGATGATAACATTCTTCTTGAAATCAGAGGGTACGGTACCTCACCTGTCTCATAAATCCTACACACCAAGTCATATAACCTGATCAGACCTTCATCTCCTACGCAGCATAGCAACTCAATCGGTAAATCATCTATGCCTGGTGCTTTGTTCCTGCTTAAGTCCTCCAATGTTCTGTCAAATTCTGATATCAATATTAAATCTCCTTGTGCATCCTCATCAATTTCCTCGTCCCTTTCCATTATATGATTCTCAATCTCCTTTCCCTTATACAAACACCCTATGTAAGCTTTCCATCTCCCTTGATATAAATAGGTTAATCAAATTATATAGGTTTGATAGAATAGCAATAATAATAATAAAATTACATACCTATAAATGATGATTTCAATTAATAGCAATAATTGTAGCGTATTAATTACATTCGTTTTTCAGTATCTTGGCTTATGTAAGGATGATGTTTAGGTATTTTAAAATTGATTTTCTTTCTTGTGTTAGTTTGGATGTGAAATACTGATTTTGTAATAATTATTGTCTTACTTGAGATCTCTTTTAGTATGCATAGTTGATGTCATTTCCAATATAATTATCATTTGTATGGAAGATGACAAATCACATGAGGAGAATATATCAAGACATGCTAGCGAATATCAGAATTAAAACAAAAATAGATGACCTAAGAAAATCAATGCTGTTTGCATGAAGTTATTTAATTCTGTTAGACTGTTAGTAAGACTCATGCTGAAACCTACTGAAAGTACAAGGCTACGACCTTCTTAAGCCTCCAATGGGTGCACTGTTGTAAGAAGTACAACACGCACATACAATTTTGTTTAACAATTCAACAGCAATGGATTTGAAAGTTCTTCTATTATCCTTTCCATGACTGTGTGGTGTGATTGATTTAGAGGTAATGGATTTCCTTCAGTTGTGCTAGCAATTTCAAGCAGTAAAACGTGAAGCATATCAGTAGTTTTGAAGAACTCCTGCTCATCAGCAAATAGTAATGAATGTAATACTTCTGGAGGCAGAGGTAATTCATTTTCTTCCTCTTCTTGACGTTTCGGCCAGTTATCGACCATGTTAATTCAACTGCTCTCTTCCTCGAACTTTAAAATTTGCCCAGTAATGCCTCAAGTGTTCTTGAAGCTGCTGTATCCTGGCTTAAGTCCACATCTTGCATGTTGTGACTTTTCTTGGAAACGCAAGTGTTCTTTTAGTTTCATCATAAGGGGCATGTGCATCAGAATATCATTGTATGTAATTCCCACTTCTTTCAAATCCTTTTCTGCCTCTGTGAACCACACTCCCTTGTTTTTCTTAACCAGAAAGTAAGTAAAGATTTTGTTTGACAATCTCATTGGGCTCAGTCTTGTTATATAACCATAGAACACAATCCTCCTCCTTCTCATCACGTCAGTGATTTTGGTACCGGTAACTTGTGTGTAGAATTTCATGGTTGTGCCTCTGCTGTAATCACCGTTTTCCTTGACTGGGCTCAAGATTATCCGTTAGATCTTCCTTTCTTTGGTTTCAAGTTTCTCCATAAGACCTTTTCTGTGCATCGTAAGGCACTCTGCAGCATATAAGGCTTCTGGTTGGATGAATGTGCAGTAATGTAGAAGCTTGGCATTTAGGGATAATGATTTCTTGTTATAGATTCCCTTGGCTAACTGGTATGCAGCTTCCATTTTTCTAATTCTTCTTGTTTTTATTATTATTATTATTATTATTAGTAGTAGTAGTAGTAGTAGTAATTATTAATATTATTATTGTGATTGTTGTTTGCTTTGTGGTGCAGTTGATAGCACTACTAGCTGAAACCCCTGGAGGTCCTGGGTTTAATTCGCAGCTCTGCCAAGAATATTACATTCTGGTGTGAGAGTTGAAATGGAATACACCAAGTCTTCTGAAGCAAAACTGAGCAGAGGTGGGTACGATTCCCAAATCAGCCATCCTGGAAGTGTTTATCAGTGCTTTCCGCTTTCTATTCCTATTTTAAGGTCATGGCCACCTCTTTCTCAATCTTTACCTAAATTATTAATACACACAGTACTATTGCCATCACAATAACACAGGTTATCAGAAGAATTTTATTTCACCCAAGTACATGGGTGACAATTCACAATGTCCAAGCCCGTCAAATAAAACAACAATAACAACATCATATTATTATTCCGAGGGAATCAAAAACTTTGTTTGTTATCGGGTACATTTATAGTTTAATCATAGCGTATGGAAGAGGTAGTGTAGGCTCTTCAAGAGTTAACTGCCGCACAGATGGCACTGGCAATGGCTGTGACGCAAACTCGAGTCGCCGAGTCCCGCGATCAACAGAGGCATGTACAGTACTACTGGTTCTGGCTACGTAAGATACCGAAGTATACAACTCACGTTGAAAGATGATTTTTACGTTCAAGTCAGCAAAATCATCATGAAAATACTCCAGAGTCCCACTCTCTCCGTATCTCCTTTGTGAGGAAGTAGAATCGACATTTCAAGTAGTGGAATACAAGTTAGTTTAGGGAACATAAAACAACACATGATCTCACGATTTCACTTTAATAGATTCCAAACTATCTAAACACTCGAAAAATACATCCCCCATAAACTAATTCCACACAATATTTTTTTCCTGTACAACGTTTTTCACTCGAAACAACACGTTATAAACACTTCCTACGTTAGACATGTTGTTGATTCATGTAGGGGTTTTGGGATATCGTGGCCATGTAGCCCCGTATACTTGGGTGTGTGTGGAATTTGTCTGATAACCTGTGTTATTGTGCCCGACAGCGGTAGCTGCGCTCTCTAAAATGCAGTGCTAGGCCATGGGGCCAAGCTCTCTGCGGACTCACTAGACGTGAGTTTGAGCCCCAACTTCGGCCGTCCTTAAAATGGTTTTCCGTGGTTTCCCATTTTCAACTCCAGGCAAATGCTGGGATGGTAACTTCCTTCCACATCCTTGCCCAGTTTCATTCATCTTCATTAATTTCAGCTCTCATTAACTCCTCTCACGAGGTTGGCGTCAGGAAGGGCATTTAGCCGTAGAAAACCATTCGCCACATAGAAATTCATCGCATCTCACCCGCGAGCCCGGGAATAATAAGGGGTCGACTTAAATACAACCTGTGTTATTGTGATTGCTGTATTAGTGTATGTAGGCCTAGTCGTAATTCTGATGATTGGTAAGGAGGTGGCCGTGGCCTTATTTAGGAACCATCCTGGCATTTGCCTGGAATAGAAGTGGGAAACCACGGAAAAACACTTTTAGGATGGCTGAGTTGGGAATCGATTCCGCCTCCTGAGTTTTGCCTCACAAGGCTGAGTGTACCACGTTCCAGCTCTCAGATCAGAATTAAATTTCCTGGCAGAGCCGGGAATCGAACCCGGGCCTTCGCTGTTAGATATGTGGCGCTTTGAGTAGAACTGTAATCTTTAAGAAGTTTTTAGCGAAGCAGCTAGGCCTGCATTATCAGTTGGTTTTCCGTGGAGGAAGGGTGGGCATAATTAATACTGCGTCACTTTGGAAATATTTGCCTACCTGAAGACGATCGATATCCAGATCTACAGCCGGGTACGAAATACCTGGGCATATTGCGCTCGCTGAAACACGCTGTCTAAAGGCACAATAGGTATAGACCTCGTGTGAATGAACGTTGCTGCGCTCTGGCGGCAAGCCACTCAAATATTCTGTAGGACTTGTGTGTGAGTGGAGCAACGTGATTAGATCATGTTGGGGAAAGATTTCAAGTTCAAGATGGTAAAAGTTCTACCGAGAGTAGAGCAAATCGTTCTGTGGTTGAATGTAACTACACTTACAGAAATATACACCTGGAACGTAATTCTTCGTATTCAGAAACAAAAAACAGTACATTCGTAGAAGGGACGCCTCCTTAATTGAGGTATTTGTAGTCGGCATTTTATAAATAGAACACCGACAAGAGGTCCTGACAGACCCAGGCACTGTCTTATATGAAGCCAAACTATTCAGATCAGGCGGGGAGGGTAGCAGATAAACTGCGCTAAGAGAGGTTGAAAGATGACAGAGAGTACCCCAGCACAAGTGGAAGTAATGCCATGCTCAGCTTGAGTCCTGTGGTCACCAACCCACGTCCTACTATTTGTGAGCCACTGGGGAAGATTCACTGTTTCATTAAAACGAGGGATGTGAAGGAAGTGTGTTTAAATATGGATTATTATGTAACGCGAATATATCGACAAATATCATGACTAGGGCCCGGATTATTATGTGCTTAACTTTTCAGAAATATGTATTTATTTATGTGCTTAAAAGTGGGAAAATATGTGATTAAGTTTCCAAAATATGTTCTTAAATTTGTAAGGTATTTATGTCCCCCTTTTACTCCAAAAATAGTTGAAACGTCCAGCTGCTCCAATAACCCAGTCCACAGTACAAATATTCCCGCTTAACAGACCGGGTCTTGCCTCAATTTCCGAATCCTACAATACTTCCTGCAGATACGCGATACGAAATCATATATGTGCTGTTTTCGAATTTCATTCTAAGCAACGGGAGAAAAGGTCACTTAAGAATCTGTCATAGCACTGATTGTATTGTCTTATACTGATACTTGAGTGCGTAAATTTGCTCGATTGACGTGAAAAGCAAATTAAATGTCGCCCCCGGCAATCAGGCCACAGAAGCACCATAGCATCCTTGAATGCTTTAGCTATTGTGTAACTGCTGGTTTTCTCAAAATGAACAGCTGTCAGTAAAATAACTGTGATAGATCGCATTTTAACGCACCAACTACAGTATGATGTTGGCTACGTAACGGCCAGCATCGTCGGTCGTCTCGTCCATTGTAATCCACACAGCGTTGTCGCCTATTTCACTACGAGTTCTGTGCACTCAGAGTAAAGTTAAGGTAAATAGTTCTTACGCAGTGTTGACTCGTCAGGGAGAGGAAGTTTGACGTACTTTTCTAACGTTCCACGTAGCACTGGATTCTGCAGTTTGTTCAGTGGTATATCAGCCACAAGAAATGCGTGACAAATGTCTGGTGAGAACTGGCAGTTTGCTGGACCAGATCTCACATCCTGCATTTCGAGAAGCCAACGTTGTGTGGACTTCTTTAGAGCTGCACATTTCACGTGTTTCGCTGTCGCAAAATGTTGCGTAACTTGTGAACGCATGCCTGTCGGTATGGGTTTCTCAGAAATATTGCAAAATAAATTAGGTCCTTCAGTACTAAAAACGTCTCCGAACTCCCGCACTAAACGATTCAAAGTAACACATTTCGGACTTTTGGGACGCATCGTATTCGTTGAAACGACAACGCCACATCAGTATACTCACAAGTTATGCATACTACTGTGATTTCAAGTAAAATTTCCCGTCTAAGTAAGGACTATATAGTGGAGGCTTAATGAGCCTGTTAACTCCAGCCCCCCTGCTGTACTTAATGACCGGGAAATCCCTGTCTTGAAATACTACTACAGTATGGAGACAATGGAGCACTGACCAAATAGAGAAGCCACTTACTGGAATTTCAAAGGGTTGAAAATGCGGGCAGCAGCCATCCAACAAGTACAACATACCACCAAATATAGGAAATATGTGCTTATCAATAAACACGCCAGAATATGTATTTATTTATCAAAACGGTAAAAATATGTAAATAAATAGAATATATTTAATTAAATAAAAAATATTTAAACACGTAACTATCCGGGCCTTAATCATGACCATAAATAGTGATAAGACTGAGGCGAGCTTGATGTCGCCACCACAGTTAATATTGCACGTGTTGTCATCAATCACAACATGAATAACGCGAGTATATCGACAAATATCATGACTAGGGCTAGGATTATGATGACCTAAAAAGTGCCAAAAATGCAAAATAAAAATTGCATTTATGATCTAAAAATATGCAGAAAATGACCTAATCTCTTTAAAAAATGGCCTTTGATTTTCTATGATTTCTGTATTGTTTTAGTCTTGTGTGGTGACAAAATGAATTCAAGCTATTAATATAGGCAAATAGCGGCACTTCCGACTTTTCCAGAGCGGTTATGATAGTAGGAAGAAATCCAAAATTTGCTTTTATGTAAGCAAGTTTCCCTGCGATTTCACTATTTGCCAAAAGTTTTTGCGCTGCTTTGTTTGATGCGGCTTCAGTGCTGTCAAATGAATCCACGATTTGTTTCACCACTTGTAAGTTCTCGCTATAATACGTGCAGGCTTCAATCCAGGGTCCCCATCTTGTCAAAACGGGAGAAGGAGGAAGTGGAATGTCTGGAGCTTCCAACTTGAAAGTGAAACTCGAGAGGGTGCCTTCAAGAATACCTTTTTCACACATCCTATCAATTGGTCAAATTCTGGAAAATGACCGCGAACCTCCTCCGCGACTCGGTGTAACGCGTGGGCCAAACAAGTTAAATGCACCATTTTAGAGTAGAGAGCACGAAGCGAATTAGCAGCCTTGACCATGTAGGGGCTGCATCCGTTACTAAGAGCAACACATTGTCATGCCGAATGCCATCAGGCCACAACAATGCCAACGATTTTTCATGAACTTTGCTGATTGTTGAGTAGTTCACTTTTTGTAAATGCTCACAAAGAGTAGAAAGTGTTCCCCAGGAACATTCTTATCCAGTGTTCCTACCTCCACGTTAGCCACATATCGTCCTGAAGAATCTGTCGTCTCGTCCACCGATACCCATATTTTTTTATTTCCAACTCTTTTCCTGATTTCTTCCAAGGTTTTTTCATAGCATCGTCTAACATAGATTTTCCTTAACGTAGAAGAATCCGGTATGTATTTGCCCGTTTCCTTCTCTAAGAAATTGTGCTGTTTAGGGTTGTTTAACTTACTCAATGGGATATCGGCACAAAGAAACACTCTACACAGTTCTTCAAAGAATGCTGCAAAGAGGGGCAGATGACCTCGTAGTTCCGCTCCTTAAAACAACAATAACTAACCAAGTAATGGTGAAAAGCATGAATGGGTTTCTCCAAGAAGCTTCTGTTGCAGTAATGTTTCTTCATCCTGAGTCTTTGCAGACCACGTCTGTGTTTCTCACGCGATACATGTTGTTCCACCGTAAACCCTTTTACAGCGGCCACTCTCACGTCACAAAGTTTGCAGTAAAGTATTGTCCCGTCAGTGGTGAAGATCCTTTCTCCATACTGCGAAACAAATTGTTTTAGTTTAACAGACACACTTTGCTTCACTTTAGGCATATCGTAACTTCGCGTCTAATAGAACAGCACTTCCGGCTCGAAGAAATACCACGAACTCAATGGCTCATTGCTAGCTGTAGCCTTCTACCCACGCGAAAGGCAAATGTACTTCCTAGTATGGGCGAGTCCATTACACGCATACTTTTGGGAAAATATATATTATGCTTGTATGAAATCAAACAAAATATTCGACACGTAAATTTAGTAAAATACAGAATTAGAATAGCTAAACATAAAAATCATCCTTCTTTCTTGAATATAGTAATAAAATGACCAAAATGACCTAAAATTTCCACCAAAAATGCCCTATCCCTCAAAAATGGCAAAAAATGCAAAAAAAGACCTAACAAATAGACTTCATTGAACGCATTCTTTCATGAAACATATATATTTGAGCAACTTGTCAGTCATACCAAAAAAATAATGCAATATCATCAGAATCCTAGCCCTAATCATGACCAAAATAGTGATAAGACTGAGGCGAGCTTGATGTCACCACTACAGCTAACATTGCACGTGTTGTCATCAATCACAACATGAATAAGGGCACCCAATCTATATAATTGTAAGAGTGAGACAGTCCTGACCTAGCAATATTCTGTCCGGGTTGTAGTAGCATCAAGGTTGTTCTTCTAGAAATTCAGCTCCCCTATGCAGTATTCGTGCAATGAAAAACTCCTGAAGTGCCTGCTCATTATTTGTGCCCATGTACTTATAATATCATGCTAAAAGACAAAGTGTTGGGGCAAACAGAAGACAAAGTCAAAATAGTGGAAAAAGCAAGAGAGATAATAAGAAATCTTGTGAAAGGTGCAGAAATTGTAAACATCAGCCACATAGGGCAGGAAAAGAGGAATAGTGAGAATAACCTGCAAAAGCTTCAAAGACAAAATGGGAATTCTAAAACAGAAGTCCACTCTAAGGGGAAGAGACACTTACATGAAAGAGAGAGAAATGCAAGCAGGACTAAGACAAATAGCAAGAGAGGAAAGGGAGAAAGGGAACACGGAGGTAAGAGTAGGCTACAAAAATACTACTAAATGGACAGTGGAAAGATTGGAAAGATGCACTGGCAAAAAACTAGAACAACCAAGCCACAGCCCAAAGGAAACCAGAGAACAGCCCCCAGATGTACGAACCGATCTAATCCTGGCAACACTAAACGTAAGGTCTCTAGGAAACGATGAAAAGGAAATAGAGCTACTAAATGCAATCAAGAATATCAGAAATGACATGCTGTGAATGAGCGAAGTGAGACGCTTAGGGGAAGAGATAATAGAAAAGGAAAATGGGGCATCTTTAGCTACATCAGAGAAACTAAAGGTCAGAAGGGCGTGGGATTATTAATCAAGAAACATCTAAAAAAGGACATAATAAAGATAGAAGGAATATCAGAAAGGATTGTCCTAATATCCATAAAGATTGATAATAAAGTAATGACAATATTACAAACATATGCCCCCACGGAAGCTAGTACAGAGGAAGAAAGTGACAACTTTTATAACTTATTAGATGATACAATAAACAATCACAAATCAGACAGGCTAGTTATTATGGGAGACCTAAACAGCAAGATAGGGCAAAAGGAATCAGAGGAGGAGGTACGTATGGGACCATATGGCTACGGACGCAGAAATGCAAGAGGAGAAAAACTAATACAATTCGCCCACGGACATAGATTGAAAATAGTCAACACTTTCTTTAAGAAAAGTCAATCTAGCAGATGGACATGGATAGCTCCCAATGGAACGACAAAAAATGAAATATACTTTATTCTGGTGGACCAAATGGAAGGAATAGTGGACATACAAGTAGTAAACGGCCTAAAATTTGACACAGATCATCGGATGTTAAGACTAAAGATGAACTTCCAGAAGAAAAAACGCCATTTCATCAAACAAATGAGAGCTACTCCAGCGTTGCTAGACAAGGAACGATACAGATCGGAACTGAAGAGGTACAACTGCAAAGAGCTCATACCGAAGGAGGAAGATACCCAGAAACTATACAAATACACAATATCATGCATCAACGAAGCAGTCAAGAAATCACAAGAAGCAAGACCACAGGGAAAAAGAAGGAACAAGCTGGAAATATAAACAATCAACATGATAGAACAAAGGAAAAAACTGAAGGCAGTTAAAGACACAAACCCGCAACAAAAAAGGGAATACGAAGAATTGAAGAGGAACACTAAGAGAGAAATACGGAGAGACTTGCGAGAATTTAACTACCACCAAATCAAAGAAGTAATGGAAAACTCAAAATCTATAAAGAAAATAAGGAAACGGACCAGGGAAGGCACGCACTGGATGTTGGGAGTCAAAGGCAGCACTGGTCACAAACGAACCTCAAGAGAAGAGATCTCAAAGGAAGCTACCAAATTCTATAGCCAGTTATACTCCAGTACATCACAGAACACACTACCCCTCATGAACCAACTCACAAGACCCACAGATGACATCAAAAATATCCTCCCAAGTGAAGTAAGGACGGCTATACACAGCTTGAAAAAGGATAAATGTCCAGGCGAAGATAATATATACAATGAATACCTTATCTTCGGAGAGGAAAACTTAATACCAAAAATCACGGAACTATTCAATCAGATCATCGCAAAAGAAGAAATACCAGAAGATTGGGGGAAAAGTCTGATTATATTGTTACACAAAAAAGGAGCCCGGGAGAATATAAAAAACTACCGACCAATTAGTCTGTCCGCAAACCTATACAAATTATTCATGAATATAATAAGTAAAAGGCTTGAGAAAACACTTGACGACAACCAACCAACCAACCAACCAACAGAACAAGCAGGATTCAGGTCCAATTATAGCACCATCGACCACCTCCAAACCATGTGCCAACTAACAGAAAAGGTACAGGAATACAACCAGCAAATCCGCATCGCCTTCATCGATTATAATAAAGCCTTTGACTCAATAGATCACGAAGATGTGCTGCAGGCCTTAAAACAACAAGGTATCCCCATCAAATACATAAGGTTATTAGGTAAAATATACCAAAACAGCTCAGCAAAAGTAAGATCATGAAGAGACGGAGAATGGTTCCGAATCAGAAGAGGAGTGAAACAAGGGGACCCTCTATCACCAAAATTATTCACAAATGTGCTGGAACATCAATTCAGAAAAATGAAATGGAAGCACAATCACGGAATAAATATATACGGCTAGAAACTGACACATCTAAGATTTGCGGATGACATAACGCTAATAGCAAGGTCAGCAAAACTCTAGAAGAAATGATCAATGAGCTGGACAAAATGAGCAGAGAAGTAGGCCTCACAATGAACCCCACAAAAACAAAAATGATGACAAATGGAATACAAGATCCAATTCAAGTCCATCAATCACCTCTAGAGTATGTGCAACAGTATGTGTACCTAGGACAAAGCATCTCCCTGAACAAAGACACAGAGAGTGAAATCAAACGCCGTATAGGACTGACGTGGAACAAATTTTGGTCGCATAAGTTCTTACTCACAGACAAGAGATTAAAAGTAAGCACAAAAGCAGAAATCCTAGACAAATGTGTTATGCCAACACTACTTTATGGTTGTCAAACATGGTCCTTGACAGAAAAACTGAAAAAGCAGCTACAGGTATGTCAAAAAAGATTGGAGCGTAAGATCCTAAACGTTTCTCTAAGAGACAGAATCAGGAACGAGGAACTAAGAAGAAGGACAAATATACGCGACGTGGTAGAAAGGGCAGAAATCCTAAAATCGAAATGGAGAGGACACGTATCACGCATGGATCATCAGAAATGGACGCATCGCACCACAATGTGGGACCCGAGAGAAGGACGAAGAAACGTGGGACGCCAAAAAAATAGATGGGCAGACTACTTTAGAGCTAAAGCGGGAAACCAATGGTCGAGAGTGGCAAGAGACAGGGAAGCATGGAGACAGCTGGTGCCAAACAGGAATCAACATGCACCAAACAGGACAGACAATGACAGTGAGTGCAACAAGACAAAAGCTCCCAAGGATGCTCATCTTCGGAGCCTAATCACGAGCACGTCCCTGTGCAAACAGGAGACCTTTGCCCTTACGGGATGTCTATAGGCTAATTTTATTTATTATTTTACTATAACTTGTGTGTGTGTAGACATTGTTTAAAAGCCTATGTTACTAGAAATCATCCCGGCATTTTCCTGGGGAAACCACGAAAAACAAGTTGGCCTGTAGGATACCTGAGGTGGGAATTAAACCATCCTCCTCTCAGCTTTATTTTTTTATTGTTATCAAACGGCCATACAAGTCCGAGTGTACTGTGTTCTAACCCTCAGACTCTCTCGTTTACAATATTCCATGGCAACGTTCTTAGGCTTTGCCCATTGTTGCAGAAAGGAAGACTTCAAATAATCTCTCTCGTAATGTGTTTAAAAACATTTTGAAACCAATAAAGGATTGAATTTTGAAAGACATGGTTTACATCCACTCTCAGGAGATTGAGATTTCTTATTGCAATTAATCTGTTAAATAAATGTTTAAAAAATGGGAAAGAGAAAAGTAAAGTTGTACGTTGATAATACTATTCTAAATATTATATGATTAACAATGCAAAATCTAAGGCACTGCAACTCAAATTTAACAGAATGAGATGGTTGATTAATGCTAGTTTCTCGCAAACACAAACTGTATAATTATGTCTTCACCCAACTTTTATTTCACAATGAGCTTTCTGCCTTTCTTAAGCTGAGAGGCTGTGAAATACGACACATCCCTCCAAATATTCCCTAAGCTCTGATAAATTTCCGTGGGTGACGACATTTCACCATTAGATAACTTATTTTACTGTCCTACTCGGTTCTCCAACACGAGCCATCACACACACTACTCCTACGGACTCAGTGAGCGAGTTGTCGCTAGGGGCGCCAGCAGCTAAGATATCGCCATTCGCACGAAGTCTATATAGCAATGTAGACGGTATCGGTGAGACATAACACTACTCACACTACTCACTCATGAACACTCCAATATAAACTGCCGAACAGTGACAATGGAGAGCAATAAAAATTCCGATAACTTGACACAAATGTATCGTGCATTAATGAAAAGTATCGTCTGTTGCCGTCTCAATCGATGGTGCTGCTGCTGGTGGGAAGCCCAGCACTCTCTTCAGTTGGCTTATGGGTGTAAAGAGACGATCGCACACTTCCTCTTCCATACGCTATGGTTTAATTTTAACTTGCCATAGGGGACTATACCCTAGACATCTTGGTCATCAGCCCCATTTAGGCTACATGGGTATGTGTTCAAATTCTTGTTGTGGTTGTTAAATTATGTCAGGGGTTTGGGACATCTTGGTCATCAGCCCCATGTACATGGGTATGTGTTTAAAATCTTGTTGTGGTTATTAATTCGTGTAAGGGGCTTGGGACATATCGGTCATAAGCGCCATGTAGTTGGGTGAGTGTGATCTTGTCTGATAACCTGTATTAATGTGATGACTGTAGTAGTGTATGTGCCTGTATTAGGGATAAGGATGGGGTAAGTTAGGTGCCCCGCGATTTGAAGTAAGGATTGTGGAAAAGCTCACACATAATGGCCACTTCTACCTGGATTCCATCCTATGATCTTCGGACTTGCTGTAGCTGGCCATGCCAATTGGTGCACAATTTAAAGAGCACGGCTAAGCCATGGGGCTTTTTAAATTGTCTGTTATCCTATATTTCTGTGGTGACTGTAGTAGTATGCAAAGTAAAGCAAAGCCAACTCCGTACAGGCCATGGAGGCCCTGGGAGTAGTGGAAGGTAGAGGCTCCACTGTTTGTGACATCGGCACTGGATGGGATGGAGTGTCAGCTCCACGCCCGGCCGTCTTTGCTCCCAGGAATACCCTGCAACTCAGTTCTGGTGTAGGCTGAGTGAACCCCAGGGCTATTTGCGTTTCCCAGCGTGGTAGTTTTGTTTCGAAAATCCACTATCTGGGTGGGTATCGAACCCACTCCCTTTCTGTTAGAAGCTCACCGCCTCTACCGACTGCGCAATGCAGCCCCCCCGTAGTAGAATGAGTAACTTTAATTAATAGTGTTGGGAGTGGTGTAGGAAGTATCCCAGCAGGAAAAACCACACTCAGAATAGTTGCTGTCAGTGCTTGGATTCAAACCTCTGTTCTCCAGACTTGCTGCAGTTCCCCATCGTGTCTTGGTGAGTGATTTAACCTTAACGGCTATTCTGCAGGGTTCTTTGGTTATTGTAAGAACACAAGATAAGGATTACACCCATGTTCTGTTGGTTTGCATCTCATATCTTGTAATGGTTTCGCTCCACGTTGTGCACACAAATGTAATGGTTTCTACTAGTGACCCCACTGTTGGGTGACAAGTGTAACGGTTTCACTGGGGAGAGTGTGGAAAAACCACAACAAATTCCCACGTTTGAGGTGATAAATGTAATGTTTACTCTGAATAAGATACGTTGTATTAATGGGCGCCAAGACCTCAACGCTATGTTGAAATCTAAATTTATTTTTAACAACACCTAGCTCAGGCAGAACACCTTTAAGAATCTTCACACTCAGATCGTGGTATGATTTGATCATTAACCCAACTAACAATTGTATCAGGAGAAGGAATTAGGTCTATATCTAATGCTACCTACTGAAAGCAAAGATTGCATAGTATAAGAAATGAACTTATTATATAAAAACAAGTAGTGGCAATTTTAATAATAATAATAATAATAAATTTAAATTGGAGCGTAACGATTTGAATTTTACCACTAGAGAATTACGTGAAAACGGAGTCGGATGAATTACTGATTTTACTATTATTCCCAAGCTAAGAAGTTACTGAAATTCTGAATATGAAACAAAGAAGCGAGAGATTATGTAGTTCTGAGTCATTCGCGCTTACCATTGGAAATTGCCGTAGCATTTCCCTCGTACTTGATGGTTCAAGAGAGCTTCCACCAGCCTTCTGGACGTCGCCATCTTCTTCGTCAGTTGTGGACATAGTTGTAGAAATGATCAAGTTAAGGTCCGATCACACCGGAACCAACTTAACGAGCAAGCACATCGGTCAAGTTTTACAATGTTAATAGTCGTTCCTTCTCGGCGCGCAAACAATAATGCACTCGCCGAATCCCCTCTCCGGAGCCCGTCTCCTACTGGCCCGGTCTCCTCTGATTGGCTGAGGCACCACGCGATACTCCCGACATAAGGGTCAATTTGCTCGGCGCGACGATGTCGATTTCCGGTCCAGGCCATTTCGCCTTTTCTTGAAACAGCCAGCTGGAAGTATCCCTCGGTTTTCGTCATCGCTTCTCGACAAGAATATACCTGTAGCTGAATTCCCAATGACTCATCTCTCTCACAATAAACCCTAACTGACTAAAATCCGTTAAATTCCGTAAACATGTAATTTTCCGCGATAATGTTGTTCGTAATAATTCGCTTGATAATGTTTTCTATAAGATCGAAAACCTATCTGTATACTTATAATCTTAAAAAAAAAAGCTCCAAAAATACCTTAATAATAATAATAATAATAAGTTAAATGAAAATTATCTTGGCTGAACAAGCTGCCGCGTAAATAAACATTGAATGGCTTCCTACTGACTTATGTCAGTGGCGTAAAATACCCTCGAAAAACACGTTACAACCTGAGTTGGAATGAACTAGTGAAACATCATCCAAATGGGTTTGGGACATTTCAAGTTGGTCTGTGAAATGCTATTATCAATATAATCCAACTAACTACATGTGGCTTTCTGCGGAGAGCCGCACGCTTACCAGCCCAGAACCATATTTGGGGAAGAGAGCTAACTCACATAGTGATGTCGATATCACTGCCTACCCAGGCAGGTGGGGAATTGAAGCATGCGGTGTGTGTTCTGTCCCAGCTCTCACGCATGTGGATCAAGCACTATGGCTGCTCGACCCATGCATTGGGACGAGACGAGACTCAACTTAAGAAACTTCCGTCAGTTGTTATGCCATGAGACAATAATTCAGAAACCATCACAACAAAATTGTAAAGATAAGGAGTGTGGACCAATTGATATTTAAAAGCGAAAGTACAAGTACAAAAATATGTACTCGTAATACAAGATACTGTATTTTGCGAAAGTTACATTATTTTTATGCAGACAATATCATGCAGCATGACAATCATTTCACACCAATCAGAGGGTCAATGAACTAATAGACTACAGACATTCCCGTTGTCATCAGCGGTGGCTGTAATTCGTTCCCGAGTATAATGTTCTTCCTGTTGGTATTTTCCATTCTTATGTCAGTTGGTGAACATGTTTCAGGTGACTATAAAGGCTAATCCTTGCATGAAACAAGCGTTCACATATATTGCATCGAATGGATGGGGAGGGCTTAGTTGAGTTTGACAAAGCTTGCGTAATTGACGTTGATTTGTTTCATGTATGCGGCACGCTTCTTCTTACCTGGAGAATATGGATTGGTATTCACTAATGAAGACAAAACTAACACTGTGGCAGACTGCGAGCCAAATACCGAACCTTGTGACGAAGATTTTGTCGAAGATGTTCGTTACTATCTTTGTGATGACTTTCAAGGAGAACTCTCACCAGGATTTACGTTCGTCACACCAACGGAACTGCTCAATCTTATTAACAAGCTGAAAAGTCAAATAAAGCCTCACTCTGACGACATTCCAGCAAGCTTTCTGGAAGAAATAACTAAAAGCGTCCTTACTTGCCTCACAAAGCTATTCAATGCTATCTCTAGATTTGGTTACTTCCCAAACGCCTGGAGTGTCACCAAGGTAATAATCAGAGGAAATCCGATGGCACCTTCCTCCAAAATGATGGGCTAATTAGTTTACTTTCCATCATCTCGAAATTATTCGAGATAACACTACTTTGCAGGCTAAATTCTTTTTTGATGACACCTTGAAGGATGAGCAGTTCGGCTTCTGTAAACGTTATTCCACAGTTCACCAACCATTAAGATTAACTGAACTTTTAATGTGTGCTTTCAATGATAATTGTATGACCGGAGTTTGCTTTCTTGACATCAGTTCTGCTTTCGATAAGATATGTCACAGTGGCCTGCTGTGCAAAATGAAGCACAAAGGACTCACAGAATACCTACTTTTAGTAATGCTTCTTTGTCCATGTTGGGGACGCCCAATCCTCACGGACGAAAATAACAGCAGGTCAGTGTTATCTCCCCTTCCCTCTTCAACATGTATGTCTCTGACATCCCCAAAACGGACATCACAAGCGTCTACTTATACGCTGATGACAGAGATAGCTCGACTACTTCCTGGAGAGTTGAGGAAGACATCCAACACGCCCTTCAGACTCTAGAGCCCTGGCTAGAGAAATTGCACAGTAATATTAACGTTTACAAATGTTCTGCCTCTCTGTTCACTAAGAAATTGAAACACACTGCTGTGCCCAACTCTAGGAATGGGTATTCCAAGATTCAGACACCTAGATATCAAGGGAAAGGCTGTAGCCGCTTTTGAGAGTTGGATATTTAAATATCGCGCTACATTGCTTCTCGAAGCATTTGGAAATAATTTACCGATACTTGGATGTCAAGTGACGTAGCGAGTAATAGCAGAGGTCGAGGCTATTTATTGATTAAATAGTTAACTATGGAGTAGAGACTTGAGACTGGGATCAGATTACTGGCACGGCCAAATGAAAGAGAATGCAATTAGTATCAAGTAAATCGGACCAGGGATTCAAGAGATATGAGGATTTCCAGATATCAGGTGATGACGCGTGACCCTGACAGTTTTGAATAAAAGCCAGCTGGCCGAAGCAACGTCAGCTCATTCTAACACAAGCAGTTGCCTAGCAAGTTGCTACGACGCTGAGCCAAGGCACATGGTTGCCGGATCTACGCAGAAGTTCTTTTCAAAGTCGTGATAGTCACGAAAAGTGCTGCGCTACGAGTTGGAACTTAGTAAGTTTACGGCGAGGAGAATCACTGAGGTGATTGATATTTCTACAGACATTGGTGGAAATATTTATATTTCTACAAGGACATATGCTAGACTTTGTCTAGAAAATAGTATTTTGTCACAGTCCAGTAATAACTTAATACTTGGATGTTTAAATCCATTCAGTCAGTTTTCATTATTTGTAACTAGTTAACCACTTCGATCTGTCAGTACACTGAAGACTAGTCTATAACGGTGGCGTTCATTAGTCTACGCAAGGGAAACTACAAGTTGCCTAGCGCATGGTAGATGGTGATATAATAAACCATGCCCAGGGAACGATCTTCAGAACAGCCGTTGATTGGTTAGACTGTCAGTGTTTTTCTTGTACTGATAAGATTACAGTGAGTTATGTTGCAACTGACATATCTAAGAAGAGATCACTTAGATCTGACCCTATTTAAACAAACTGTTATGGCTTTGATAGAAGCCCATATTAAAATGGAACCACAGTTTATTCAAACGTCAAAAGATACTACCACTATGTCTGACTAGACGAATTGTGGGTATATGATGGCGGCCGATACAAGGATTATACATGCTTGTCCGATAGGGCATGTTTATGGATAAATCTGGTACAGACCAGGTTTACTACACTTCAAGACCATCAAGAAATGTAAGCCACATTTGAATTATTTTATGCCTAGCTAATTGGAACAAACTATTTTTCTGCAGATGACCAACACATTTTTTTCTTCGTATTTAAAGCTTGCAATGATTTACGCAAGACTTGTTAGAGTTATTCTGAGTATTTTCAGCACTCAGAACAGTTTAGGATCGATGACCGAGCATTTCGAGCATTTATTTGAATATTTCATATTTTTGGGAAATCACGGTAATCAGCCGATGTAACTGTAAAAGTTAATAATTTATTTTTGTTGAGGAATGGATATTTTTTCCATATTCGAAGGGTCGAACATGTGGATTCTCACATAATGACATGATGATTAAATATATTCAAAATGATATAACGAATAATAATAATAAAAATCCACTAATAATAATAATAATAATTTTCATATTTTTTCTAAATAATTCTTGGATATTATATTTTATAATAATCATATGTATTGAGAAAGAGCCTGTGAAGTAGTTTAATCATTTCTAGTCTGGAACAGGAGATTTTCCGAAGGATAGTGGTTAGCGCAAGCCCGCATTCAACCAACATTTCAGTTCTGGTTGAACAGTTGATATTTGCAATGAGCAAAGTATATTTTTCAGATAACACGGAGAGGTATGAAACGGGAAGCAAATGATATTTGTATCAAATAGGATATTTTTGTATTTATATAAAATCATGACGTAAATACACTCGAAAGTGAAATAAAGATTTTCATAAGTATGGTAAATTCACGGGTTGAACTGAATGGTAAAATAAAATAAACTTGTAAGTTTATTAATCTTCCAGTGTTGATAACAAGCAGAGGCTTGATTTATTGTATAAATTTTGGGAAGAAAATTTATGTGTGTGGAGTAGTTGAAATGCCATTCCCAGGTGCGCATGTTTAAGTCGCAGGAATGAAGAGGTTTTTTCGAGCATCAATCAAATAGCAGGTTCGATGGCTCAGGTTTATAGTAGGAGTATTGGAACTACACATTTCGTTGGATGAATGACCCGAAGGTTATTTCTTTAAAACCATCAGTTCTTATTTCAACCTTGTTTACGAATTCCATTTAGACTTTGATTTTGCTAGAACCCGGATTTGTCATGATAGTAGTTTATTCTTCTTCAGAGGAAGACCTTTGCCGTTGTTGTTGTTGTAATATTGTGTTCTTACACAGATAATAGAATGGGCCACTGCCAATTAAAAATAATTCTTTAACCACGAATAATTTGAAGGATATTTTCAATCCTAGTGCCATGAACTAAATGAATTCATTATAAAACTACAATTCTTATTTCCGCATTCTGTCGAAGAATTGCAAGTTGTGAAAGTTACTAAGAATGGCCATGAATATAAATATTTTTTTTTCATAATGATTCCAAGTGGAAAATTGAATAGTTGAATGGTTCAACCATTTATTGACAAAGTTGATGATTCATAAATCATGTATTTTGTTAGGAACTTGAAGTTCATAATCGAGTCACTTCTCGAATGTTTAATGTCAGAAGAACAATTAATTGTTGTTGTGCTTCGCACAGTTCTTCGATGCTATGCTCAATGGTCAAATACTTTTCAGATGTTATTAATATGTGTAAATAATTTGTGTTGCTTCAATGATGATAATATTTTTCGACGATGTATTTTTGAAACTGGAAAAATAAGTGAAAGTTTAGAATTCTATGAACATTTATTCTACGAGTGTTAATATCATGTAAATATTCAAACAGTGATCTACGATATTTCCAGTAGAGACAATTAACTTTGAACTGGAATTAATCATTAATAATTTTGGAACACAGTCTACAGGACTATTAATCGGACTTGTGTTTCCAAAAAGATTGTCAAATGTGTTTGGAAAATTTCTGTATATTGTGTGTAAATAAGAGTGTGGATCGCCACACGTGGATGATGCTGCTTTGCGCATCCTTGCAGTCAGATTTTAACTTCAAAATAAACTGAGATAATTTTACCAGATGTGTCATACCCAATTAAATCTCCTTCTATCCTTATTGTTGCATTGAGCCAAAAATCAGTAAAGCATTTTCTTAATTTGATGTCGTTTTTGCGATTTGCTTTAACCCATCTGGCGCTCCGGGATATTTTGACTCTCGTGCTGACTGATTATTGGTAAAATGCATATGTGGCCGTGCGGACTCCGGTCTAAACGGGCACATAAAATAAGACAGAGAGAGAAATGGCTTCGAACGTGGGTCCCGATTTAGACATGGTCAATCGCATGCCGATTTGAAATTGTGATAATTTTTATAGAAATATTTTGGAAGTTGAGAGATGTCTGGTTTGGATGAATAAATTAGTAGGAAACCCAATTAATGGGGAAAATTAAAAATTTAACTTGGTTAATAATTAGAATGGGTTTGATTATTTTTGATAATGGCTTAACCATTAGGGCGTCAAGTAAATTCAGTAGTAAACGTTCGATGACTGGACATACACATTATTAGAATCCAGGTGGAGGATATTTGAGAACTTGCATATTTTTCTTGTGATATTGTGGTAAATGTAATTCGTAAAAGTAGAGAATTTTGTTTTTCCATCACGTCGATATTAGGACAAATCTCATTTTATTAGAGTGTTCCAATTAGCTATTCATATTTCTTGTTATAGTTATAAGCTTGTGTTTGCCACTGTTGTATACCCCTAAGTTTTGAATAATAATTGAAATTATGGAAGAAATGATGAGGATGATGAGGAGTTTGGAGGAGAGTTCAAAAGAGGCTGGACGGCGTGTAGCCGCTATTATGAAAGAAAATACAGAGGCTTTAGAAAAGAAACTTAAAGAAAATTCTGATTCTTTAGAAAATAAACTTAAGGAAAATTCCGATTTGTTAGAAAGCAGGTTAAAAGATAACTTGAAAGAAAGTTTAGATGAAAAACTTAAAGAAAATTCTGATTCTTTAGAAAATAAACTTAAGGAAAATTCCGATTTGTTAGAAAGCAGGTTAAAAGATAACTTGAAAGAAAGTTTAGATGAAAAACTTAAAGAAAATTCTGATTCTTTAGAAAATAAACTTAAAGAAAATTCTGATTCTTTAGAAAATAAACTTAAAGAAAATTCTGATTCCTTAGAAAATAAACTTAAAGAAAATTCTGATTCTTTAGAAAGCAGGTTAAAAGATAACTTAAAGGAAAGTTTAGATGAAAAACTTAAAGAAAGTTCTGATTCTTTAAAGGGTAATTTGAAAGAAAATTTAAATAGTAAATTTAATTCAATGGAAAGTAAATTTAAAGAGAATTCTGAAATTTTGAAAATGACACTTGAAAGTAAAATGAATAAATTATGCGAAAAAACACATGAGCTCGAAACTTCATTAGCTACTAACGCAAGTTTAATGGACGATAAATTTCGCGATGCCGATCTTCGATCTCAAAGCTTAGCTGATAGGATAGAACATGGTCTTAGGAAAGTTGGTGAAGACATGGTCAACCTGGAAGTCAGAGTGAAGAAGGAGAGTAACGAGATGGGAATTCTAGTTGTTCAACGTTTAACGGAACAATTCAAAGAACTTGTCATGGGAGAAATAAGAGAAGGTGTGATTAGTGAATTGCAAACTGAAATTAAAACCACAGTTGTCAATGAAATTAAAGACACACTCAAGCTGGAGAACCAAGAGGGAATCAAGGAGATTAGGGAATCTTTGTCATCCCATATTGAAGTAATTGCCAAAGATATCCAAGCAACTCAGAAGGACATATCAGATATGACAGGGTCATTGAAAAGTCATGAGGCTGTTATGAACCAGATATCCACTGATGTTAAGGAGAATTGTAAAGAAACTGAAGCAATTAAGAAAATGGCAGAAGAAAACCAGAAGGAACTTGAGGCTATGAAAACTCAAATCAAGGATGAGGAACAGTCTGATCATCTGTTGAAAATGCCAAATATAAGGGGAAAGGAACAGATACAGATAAATCTAGGAGGAGCTAGAGACACGGATAGTCAAAGACAGGATGAGGTCAGGACAGTATTTCAATCCAACCCCATAACTGTATTTAAGAATGTAGAAGATAAGCCTTCTAAATTTTCAGGGCGAGATTCTGTGACACCCGTGGAATTTTTGAGAGAAGCAGGTGATTACCTGAAAGATTCCAAGATCCCTAAAGAAAGACAGATCCGAGTGATAGGGAAGTTTTTGGAAGGTCCTGCACTTCTTTGGTTTAGAGCATTTAGATCCACTCTAACCACTTTTGAGGAGTTTTCTCGTGGGCTATTGAAAAAGTTTTGGTCCCTGGAAACCCAACAGCAAGTTAGAGCAGAGTTATATTCGAAGAGATTCTCGACGTCACAACCTACTCGATACTCTACGTACTTTTCTGGACAGCTGTCTAAACTCCAACATTTAGATCCGCCGATGCCAGATAACGAATTGATTACTGCATTGATACGTCAATTTCCAGCAGACGTCCAGAGGACTTTGATCGCTGCTGATATCTATAATATGGAACAATTTGATGAAGTATTACAGAAGCTGGATCATACAAACGCTCAATTCTTCCATCAGAAGGGAGGAAAGAATAACAACGCTGTGTACGCTGTTATGGCTGATAGTTATTCTCAGACACCTCGAGAGATTCGAGAGGAGCGAGAAGAGAAAACGCCGAGGGAAGATCCAAATAAGAGAGGATGGAATCAATACCGTAACAGATACAGTTACAAACCATATGCGAGACCGGAGGGTGGTAATCGATACAATACTCGATGGAGAAGACCACGAGATAGTCAAGGAAGGTACCAGGAAAGAAGATACTATGGTCGAAATAACTACAATAATCGAGGGAATGTAGATACTCGTCAGTCCAATGAAGAGTTCAACAAGGAGACGAGGAAAAATTTGGAAGCAAGACACCAAGATAGCTTGCAATTTGTTGGAGCAGAGGCCCAACGAACCAGGTCCATCGGGAACACAACAATCCCGGGGGAATGGTAACGAAAAAAAACAACTTCGAATTCACAGTAGAAGATAGAATTTTGAACACTTTCACGTCCAGAATTATTAAATGGCAAGCAGAGGATGATGATTTAATTCAACAGAATGACGAACGAAAAGAAATGGGTACAAGAATTAGAATGCCAATTATATCATGCGAAGTATTTGGTATGCCTGTCGATACTTTGATCGATACTGGGGCTATGCTTTGTCTTGTGAGTGAGAAACTTTATATTCTGTGGAAGCTCAAAGAGAATTTAGAGGAGATTCCAGTATCAGGAATTAAGATCCAAGGAATAATACCCAATAAAATATCTCTGTGTAAAACACAATTATACTTATGTATTACGATTGGAGGACATGATTTCCGACATGTGTTTGTTGTAATGAAGAACATGGCTTTTGACATGATATTGGGAGCGGATTTCATTCAGAAATATCAAGCAGTGATAGACATGAAGACGGAGACGATCAGATTCAAGAATACCGAAGAGATTAACTTCGAGGGAAAAGAAGAGGAAGACATCGAGGGAGATGCTCAATGGTCTCTGATTTTTCATGAAGCTGAAGGAAGAGAAGTCTACACTGAGAAGGAGTCCCCAGAGCTAGGGAAGATTTTGGAAGAGTATCACGATATTTTTGATATTAAACCTGGTGAAATTGAAGATTTTGAATATTGTGGAAGTAAACAATAATGGAAGCTATGAAGTAGCCAATACACGAACTGGTAACATCGTGGGAACTTATAATGCATCGAATTTGAAGATTTATTATTCAAGAACCAGATGATTTAATGTGTAGATAGGAAAAATAAAACTTTTTCAATTTTTATTTTTTGCTAGGTGTGGGGTGGATGTGCCCAACTCTAGGAATGGGTATTCCAAGATTCAGACACCTAGATATCAAGGGAAAGGCTGTAGCCGCTTTTGAAAGTTGGATATTTGAATATCGCGCTACATTGCTTCTCGAAGCATTTGGAAATAATTTACCGATACTTGGATGTCAAGTGACGTAGCGAGTAATAGCAGAGGTCGAGGCTATTTATTGATTAAATAGTTAACTATGGAGTAGAGACTTGAGACTGGGATCAGATTACTGGCACGGCCAAATGAAAGAGAATGCAATTAGTATCAAGTAAATCGGACCAGGGATTCAAGAGATATGAGGATTTCCAGATATCAGGTGATGACGCGTGACCCTGACAGTTTTGAATAAAAGCCAGCTGGCCGAAGCAACTTCAGCTCATTCTAACACAAGCAGTTGCCTAGCAAGTTGCTACGACGCTGAGCCAAGGCACATGGTTGCCGGATCTACGCAGAAGTTCTTTTCAAAGTCGTGATAGTCACGAAAAGTGCTGCGCTACGAGTTGGAACTTAGTAAGTTTACGGCGAGGAGAATCACTGAGGTGATTGATATTTCTACAGACATTGGTGGAAATATTTATATTTCTACAAGGACATATGCTAGACTTTGTCTAGAAAATAGTATTTTGTCACAGTCCAGTAATAACTTAATACTTGGATGTTTAAATCCATTCAGTCAGTTTTCATTATTTGTAACTAGTTAACCACTTCGATCTGTCAGTACACTGAAGACTAGTCTATAACGGTGGCGTTCATTAGTCTACGCAAGGGAAACTACAAGTTGCCTAGCGCATGGTAGATGGTGATATAATAAACCATGCCCAGGGAACGATCTTCAGAACAGCCGTTGATTGGTTAGACTGTCAGTGTTTTTCTTGTACTGATAAGATTACAGTGAGTTATGTTGCAACTGACATATCTAAGAAGAGATCACTTAGATCTGACCCTATTTAAACAAACTGTTATGGCTTTGATAGAAGCCCATATTAAAATGGAACCACAGTTTATTCAAACGTCAAAAGATACTACCACTATGTCTGACTAGACGAATTGTGGGTATATGATGGCGGCCGATACAAGGATTATACATGCTTGTCCGATAGGGCATGTTTATGGATAAATCTGGTACAGACCAGGTTTACTACACTTCAAGACCATCAAGAAATGTAAGCCACATTTGAATTATTTTATGCCTAGCTAATTGGAACAAACTATTTTTCTGCAGATGACCAACACATTTTTTTCTTCGTATTTAAAGCTTGCAATGATTTACGCAAGACTTGTTAGAGTTATTCTGAGTATTTTCAGCACTCAGAACAGTTTAGGATCGATGACCGAGCATTTCGAGCATTTATTTGAATATTTCATATTTTTGGGAAATCACGGTAATCAGCCGATGTAACTGTAAAAGTTAATAATTTATTTTTGTTGAGGAATGGATATTTTTTCCATATTCGAAGGGTCGAACATGTGGATTCTCACATAATGAGATGATGATTAAATATATTCAAAATGATATAACGAATAATAATAATAAAAATCCACTAATAATAATAATAATAATTTTCATAATTTTTCTAAATAATTCTTGGATATTATATTTTATAATAATCATATGTATTGAGAAAGAGCCTGTGAAGTAGTTTAATCATTTCTAGTCTGGAACAGGAGATTTTCCGAAGGATAGTGGTTAGCGCAAGCCCGCATTCAACCAACATTTCAGTTCTGGTTGAACAGTTGATATTTGCAATGAGCAAAGTATATTTTTCAGATAACACGGAGAGGTATGAAACGGGAAGCAAATGATATTTGTATCAAATAGGATATTTTTGTATTTATATAAAATCATGACGTAAATACACTCGAAAGTGAAATAAAGATTTTCATAAGTATGGTAAATTCACGGGTTGAACTGAATGGTAAAATAAAATAAACTTGTAAGTTTATTAATCTTCCAGTGTTGATAACAAGCAGAGGCTTGATTTATTGTATAAATTTTGGGAAGAAAATTTATGTGTGTGGAGTAGTTGAAATGCCATTCCCAGGTGCGCATGTTTAAGTCGCAGGAATGAAGAGGTTTTTTCGAGCATCAATCAAATAGCAGGTTCGATGGCTCAGGTTTATAGTAGGAGTATTGGAACTACACATTTCGTTGGATGAATGACCCGAAGGTTATTTCTTTAAAACCATCAGTTCTTATTTCAACCTTGTTTACGAATTCCATTTAGACTTTGATTTTGCTAGAACCCGGATTTGTCATGATAGTAGTTTATTCTTCTTCAGAGGAAGACCTTTGCCGTTGTTGTTGTTGTAATATTGTGTTCTTACACAGATAATAGAATGGGCCACTGCCAATTAAAAATAATTCTTTAACCACGAATAATTTGAAGGATATTTTCAATCCTAGTGCCATGAACTAAATGAATTCATTATAAAACTACAATTCTTATTTCCGCATTCTGTCGAAGAATTGCAAGTTGTGAAAGTTACTAAGAATGGCCATGAATATAATTTTTTTTTTTTTCATAATGATTCCAAGTGGAAAATTGAATAGTTGAATGGTTCAACCATTTATTGACAAAGTTGATGATTCAGAAATCATGTATTTTGTTAGGAACTTGAAGTTCATAATCGAGTCACTTCTCGAATGTTTAATGTCAGAAGAACAATTAATTGTTGTTGTGCTTCGCACAGTTCTTCGATGCTATGCTCAATGGTCAAATACTTTTCAGATGTTATTAATATGTGTAAATAATTTGTGTTGCTTCAATGATGATACTATTTTTCGACGATGTATTTTTGAAACTGGAAAAATAAGTGAAAGTTTAGAATTCTATGAACATTTATTCTACGAGTGTTAATATCATGTAAATATTCAAACAGTGATCTACGATATTTCCAGTAGAGACAATTAACTTTGAACTGGAATTAATCATTAATAATTTTGGAACACAGTCTACAGGACTATTAATCGGACTTGTGTTTCCAAAAAGATTGTCAAATGTGTTTGGAAAATTTCTGTATATTGTGTGTAAATAAGAGTGTGGATCGCCACACGTGGATGATGCTGCTTTGAGCATCCTTGCAGTCAGATTTTAACTTCAAAATAAACTGAGATAATTTTACCAGATGTGTCATACCCAATTAAATCTCCTTCTATCCTTATTGTTGCATTGAGCCAAAAATCAGTAAAGCATTTTCTTAATTTGATGTCGTTTTTGCGATTTGCTTTAACCCATCTGGCGCTCCGGGATATTTTGACTCTCGTGCTGACTGATTATTGGTAAAATGCATAAGTGGCCGTGCGGACTCCGGTCTAAACGGGCACACTGCAGACCAGAATTTGACTTTCTTTGATGAAATGATCAGATGCAAAGCTTCACCAAGTACAGTATACTCTCGATTTTCCATGCGCGGACTAACTGTGCAAGGGTTTGCCTAATAAAAATATTGATTGTGAATACATTATACTGTAAAAAAAATCTCTTAAATGTGTACTGTACTGTGAATTGATTATGTTTGAATTTATTTTTCTTACATATTTTTTGCAGGGTAGTCCCGGTGGGAGTGAGTTATATTTAGTACGGTACTTTGTGACGGGTTGACCACTTCTTGCTTTGTGCAGTCTTCTTTTGTAATAGTGAAGTGTAAGTTCCGTCAGGAGGTGGGGGTAAGCTTATTTCAAGGTTGCTGAAACACAAGAGTGCTTTCTGCATTCCATTGAGGGGTCCGATTAAATGGTCAACAGCTGTTAAGCAAATAAACAACCAAATGCAGAGATCCATTGAAGAGTTTTCAGAGCACAATAATGTGGGTGAGTTATCTTTATAAATGTATTATAGCCTACGCTATATGGTACTGTTTTTAAAACAATAATAGAAGGCATTCATCTTGCAATAAACACATGCTTTTGGATTATCCGTGTTTTCCGATTATCCGTGCCATTCACCCTGGTCATTAGCTCGGAGAGTACACTGTATCTGAGAATTACGCTAGACCATAGATTTACTTTTGCTCAGGAAGTAATTGCACGTGCTAACCAAGCTAAAGCGGTCGTGGCATAGCTCTGGCCTCTCATTCGGTCCCAGAACTCCCTTAATTGCTTCAGCAAACTCGTAAAATACCGCACTATAGTGCAACCAGTGACGGAACAAGCTGGTCCCGTCTGCGGTTAAGCTGTTCTCCCTAAAATTAACAAATTGGATAATTCTTTGTTTCTTTAATATCAACACTACCATAGCAATTAATTATTCTCTTTCACCATCTGGAATTCTCCAGTCCCTAGAGCATTAGGTCATATTCTGGCTAGGTAAGATAAAAGGCAATTACCCAGCAACCCAAAACGAAATTCTTCCTGGTCATTTGTATTTACCGTAATATAGCTCTAAAGGCTTTCAGACCAATAGGTTAAAAACAAAGTGCAAGGAAGACAGTGGCGCATGCGACAAGGGCATGTAGAAATTCTTCTTTTGATAGTTTTATGCATTCTATGTAAACAAAAATAATTAACAGTTTCACCTCTACAAATCACTTGAAAGATTGATCTCTAATCGCTTTGAACTGTAATTGTCTCTTTCCTTAAACCAGCCAGCCGGTTTTCATCCTGGTAAAAGTTGCACTGGTCAACTGCTGAGTCTCACTCAGTTAATAGAAGATGAATTTGAAACTCGCAAGGTGACTGCAGTAGTATTTGTTACCTTATCAGCAGCATATGGCACAATCAACCATCAGTTATTACTAGTTAAAATATACAACCTGACCAAGGATTTGAGTCTAACCAGGTTCAATAGACATTCTTCTACAAAACCTCAGGTTAGGTACTGTGCCCTTCCAGTCCGTGGACTGAAAGGTCACATTAGGGCCATTAGAGACCATTAGAGATCATTTCGGCCCTATTATACGTCGAACAATTGAAATCATAGTACATGCTAAATAAAAGGCAAGATGTTACTTGTTATGAACAAGGGAGATAGTTGAGACAATGTCGACACCCAGGCCACCCAGGCGGGAGCTCTTAAGTCCAGCACAATATACCGAGAGCAGCTGCATCTGGAAAGAGGAGTAAGTTGGGGATCCACGAGTATACACCCGCAGGCCATCCAGGAACGTTGCGCGCCGAACCAGGGAAGGACAAAGGAAAGACATAACTGACAAGTTCAAAAGAGGAGGAGATATGGTTGCTGCCCCTCGTGAAGTCAGATTTGATTATCTAATGAATCCAACTTGCCAGATATGTGGGAAAATGATTGAAAATCGTAAAGGGCTGGCAGCAGGAAAAACGGTTATATATTGGATAATGTAATGTGAAGTCTATTTGTCTCAACTCATATCAACCTGCCTGCAGAACAAATCACCGAGGGACTGCAGGGCCAGATGATCGAGGGGGATCCTCATTCCCACACAATGCATAAGCGATGCCTGTAATTAATAAACCTACAAACGGATTTGGAAATGGAGCATATATTTAAAACCTCCAATTATTCAGATTCAATCTAAGCGCAGTCTCATATCTGTGAGTGAGAAGAGAAAGAATTTGACAAAAATAGCATCCGCCAGTGATCAGGCCAACCTGGGGAAATATATACCTCCACCGAGGAAGAACGGACACTGTTTTCTGTCAGCAATCATAGGGGAAAGTTAAGCCCCTCCCTGCAGTGGAGCGTGAATTATGATAAATATCAGACCATAGTACACAGTTTTCAAATCAAGCTGAGGACTGAATACAGTATCGAGCCGTATCTAACCTGAAGCGCGAATTAGGAAGTGTTATACACAGTTTGTCAAAGCCAACCGAGGGCTGGGTAAACAGTCTGACGGAAGTCGTGGGAGTTTTCAACGCTACTCGGCAGCACCGAGAAGCGTGAATTACGAAAAGTGACAAAGTAATACAAAGTTTTCGAAGTCAGCCAGGGGCTGAATATACAGTAACAAGTCGGCAAGTACTGAGTTATATCAGTCAAACTTTATATTGAGTGTGTGAATATAACATGATTCATCAGCGCTAGGTTGCACAGGAACATTTTTGAGAGTGTAACATTTATGTTTCACAGTCGACATTAGGACCGATCACATTTTATCATATTAGTATCTAAGGCTAGGCAGTATCTGCTTATGCAAGGTGAAAGGACAGTATAGAATTGAACACTATCGGGGGCTGATAACAATAGTGCCCAAAGTCAACGATCTGTTTTGGAGTGTGCCGGTATCTGCAACATTGTATTAAAGGTAATTATGTGACTGCATTTTCCTAGTTAATGAACATTATATTAGCCTATCAGAGGAGTGAGTAACATCTTAACAAAGAAGAATCTGTGGGTGAAGTGTGGACATCGATATATACGCCAGTGCCACGAGTGCAATAACACTTCATAGACAACTGTTCGATAACGATTTTCACATATGCATGTATCAAAAATGTACCCCATATTAATGGTAAAATTTTCACCTTGCCCTCCAAAAACAGCAAGTTTGGAACCTACTGAAATGGAAGCCGAAGGAAGAAGTTGTTTCACTGCCAGAATGATGTTGTTCATCATGGAGTAAGAACTAGATTGAGTTCGCCATGGAGCTGCGATAAAGTATCCATGGAGCTGAGCAATAAGTACACCATTTATACAGTATAATTTTCTGTTAGTTGCTAGATTGGCCAGGGTAGAATTCTTGTGTATATTCTGATTAAGATTGGTTTTAGATTTGTGTGTTTGCCATGTCAGTCAGATTGGACTTGTTTAGGACATGCCAATTAAAGATAAATTAGCCAGCAGACCACAGTGTAGAAAGATGTTGATGTAACCCTTTAGTAAACATTTTGTTGCCTCTTGCATGTGTGCAAGTTGGCCAGTTAACCTAGTAGCTACGGTTATAATAGGGACAGGGGGGTATGCGTTGAGTCCCAACAGTTATATAAAACTCGGATCATTTAAAGTTTGTGGACCATTTAGAGCAGAGAATTTGTGAGGAGGCTGCGGTCATCAGACCCCAGTGCTCCAAAGACGTGTGGTTTCTTTTGAGATGGTCAGGTTTTTGCAGTCATCCAGTCATTTTTTTACACAGATGAGAAGGTCGGCAGTGATCTGCAGTACTTTTGCATCATTGTTAGCTATGGTAAGTTAAGTGAGCTGTTTATTTGAGGTTTTATCCCGCTGGGATGGTAGACTATGTCTCTCCTAGGCAATGTAGTGTGAGGTTGGTTGTGTGTTCTATGAAGTGGGAGTGGTTGCCTACTATTTGATCTTTTGTTTACATTCTGCCAAGATGGAAGCAATTGGCGATGAAGATCTATCTATGACAGGCAACTGGATTAGGTCCAGCATCACCATAAATGAAGTTATGTTCTATTTTAGGGGGGTCAAAGTGTCCCTGATCTTCGATTTTTGGGGGATTGGCCTGGTTGAGCACTCTGACCCATGTACTGTATCTGCAATGATTTGACACACACCACCCACACATGTGAGTCAGCATATGTTCGTGTATATGTTCACTATATTTTTCGTTCGGAGAATTTGTGTTTGGTAGGTGACTGACCCTGGCATACAGCTATAGCCAATAGCTTTCACTGTCATTTTTCTTTGTTTTCTTTTGTCAGCTGATATGGGCGATCATGGTGGTTTGAAGGTTAAGTTCTCTTGCGCTTTGAGCGATTTTTGAGGTTAGATACTGGTCATGTCAATTCGAAGATGCTGGAATTATGTTGTTTTCCACAACCTTGGTTGTGTTTGACTTTTTAAAAATCTTTGTAGGCGTTGCATAGTTCGAGGATTCAGCTCATGTGATTATTTTAGACATATTTCAATTTTTGTGTTACATCGGAGTAGCGAATGCCAAATTTTATACATGTCAGGCGATATACTATGCTTGTGTGATATTAGTTAACCCCTGTTCTAAGGGTACTAACTCTAAGTGACATGTGCTTTAAGTAGATATTATTATTGATGTTTTATGGCATGAGTATTTGTTAATATTCACAGGTATCGAGTTCACTTATTACACTGTATAACAACACAAAACGACGCACCGGGAAGGCGTTGTCCGATTATAAGGAAATTACGTATGCAAAGACATTTCGACCGAACATGCAACTGATTAAAGCTTTGTGTCCAATGAATGGATAACGGGAGCTCCCGCGCATCCGAACTGCGCATGCATCAGGTGTATATAAGGCGTGATTTTGAAGCGTATGCTCAAAGTAGCTGTTGCATTTGACTACGATATCTGAACGTCGGCTGTAAGAATGGCACGCCGAAGGATTCGTGCTCATTACGAGCAGATGTCAGAGTTTGAAAGAGGTCGTGCGATCGGATTGAAAGAAGCTTGTTGGTCGAATCGAGCTGTCGCTGGACATTTGGGTCGAAGTGACGCGGCGATCGGACGATGCTGGCAAGCGTGGGTCAGCAACGGCAGGCATCAGCATCAAGACGGCAGTGGTCGAACAAGGGCCACAACAGCACGGGAAGACAGAGCGATTGTCAGAACAGCTGTCACAGCATCGGGGTCGTCGTTATCAACGATCCAGCGTGTGACCCGCACATGTGTGTCCACCATGACCATCAACAGACGCCTGAGCGACAGGAATTTGCACTCGCGCCGCCCGTTACGCCGCTTACCACTCACGCCTGTTCACCGTCAAGTTACATTACAGTGATGCCGCGCTCGAGCAACGTGGAACGGCGTTGACTGGGAACGTATAGTCTTTAGTGACAAGTCCCGTTTCCAACAGTGCCCTGACGACAACCACAGACGTATTTGGAGACGTCCAGGCCAGCGTGGGGTTCCTGCCTTGACTATAGCACGCCACATAGCCCCACAACAGGGGGTGATGGACTGGGGTGCCATCTCCTTTGATAGCCGGACCCCTCTGGTAGTCATTCCTGGCACACTGACAGCACAGCGGTATGTTGATGACATTCTACGGCCGGTTGTGTTACCGTTCTTCAGCGACATCCAGGCCATACTTTCCAACAGGATAATGCCCGGCCACACACGGCAAGTGTTGCTATGGACTGTCTTCAAGCTTGCCCTATCCATCCTTGGCCAGCTCGGTCGCCTGATCTCTCTCCCATAGAGCCCATTTGGGACGTTATGGGAAGGCGATTGCGAACATCCCGGAATGTCGCCGATTTGGCCCAACAGTTGGAGACCATTTGGCACGAAATTCCGCAGGACATCATCCGGGAACTTTATCAGTCCATGCAACATCGAGTGACAGCTTGCATCCAAGCCAGGGATGGACCAACACCTTATTGACGTCCTCAATTTGTAACGCTCTAACTCTCTAATAAATCATTCGATTGTTCTGCACTTTTGATCGTTTTTTTTCCTATGTCTGTTCCTGATATCTACCGATTTTTATCGCCATCGGACAATTCCTTCCTGGTGCGTCGTTTTTTGTTGTTGTACAGTGTATATCATTTTCAAGGGGGTAGTGCTTAAAGTTAGAGGCACTTCGTTTGTATAAAGTACCGTACTGATAGTGTAAGTTTAACCGTGACTCGGACCAAAAGTAACTGACACAGATTCAGCTTTCAAACATCTGCTTTGTTTCCAAAATCACACTAATGTAAATAAGTAAGGCAGACTTCTACAGTTTCCAGTCCCTAGCAGGGTCTGCTAGGAACACAAGCCTCTCCATCGTTTTCTATCCTCCCACCACCTCTCACTCTTCACTCTGTCCCACCCCTCTCCTCTTTTCTGCACTCCTTCCTTCACACCCACAATCCACCCATCTCTTGGCCTTCCTCTTGGTCTCTTGAAAATCTCTTTTTTTTTTACTGACAAATTATTCTGTTTATTTGTTTAAATTCCGGTCATGAAGACCAGATCTTCTGAGATCTTTGTTACACCATAACTGTAAGGTCTTGATGACCAGATCGTCCGAGATCATGATTTTATTTAATTTCAGTGGGATTCTTACATGTCCAATCCTGAGTATACATGAGTATTTTTTATTTTTTATTTATTTATTTTTGCTTTGCGTATTTGGTTTGTACTGTATAACTGAATAAATTTGTAATGTCAAAAGTACCCATGTGTGTAGATTATAATAATCAGCTCTTGTGATCGCAGGAAAGAAATACCTGGGGAGTTTTATTTTAATCTTATGTGTACTGACGTGGCCCCAAAGCAGTTTGCTGTCCTAGAAGGCTCTATGCGAATGGGTGCAGTACGTCAATTACTACAGGGTCATTATCTATGTGCGCCCCAATAAGCACGGCAAGCTAAGCCGGCTTTGACTGGCACAGATCGCGGGCGCGCATACACGGTTCAGTCGGTGGTAGGTGCGCTCCGCTGACTCATATCGTTAGTGTTGCAGGTTTAGTGAGTATTCAATTCACATTGCGTGAACGTGCGTACATCCATAATTCGTATATGAATAGCAGAAAGTCTTGTTCTGAAACATGACGAAAATTTCGAAT
Source organism: Meconema thalassinum (assembly GCA_946902985.2). Lineage (NCBI taxonomy): Eukaryota > Metazoa > Arthropoda > Insecta > Orthoptera > Tettigoniidae > Meconema > Meconema thalassinum. The sequence goes on along the minus strand of OX336389.2, from coordinate 232,059,258 downwards.
CAGGTTTCCAGAAAGACCTGCGCCTAATGCCAGTACAATTAGGAGGCTTGCTAAACGATTCAAGAGAACAGTCTCCGTAAATAATAAAAAATTAACAAACAACGTTGTGGTCTTAGAGAACAAAAAATTGTTGAGATGGTTGTCCATTCTTTCATCAGAAGATATCAGGTGCGTGTTACAAGAGAGGGAGGACATTTTCAGCATCGGCTATGAGCACTGTAAGTACACATTATTGAACATGTTTGGTAAAAGTGTAAAAGTGCGCACCAACCACCGACTGAACAGTGTAAGCGCGCCCGCGATCTGCGCCAATCAAAGCCGGCTTGGCTTGCCGTGTTTATCGGGGTGCACATAGATAATGACCCTGTAGGATGGTGCAGTGGATGGAGAATGCAGCAGAATGGTCCTCCCTAATGAAGTGTAATGGCTCCAATTCCGTTTATTATACACACCAATAACCAACCTAGGGCATTTTCCCCAACTGCAGGCATTTCTTATATGATCATGATCTAACTCTGGCCACACTGAGCACATATTTTGGTTTGGTGGAGAGGACACTCACCAATACCATTGAAGGTCTGTTGAGATACTACAGCTCAAACCAAATCCTTGAAAACACAATTACATGCTTTTCATTTAAGAAACAAAAAAGCCACTCGTAGTTTAAAGGTAGTATGATCAGGGGTCTAACTGAAAGACTTTAGCTCTATAAAATATCTAGGAGTGATGCTTGATGGATCTTTACATGCCAGAAGCATAGCATGAATTCTAAGATGATAGTTTCCACCAGGAACAAACTTCTTAGAAAACTGGCCAGATCACAGCAGGTTAGCAATCCTGAGACCATCCGAATTTTGGTACTCACAATGTGTTACTCTGCTATGGAGTATATCTGTCCAATTAAGTATTATTCAACTCATGCAAAACATGCAGTTGTAACTCTCAGCAACACCTGCAGAATCATAACAGGCTGTTTAAAATCCACTCCAGTCGAATGGCTTTACCACATCTCAAGAATAGCACCTCCTTCTCTTGGAAGAGAAATAGCAGCAAACAAGGAAATGAATAGAGTTGATAAAACAATTCCGTTGTATAGGCATGAACCACAAAAGCAAAGACTGAGTTCCAGGGAGTATTTTCTAAGAACATCTAAGTTACTTGCAATCAGTAGCGTAGCCAGGATTTTAGTTTGGAGGGGGCCCATTAGGTCCTCATCTATTACTGCAAGAGTTCATATATTTTAGCCTATTTACATTTATGAAAAAAATAGGCCTATGAGATCATCTTCTGTCGATGTGTGTGTGTGCGTGCGTGTGCCCCCCCTCCCCACCCCCCTAATAAAATCTAAACGGCCAGAGCGATTTCAATGAAACTTAGTAAACACATACTACTACCTTGTCCGATCTCGACCGTGCCTTGCAAATTTTGATACGTTGCACCAATTCAACATGCGGGCCACGCGAAATATTTCACTGGCATTCTTCATCTCCGCAACAGTAACAGATATCACCCTGAAATGTTGTACAGCGATAAAGGGTACTACAACAAGTTTACATATGCGACTTCCTAAAACCTGTTAAGTACAATACGAACATGGTGGCCAAGCGAAGCTGAAACACTTTAATGGATATTTCACGCGATTTAAGCATCCGAACGCAGTGAAAATTGAAACGGTAAATGTTTATACAAATTCTAATCTACTGACATCTAATTTAGTTCAATTGTTTACATAACCTCAAGATGGCGGCTGTGCGAACTTTTAAAATTAAGTTTTTATTTCTTGTGTCCTAATCATGCGATCGAAGTGAAAATTCGAATAATGAACCTACGCAATAATTTTCATCTAATGGTATATAACTTTATGGCCTACATATATTGTATAACAATCCAACATGGCGACCATCCGAAATATTTAGACTGTTCTCAATATCTACGAATATATTGCAGCAAACAAACTGAAATGTTGTATGCTGATAGAGGCTATTAATATAAGTCCTCCTATTGGACTTTCAATATCCTGGTGTGCACAATACCAACATGGCCGCCAAAGCGAAGTTAAAACGTTTAAATGGAATTGACTCGCGATTTAATTAACCGAGCGCAGTGAAACTTGGTATGGTAAATGGTCATACAAAATCTACAGGTATCTAATTAAATTCAATTGTTTCATAACCCCAAGATGGCGGCCATGCGAAATTTTAAAATTGAGTTTTTATTTCTTGTGTCCTAATCATGCGATCGAAGTGAACGTTTGAATAATGAACCTACGCAATAATCTTCATCTAATGGTGCATAACTCTATGGCCTACCTACAGAACACTCCAACATGGCGTTCCTTTTCATAGGCGGGAGAATATTTTAATAAAGAAGACCAATAGGATATATAAAAATAGGCTATATAGTTCTTCAAGGAACTACTTGTTCTGATTATAAGTACTTTAGGGTTCATTTTTAGCCTAGGACAAATATCTTCAGTCTGTCCGAAATCCGCCCTTCGTTGCTTTGTGTTGAGGCAGCTCATAGCTGTGTCAGTGTCTATATTTGTCTCTGTCGCTCAGATTTTCAATTATCAGTTATCAGAATACTACTATTATGGATTATTCACACGTTTCATTTCAGAATGTTCTTTACATTAATACCGCACTATGTCTTTTTAATAGCTTATTTACTAGAAATGCTTTTAGTCAATTGAATTAATATGTCGAAAGAAAAAACCATCAGGAGTTGATAACAGGAAGAAGGGACACTCATAAAGGCATCAAAAGAGGAAGGTAAATTGCAAAAAAATAGGTCTTTTATTGTTAGGCTAATGTATACAGTGCTGTTTTAAGGTAAGTGTAACGGTCGCTGTGGACCTCATTCTGGTTTATTATTATTATTTTTCAGAGGAAACTGTAACACCCTTTAGATAATAATAAATAAATTCGAACCTTTTAACAAAAATCGAATAACTTTACATTCTATCAATGAGCAATGCGTCTTTCTCGTGCAGAGAAAATTATTTGTAAAAGCTGTATGCAGTTTTGCTTTCTTTATGACAAAGCGGTCGATCTTCAAAGGACACGCTAACGTAACAAAAGAAGAAAGAAAAGAGCAGCTATCAAACAACTCTCGACTCTTCCCCAATACTACCACTTACAAACTGTATCTCTCCTCTCGCACAGACACACAACCACCGTAAATCCCGATAGTGGCGACAATCAACCACGCTGCGCCAGTATTGTAGCCTGGGACATTTGAACATTGCTACTTCCAGGAAATGGAAATTAAAAGCTGACAAGAGAGTGTAAGCTGACAAGCTATAACTGACCCCCTCCAGAGAGGTATCTTGCTAATTGGCAATCTCCTAATTTCTTGGTAGACCTTTGTCATCATCACCTGGTTGTATCTCCAGTACTGAGGCACCTACTGTTCTTGGAAAATCCCCCCACGTCACAATCCTAACTGCTAGCCTGTTATTTCAGCTCCTCCAAGCAGTGCAGACTCGGAAATGATGACTGGCCATGCAGAGATTGTCAGTATATTCTTTGTCAACGCATTTACTCTATTTAACGTTTCGTTGTAGGTTCTAAATTTGTGTGAGCTGTAAGAAGATATGAAGGCTTATGCTCGCCCCAATTTCTGGATTTATTTGGGGGGAGGGGGGCCCTCTGAGCCCCCCCCCCCCCCCCCCACCTCGCTCTGTCTACGCATATGCTTGCAATGACCAATGGCTGGAAAACAGTATCTGAAACTTTTCCACTTGGCTATAACAAGGGTTGGCTAACATGGCAGTTTCTGCATAGGTTGAGTTAAGAAATAGGCAGATTCAGGGTTACATTGGCAAGATGGGACTACAGAAAAGTAGATAGCATAAAGTGTGATTGCGGAGAAAACATTAAAATTGGTCAAGTTTGGTCATAATCTGAGACGTGACTAATAATTAAATTCTTATTATTATTATTATTCATGAAAGATATCTACTATGTACCGACAGCAGTGGCTATGCTCGCTAAAGCGCAGCGTTAGGTCATGGGGCCAAGCTCTCTGCTGACTCGGTAGACGCGTGGGTTCGAGCCCCACCGTCAGCCGTCCTTGAAATGGTTTTCCGTGGTTTCCCATTTTCAACATCAGGCAAATGCTGGGACGGTACCGTCTGATAGGCCACGGCCGCTTCCTTCCACATCCTTGCCCAAATTCATTCATCTTCATCCGTTCCATCTCTCATCCCGACGCGCAGGTCGCCCACGGGCGTCAACTAGAAAGACCTGCAACTCGGCCTTTCAGAAGGCCACACGACAACAACAAAAAACTACTATGTGGTAACGTATTGCTTACCCACATACGAAATTCAGCAGGCTTACCACTGAAGATGTCCTTAAATGTTTCTGTCACCTTGTTGACTGTTCTAAACAATCTGAGAGTAAAAGAACTATGCTGCAAAGAATAGTGATCTCAGGAGAACGTGGATTCTGATTCTGTGGGTAACTTTGATCCTGTGTTAAGTCGTAATAACCTGTAACATAAGGGCAACCTTACAATTAAAACAGTTTACATATATAAGTTTATCTTGTACAAATCTCCTGTGTCATTGGCGCTTATTCAGCCGCTTACTACAATGTGACGTCGACTCAACTGAGATACATTGCCAAGGTAACTAAAGCATTAAGTACACTATTCTATTGATTCCGTGACCAACTGGCAACATTTAGAGTTGCATCATTCTGAACTTAGTTCCTAAAATTTAGATAATAATTTTGACTCAGAAGCACCTGTGTTTCTGGGAACTGATGACAGCCACGTGGTGTATCATAGAGAAAGCACTTTTAGCCTACTTTTCACATTTTGCAAAAATGAGGAAAAAGTAGACTTATGAGATCGGGAAATGTGTGTCTGTCTGTCTGTCTGTCCTTCTGTCTGTCTGTCCTTCTGTCTGTCTGGCTGGCTGTGTATGTGTCCCTCCCTATCAACTCCTAAACGCCTGCAGCAAACGAAACAAAATTTGGTAGGAGTAAAGACCTATACCAGAATACCTCACGGCCATATTTGAAAATGATGTCAGTGCTACCAACTGCTGAAAAATCGCATTTGAAATTTGAGCTCCATGTTGGATATCTTGGAAGGTATGAATCGGAGCTATTTCAAAATTGGCACACGTATATATAGTATTATTGAAGTTTAATTTCCAGGAGGCCATACATGGCAGTGTTGCCAAAATGAGTATAAGCCTGCTGATAGGTCCAAATTTTAAATGCATATAACTTCTACACTATCAATTGGATTTCAACCAAATTTCGTATGTGCTATGTGTACATAAACAGATATGACTGAGCGTATTCTTAAGAGCCACCAGGGCTGCCAACTGTTAATAAATGCTCTCAATTTGTTTTAATCCTAATACCCATATATCAGAAAGTATGCAAGCCGACAGTTTTAAACTATGCACACGTATAGTACCTGACATTCCATATTAATTTGAAGTAACTTATATACGTCAGTGCTACCAACATGATTCTAAGCCTGCTGAGACGTCCAACTTTAAATTAATGTAACTTCTATACTAACTAATGGATTTCATTCAAAATTGGCACAACAATAGATCATATTATTTCAGATTATTTCTGACCAATACATGCATGGCATTGTTGCCAACATGATTTTACGCGCGCTGTTAGATCCAATGTTTAACTGCATGTAACGTCCATGCTATCCATTGGACTTCAACCAAATTTTGTATTATGTACCATAAGAAATGGATCTAAGAATATATTCAGTCACCAGGGCTGCTAACTGTAGTGCTTTATTAGGCTACATTATGCCATGTATACAGTATTTCGAACTAATTAGAAATTTCGATATTACTTGTAACAGTAGCCTCATCCCCCCTTCCCTATTCGATTACCCAAGATATGATAATAAAATTAGCATATCAAAATGCTTTAACATGATATTACCATATCAGAAATTAATAAATGATAACACACAGGAAAGGCCTAATTTAATTACTCGCTAGGTCAGCTGAGTTCACAGCAAAAAAAACCCCAGGAGCGAATGTTCCGATTTGCTTGGTTTTCAAGAACACCGTCATTTGATTTAGGAAAAGGGACCAGGCGGGACGAAACCAATGTCAAGACCAGCTTGTTGAGTGGAACGCTGGATGCGTACCTCAGCAGGCGTATTAAATTGACCCTGCCAAAGATGAAGAATGAAAAGGGGAATAATCTTCCTAGTGACTTCATGCAATAAATAATATGACAAATCGAAATAAGCTAACATGTATTGAGCAGTAAAATAAAACAATTACAAGAGACAGCCTTCCACCACTTAATTAACTAACTGACAAATATGATCTAATTAAACACCAATGAATCACTTAACCTAAACAAACCAGACACTTGCCCGCTTGGCAAGATTACACACACCTACATTTGTGATAGAAATGAATTTGATTAAAATGATTCCCCTGACGACAAAACTAAAGGAACAACAACATGAAGTTAGACTGGTGCTACTTCCAAAACAATGTTGCATCAAACAACCGAAACGCCCCTTAGTGGAACCGAAAGATCTGACAACCTCCACAGTCCAGCATTGACCGTCCCGTCGAGGCTGTCTGACCAAGAATTAAAACCCCCGAGGTTCCCATCCGGCTAACGGGAAATAGAGCAATAATAATACACCCTGCAGTAATTACATATAAAGGTACCACCCAAATTGTACAAACCCTTCCAAAATATTACATACTAAAAATAATAATGTCAGTCCGCTCAAATACGGTCCATCGTCACATGGCCTTAACGACATAGCAAAATGACACAGTTTAGTGTTCCACCGAAAGGTTGCCCCTTCTAACCAAAACTTCATACCACCTGCTTTATTTCAGCCCTCCGGAGGAACTGGCTGTAGTTCCCCCGGAGGCGATCGCTTTTAAGTCCTTCCGTCACCAAGCTTCCTCTCGTACTGTCCCTTAGTCACAGATTCCACCCTAGTATATCAGCGCATCCCCACCACAACCCTCCAGTAGCACCAACTGCGACCAGTAGCACAACCGGCCAAAACAAAGCCAGAGTTCAAGGTCTTGAGTGGGTACAATAGAATATCAGCCCATACAGGTTACTGCGTAGAAACCTTCTCGGAGTCGAGGCGTTACACAATGTCCTTTGTAAGATTTTCTCAGAATAAGAGCTTGGCGAATGCAGCTGACAGTAAATGTTCGCTTTTCCAAAGTTTGCAGACACAAGGCTCGATTTATCTCCCTTGAGAAATGTCTATCACGATAAGCCTATAAGTGACAGCACACACAAAGGCACAAATCCTGGCAGAAAGAGCTCTGCGAACCCATTTCACAAACAGTCAGGCACCGGATTGGCGAAGGAATTCTCAGAAGGGCCCTGGTGTATGCTCTCGTGATAATCTGGTCAGACCTGGACCTCCTGCTGCGTCTCGAAGATAAGATGAACATGTACCGATTTGCAAAATTGGTACATCCTCCTCCTCCAAAGGAAGACGATGGGGGGATGATGAACAGGGTGATGGTGTCCAGCTGGTCTCTTGGTAGCTGAAGAGGCTACTCCAATCTCCGCCAGCGGACCTTGAAGTAGATCTCCTCGGGTAGAAAGATGCCATGGGACCTAGATGGTACCTCCAAACTGGGCCCAGATTGGTAGTACACGTCCCACATAGTGACCACTGAAACACACATCAGAACAGCAGCGTATGGTCCAAATACAGTTCCCTTAGAGGGAACAATCGTTCCAGGCCAGCCAACCAGCCCATAACAGCTGAAGTTATCCCAGGAAGGATAAAAAAAAACATCACACGAAGCATTAATGTGCCATCCAAGTTCACTTAAGAGTCTTTCAAATCACAAGGGATACTTGATGCTTCAAACAAGGTTCTGCGCAAAGAGATAGTGTCCAGGGCATAATTAAAGGTCCACTGAAGTACGAAAAACACACGAAAGGGGCAACCAACTATACGATATGACTGACGTTAACAAGCTTAATTGAAAGTTCACTACAATACTTAGCAAGAATAACTAAAATGTAACTAAGGTGTACAGAACCCAGAATTTTTCTTTAGAATATGCAAATCAAAGGCACCTACAAACTTGCCCACCAAAATTTTTAAACAATTTCTCAAAAATGAATTTACTTTAACAAAACCGAAGGACCATTTTTCTGCGACTTCACGAAATCAGGACAGCACGTAACTATTTCCAAAATTCACAATGACAATTACATTAACATGCCGCACGGGGCATTCCATCAGAACTACATTTACTATACCGCCCGTGACACCGCTCAAATTAATACATTACAAAATTACCTACCGCACCGAAGGCATCACACAGAGCTCGTTTTGATATGCACACAAACACAAATTACATGTCTTGCTCAATTTTACATGTTCCTGACCCACACTGCCCTCAGTGGCCTCCAAGGACAGGAGGAACAGAGACCACAACATCCTATCACACAAGCACACTAGCAGCAAGACAAACAAAACAAGGAAAAACCACGTCACCCACATAATTCACACACACATTCACACTTTAATAATAAGAATGCCCTAATTCCATCGGGCTGTCACCCCGATATTTCTCCCACTCCATATCTGCCAACGGGCAATGTTCCCGGTGACAACACAAAACATAAATAACCCTAAATTCCATAGGACAACTAGCGAACCAGGAAAACAGCACGAAGACTGCAGTTCATAACCTGACGTGAATTATTAAAACAGTATGCACTGTCATTCACACACTACACAAACAAACACCGCCCTGTCCTTCACATGACAGGTCCTCTCCCTTATGACACCGGGAGGAACATCACTCTTGCGCCACCAAACCCTGGCTATCACGACATAAATCAGCTCGGTACCTGAGCTCCCCCTCCGGGTCAACACACGACCCCACAGAGGGTAATTAACATCTTCCCCTACAAAGGCATGGCCGCCTCAGAAGATGACAGTACAACACATTACCAAAACATAAATACACATTCGACACAAGGTAGGGCACCCACCAAACGTCACACACACCCTAGTGCACGTGGTTCACCTTCCAATCACACAACACAGACAATCACAACCCCGAAAATTTCTCTACGTGGCGTTACCACAGACTACAGACGTCTCCAACTAACAACGTGTGTCACCTACCATTAATATTCACCATCCAAATACCGGGTGACATTTCATGACCACACTCAAATCGAACCCATGATGCTTCAACGCACCACTGTCATCAAAACGTTCTTAAAACATTAACTTCACGAAGCTACTTAAAATCTCAAAATTCACAACCTCCTTGACTAACAACACGTGTCTGTATCTCACCAAATGCTAACGCCAATAAAATCTCTCCCAGAATATCAACACTAAATTATTCAGAATTACAAATCACAGCAGTGACAGATGTTACATCTCAAAAGGCACGAAGCAATTAAAATCTTCAAAATAAGTCCATAAATCCAGCTCGCACCTAACCACATTGGAACCTCGCACTAAAAAAAACTGCCAAGCTATCAACACTCTATTACTCAGAGAATTTAAATTATTTTTACCACCAAACATGATTACTCCAGTAACTACCCAGGACACTAACTGTCACTAAGGCTCACAATCGATCAGAACATCCGGTGGCAACAGCCGAACTCGCACACACCCAAGGTGACGGGGCTATACAAAATTTTAATGAACCCAGAACCTTTCAGAGTTGAAACTACAACAGAAACGCTAGCGGTCTAACAGATCAAGGCTGCAAGTTATAAATAACTAACCAACTAATGCACTGAAGCACCCTCAAGTGAAAACTCCAGAATCAAAATATCAAAATATGCATGAACGTCTACAACAGCTGATTGTGAAGTGAACACACCCAAGCTAACGGGAGTCTACATGAAATCTCACGAACCTACAACCCTTCAGAAATGCGACCACGATAGAAATAACCTAGCCGCCTAACAGCAAGAAACTGCAAGTTATGAATAACTAACGAACCAGCCCATTTCAATGCCATCGCAAACGAAGCATTGCAACCTCCCAAAAATCTCAAAATCAGACTAGTGAACACAGCAGCTGACATACAACGACAACTCAGCATGCCACCGCAGGATATCTCCCTAAAGGAAAACTTTCACCAACCGAACTACCAAATATTTTTTTTATATATACCAACAATCAACAAGTATTCCCAGAGTTACCAACTTCATCACTGGAACTCGAACACAGGACTCCAGTTCCTAACATTCATCCATCATCCATCACACATCCTTCTCAAACATATCATTATAAGATTTTACCACCCACGACAATAACCTATTACATTCAATTATGCAAATTAGCAGTCGTACAGATATCATGAACCTAAACTAATGGTATTGCGGACTCTTACCAAGAGGGCCTCCGTAGAGGTCTTTTAACCCCGACTCCCCACTGACTGAGCGGCCTCAACTACCCCCCAAAAAAAATTCGCCTTTCACCGAGATAACGAAGTCCCATACCTATAGTCACTCGACTCGGGCAAATACTATATACACCCTGCCCGGGCCCAATCAAGATGGTACTCACACCCCAAATTAAATGGACTCCTGACAGTAGATCCCCATACGAAGCACATCTGCATAATAGGTCCATTTTCAAAATGCAACTAATACAACTAATATAAAATTAACAATAATCCATCTTACGTTACTGGCAATTAGGCCTCAATTACTCCCACCCAAATTCAAATTGCAAACCTACATCAATTCATTCACACATGACTTTCATTCAATCAGCAGGATTAAAAAAACTGAAGGATTACAAAAGAAAATAAATACAATTTTGACCACCAAAGAACACCAGTTCGATTCCTAGTCAGGGCAGCAATAAAAATCGCATCACACACACTCTTTCATCCTGAACACAATCAACCACAGAAATACATTCATGCATGCACCAGACATACGTGTTCCCTTCCCTGGACAACCCTAAAATTCCCCATTTACATCAGTATGTTAGTATTCGGATCGTCAAGACACTATAACGCCAACGGAGTATCAACTCACGTGAGGACCTGATAAAACAACCCGTAGTTGTAGCCCTGAAATCACAGTTCTCCTTACATCGTAGAAAAACGTCCTAAAACGAAAGACACGAATCGGGGGAAAATATTTATTTACATCCTAAATGAGATGCGACGTGAAGGTGACTGCCTCCCAGAAATATCCCACTTAGTAAGTCACTCAACGAAAAACACACTAAGATACTGAATATTAAAGCAATTTGATACTTGACCAATTTAGATGACAATCTAACCTTAAAATCCCCATGTCACAACAAGACTATTTACTCTCCCCCCAATTACTAAGCAAACTTAAACATAAATCATACATACATAAACACTCACCTGATTCATTTATACTGAATTAGCACACACGCAATTCGACACTTAACATCATTCAAAACACAACCACCGAACGTACATATAGACAGCAATTCGACCATTTTCCAGAATTAATTTAACGCAGAATAAGTTGACAATACCAAATTTTAATACTCTCACGGTCCAATTTAATTTGACAGAACTACCAACAGCGAAATAATTAACCCCCCAGCTAAAGAAATGACAACAAAACTTGAAATGTTTGGCCTAATGAACAGCTGATCACTACCAATAATACCTTACACGTATTACGCACAGCAAATTGCAGAATTTCAGCCTTACATCACTAACAATTATTAAGAATAATTACAGATTTACCCCCAAAGAACCTGCTGATGATAAATCCACACACGCAATTCACATTTTCACTGACATCAGTTGCATAAAACAATAACTCCGCACAGTCGTCGGCCATGATGGTTCAAAATCACTACGTGATTCAACAGGCGTGTACTAAACGCACATCAAAACAGACACTAAGTTATTCTTACTGGAAATACAAGTTTATCAATTTCAGCCTATTTTCAAGAGAATTTAAAACGTCACTAATTTAAATTTTACCAAAACTACTTCCAATCAGACAAAACTTTATTCTTTCCAAACACGTGACACAATTTGTCAAAACAACACTTCCCGAGGTGTAGATTTAACACAGGCGCAGTAAAATTGAGCTGGACTATTTCCTACAAGAACAGAATGAATTTACAACCACCCCAAAACCATACAAACAGCATATCAAAACTCACCACGTGTGAAATTCCTTCAGCCGGTCAACTCGTCAATCTGGCAACGCAGCACGGCCATTACTCTCCCGTCAGTCCTGACTTTCGTCCAGCGCACGTGATCGCCACTTTCGGCTATCTGCTCGACTTAACAGCTGACGACAGAATTGTTCATTTGGTCTTCGGTGTACATAGCAGGTTATTTTACATGAAATCAAATCACAACATGTATTAGGTTCTGCTCTAATTGCTACCCTACCTATTGGAGAAAAGATTAGTAGTATGGAGGGCCCAATCTACATTAATTAAGTTACTGAATTTAATTTTAATTAATTACTGCAATCAGTCAATAGGAAGGATTGTTTACTAATGGCAAGATCACAGAGCAAAACCATGCTCATTGCTACCATTGTAACAGTAGCCTCATCCCCCCTTCCCTATTCGATTACCCAAGATATGATAATAAAATTAGCATATCAAAATGCTTTAACATGATATTACCATATCAGAAATTAATAAATGATAACACACAGGAAAGGCCTAATTTAATTACTCGCTAGGTCAGCTGAGTTCACAGCAAAAAAAAACCAGGAGCGAATGTTCCGATTTGCTTGGTTTTCAAGAACACCGTCATTTGATTTAGGAAAAGGGACCAGGCGGGACGAAACCAATGTCAAGACCAGCTTGTTGAGTGGAACGCTGGATGCGTACCTCAGCAGGCGTATTAAATTGACCCTGCCAAAGATGAAGAATGAAAAGGGGAATAATCTTCCAAGTGACTTCATGCAATAAATAATATGACAAATCGAAATAAGCTAACATGTATTGAGCAGTAAAATAAAACAATTACAAGAGACAGCCTTCCACCACTTAATTAACTAATTGACAAATATGATCTAATTAAACACCAATGAATCACTTAACCTAAACAAACCAGACACTTGCCCGCTTGGCAAGATTACACACACCTACATTTGTGATAGAAATGAATTTGATTAAAATGATTCCCCTGACGACAAAACTAAAGGAACAACAACATGAAGTTAGACTGGTGCTACTTCCAAAACAATGTTGCATCAAACAACCGAAACGCCCCTTAGTGGAACCGAAAGATCTGACAACCTCCACAGTCCAGCATTGACCGTCCCGTCGAGGCTGTCTGACCAAGAATTAAAACCCCCGAGGTTCCCATCCGGCTAACGGGAAATAGAGCAATAATAATACACCCTGCAGTAATTACATATAAAGGTACCACCCAAATTGTACAAACCCTTCCAAAATATTACATACTAAAAATAATAATGTCAGTCCGCTCAAATACGGTCCATCGTCACATGGCCTTAACGACATAGCAAAATGACACAGTTTAGTGTTCCACCGAAAGGTTGCCCCTTCTAACCAAAACTTCATACCACCTGCTTTATTTCAGCCCTCCGGAGGAACTGGCTGTAGTTCCCCCGGAGGCGATCGCTTTTAAGTCCTTCCGTCACCAAGCTTCCTCTCGTACTGTCCCTTAGTCACAGATTCCACCCTAGTATATCAGCGCATCCCCACCACAACCCTCCAGTAGCACCAACTGCGACCAGTAGCACAACCGGCCAAAACAAAGCCAGAGTTCAAGGTCTTGAGTGGGTACAATAGAATATCAGCCCATACAGGTTACTGCGTAGAAACCTTCTCGGAGTCGAGGCGTTACACAATGTCCTTTGTAAGATTTTCTCAGAATAAGAGCTTGGCGAATGCAGCTGACAGTAAATGTTCGCTTTTCCAAAGTTTGCAGACACAAGGCTCGATTTATCTCCCTTGAGAAATGTCTATCACGATAAGCCTATAAGTGACAGCACACACAAAGGCACAAATCCTGGCAGAAAGAGCTCTGCGAACCCATTTCACAAACAGTCAGGCACCGGATTGGCGAAGGAATTCTCAGAAGGGCCCTGGTGTATGCTCTCGTGATAATCTGGTCAGACCTGGACCTCCTGCTGCGTCTCGAAGATAAGATGAACATGTACCGATTTGCAAAATTGGTACATTACTAACTTAATTTCGTCATTAATCACTGGCATGAATCTTAAATTTTAAGAAAAGTAGGCTCTTTAGTTCGTCACGGAACTTCTTGTTTCATTTCATGTCATTCTTTTGTTTGTAATCTTCTTTGAATATTTCACATTAGGTTTGGACATTTTTATCCTTAATATCTGTGTTGATAGGTTTGTATTGCACTAGCTGGTTGTTCAGTGCATCGTCTGGACATGTCAAGCTTGCCGATTATGAATATGATTCAAACGATTTATGCTAACAAGCTAAGGTTGAAGTTAGCACACTGGCTTTACAACCACACAATCGCTCATGCGATTTATACAAAACACCTCCCCCTCGTCTTCTTTCATTGGAAAATACAGAGACGCTCAATATATTTGAATTGCTAGAACAATTGTGACACTATGGCACCTGTGGTTTTACCGCGTTGATTCATTCATTCTTGTTAATGTGTGTTTTGCCCATCAACGTCCAATCTAGTCTGTTAGCTTCTGGGTGTGAACGAGTAGCCCCTATGATTCTGTATTTGTAGTGGGATTCTATGCTTTTGAACTTCTGAACTTGTAATTGTTAAACACCAAATAGAACTATTGCATCCCAGTTCTACCTCTGCCTCTCTTACCCTCCGTATGAGAGTTCCTTTACCTATTATTTAAGCTCTCCTCGCTACCCTTTGCTTCATCTCGAATGAACAAATGAATTGATCATATTTTTCTCAACAAATTCTTACCTCTTCATTGCGTGTACCCTATAACCATTTCATCATTCGTGTATCCCCATATCAGTTACTGTACATCCAACATATATGACATGACTTACTTGACTTAATTCCTGTTGTCCCTCGTGGCACATAGGGCATCAACAAAGCATCTCCATCTGGTCCTATTGACAGCCAACCCCTGCTGCTAGTTCCAGGTCCTGCCTTCTTCCATTGTTTCCATGTGTACTGATTTTCACCACATTTGTTTGGTCTCCCTCTCTTCCTTGTACCCTGTGGGTTCCGATCCAATGCCTCTCTTTCAATGGCTTCATTTCTCTTTCTCAGAGCCTGATCCATTTCCATTTTAGCCTTTTGATTTGTATGGCCGTCTCAAATTCCCCCGTCCTTCTCCAAAGTTAATGGTTGGAGATTACTTCCGGCCAGTAGATGTTCAAAATCTTACGCAAGCAGCAGTTGACCAAGTTCTGTAACTTGGAGGCAATTACTTTAGTCACTTTCAAAGTCTCAGACCCATATAATAGAACAGATTTCACGTTACTTTGGAAAATGTGGAGTTTGGTCCTTATAGATATTCTGTTGTTCTTACACACTGGAAAGAAACGAACACAGGAGCCATTTGCCTTTTGAACATGTTGCGAGACATCCTGTGCTGCTTCTCCATCTTTGGCCACTTCACTACCTGAGTAAGTGAAGCTATCCACATCTTCTATAGATTCACCCTTGAAAACAAATGGTTTGTTTGTGATAGTTCTTAAGGCCTTGGTGTTTTTTGAGTTTATTGTGAGTCCCACCTTTTTTCCTTCTTCAACAAGGTATTCAATCTTTGTTTGCATATTCCCATTTGCTTCAGACACAAGTCACAAATCATCAGTGAATTCCAGATCTTCCAGGCTATTTGTTAATCCCCATTGGATGCCACGTTTCACATTTCGAGTTACATTCCTCATCACTGCGTCAATCACAACCAAAAACTTGGCTCGCGACAGGATACAACCTTGACGTACTGCTGAACGTACATGTATAGGCTCAGATACACAGTCCTCACGAATGACTCTGCATGTGTTATCATGGTAAGTTTCTGAATGAGATTAATAATTCGTGGTGGCACTCCGTACCACTTCACTTCTTTCCACATGGCTTCTGTACTGATCGATTCAAAGGCTTTCTCGTAGGCAACGAACACTGATTAGAGTCGAGCCGACCATTCAACAACTTATATGTTAGATATCCTAATTCCACCCATCTTTCAGCCCCAAACACCAATGTCATGTGAGTACTGTGCAATCCATGTAAGGAGAGTATTGACCTTACACTAACAGAAAATATTAGACCTCAAAAGAGAACTCACTGTATTGGATTTGCTCTTTCTCATTCACGTTCCAACTGGCATTCTAATTTCTTGCATGCCTTCCCTACTGACAACTCCTTCATTTTTGAAATGCTGGTTTTTACATCACACTTCCCTCTTTTCTGTTCAAGTTTCAACATTTTGGCTTGAACCTTTTAGCAGAGTCTGTCATTAAAACCCTTTTATCAGCATAACCTGATATGCAAAGTACGGTCTTCACATAATATCTCTGCATCTGAGTGACCGTTGCGTTTCTGAGAATGTGAAGTCAACTTCATTACACCTATTCATGTGCCATTACCCCATATGGTGGGCCTAATGCACTCAGCACTCTCATTAGTGCTTGCTACACTATTGCCAGTGTATATAGATCTGCCGTTTGGAGAAATATTTTTGTTGAGGCTAGTAAAGTCGATATACCTTTCCTGGAAGTCATGATGATGCTCACCGGCACAGTTATAGTGCGGGGACTGTACTAGTGAAAGTAGTCTATATTTCAAAAACAATCTAACTTTTGAAAATATTGAAATTGGCATAGGCATAGGGATAGGAATGGGCAGATCCAGGGTTATACTGGTAAGATGGGCCTACACAAAGGAAGATAGCATAAAGTACGATTGTGGAGAAAGCATTAACAGTTGTCAAGTTTGGTCATATGTCACATAATGCATGTATGTTTCTGGGTGTGACTAATAATAAACTAATAATAATAATTGCATACAAGGTATTTTCAAAAATATTGCTGAATAGAGTAGAAACATCACTTGAGAAGGAACTGGGCGAGTATCAAGCTGGGTGTCGAAAAGGTAGATCTTGTTCAGAACAAATATTTAACTTAAAATCCACAATTCGCCATAGGATTCTGAATTCAAAGGACATAGTTGTGACTTTTGTAGATTTTAAAAAGGCCTTTGACTCGGTTGATAGAGAAACCATAGATAAAACAATTCGTGAATTTGGAGTGAAAACTAAATTGGCAAACCTAATACGTGAAACCTTTACTGACACGATTTCAAAAGAAAAATTTATGGGTGAGATATCAAAATCTATTAAGATAAATACAGGTGTACGGCAAGGTGATGGTTTATCACCCCTTCTGTTCAACTGTGTTTTAGAGAAAATTGTAAGAATTTGGAATTTAAAGCTAAAAGAACATAACATTTCGCCAGTAACTTTGGGGAGAAGAAACAAAGGCATTGAAATAAGTTGCCTAGCATTTGCAGACGATTTTGCTATATTGTCGGAAAACCTAACAAGTGCAACAACACAAACCAATCTCTTGGAAGAAATAGCCAACAAAACAGGTTTGAGAATCTCCGTAGAAAAACTAAATTTATTACAAACATCAAGAACGCTTCAAAATATTTGGCAACAGATATTGGCCCAGTGGAAAAAGTAAAGAAATTCAAATATCTGGGAGAAATAATTCAAGAAAATGGTTTAGAAAAATCTTCGGTAGAAGAAAGGGTACACAAGATGGAAAGAGCATATGGTATCACTAAGAATTTTTATAACAAAAAGTGTTTATCTAAAAATCTTAAAATAAGGCACTACACTACAGTGGTGAAACCGGAATGCCTATACGCAAGTGAATGTCTGGTACTAAACTATAGATTAGATAAATTTGAAGTACTAGAAAGGAGAATCACGAGGAAAATTTTAGGCCCAGTTGTAATATGTTCATAACGGCAAACTATTACTTGTTATATATATTTAGATTTATTATTATTATTATTATTATTATTATTATTATTATTATTATTATTATTATTATTATTATTAAGTTTGGATTTAAGGCTAATTGAGCCATGATGTTTTATTACGTACGATAACACCAATTATTTTCGCTATTCGAATCAAAGGGATTGGACATATTTCAGTTTATTCTACAGTACTGTATGTTAACTTGCGAGGTGACCAAAGTCATGAAACCCTTTCCTTATCTTCTTAAGACAGATTTTAAAACCGTGGCGAGTGCAATTATTCTGAGTGACACGCACAGCGGGGGCTCTCCGGAAATAAGCGAACAATGGACGGCTTGCTACTACAGTTTTCAAGAGATTAGTGTCAAAGAGGGTGTCGAACAATGAAGCTACCTGGGCTCACAAGATGTGCCTTTACCAACTGAAGAGGATTTTAACTGATGTTTTCTAAGAAGGACACGGGGTCTACTGGAACGTATCTACGAGACAGAAGACCATAGCAACGGTATTTTGATTGGTCGACGAAGGTTTATTTTCTGCAGGAGTGGGGAGAAAGACGGATGGCACTGGAGGGCTGGCGCGTTTAAGGAAAGAGTCACTCACTACTGTGAATCTTATTTGGAATGAAGTAAGTCATTCAGACCGTCTATAGTTTGGACTTGATTGTGAATATAAGACGTATTTCTTCGTCTTTCCGTGCAATAACGACAATGGTTGTGTTTTGGCCAAAGTCGGTAAAGTGATTTATGGAGTTAGAACTTCGTCACTGATCAAACAAGCAGCTAAATCTATATCATCGCTGCTCGTAAATAAAATTAACGGAACTTATCTGCTGGGATCCTTCAAGACGTAATTCCAAGAGATGAATCAACGCCCCAGGAACAACTACAAGTCTTAACTATGGAGACCAATTCCTTCGACACGCAACCTCGGTAAGCTAGGCTGACATATATTATTCAAAATCTCTTCTTTTATATTTCTGGCAAGTAACTTCACAGTTTTGGAAATAACGTTAAATTTAATATCGGTCTCATCACTTTTCTCGCCCCTCGGGTTAACATAACTTCAGTAAAAGTATTTATTTATTATTATTATTAACTTTTCATATTTTGTTTTTGTGTAGAATTAAATTCAGTATTTTAATCCATGCCTTGCATTCCTTTTTCAGTAGTTAGAAGTACATGTAAGTCATCCCTTATCCCCAATGCAAAAACTAACTGGTTGATTACTTTGATTTCGCCACGGGCTGGGAGAAAGAGGTCTCAGGTGCTCCACTAATGCTCAATTATCATTATTTGTGTTCTCACTCGTTTCTTGTATTGGTCTTCAACACTCTGTTGCGACCATGGCGCCCAACATTTCATTTTGAGAGCACTACTGAAGGTACGTTCACAATACCAGTGTGTATTAACATGTGTCTCATCTCATTTCATGACCTATTACATTTATCATCCAACAGTGAGCAAACCACCATCATAAAAAAAACTTTACACAGTGAAAACAGCAGAAGTATGGAAATTAAGATCTAATGATGAAATATACAGGAACATAGAAAAAATAACAGAAACGATAAGAAAAAGGAGATTGCAATTTTTTGGACATATTTACAGAATGGATGATTCCAGATTAACAAAAAGGATATTCAAGTACCTTTGGGAGAAAAGGACAACAACTAGCTGGATTCAAGAAGTAAAGAAAGATTTAGAAATAAATAATATAAGAGAAGAAGAAACGGTGAACATAGAGATCTTTAGAAAAAGGGTATTAAATATGAAATAATTCCAAGGAAGGTTGCCAAAGAAACCTGGTGCGAAGTGGTCCGAGGACAGAAAGAAGCAGCATAGTGAACGGATGAAGGAGTACTGGAGGGAACGGAAGAGAAAACTACTAAGTGTGAAGAATTGAAACTGGCACGTGGTCCCTAGCAGGCCTCATCGGAAAGAAGAAGAAGAAGATGAATATATCATTATTATTATTCATGAAAGTTATCTACTTCGTGATTACTAATTGATTAGGCTATCAACATACAAAAATCAGCATACTTACCACTGCTGATGTTCTTTAATGTTTCTGTCACATTGCTGACGGTTCTCAACGATCTGAGAATTATAAGCCGAGAGAAACAACTATGCTGAAAAGAGAAGTGATTTCCGGAGAAGGTGGAATCTGATTCTGTGGGTAACTTTGTTGCTTCACAAAATCCTGTAACATAAGGACAACCTTCAAAATAAAACAGTTTATATACTGTATAGTATTTCATGTACACATTCCATTTGCATCAAGTAGGATTTAGTAATAACTATTTTAACTCTGAAAATATTTACCAGAGGTAAATTGCCGCCATCGTCCACAGGTTGGTACCGTAGGTTCATAAAAGCAAAAAGAAAATGAAACCTTCACTCAGGCTGCCATGTTCATACCACTGGCCTTAACTACTGCTCAACAGATAAAGGAGACTTTTAAATAGCATAGACAAGTCAGAGATGATGTTGTTGCTGATTCTTCAGGGGCTTTGTAACATCATGGTCATGAAGCCCCGTATACTTGGGTGTGTGTAGAATTTGTCTGATAACCTGTGTCACTGTGTGTATTTGTGGCTCAGGGAGGATTTGGATGGGAAGTGGCCATGGTCTTAAATTAGGTACCATCCTAGCATTTGTCTGGAGTAGAAGTGGGGAAACCATGGAAAACCACTTCCAGGCTGGCTGAGGTAGGAATTTACCCTGCCTCTTCTCATTTTTGCCTCACGAGGCACAAGTCAGTTAGGATTGTCGTTCAATTAACAATAATACTATTAATAAATAATAATGTGCAAAAGTTTGATGCTTTTCAGTCGGTCAACACGATTGTACCCAAATGAGATGGGTTATTCCCTAATCCTGAAATCCCCATCAATTGAAACACGACGAAACCGGTATTGAACGAAATTTGGTACAGAGGTAGCACTTGCAAAGGGCACCTCAGTTTCATGTTTTATATTGCCACCATCTTTACCAAAACTTAATGGCGGCCACTCAAATGGTCAAAACTTAAAATTAAATTACGACCAAACTAATCATCGGATCTGTACGAAATGTGGTTAAAACATACCTTCATATGGGACGCGTCCTGTTCCCAAGCTACAAGGTCGTCAGTCGTATAATTTCAAGATGGCAGCCATGTGAATTATGCAAGCATTATAATTTATAACTTCGGACCCACCAATTCTGATTATCGAGCCGAGGGTGGTTTAAGCTATCCTGAAGGACGTGACCTGTAGTTTATTATAATTGTATATTCCAATATTACACTTTATCAGCGACTTAAGAGAGCTGAGCCGTCTCTGTCACATGACAAGATGGCGGCTGCCTTCTTGTGCCTGTCCTATATTTCAGTAGTTTGAGTATGTTGCAAGCGATATAGCCTACTGATAGAAATAATATAAACTTTGTATGAAATGATTTATAATGAAGATGTACTGCAGTGAAGAAATCGTTTATTTCAAGACATTATTTGCTAACACATTGTGTATAAGTCAGTTAATAACACTGAGATGTTATGGACATGTTTGGCTCTGAGCTAGAGCGTTAGTCTCCACGCGGTCGGCTGGCGTTCGAAACCTGCTAGAGTTAGCTTTTCTTTTACTTGAATTCTTTTACAAATGGTGTGGACGAGCTCTCTCCACAGATACTAAATAACATGCTATTGAGCTCAAAAGCGAAGATAATTTATACACTCGTATACAGTCTCAGAGTTGAAATTATTTCTCCTCGAATCTTTACTCCTACTTTAAAGTTTTCTCTAATTTTCTTCATTGCTTGTTCAATGTACAGATTGAAAAGTAAGGGTGGTAAGTTGCAATCTTGCCTTACAACTTTCTGAATACCAGCTTCTTTTTCATGTCCTTCGGCTCGAGTAACTGCAGTCTGCCTTTTGTACAGATTATAGATCACCGTTCAATCCCTGTAATGTATTCGAATCCTTTTCAAATTTTCAAACAACTTACTCCAATCAACGTTATCAAAAGCCCTTTCTAAGTCTATAACTGCCATGAACGTTCTCTTATCTTTCCTTATTTTACCTTCCAAGATCAGCCTAAGACTTAGTATAGCTTCTCTTGTTCCTACGTTTCTCCTGAATCCAAATTAGTCTTCACCCAACTTGATTTCTATCTGTCTTTCCATCCTCTCGTAAATTAATCTAGTCAGGGTCTTTAAAGCATGAGTAAACAAGCTGATTGAACGGTGATCCTTACATCTGTCAGCTCCTGCTTTCTTCAATATAGGGATGATAGCATTCTTGTTGAATTCAGAGGCTCATAAATCCTACATACTAAGGCTGTGTTTCCGTCTCCCAAAATTTAACCCTCCCCCGTGGCCTTCATTTTTTGGTGACAAATCCAACCGCTTTGACTTTTATGTCATATATGTTCTGAACTCGGGACAAAACAAATGACAGTCTAGTATCATGGTTGTTATCTGTATATAGACATTGTTACTGTTCTCGAAAATTAATGAGTGAAGCAGAGCCGGTAAAATGGGTGTCTGTATTTTATAAAAGATAGTGAAGGGAACATTGACCGGGTAGGTTGAGAGTGAGAGTGTCTCCCACAGCTTTCCATCTCTCAATCTTGTCTTGTCTCTCTTTTAGAGATTTTCCATCTGAGTCCTTGATATTACAGCACTTATTCCTCCTATCCCCAAAAGTAGCCTACTCTTAATCCTTCGATAAGCTGTATCTATTTTTCCTACTTTCAGAAAATGTTCTGTAGTTGCGCATTTCTCTTTCAACCATTCTTCTTTAGCTTCTTTGCACTTCTTGTTTACCTCATTTCTCTGACGTCTGTATTGTGATTTCCCCCTGTTGTCTCTTGCATTCTTGTGCTTCTGCCTTTCGTCCATTCATTCTAGTATATCCTGAGTAATCCACGGTTTTCTACCTATTATTTCCCCCTACCAGTTCTCTTCTGCGGATTTTGTTATTTCATTCTTCAAAAGTACCCAATCCTCTGTAATTGAAGTTTGTTCAGGGTTCTTCTTTGATCTTTCCTTTATATTCGTCTTGAATATTACGTTCACGTCATTCTCTTTCAGTCTGTCTATTGCCCACCATTTTGGCTTTTGACTTTTCTTCAGTTTCTTCAACTTTAATATGCATTTGATAACAACCAGATTGAGGTCAGAGTTTATGTCAGCACCGGGATATGTTTTGCAATCCAACGCCCAGTCACATCCTGGTCACATCCATGTGTATATTCTTCTATTATGGTTAATTAATAAGGTGATAGCTATGATAAGCTCGTGCTCGGTGCAGAATTCCATTGGACTGCTTCCTCGATCATGCCTTTCACCTAAACCGAAATCTCCTCCTATCTTCCCTTCTCTTCCTTTTCCTACCACAGCATTCAAATCTCCCATTACTATAACATTTTCGTCGTCCTTGTCATACCTTAGAATTTCATATAAGCCTATTTTTGTCGTCATCATCAGCTTGACCGGCAGGCATATAGACTTGTACTACTGTGGTGCATGTAGGTTTTGTATTGATTTTAGCTACAAAAATCCGTTCACTACATTGCTCATAATATTCCACCCGCTGTCAAGTCAATATGAGACCTACCCCCGCATGGCCGTTGTTTGATTTAGTGTCAATAACCCTATATTCACCTGACCAATAGTCCTGTTCTTCCTGCCAGCGCACTTCACTAATCCCATCCAAATCCAACTTCAACCTATTTCCCTTTTAAAATTTTCTAACCTTCCAGTGCCTATCAGACTTCTAACATTCCACGCTCCGATCCGTAGAAAATCAGCTTTTCCTCTTTGTCATTTCCGTGATGTCAACCCTTTTTCGAGCAGTCCCCCACCCGGAGATCCGAATGGAGGACTAGTTTATCTCCGGATTAGAATTTTACGAGAGGGGAGGCATTCATCACATGTAATTATGCATAGAGAGGTGGATATCCCCGGTAAGAATAATAAGAATGACCAGTGGGATATATGAAAATAGATTATTTAGTTCTTCACGGAACTACTTGTTTTGATTTAGTATATGGAATTATCCCCCCCCCCCCTTCCCGTAAATTCGCATAGAACTTACAAATACTAGGATTTGGATTTTCTATTGATTTGTGTAAATAAAAGTTTAGGAATTGTATTTTACACATGGCTTCTGATTTTTGTGCTTTTTCCTGATAATAGTATGCCCCAATTAGCGTGTTTGTGGGATTTTAGTTTGATGACACCCTCTATTCCAATTCCTGTATCTCCCCGGGATAGTTCGTCTCATGTCAAACTAAAATGTACAGACTAATATTTCCTTTATACCTCTGTGCTCCTTTTCGGTGGGGTTTGTGGTGTTTATACGGGGTCATCGCAATTCTCTTTCGAAATCGGGTACAGCAGTGTTTCGCAAACTTTTTTGTGTGTGTACCACTTTAAGACATAAGAATGTCCCGCATACCACCTAATGGTTGGGAGATATAGTTAATATAACCCCCACCACCACTACGTAACAGACCAAAAGATGGATTGTAAATTGTGTTTGTTTGAGTTAGGCTCTTAGAGTTAAAGTTGAAATAATGAAAAGTGTGTTCAGTTGTTTTATTGTTTGTTACGACAAGTATTCAAACATTTAGAAATGACACTATACAAATAATATTAATAAAACAACTCACAATAATGAAACATAAATACCAAAGTTCAACTAACAACTTCAGTGTGAAGGGTGAGCTTGAAGATTAGAAGCCAACTTAGGAATGTCTGGTTTAAGATTTAAGGGGTGGAATTCAGAGACATTTCTTGAGGACACCTTGAGGAGACCTTGACTAAGGAGGTCTTGAGGCTTCCTCCAATCTGAAGGTCTCCTTGAGATTGATTTTGCCGTCAGAGTCATTTCCTTAAGGTCTCCTTACTCAAGGGATGCTCAAGGCTTCCTCAAGGCTTCCTCGAAAGTAAGATTCACTGGTACCAATCACATACGAAAAGTTTCACTAGTGTTATTCGAATAAGAATTAAAGTTGACGTGCCTTACAATATAATCTGATGTTCCATGATATTAACGTTGATATGTTAAACATTATAATTGATTGTCAGCTAGTCACATATGATACATGTGTGATTAGAGCGTACTTATTTCAATGTTACTTTTTGAGACTTTTGGCAACGGTCAGTGTAGCTTTTGTTTCCAGACAAGCTATGAAGCAATCTTCGCGCCCCGGTATTTCAAACCTCATGGAGTGTAGAGTGGAGTAATACAGAAATTGTGGTGTGTAGAGGATATACATTTTGTTGTGCAAATCGTCCTCCAGTATAAAAAATATACTTGAAAATAAGAAGACGGACGAAGTTGCCGTGGAAAAATGAAGATAACATGTCAAAATATAACGGAGGCGTTCAATTGCGTGCCTGAGCACAAGGTAAGATTTCCTCAATTTTCGTATTATTTCTGTAGTAAGACGCATCTGTTGATTATTTTAAAGCACCAATACGTCCAATGGGCCTACTGACTAAAAGGAACATAAATTAAAGAGTAGCAAAAACGTAAAGTAGTAGCCTACTTTTAAGGTTACCGTACCATAACCTATTAGGGCCTACGCGCAATAAGCAACCAAAATCCGGAGGTATGCACAAAGTTTTAAATCATATAATGAAATGCACACAGACTTTGAAAGTATGTTACTTTTTATGAAAATCTTGTTTCATTGTATGATTATCTCCATTCAAGAACGTGGTACCTTCTCAGCTTGATAGCTGCATAGTTCAAAGACATGCCAGGCAATTGGCCACTCATTTTGTTTATATGGGTCTGATGTCGTCATGTACAGTAGATCAGGTGTTTTACATGTTTAGGCCTATGGAATAAATATTGCTTTAGAATGTTTAAATAATGTTGATTGGTTAGGTCTGGTGGATACTAAAACCATAACATGATAGGCTACTTAATCTTACTATTACCCCCACTCCCACACACACACACATTTGAAATTGGTGCCGAAACAACTATTGTCCAAAACTGACTGAAAAGTGACAGGTTAGGTGAGGACTAAAGATCCACTGAAAATTACTGTCACAGTGACTCCTATGTTCCCCCCTGCCTATATCATAATGGTGCCAGCATATTGTTCGATGTTCCATTGGATATTTTCGATCTTATTAGGAGTGTAGTAAGTGTACCGAGATAGGAATGCTGGCATATCGAGAGCCTCCCAATTGTATAACATGGTATTCTGTGGACTATTTATGCCATTGAAGGACAGTGGCAGTAATGAGCAACTTAATTGCCACTATGGGCTAGCCAACACAGGAGTACAGTACAGAGGAAAGTATTTGGGATCACTGTGGAGAGAAAACCACTACATAGGCCTATCCACTTGTGGAGCATGAGCATGGTTAGGACAAAATAGACCCATTTTGCAAGGGGGATTCTGAATTAAAATGTTTCCTACTCGGATAGATTGCAGATTGTACTGCATAAGTGTACATACGATGGTAGGCACACTGTCACACATCGGAAAACCAAGGGTACTTGGCCTACTCACAATATTTGCTAGATGCACATAATATTGTGATGAGACTGTACAAATTGTAGCAGACTATAGCTTCTCAGCTCATGAACTGCACAAAAAAAACATAACTATAACATTCAAAGAATAATAACGATACCATAGTTATTTATTATAATGAACATTAAAGGAGAGGGAACTATTGTAAATAAAGTTGTAATGGACTTCTAATTCTGATTAAAAATAGAACCATGCCAGTTTCTTGTAATGAAATTACTGCTTTATGAAAGCAGTGCCATAAACTTGACTCTACTTTTACTAGTTAATGTTAATGGTTATAATATTTATCCTTTCTTTCTGATATTTTTAATTGGTGTTCTTTTCTTGAATGTTACCTTAACATAATGAATTTTCTTTTCAGAAAATGGTTGAGCAAATAAACAAAAAATTGGGACAGCGAGAAAAGTATTGGTGTGACGAAAAAACAGAACATGACCCAGCGGTGCATGCTCTCTTGGGGCAGGTGTATATCGAAATACCGTTTGCCCTGGACAGTGATACGTTCACATAAGATAGGCAGGTTGAAGAGGCAGCATCAATATAAGAAGAGCCTATCATCGAGCTGGTCATAGAACCAGATAAGGCTGGCACCAGTACATCGAATGATGAAAGTCCAACAGGTTTGTCAGAGAGATAGTTTTAAGACAGTTTGCAGAACAATGTTCTCCTACCCGATAATATTCTCATTTCTATGGAGTCTGGGATTTGTAAAACAGAGAGCCATGTAGGTTATACATTATGTGAACAGAAGTATCTGAACACTCACATGTGAATGCAGGTGAAGTTTGGACCAACCATCGTTACTAGCCGTGGCTGTCAAAATGCTACTTTTCATGTGTATGGTAACTTTCACCTGCAGTCAAGGCTCAGAGGGAGGGTGTATCAGCTCCATGCCCGGCTGTCTTTGCTCCCAGGAATTACACAGGTACTCATTTCTGGTGTAGGCTGAGTGAACCCCAGGGCTATTTGCGTTTCAGAAAGTGGTAGTTTTGTTTCTAAAATCCACTACCTGGGTGGGGATCGAACCCACTCCCTTTCAGTTAGAAGCTCAGCGACTCGACCGACTGCGTCACGCACCCCTCAAGTGTAGTTAGTGGAAGGTTCTTTTCATGCCATAAATCTATGATATGAGACCGCAGGCTTTACTTCCCCTCCGAAGGAAGGCATACTGAGGGATCATGTTTATTTTGACATGGAGGATGCTAGTAACATGCTATAGCCTCCTAAATGTCCAGAATGTCTGGCAGATGACTGTGCCGTTGAAGGTTGTCAGTACGTAAATAGCGGCTTCAGTGGCGTAGTTGGTAGCATGCTGAACTGCTGTGCCCAAGATAGCGGGTTCAAACGCGGCCGAAGTCGTCGGATTTTTTAAGAGCGTTAAAAATCCTTCAGTATGCCTACCTTCGGAGGGGAAGTAAAGCCGGCGGTCCCATGTCATAGATTTATGACATGTAAAAGATCCTTTGACAGACTAAACTTGTGTAAAGCTAAACTGTTAGGTTAGATTTCATCGGAATGCTCTATCAAAATTCCAACGCTCGCCACTAGGTATCATTTTTTTAAATTAATGCAGCCAATGGCCATGTACTTTTCTTTTCAGGACGGGTCAGGGAAGGGATATTGGAAGGAAATCGGCCGTGGACCTATTGAAAGGAACAGTCCCGGCATTTGCCTGGTGGTGTAATGGTTTTGCGGACTTAGAGAGTGTTACTGTTAATAGTAAGAAAAGCGCTCCGCTAGTTGGGCGTTATTTTTAATGGTTTGGGAGATATTTAAACTTGATTACTGTTAATAAGAATAAAGTTAATTAAAAAAGTTAATATGTAAAGCTCATTATTTAAATAATCGCCCACATTTGGGTTATCAAAATGAAACATTTAATTGTGTATTAATCTAATAGTGTATCTGTATTGTTGTCAGCTTCACTAAAAAAGTACATAATGTGTAATATATGTGTTGCCAGGGCGCCAGATCATTTACATATATCATGATCAAAATAATATATTAAACCTCGGTTACACAGAGGTAGAGCATCGAAATTCCTATCTCCAGCCGTAGTGAAACTTACGTAATCTAACCTTACGATAATTAGTTCAGGAGTATGGTGTTGCCTTATAGTAATTTCTAGCTACTAAAGGAAACCAGTCAAGCATTTGAATTTAAAATGAATTTAATATATCAAAACAATAAGTGCAAAAAAAAAATATAAAATACTAAAGATAAAAATAATAATAATAAATTTAAATTAAAGAATCTACTGAATTTACTTATATTATGGTTCTTGGTTGGAAATTGGAGTATACTGAGTTAATTGAATAGAATATATTGAATTTAAGAAGCATGATAGCCTTCTGATTTGACTGGAGTATAACTGTTTACATCGCTCACCGCATTGAAGATCTTTGTAGTTGGATTGTTGCGTAGAGAGTTCCAGATGGCCCTGAACATCCTCAAAGTAATTAATTTATATGTGGATGACGGAATAAATTCCAAAAATCATCCCTGTGACAATAGCCTCGTACACAACCATGTCACAGTTTGATGAGACAGAATGTCTTATCATATTCACATACTTAATAGTCAACTGTCTAGTTTAGAACTGCGTTATATACTCCATCTCGATACAAGTTTCTCTGCTCCACTCAGCATCCTTCCTTCTCCTCCAGCAATTCAATAATAATAATTCCATTTGGGCGGCCGTCATATATATATAACGTTCCCAGGTAAAGCACGTGTATGACCCCTCTTCAGAAGTCGCTAGGCGATATAAGCCCGCCTTTCATATATCAACAATGACAATACTTCTTTTTAGTATTTCTCGGGAGGTCTAGCCCACCCTCTGTATATAGTTGCAAAGGATTCATTCATCGGCCCAGCATTGTTAGTGGTAAGTCTTCTTAGAATATTTTCTTAGTATGATTTGTATATTGGTAGAATACTTGATGTGACAGACATAAGTGTCTATTTATGTCATTTCCAAGAAGCCGCCTTTTGTGAACACCCTCTTTTTCTCTTGTTCGAATATTCTTCAGAAATAATATTCAGTCAAGCGTCAAACTAATTTCAAATATAATGTGTATCGCTCCAAATCCTTTCAATTGCCATAATATTCTACATTACCGCATAATAATAGATATAAATATATTAGTTAACATAATAACTAATAAAAGGTAAAATGTAAACTTAAAAAATATTGATAATAATAATAATAATAATAATAATATATATAATTATTTCGTTCTGGTCTCAAATTGGGACCATCACATATTCGCCCCAGAGAATTATGGTATATGTCAACAATCATATCACCATACTTCTCTTCAACACTTGTACAAATATAAAATATTATACCCTACAAAGAAATTACAAACATCGACATTATTATACCCTTCAAAGCAATTACCAACATAAAAAAATTATACCCTTCAAGTTTTATGTATATATATTTTTAAATCTCATCATTTCAGTCATTCACTGTTCATAATGTCTTTTTCTTTCTTCTTTACATAATTAAAGCGACCTGTAAACAATGTACATCAAAATACCCTTCACTTTTATATTCTTGTTTTGGACATAAGTCATCGTTGCACTTATGTATATTTGGGTGGCATACACCTTTCCTTTATATCTTGAGGACGTAGAATTTCAATTTTCAGCCTGGTGTCGAACTGAATACACTATGGCTAGTTGGTGGGACTGCCAACTGATTAATTCACTTTATCACTTCACAACACTTGGTATGTGATGCGAGTCACCAGATCTACTCCAGTCTCTCAGGAATTATATGTATCTAGTAACACAGGCATATTATAAAAAAAATGAAACTTTATTAGCTTATATTACCTAAGGCAACATCGTTCAGTGCAAATGCAGTGCGCTAAATTACCCCACATATGTATATATATCACACTCAAATACACAAGCTTATAGCCGACAAAATACGCTTTATATTTCCTCTGTGCTCTTCAAGACACACAATATCATAGGTTGATGCAAACCCTCTCCATTACCTGCTCGTTCAGACCACAATTATTCACTTAATATTAAGCGACTTTCCTTACTTACCATCAACTTCACTTCTTATTACTCATGATACATATTTCCTTAATGATCTCACATTGTAAGTGCCGTATAATCGTTTTCCTGCATTTTCTGATTACTCACCTTTTTAACCGTAATTACTGATCTTATTTCTCACAATTACACTCCATTCTATTCAAGATTACACATCTTAATCACCTGTCGATACTCACCTTTTTTCTCAAAATTATACTTCTTTCTATTCAAGATTACACCTCTTTATCACCCGTAGTTATTCACCTTATTTCTCAAAATTATACTTCTTTCTACTTCATAATACCTCTCTTTCGCGGAATCCGTATGACCGATAAAATTTAATTTCTCCAGTACAAAAAATGACTTTCCTTTAAATCCTTGCATTACTATCCTAGCTACTGAAATATTAACTGTTAACAAAATCTGCCTAATTAAATTACGGGCATCAAAATATAGCTTTATTTTCCTTTCTGACTTGGGAACTACCATTAACGAATTAATATATGGGTTAATTAATATAGGGTTCTATAATTTTATTCTGCAACATGCTTTCTATCTGCCTTCTCACAGCTTCCTGAAATTTGTAAGGCACGGGGTAGCGATGACCTACAAAAATACTATGATCATGTACATATAATGAATGTTCGTAGCAATTAGCTAATCTAATACGGTTCTCAAATATATACTAATTCTCTTACAACACCTTCAAAACTCGATCCACACGATCAACAATCGATCCACACGATCACACTCTAACGCATTCTGTAACGCAGCCTCACGCAAGGAATCCTCTAGATAATCCTTCGTCATCATACTGCCTAAAAATGTAAAAAAAAACAAGGTTCCCTCTCACGAGATACCCTAACAATCTCACCACTCACCACCTCACTACAAATATCGACTCCTTTAGTCATTAATACCTCCTCAAGCGTACATATATTCTTAGAACCATCATATAACTTACTTCAATTATTAAATGACATGATCATATCTCCACCCATTCATCTGAATTTAACATTACCCTCCTTATAACATAGCAGTGCAGAATGTTGCGACATCCTGTCCGAACCCATAATTAGTGAATATATCAGATTTGGACTAAAAAAAACATACTTGTGTTCCTATCTTACTTTCTTTTAAGATTTCTGCAACCACTTGTTAAGAAATTATGTGAGATTTCTTGCCCACCGCAGTTAACACGAAAGTAGTTCTAATTGGAATTTCCTCAATTTTAATACCATTTTCCTTCCTATTATTATAAAATGCTGCACTGATGCAAGAAACCTGACAGCCACTGTCAAAAAGTGTATCGATACACGCCCCTAACACTTGTAATTTTAACACTGAGTTAAAATTAATAACGGTAGATTCTTTAGATACATCCATAAATTCACTTAATAAATCATTACGGATATTTAGGTCATACGGTTCGCTAAAAATAGTAATACCGTCTTACATAACTACTATATCTGGCATTTTAAAGTTCTTATCACCTTCTTCTTCGCTTCTATATTTATTTATAGTTACACTTTCCTCTTTCCTCATAACAATAGTTTCTTCCTCCCCCGTACTATATTTATCAATAGTAACACTGTATTTCGCCTTTGCCCCTATTACTTCTCCTATTCTATCTTCTATGGCACGCCACTGCACTTCATAATCTTTCTCACTCTCTTTCATTATATTCTCTATTTCCACTAACAACTTCATTTTCTCCCCTTTCATTTTACTTCTGGACTTACTAATTTCATGCCTTTCCTTCATTTCTCCACTACTATAGCTTAACGACCTTTCTAACTGTTGCTTTTTGCTTCTGCTTTCTTCTATATCCGTCCTTCTTTCGTCTTCTACACTATCTCTCTCCGCCATTTCCTCCACCATCGCGCTCTGCTTGTGCTTTTTCTTCCTATGCTTTGGATTACTTATCTCAGCTTTCTGCTTTCCTTGTTCAATAATTATGTCTTTCTGACTATGCCTTAACGCACGCTTCTTTATCTCTGTTAACTTCATATTGACTTCCTTTATATAGGCTCTGACTTCTTCCCTTGTCTGCCTATTTTGTTCCTCTATAATTTTCTGCATTTTTATTTCTTGAGTGCTTATCACTTTCTTTATTTTTCCTACTTCTATTCCTATCTTGTCTTTAACCTTCATCTCTTCTTTCTTGCTACGTTCCATAATCTCTACCTTCACGTCTTCTACTCTTTCCCTTACCTCTTGATTAATCTCTTCTACTTTCTTGCCTATAACTTCAAACTTTTCCCCTACTTCTCAATTTCCTTTGTTCCTCATCCGCCATCTCGAAGTACACCGTATAAAGTTTACCGTTCCAAAATTCACCTCACTTTCCCCAAAATCAATCACTAATAATACACTAATTCATTTCACTTTCCCCCAAAATCACTGACAATTTGCACTGAATTAACACTCACTCCTTCCGTAAATATCGTTAGGTTTCCGTGCCACATAGTTGGGGGCCATTTGTAATGGTTTTGCGGACTTAGAGAGTGTTACTGTTAATAGTAAGAAAAGCGCTCCGCTAGTTGGGCGTTATTTTTAATGGTTTGGGAGATATTTAAACTTGATTACTGTTAATAAGAATAAAGTTAATTAAAAAAGTTAATATGTAAAGCTCATTATTTAAATAATCGCCCACATTTGGGTTATCAAAATGAAACATTTAATTGTGTATTAATCTAATAGTGTATCTGTATTGTTGTCAGCTTCACTAAAAAAGTACATAATGTGTAATATATGTGTTGCCAGGGCGCCAGATCATTTACATATATCATGATCAAAATAATATATTAAACCTCGGTTACACAGAGGTAGAGCATCGAAATTCCTATCTCCAGCCGTAGTGAAACTTACGTAATCTAACCTTACGATAATTAGTTCAGGAGTATGGTGTTGCCTTATAGTAATTTCTAGCTACTAAAGGAAACCAGTCAAGCATTTGAATTTAAAATGAATTTAATATATCAAAACAATAAGTGCAAAAAAAAAAAAAAAATACTAAAGATAAAAATAATAATAATAAATTTAAATTAAAGAATCTACTGAATTTACTTATATTATGGTTCTTGGTTGGAAATTGGAGTATACTGAGTTAATTGAATAGAATATATTGAATTTAAGAAGCATGATAGCCTTCTGATTTGACTGGAGTATAACTGTTTACATCGCTCACCGCATTGAAGATCTTTGTAGTTGGATTGTTGCGTAGAGAGTTCCAGATGGCCCTGAACATCCTCAAAGTAATTAATTTATATGTGGATGACGGAATAAATTCCAAAAATCATCCCTGTGACAATAGCCTCGTACACAACCATGTCACAGTTTGATGAGACAGAATGTCTTATCATATTCACATACTTAATAGTCAACTGTCTAGTTTAGAACTGCGTTATATACTCCATCTCGATACAAGTTTCTCTGCTCCACTCAGCATCCTTCCTTCTCCTCCAGCAATTCAATAATAATAATTCCATTTGGGCGGCCGTCATATATATATAACGTTCCCAGGTAAAGCACGTGTATGACCCCTCTTCAGAAGTCGCTAGGCGATATAAGCCCGCCTTTCATATATCAACAATGACAATACTTCTTTGTAGTATTTCTCGGGAGGTCTAGCCCACCCTCTGTATATAGTTGCAAAGGATTCATTCATCGGCCCAGCATTGTTAGTGGTAAGTCTTCTTAGAATCTTTTCTTAGTATGATTTGTATATTGGTAGAATACTTGATGTGACAGACATAAGTGTCTATTTATGTCATTTCCAAGAAGCCGCCTTTTGTGAACACCCTCTTTTTCTCTTGTTCGAATATTCTTCAGAAATAATATTCAGTCAAGCGTCAAACTAATTTCAAATATAATGTGTATCGCTCCAAATCCTTTCAATTGCCATAATATTCTACATTACCGCATAATAATAGATATAAATATATTAGTTAACATAATAACTAATAAAAGGTAAAATGTAAACTTAAAAAATATT
Source organism: Meconema thalassinum (assembly GCA_946902985.2). Taxonomy (NCBI): domain Eukaryota; kingdom Metazoa; phylum Arthropoda; class Insecta; order Orthoptera; family Tettigoniidae; genus Meconema; species Meconema thalassinum. Next base: position 232,024,719 of record OX336389.2, on the reverse strand, counting down.
GATAATAATAATAATAATAATAATAATAATAATAATATATATAATTATTTCGTTCTGGTCTCAAATTGGGACCATCACAGTGGTGAAAATGGGAAACCACGTAAACCATTTTCAGGACGACCGAGGTGGGACTCAAACCCACGCTCTCCCGATGCCAGCGATACACGAGGTAGCGCGTTAGCGCTCTCGGCCACCGCGGCCGGTACTAGGTATCATTGATATCTGGTTGATATCTGGTAGCGAAAGTTGGAACTACTTGAATTTGAACGGAACTTGTAGCTCACCCTAATAAGGGTGTCCCCTGGAAGCAGCTACAGACTCAGGCGAGCCAAACATGTCCTCGGACACTCCCGGCACTAAAAGCCATAAGATAAATAAAAATAAATAAGTACGTAAATGAAACATTTCGGTGTATTCCTATGCAAATAAAATCGTTGTACATGAATCATGTTGTAGTTGGTAGTTGTAAGGGATGTTACCATCCTCAAAATTAGGGGCTGATGAGGTGAAATGTGGTGGCTTGGATTCCACATAACAAGGACGTCACGTGGCTTATGATCACAAAATTAGTGGACTCGTAAAACAACAAGCTTCCTTTTTTCCTGATAGGCCACGGCCACTCCCTGTCCAGTGAAATCGATTTGAGTTCTACCTGTAAATTAAGTAATTACAATTTTACCTTTCATGGCTTAATTCCACACAAAGCAGTCTGTGTTGTGCATTATATTATCTGATTTGTATTTTAGAGAAATGAGAATTTTCAAAAAAAATCTATTCAATGAACCTCTTGAGAGTATTCTCATAAATTGTACTTGCCAGAAACTTAAATAGAGTGCAACCTTTAAATTACTTGTGTAAGGCGGTGAAGAGGTCAAACTCTTTCAACAGTAAGGAGACTCATCACACCACATTCCTATAAAGATTTCACCACATATCCATGAAATTAATTATAATTATATCACAGTAAAATGTTTTCTTTATAACAATGCCCATTTAATATAATCTATAGTTTACATGAACTATCAAAGGAATTCCAGACCTTGTTCATAATGAGTTACATGTAGGTTTTATGTATTTCAGAGCCATTTCTAATGAAGAAAAGTTGAGAGCCTCATGCAGTGGCTCTAAAGATAGAACTAGCATACAAGAAAGGTGTCTTCGGATACAAACCCTGTGGCGCAAGAAAAAGAATTACATGTTAAGCAAGTCAGGGAAATAATATCAAGTTAAAGGAGCAGGAATTAATTCTGAAACAGCAGACTTCCTGTCCCAAATGAAATGTATTTATTAATTGTACAGTACAGTATGTGAATAAATACCTATGAAAATGAACCCTTGCATCATGTATTTAAAATAAAAAGTAAACTATGGAACATTGCAAACAGCTGCTGAACTTGTAGGCTATTGTTGTCGATGTAACTTAGACGGTAGAATAAAAAGATAGGGGCACATCCCGTTGCTGTCCCACCTCTTTAAACAATAATAGTAATCAGAATAGGAAGATGATTACTCACAAATAGTTAATTTTTTATCCCAAGATGATTTGCCATTGTTGCACTGTGACTGATTAAGGCCCTAGCCTTTTTGTAGCATGTTGATAGAAAAACGAGATTGAGATACAGAGTTTTTTTATTCATGTAACTTACAGATGGTTATTGGTTAGGAGGCAGAACATTGAGAAAAACTGCTCCTTGAAACAAGTTAAATTTAAATATTGATTATTTAAAAATGTTGAGACAGATGCCTAATTAAGAAAACAGCTTACTATAAATGAAACTAACAATAAGATAATACAGTGAAACCTCTATTAAGAGACCAGTGACGGTTCCATGGAAAACTGGTCTTTTAGAGGGGTGGTCTCTTAATATGCATTAAAAATAATATTATACTGCATATTAATAAAGTACAGTTGGAACACATACTTGATTAAAATTTATCTGCATCGGTTCACATTTAGTACAAATTAATTACAATTAGTTATTTTCTGAGCTCTGTCATTTAAAAAAGTCACCACTTGATCTCTGTTTCAGATTAGCACATCTTTTTTTAACAATTTCACTTTCTAGAATATCTCTGAGTGAGTTTGAAAGTCCATTAATTTGTTCTGGGTTTGAAAAATCTTCTAGGAGAGCCGTGTTTTATATTTTTTATACGTTACATAACACTCTATGGAAGTGAAACTTGGACTATTGGTGCAGCAGAAAAGAGGAGAATTGAAGCATTTGAAATGTGGTGTTACAGGAGAATGATGATGATCAGATGGGTAGATAGGGTTACAAACGAAGAGGTATTAAGATGAGTGGGAGGGGAGAGATGTTTCTGGCGACTGCTAATGAAGAGAAGAGATAGGTTAGTAGGACACATACTAAGACACCCAGGAATAGCAAGCTTAGTTACGGAAGGAAGGGTTGAGGACAAGAACTGTAGGGGTAGACCAAGGTTAGAATATGTTAAACAGATTGCCTCGGATGTAGGGTGTGGTAGCTATGGAGAGATGAAACGATTAGCTCAGGACAGGAAGGCATGGAGAGCTGCATCAAACCAGTCAAAAGACTGAAGACTCAAACAACATAACACTTCCTCTATTGACATTCTATGCTGATGCAGTTCTGTGCCAACAGAACTATTGTTTACATCATCACCATCATCACCATCTCCAATGGGAAGGCAGACGAGAAGTGGTCTTTTGAAAGAGGTCAGACTGAGGAAATGCCTGGTCTTTGGTCGGGGAGAGGGGTGGTCCTTAAATAGAGGTAACAAATACATAGTCTTTATGTGGTTTTAAATCGGTTCCAAGAAAAATCGATCTTTAAGAGGGGTGGTCTTTTAGAGAGGTTTCACTGTAGTAACATTAAGGCGTTTCCATAAGTGTTAAATCCAGGATCGGATCCTGGCTCTGGCAGCGACTGTCCTGCCCAAGGATCATGAAATTATTAGTTCAGTCGGCCACTCTTGTATAAAAACGTGCCTAGAGACGAGGCCACCTCAGGTTATGTTGCATTCTGGCAATTCTGCCAACACAACGACACTTACTCGGGATTGAGCCTGTTGTCCTCATTGCTGGGTGCATGTGCGTTTCTGCTGCGGTTAGAAGAGATAATCTCTGAAGCACTACAGAAGTTAACCACTGAGCTGATAACATTCTTATTTACAGCAAACGCCATGCTAAACACCAGCATATTTTTACCTAACTCCATTATAGATTTCATATTCTTTTGTGTCCATTACATCGTTGTCCTGATATTGTGTTTCTTGCAATGCCTGTATTGATATGTTATGTTCTTGCATCATCGTCATCCGTTCGTTGTGCTCACCAAACTTGAGTAGTGAGTTAAAGTTTAGTATCCCAAAGTATTATTTTTGCTTCGTCCTGAGTTTTGTACGTTTAGACATAGAATTTCTAAATGTTCATTTCCCCTAAGCATCTAATTGATGTATGCTCCCCAGAATCCTAAGACCTACTTGGACATTCATTAAATCTTAACTTGATGAAGCTGTTTTGAATATTCTCGAATCATGAGCTCAATGTTTAGAGAAAAGGAACCTTTATTGTTTCTATAGACTTCTGCCATTGGTCCACCGTGGCTCTTGATAGGTATGTGGGTACAGTCGTTGCACCTTCTGATTTGTTGAATGCCCCCATTTGTTAGAATTTCCTCTGCCTCCTATCATATTTTTCCTGAGAGTTCAGGATTCTTACATACTGTACGTTCGAAGTTGCTTTGCCAAATGCTCGGATATAAGACAGCCTTTCATGCGCTAGATAGGCTTACTCCGCGAAGGTCACCACATACAGTCAAAAAAGAAAGAGGATGAGAGCCTAGTTACAGTATTGTTTTTGTACGATTCAGAGTTTAATGACACGGTTTCATTTTGGCATGCATAGCCTACACATGGTCAATAAAATTTTATTGTGTCATCAATCAGAAAGTTATATTTTTGTGGTAAGGAAGATGAGTCCCCATTCATTTTCTCAGATAATGTATATTATCAACTGGAAGTTTTATGTAACTAGTCTGTAAAATAGGCTAGCTCTTTTGGTGGAGCACTGAAGTCATCTTCCCCAGAAAAGTATCCCATTGAACTACTGCTCGGGTCTAAGCTGCGTGAACTTGAGAGGAATGTGCATCGCGGACTATGAGATGTGGTGTTGACGAGTGATGAGGTTTCTCGGTCTGTGCATAGTACAGTACCAAATACATTGGTCGGTGACTCACTCATTCGTAATACCACAGTGGTTTGAGCTACGGCCCTATGTCAGCAGTATTGGAATAGAAATGAATACCAGATATCACGGCGGGCTGTTGACAGACCCTTCTCTTCTCGCCTGACCCTTCCCTGCTCTTTCCCCTCACCCCACAAGTTCACAGAGCTTGGATCCGAGCAGGTTATTGATCCATTGACCTATGGTATATGAAACATGGCCTTCGGATTAGCCTAAAACATCTGTTATACTATTTTAATGTATAGATGAATTGGAACATCTTGGGGTATGTACTTGGTCAGAACCTAGTTTCTATGGCTTTCTAATTCTCGATTGTGGGTTGAAACAAGGTACTCGCGCCTTATGAGGAAGAACAGAAGAGATGGGTTCGATCCCCATGTAAGCCATCTTAGAAGTGGTTTTCTGCGATTCTCCAATTCAATTCCAGGAAAATACTGGCATGGTTCCTATAAGACCATAGCCACCTTCTCCTTAACTCTTATCATCAATTACAAATACACAGACACACAATAACTCATTCGATATCAAACAGATTATCCACATAGCCTACCGGTAAGTACATGGGGTTGATGACCATGATGTTCAAAGTCCTGAATGAAATAGTAACAGCCTGTTTCATGACTTTCACCTAGACTATTAAGACACTCATTTTTCACAGGAAATTCAAAGACTGGTACTCTCCATTTATTGTCTGGGATGTGTCTCCAATTAATGCAGTCAGAAGCAAAATTGTAGGGTCTTGGTAATCAGCCTTGTGCAGCAGATTGCGTATTATAGACCTATCAGTAGTGTGCATGTATGTATCTAATCACTTTTAACCCAGTAATGAGGCCAGGAAACCGGATTATTACGAGATGTCATCTAATGCGTGTTTCTTGCGTACGTATTCCTAAGGGCTATTAGGCTACTTTCCATTACCGGTATTGTAGGTTATTTAGGGCCGTGTATCAGTACTGGAGGTATGAACGCCTTGCATCAAAATAAGCTAACAGGCTAATCATGTAACTTATGTAAAACCTAATTAATAATAAACACCTAGGCCTACATATCAGTCTGATACGATACGCTACCGGTAGGCCTATGATATAAATTACGGCTCTTTTCCTGTGGAAAATACAAACGGACGGGAGCTAAATTATTGTGGGTGATAAATATTAATATCTTTAAATAAACAAATAATAGGCTACACTTAAAAAAAACTAACCTGCACTGTAGTACCGTACCTAACCAACAAAAGTATGGGGACTTTTACCGTACCTTAATTAGGTACCGTACTTATCGTACCGCTATTTGGTTTTATTTCGAATGTTCCTATTACCGATACCTGAAAGTTTATCGTGGCATAAAACCGTAGACTAATGACTAAAATCTGTAATATTGGAGAAAGTGGAAGTCATCTTCTGCTTTCAAACTGATCTAAAGGCAAAATCACGTTTGTCACAACATGTTTTGAAAAACGGCAGCTCAGAAAATATTTTCTATGGATTCTAGAAATCTCTTATATATCGTCTTCGTACGTATTCGTCTTCAAATAATGCTTTAGTATAATCAAGATAGTCGTCGTCCGCCAAGAATACGCCATTTTTCTTGTGATAAGGATTCCTTAAGGTAGCTTGTCCCCTACCTTAGCACACGGCAAGTCGTGCGCAGTCGCGAAGGAGTCCTTGAGCCCAAGGCTTCCTCAAGATATGTCTCTGAATAGTATTTCTGCTCAAGGAAGCCTTGAGGTCTCCTTAAGGAAGGCTTGAGTTCTCCTTAAGGAAGGCTCAAGGGAGCCTTCAAATGGCTTCCTCAAGGAAGCCTCAAGGAAGCTCTCTGAATGCAAATGGCTTCCTTAAGGCTTCCTCAAGCCCAAGGTCTCCTCAAGGTGTCCTCAAGAAATGTCTCTGAATTCCACCCTTTAGTCTCCAACGAAGATCGTTTTTCACTGTAAGGAGCCTAATCCGATATTTATTCTTGAGATGAACGTGAAGAAAATGCAGTCTCACACAAGTACAAAGTAGTGAAAGGCAGTAAAAATCTAACTGCTTTGTCAGCTACGTGTGCATAGTCTGCACGCCTCTTGGGGCTGATGACCTCATAGTTCCGCCCCTTAAAACAACAATGACTAACTAAATAACTAGTCTGCACGCCACTCAAACCAAAAGTTCACAAGAGCCATTTTTGAAAAAGTTTGCCTTAGTTCTGAATCACAATTCAATTCATAAAACTGCTCCTTATCTTTGGCCTTCAAGTCCTCCGGCACCATATCAATGTTTTTATATTTTTAAATTTTATATTCTATATTTCTATATTTTTGGATTTTTCGTAACGTATCTAATATTTTGTATATAGTTCGTAACATCACAGCGTACCACTGCAGCAGTACGAACGTACCACCAGTGGAACGCGTACCACAGTTTGGGAAACGCTGGGGTACAGTACCCATAGATTATTTGAATTACTTATGCTTGCCGCCTAGGAATTCATTCGGAGGACTACCGGAGATATCCGAATATTCAGCCAAAGCAGCTGCTTCTGATGCTGGGCGCACGCTCGGGATTGATAATAGCTCATCGCCCGGGAATTAGCCTACACTGCTTCACGCAAGTGGTCATGTGTGTATCAGACCATCAGGAACACAGCTGAGTGAGTAGGATTCGATAAACAAGTTTACTACTTTGAACGCTGAATAGGATTCGCTAAACAAATTCACTATTTTGAACGCACACTCTGACGGAGATCGGATGTAAATCAATACAGAATATGTCCCTCGTCTGCTGACGTCATACTACCACGTGAGCTTGTTTTCATTGCGCGTTCTGTCGGAGACCTGTGGAACTGATATACCGGCTGTGTGCATTGGTAAGTAGAATTCAGTGTTGTTTTTTTTTTTTTTTGAGGATTTATTTTTATCCAAACGGGCATGTACAATATCACGGGAGGCACTTGATGTTCTAGTACAATACTTAACTCCGGTGTTAACATTTAATGATTTGCACCAAGAGCTTTTCAATTCTGCAGTACTAGTGTCATAGAACATAAGAAGGTGTCTCAACGATGTAATAATTAACTGTAAATATTATCGGTAATACAACGTACGGTAATAAAATTTACACTTTAGGGTAATTTATTTAGATTTCATTTCTAATGTGGAAGTTTCTCTTAACATTTCTTGGTTTTAAACGAGAGTGCTTAATTCATGTGTATTTGTCGATTACTGCACCAGAACATAAAAAGATAGTCTCATCGACATCAAGTCTAAGCTTTAAAATAATTATGGTAGTGTTCTGAATGAAAATCTCTTTAAAATGACTCCAATTACAGAAATGCCACATCCTCAAGCAAATTATACTTAGCCTACACATCAGAATCAGATTTTGGTTAGGAAACCATCCAATTTCTTTGCCAGGTAACTGAACTGAGAGGTCATAATACACAGGTCTGCGTGGGTATGGGCGTTGTTGGGTGATTTGAATATAATTTATTTTGGTGTGATGAACTGAAAATTACTGACATTTTCCCTCCATCACGTACAGTACTTGTTGTTGTTCTTTTTATGGGCTGTGATATCGCAGTCCTATAGCCTCGTAGATTTCCTGTGTGTGCGGAATTTGTGTGATAACCTGTGAAATTGTGATTGCTGTACTAGTGTGTGTAGTTGTAAATTGGGGATAGGGTTAGAAAGGAGGCAACCGTGATCTTTAGTAAGGATTTGCCTGGAGTAGAAGTGGCGGAAACCACGGTAAACCACTTCCAGGATGGCTAAGATGGGAATCGAACCCTCCTCTTCTCAGTTATGGCTCACAAGGCTGCGTGTACCCTGTTTCAGACCTCACACCACAATTACAATTTCATGGCATATCTGAGAATCGAACCTGGAGCTAGCTCCGGGTCGACAGCCAAGAACAATAACTGGCTCACCACCATCTCGTGCTGGAGAGAGAATCTATTCAAACAACACTGATTGGTTAACAAATCGTCTCTTTATTATCAAGTAGACTGGCTGCGGTGCTCAGTGGTAACGCTCTCGACTGCTGATCCCAAGATAGCAGGATTAAATCCCGACGCAGTCATTTGGCATTTGAGGGTGCCGTGTCAGTGGATGTACTGGCACGTTAAAGATCCCCGTCGGGGTAAAATTTCGGCACCCCGGTGTCTCTAAAAGCCGCAGTAGTTAAAGGGGACGTAAAACCAATTACGTTATTATTATTTGTATATTATTAAGTAAAACACAATTCAAGTTGTCAATCATGAAACACAATAATTGCTCAATGTTATGTATTCACTCAGTTTGTCAGTGAAACTGTGAAGTACAGTCCAATTCAAACGATACACTCACAATATTCTCTCTCCAAGTTTTTTTTGCACTCCTCATCATTTCCCTTTCGAAATTATGTTAATAAGAATTTTTAAATCGTGAATAGCTCACAGAAATGTTTTGTTCAAATAAATATTCATCAGCAGTAACTTACACCATAATCACAATTTTTGCAATAAAACCTGACGTGACGGAATGGTTTTATTATTTTTCCCGTATTCAGCATGCAAAATCCTCCCAGAAATAGGTGAAAAAATCCTATGCAACGGTTTGGTTGCAGACCTGTGTTACTGGCGATTGTTTGTACTTGCTAAATATTTACAATGTACATTTCAATTCAGTTCCATGCCAGGTGAATCAGCTGCCCCTAATAATAATCTTTTATACAGCCCAAATAGCGTTGTCGATATTTCTCTGCTTGCATCCCGTATGGTACTGATACTTTACAACCATATCCCGCAAACGATACGGAACACAATTATTTTTCCCTCGATGTGCCTACAGACTAATGAAAATCCACAGCCTGCTTCCAGTCGACCGACCGGGTCAGGGAATGGAAAGAATGAAGCCCCCATCTAGCGGCGAGGATATGAACTGTTCCGGCTGCCTAAGCCTGTCGCACTCCCCTGGGGCAATGATTAAATGAATGACAGATGAAATAAATGACAGTGGAGAGTGTTGCTGGAATGAAATTTGTGACAGGGAAATCCGGAGTACCCGGAGAAAAACCTGTCTGCCTTCGTTTTTGTCCAGCACAAATCTCACAAGCAGTGACCGGGATTTGAACCACGGACCCAGCGGTGAGAGGCTAGAGTGCTGCCGCCTAAGTCACGGAGGCTTACTACAGACTAATACGAGGGAAAAATAAAAGTGTTCAGTATCGTTTGCGGGATATGCTTTCAGTGCATTAGTACCATACGGGATGCAGGCAGAGAATTATCGACCTTCCTCATAACACGCGTTAGTTGGGCTGCATAAATTAATATTTGCAGGTGCAGCTAATCCACCCGGTATAATAATTATCCAGTTAAACGTACAGTATTCATGCTTGTTCTGAATTGAGCACGTTAGGTGGAATTCAATTACATTCTTACCCTGAAATCTCCGGGGAGAGGGGTCGGCAACCTAAGGAGGGGTACTCATCTCCCCGTAGATGCACCTGGAAGAATCAATGGTTGAATTATGTGTTAAATATTAGTTGTTTTGTGAAATAAAACCTAATTCTTTGGTATCTTGCCCCTTCGCGATACAACCATAGGACTGATAGAATACATATAGTGCTTCTTATAAGTTATGGAAATAATAGCTCATGAAAATCCGTTAAGATGGGAAGATATGCCGGGTGAATCAGCTGCCCCTAATAATATTGTTTTATGCAGCCCAACTAACGCGTGTTGGCAGGAAGGTCGATATTTCTCTGCTTGCATCCCGTATGGTACTAATGCACTGCAAGCATATCCCGCAAACGATACTGAACACTATTATTATCCCCTCGTATTAGTCTGTAGTCATATCGAGGGAAACATAACATCCCTAACGTAAGGCCACTGCTGCCTTCTTCCCAATCCTAGTCTCAAGTACAAAAAAGTACACACACTAATAAAGTCACCATAGTAACATAGGTTATCAGACAAATGCTATATACACACGCACACCCAATTACACGGTACTAAATGACCACGATGTCTCAAAGCTAAATGAAACAACAACAACAACAATTACAATTACGATTTGTTTAAATGTTGTCTCTATGTTATGTAAGTTTTAGTTTAGTCTTAAATATAAGGCGTGATCAAAACGTTTCCATTTGAGGGCGTTGCTGTAGCGATACCCCAGGCGCTAAATGCCGAACAAATAGCACACCGTATGGCTGATTGCCCGCAGCACCTGATGCGTTTCAATGTTGAAGGCGACACTTTCCTGGAGCGCATTGTTGCGACGAAACTGGTGCCACCGGTCAAACATCAATTCCCCTCGATTTTCCTTAATTCCACTCGGTCCTCAAAGGGACCCAAAAATGAGTTCCTCAACTCCGCTCAGGCTTTGGCAAGGGGTCGGCAAAGGGGTTATCCACAATGACGTAAACAAATGTCATAACCCTCCTGCTCGCATACCAAGGGCCGGGTCAAACACCTTCTGCAGCGCATGAGTGAATTCTTGAATGCAGCTGATTCCTCCGTTCTAGGCTGGAAAACAGTATTTTTTAGCATCCGCAGCTGATATCGAAAGTATTTTTTAGGTACAAATTATACACCTATTAGTATATAAATTAAATTTTATAATGTCTGACTAGGTTAAAAAACATACAAACATTTAATAATGCACATGATAAAAACAATGCATAAAATTTGTTGAAAAAAAAATGACTTCAGAGTGCTTGACAGATGGCGTGGTGGTGTTCGCAAGACATTGTTGTGCCATTGGTCAACCGCTCTGATGTCAAGTCCGCTCATTCGTTAAATCTATACTAATATAATAAAGCTGAAGAGTTTGTGTGTTTATGTGTTTAAACGCGCTAATCTCTGGAACTACCAGTCCGATTCAAAAAATTCTTTTTTATATGATAGCCTGATTCAAGAGGAATAGTTTAGGCTGTGTAGCATTAGGCTACACCTCTCAATTGACCTTCAAGATTGATTTTTGTTCAGTAAGTCAATAGGACAAGTGCTCCCGAACAGCTCTATCCGCATGCGCTGGCGTTATGGTTAGTGATACGTACACCGTTTCACCTATCTGAACCAAAATTTGTATACTTACCCTCTGGAACCCTGATGGTAACACTGTCTACGTGAAATTTATGACAGACCAGTTCATTCCCTGCATTTAGGCACTTTGGTTCAAATCTACAACTTTTCCCCGATCTGAGCCAAAATTTGTATACTTACCCTTTGGAACCCTGCGAGGAACACTGTTTACATGAAATTTCGGACAGACCACTCCATTCCTTGCATTTAGGCCCTTTGGCACAAATCTACACCGTTTCACCGATCAGAACCAAAATTTGTATACATACCCTTTGGAACCCTGCGAGTAACACAGTCTGCATGAAATTTCGCACAGAACACTCCATTCCCTGCATTTAGGCCCTTTCACAAAAATCTACACCGTTTCACCGATCTGAACCAAAATTTGTATACTTACCCTCTGGAACCCTGCGAGTAACACTGCCTACATGAAATTTATGACAAACCAGTCCATTCCCTGCATTTAGGCCCTTTGGCACAAATCTACACCCTTTCACCAATCTGAACCAAAAGTTGTATACTTACCCTTTGGAACCTTACGAGTGACACTGTTTACATGAAATTTCGGACAGACCACTCCATTCCCTGCATATAGGCCCTTTGGCACACATCTATACCGTTTCACCGATCTGAACGGCAATTTGTATACTTACCCTTTGGAAACCTGCGAGTAACACTGACTGCATGAAATTTTGGACAGACCCCTCCATTCATTGCATTTTGGCCCTTTGGTACACATCTATACCGTTTCACCGATCTGAACGGCAATTTGTATACTTACCCTTTGGAACCATGCGAGTAACACTGACTGCATGAAATTTTGGACAGACCCCTCCATTCCCTGCATTTAGGCCCTTCATCACAAATCTACACCGTTTATCTTAATTGCACCAAATTTTACATACACTTTGAAACCCTGCTGGTAACACTGTTCACTTGATATTTTGGACAACGCTCCCCATTCCCTACATTTAGAATAACAGACAAAATGAACTTGAAAACCACGTATTAAGGCCCTAGAACCATTCATGTCCGTAGTAGTGTAACTGTAAGAGTATTTTAGTAAGTCTATTGTTGACGGGCAGTTCGGGTTGCATCACGTCACCTCTACCAGTGTTCTGGTGCAGAATTGCGAAAATAGTTGCATCTTACGCTGTTTATAAATTGCAATCACGGGGGGTAATTAGTGCAAAACGATTTCTTAGGCCCCTTTAAACAGTTATCATCATGAAAATATTATGCCTCTGTATAAGTGCAATGGTGTTGGTGCAGTACATTGAGGTTATCAGCTGCAATAAGCGTTGGTGCTTTCAAATGTACCTTCATTTATTCTGAAACTTATGGTTAAGCGCTTTGTGGCGAAAAATGATACTATTGCTACCTCGTAGCTCGGGACAGCCGAAGTTTGCCAAAGAGTTCTGATTATTTTCCTACGGCGCTATGCGACTGAAGACGACACTATTGTTCTCTACATTTCTAACAGCCAATGAGATATAGGCCCTAGGCAGTGTCTTTTGTTTCACTTACTGTTCTTTCTATATTTTTTGTAAATTTGTTTGTAAATTACTTGTGTCAGTGCTGTAGTTAGTAAATAGCTGTTTCCCTATTCATAATTATCATTACGGGAAACTGACCTGAATGTTACGTCCATTATACTGTACTACTTATCACCCCCACTACAACCACCACCACCACCACCACCACAAAAATATATATTTTTAAAATATTGGTTTCTGTTAGTTAAGTAGGCCTATCATGTGCCAGTTCTGTAGTAGTATTCATTATCATCCATAAAAAAAAAATCCACCGGGCGAAGCCGGGCACTACTGCTAGTCAGGTATAAAGTGTTTGGCACATTATAACTTATTTGGCAGAAAATTCAAGTGATTTAAAATTAATCATAATATTCTTTTAAATAAGTCTGCCAAGTTTTCTATTTTTTTCTATATATTAGAAGCATTGATTATAATCAAAGGTAAAAGTGAGAGCATGTGTCGTCCTGAGAATGCATAAGGGTAAAGAGACCGCGACCGAGCGGAGTTGAGGGACTCCTCTGGCGACTACCTGAAGTGTCGAGTGGAATTGAGATTACCCTGGCTACCTGACTCAGGTACCCGAGTGGAATTGATGCCCGCCCGTGCCACCACTGGGAACCGGAGTGGAAAGCGTCCACAATGCAGTGGTGTCCCCTCGTCCCAAGACGTTCAAGAGCCAACCATCCGCTGGAAAGGTGATGCTCACACTGTCCTTTGATTACCGGGGCCCATTGCTTAATGATTTCAAGGAACCTGGTGTCTCCATCACTGGGGAACGGTACTGCGCAACACTAGAGAAATTAAGGCGTGCAATTACGGCTGAATGTCCGGGAAAACTGCAACAAGGGGTGCTGGTGCTTCATGATAACGCACGTCCCTGTACCGCAATGGTCCTAACGCAGGAGGTACTCCATCTCAAGTGGGAGACATTCGAGCAGTCGCCCTATAGCCCTGATCTCTCCCCATGCGATTATCACGCCATCGGTCCCTTAAAAAATGCCTTGAAGGGTCGAGGATGTGCAGCAGGCGGTTACGGACTTGTTCACGCAGCAGGACACGGTGTTTTACCACACGAGGATCTTCAACCTGGTGCGTCAGTGGGATGAGAGCCTCAATGCTCACGGCCGTCAAACGGAAACTTTTTGATCACGTCTAATACATTGACGAGGCTTTATTTATAATACTCTTCTACTGATAAAACTTGGCATTTTTTTAAATTTTAACATTAATCAGTTAGATGGAATGATTTGACTTTCAGGGCCTGGGTAATTAATTAAAACGAATTCTTTTAGGTACATTTGGGGGAAATCCACTCTAACGCGGCGTAATAGCGAGAAGAATTCGCAATGTTTAATTAATGAGTTCGGTTCTTTTTAAGCTTAACCCTTTATAATAAACCCTGGCACTACAGCCCTTGAAGGGCCTAGGCCTACCAAGCGACCGCTCTCCAGCCATTTGGCCTGCAGATATTGGGGTGACGCGTGGTCAGCGCATTGAGTCCCCTCGGCCGTTAATCTTGGTTTCCGTGATCGGGGCGATGCCTCACTGTCAGACAGCTACTCAATTGTCCTCACGAGGCTGAGTACACCCCGCTCCAGCCCTCACATCAGTTTCTAAAATCACTGACAGAGCCGGGAATCGAACCCGGGGCCTCCAGGTGAGAGGCAGGCACGTTACCCCCAACACCACGGAGCCGGCCTTAACCCTTTATAGGGCAGAATATTATTGAAGATTTATTATTTGCATTTATTTCCATTTAATTTTAACTATTTTTAATTATTATTTAATAGTTTTTCTCTTTAACATCTTAATGTTGATATTTTTCATAATTTTAATTTTTATGAGCCTATTTATTTTAGTTCTAATTATCTTAACATATTTAACAAATTGTTTAAATTTGATCAAGCTCCTTAGGTCAAGGAGATAGAGAAATAATATTAGGTTTATAGAAAGATTAACACTTCCAAAAGAAAAGCCATTGAAATAATGTTGAAAGATTCAACCATCTGCATCTTTGACAATATACTGTACATTGTTTTTATAGTAGATGGTTAATATACAGACCCCTAATCTTTAAAGGATTAAATTTAATTAATTCACAGTTCTGGTGAACTTTCCCTGGAGTGGATATTATACTGTTCCCAGCGACTTCTCGAATAGTTAAACAGGGCGCCAGGAAATGTTCTCCGCAGTGACTGCCGGCTTCTGCCAGAGCTAGCACCAGCAGTTTGGTTGGCAGCACGGTGTCCTTGACAGGATGAATCCCACACGTGTGGGCTGTAGGCTGTCGAAATCGTCAGTGTATATTGCAATAAGCGAGCGTGTGTCATCAGCACTTCCAGCATCTGTTATGAATGGCTGTGGTGAGTATAAAGATTACTGTCGTGCTGCCAACGTAACTACTGATTCTAGCTCTCGCAGACTCATGTAGGCACTGCGGAGAACATTTCCTGGCGCCCTGTAGATGTTGTTGATCAATTTTATGGGCTTGGAACAACTTGGTCATGGGTGTGTGTTAGAATTGTCTGATAAATCTGTGTTTCAGTGGTGATTGTGTGTTACTGTATTAGGCATCTGCCTGGAGGGAATGTGGTAAACACCGGGATAAAGCTACACTCACGGTGGCTGCTCTCAGCGCTGGGATTCGAACTATTGACCTCCTCATTGACTGCAGGTGTAAACCGCAGTCGTGGTGTGTGATTTAACGCACACAACTACGCTGACGGGTTGTCTACTTGTAGAATGAAAGCTTCACTGTGAATGAGACCAACGAATCACGCCAGTGCCTGTACTGTGCTGAACTACAGTATTTGTGGAATATTAGGAAGGCTGAGATCTCTTCTCAGTGTTGCCTCACGAACGGTGAGTGTACTGTCCCGAACATCAGAGCAGATTTCTTTAAATTTAGAGTATTTAGAGTATTTCTTGTCTTAAGTATTTATGTCTTGCCGTTCGGTATTCATCTCAGAGGCGTCATGGGCCACTGGTGCATGAGCCCAACATACTCAGTAGAACACAGAGAATCTTGCTGCAAAGACAGTTCATGCTCCTGAGGGCTATGTACCTTTCTTCATTAATCTTAAAAGAAATGTGGATTATCGATAGACTATACCAGGGGCGTAAAACTCCTCGCATATGGGGGAGGAGGGGGGGCTCAATTTTTTCTTAGTTTTAAAACTCGAAATAACACATTAATGTAGGCCTAACGCTATATTAAGAAAACACAAGTTGATTTTTATTCATTTCTAATTAAAATGCAAAATACAATCAGAATATGAATATAGGCCCTAAAACATTTTTTATCAACGTCTAGCAAAAGGCCAGTACACCGAGTTACCTCAGTTTTAAACCGGCGCTGAGAAATATTCATTCGAAAATGGACCTTTTCGAATTGTCGTGGTAAGGGGACAAAGCTCAAAAGTGCCTTGGCGGGAAACGGGGCAGGGGAAAAAAAAAAACAGATTGTGTGTTGGGTAGAATAAAGAAATTACGACTAAGCAAGGCAAGGTGACGTTTTTCGTTTTTCCGCCTAACTTAGTATGAAATCATTTATAGAATAGTTTCGGGTTATCTTACTTTTATTTTTAGCCTATAATCAATTTTGAAAAAATAGGCTTATGAGATCACCTTTTGTCCGTGTGTGTGTGTGTGTGTGTGTGTGATTCGTGTGTGTGTCCCCCCCCCCTAATAAAATCTAAACGGCAGGAGCGATTTCAATGAAACTCGGAAAGTTCATAGCACTATTCCCGGCGACCTCGACCGTGCCCTTCAAATTTTGTTACGACTCACCAATCCAACATGGCGGCTGTGCGAAATATTTCACCAGCATTCAATATCTCCGAAACTATTACCGATATTACCCTGACATTTTCTAAGGTGATAGAGGGAACTACTATAAGTTCACTTATGTGACTTTTGAAAACCTGGTAACTACAAAACGAACATGGCGGCCAAGCGAATTTGCGACTTTTAAATAGACGTTTCTCGCGATTTGACCAACCAAACGCAATGAAACTTGGTACAGTATATGTTTATATACATTGTAATGCACCGACATCTAACTTCGTTCAATTGTTTACATAATCACAAGATGGCGGATGTGCGAAATATTTCACCGGCATTCTATATCTCTGAAACTATTAGCGGTATCTCCCTAAAATTTTGTACTGAGATAAAGGGCACTACTGGAAGTCCATCTATAAGATTTTCAAAAACCGGTTAACTACAAAACGAACATGGCGGCCAAGCGAATTTGAACTTTTTAAATAGACCTTTCTCGCGATTTAATGTTCCAAGCGCACTGAAACCTGATACAGGAAATATTTATACACATTGTAATCCACTGGTATCTAATTTAGTTCAATTGTTTACATAACCTCAAGATGGCGGCAGTGCGAATTTTAAAATTAAGTTTTTATTTCTTGTGATGTAGTCATGCGATCGAAGTGAAAGTTTGAATAATGAACCTACGCAATAATTTTCCTTTAATGGTACATGACTCTATGGCCTATACATTTAATAATCCAACATGGCGACCATCCGAAATATTTAGACGATACTGAATATCTACCAATCTATTTTAGCAATCAAACTGCATTTTTTAATGTTCATAGGGGCTATGAACTTAAGTTCACCTATAGGACTTTAAATAACCTGGTGATCACAAATCCAACATGGCGGTGACGCGAATTATAAATATTCACATGGACGTTTCTCGCAATTTAACCATCCGCATGCAGTGAAACTTGGTACAGTAAATCTTTATCCGAATGATAATCCACTGGCATCTAATTTATTTCAATTGTTTCCATAACCTCAAGATGGCAGCTGTGAAAAACTTTTAAATCTCCTTGTTTTTTCTTGTGTCCTAATTATGCGATTGAAGTTTGAATACTATACGTTCACAATAATCTGCATGTAACAGTACATAACTCTAGGACCTACATATATAAAATCCAACATGGCGACCATCCGAAATATTTAGTCGGTTCTCAATATCTACGAATCTATTACAGCAATCAAACTGAAATTGTGTATGTTAAATAGTGGCAATTAACATAAGTAGGATATATGAAAATAGGCTGTATAGTTCTTCACGGAACTACTGGTTTTAAGCGTGTTTAACATTTTTGTCTTGCACCCAAAACTTGAGGGAGGCAATATCCCCCGCCACCCTCCCCCCCCACACACACACACTCTGCCCTCCCCGTGTTTTATGCCCCTGGACTATACTGTATAGTTGAGAAATTCATAAATACATGATTTTTAGAATAGCACCGTCTTATAATAAATTACACCACCGTATGCTGAAAAATAATCTCGTCTTTTGTATGTTCTTAGGTATGAGGTGGAGGAGAACTCAACCTCGCCTTGCTCCTACTTCTCCTTCTAGCGATGTAGCGGATGACCAATGCTACTTCAGTTCTTTGACAGGTATGGGCTGAGCCATAAGTGACTTGAGATTATTTTCCTTCTTGCCCTACCTCCTTCGCCAGGCCGCATCAGAATAGCAACACCAACACTCCGATTTATTTGCCAAGAACTATAATTTAAAATGCTGGCCCCGTGGTGTTGGGGTAGCGCGCCTGCCTCTCACTCGGAGGCCCCGGGTTCGATTCCCGGCTGACGTGAGGGCTGGAACGGGGTGCACACCACCTCGTGAGGACAATTGAGTAGTTGTCTGACGGTGAGGCAGCGCCCCGATCACGAAGACCAAGATTAACGGCCGAGGGGACCCGATGCGCTGATCACGCGTCACCCTAATATCTGCAGGCCAAATGGCTGGGCAGCGTTCGCTTGGTAGGCCTAGGCCCTTCACGGGCTGTAGCAGGAGTTATTATTATTTAAAATAAAGAATAATACTTTGACGAGTGACTTGCTGTTCATAAATACAAATACAATCAATTATGAACTAATTTAGTCGAATAATTATCTATACCCCATCCACGGAATCTGCGAAGTAGGTTCGCGCATGTCGTCACACGGAGAAAAAGAAAAGGCGAATGCGATGGGCAGAGCACGGCAGCTCAACAACTAATGTAGTTGGGCATCTCGCTATTGCTACGGTTACTCCTTCCCGCGCTACCCTCTCCGTGGCCTCGTGCCTCATTGGACCAACCAGCTGACTGCCTCCTATGCGCGGACAACGTGTTTTTACTCTGGCACTTCGCAGACTCCGTGGATGGAGTTTAGAAGCAAATTATTCGAATAGTGTCCACCACTGCTTGGAGCGTCCGGGATGGTCCACTATGTCACTTGGTGAACTATAATGTCTAACTTCATGAACACTACGGCAGTCTATCTGACAGGAACAGTTCCTACTCAATCTGTGGTTATCCACATCTCCACATATCGTGTCACAGTGGTGACTGCACTGCGATGTTGGATGGCTATTGTACAAGCTGACCGTTCGGCAATTTTTTTAAATCTTGACTTTTTTTACTTGTTTCTGTTTTTTCTATTTGTTTCCAGTGTTTGGCTTCTTTATACATGAAGACGTCACAAACACCCGGTCTCCAAGCCAGAGAAATTAACCTCAGGAGATGAAATTCCCCATGGCCCGGCCAGGAATCGAACCCGGTACCCTTCGGGCCAAAGCCTAGCACGTTAACCTAATAGCCACGGAGCCGGACACTTCGTACTGTTCGACCACATGACTCCATTCAGATGTATCTGTGACTCTGGGCGGTAATATTGTTCGCGTTATACCATGACATACTGTAGTTAACACGCACACGTCTGATTTCCAAGCAGTGGATAATGGTCATCCCATGTTGTAGTGAAGTTTCTGTATTGCCTCATTAGGTGGTATGGATTTTATTACACGTGGATAATTCTTTATGCGTATAGGAATTTCTATGTCCAGGAGTGTGTATTAGTTTGCTTCGGTTCTTCCAGGTTTGGTCCTAATGCACGGCTGCCCCAAATAACCAATGATCCAATTAACTGGAATCTACTGTTTTATAAGACGCTGCAGTTAAGAGGTAATAGAGACTGAATGTGTATTTTTATTGCTGAATATTATCCATCCTTAGTTACCTGTTGTTGAATTAGTTACTTCTTGTGCTACTCATTAGTAAAACGTATTACTTTTTAGTTTCTTTGGCTACCAGTATACATTCTGTTCACGTCATTATTAAACTTGCTTTCAAATGCTTTACTTCTGTTTTAAATAGCATATTTCTTAAGATGCATAGAACAAACCTTAGAGAACAGCTGACCACCTCGAGGTGTAGAGGCTAGCATTCTTGACTTTTGCCCAGGAGGCCCAGGTTTGATTCCAGGCTCTGCCAAAAAAAAAAAAAAAAAATCTGGTCTGACAAACCTGAGAAGAAATAGGTTTGATTCCCCACCTGAGGCATCCTAGAAGAAGTTTTCCTTCGTTTTCCACTTCTACTCCAGGCTAATGCCGGGATTGTTCCTGAATTATTGTTACGACCGCCTCCTTCCTTATTCTAGCATGTACACACAACTGCCGACACCACGGTAACACATGTTATCAGACAAATTCCACACACACTCAAGTGTATGGGACAGAAATGACCAAGATGTCCAAGCCCCTAATTGAAACAAAATGAAATTCAACAATCACTCCAGGGGAAAACATAGGTTGTAAAATAATTGGTGTCATAGAGAACTGTAGAGTGCTTTTGATGTCCAAACTATCAAACCTGGGAAAATTTAAGTGTCTATAATTGTCTGAAGTATAAGAGTGATTCACAACCAGCCATCGTATCTAAGGTCTGAAGGGCTTTGCGACATCGTGGCCATGTAGCCCCGCAGATATGGAAGTGTAAAATGTCCCATCAAAAAACAAATCTGCACTGGCTGCAGGGGATTCAGGGTTGAGTCACATTTTCAATTCTTGTGTTTCTTGTTGGAAGGAAATTACCTATTCATCTTTCAGTAAACACAAATATAATACAGGGTGACGCGCAAATAGATGACACCTCTAAATCTTGAATTACAACATCTTACAATGAGGGCGATACAGCACTCCCGGTCCTGAGCTATATTTTACATCTCTACATAGCCACCACTCCCTACATCCAAGGCAATCAGTTTAATATATTCTATCCTTGGCCTACCCCTACAGTTCCTGTCCTCGACCCTTACTTCTTTAACTAAGTTTGCTGTTCCTGGGTGCCTTAGCATGTGCCCTTCCAACCTATCTCTCATTTTCATAAGCACATGCCAGAGACATCTCTCCTCCCCAGGCTGGCTGCGTGGCTCGGCGGTAACGTTCTCGCTTGCTGTATCCAAGGTTGCAGGATCGAATCCTGGCGCAGTCAGCTGGTATTTGAGGGTGCGCAAATGCGAGGGAACCATGTCAGTAGATTTATTGGCACGTTAAAGATCCCCTTCGGGGCAAAATTCCGGCACCCCGGCGTCTCTAAAAAGCCTAAAATAAATAACATTATTATTATTATTATTCTCCTCCCCACTTGTCTTAATACGTCTTCATTTGCTACTCTATCAATCCATCTAACCATTGCATTGGTCAACAGTGATTTTGGTACCGGGGCTTTATAAGCTGATTTTATATGAATTTAATGCCCTGAATTCAAATATGCCATCAGGTTTTGCCTAGCAGCTCTAGTTTCTGAGATATGACATTTTTGTGAATTATACATTATACTATCGCATGATAATAAAAAACTAAACACGGAATTTTCATTATTTTATTATATACCGTAAATATTATTGTATACAAACATAGAAACCAGTCACTGGACACTTCGGAAGCTTCTTTTCCGTGACATTCTTGAATATATTTTGGAACAGTCCCTTTTTAAGCTCCAGCAGTCATCTGCCATCATGTGCATGTCCTATCTTCCTTGGTAGAGGTCCTCCACAGTTTTAATATCCTGGTGACATCGTTCACCTTGTTCCTCATTGTTGTCTGCTAAATTTTCAGGAAAATGGTCAAAGTGGCTGTGTAAATAGTGCACCTTAATACTCATGTTGCACCCAAGAGATTTGAAACTGTTAAGCATCTCGTTTACCAGTTCAACATAGTTTTCAGCTTTGCGTTTGCCTAGAAAATGTTTTACAACTGACACAAATGAAGTCCAGGCTTTTAGCTCAGATTCATTCATTGAATTTACGAAGTCAGGATCCTTAATGAGTTGTCTTATTTGTGGGCCATCAACTATCCCTGCTTTAAGTTTTTCCATACTCAAGTGAGGCATTTTATTTCCTATAAATGCAAAGCATGATGCGTTCTTATCAAGAGCCTTCACAAACTGCTTCATAAGGCCCAGCATGATATGCAGTGGAGGAAAGATGATTTTCTCTCGTTCAACATTTTTTTTCCCCAACATCGATGTTCTCTCTCTTAAGGCACTCTTTTCTAACCCAGTGGTGTGTTTTTTCCTCTGCTATCCCATAGGCACAAGAAGCAAGGATATCAGACTGACGATACCACACAATATACTTGACCTAATCCTTGTATATTATGATTGAGAATTGCACAAAATGGGGTTAGAACTGCACATTTCGTGTAAAACTGCACATAAAAGCAACACAGATATAAACAAATAGAGGTGATAGAGGAAAACTGATATATAAAAAAATTGAGCTGTTAGAGAAAAATTGATTTCATATTTAGATTCAGCGATCCAAGTATACCTAAAATCAGTTACAAAATCCCCGGCACCAAATTTTTTTTTTTTGTAGGGCTGTGTTATCCTTCTCCTGTAATTCCACATTTCAAATGCTTCTATTCTCTTCTTTTGAGCTGTGCCAACAGCCCAAGTTTCACTTCCATGGAGCACCACGATCCATACAAAGGCTTTTATATATTTAAATCTATATTTCTTGGTTTTTATCGTTTGTATTCTCAATATGTTTATTTCCAACTTTAATCTGATGAATGATGATCAATGTTTTGCTGAACCTCACTGAATATCAGATAGTAACATTTCTACTAATGGTTCTGCAACTCCAAATTATTTCGCTCGAGTCTTGCAAGTTCCCATTCACTTTTAATTGGAAAGCTGCTGGTCATCGCTATTTCTGAAGTTGATTGATCTTTCACGCACCTTGCCATTTCAGAGCCATTCAGTGTCAAGCTCACTGCGCAAAGCAGTCCGTTCGGAGTCCTAGCTGCACTGTGAAGTGCACACGTGTAATATCTAGCGTTTGTGAAGCTCTGTACTAAATATTCGATTCCCTGACGATAGTAATCTTCTCCTTAGTTCAGTTATTGGAGTACTATCGTTTAAACTTGTCGTTGTTGGCAAATATTTTACCAGCCATATGTTCCTTCCAACCATAGAAATTGCATTATGAAAAATCCGGACTGTGTGCCAACCTTCCGCACCTTCCATCAAAGACGTTGAAGCCAAGCTGGTGTTGTGTTGCATTGTCGTGAATAAAGTCAATGTCTTTACTTTACTTTCCTCACATCCTTATGACCTTGCACAACGAACTCAATGTTTGGCAGTAAAAACTGGCGTTATCTCTGCATGAACTCTGTGTAAACCACTCCTTTATAGTCGAAGAAAAGAGTGGTCATGAATTTCCATATTGACGGTGCAACTTGATTTCTTTCCTCACAGGAAAGGATGTGTATATTCATAGAACCCCTCTTCCTTTCAGGTGAGATGTGAAGCAATCGTGTTTGATAGCTCATAATGATACAGTTTAAGAATGCATTACCTTCCGCAGATTAACGCTGAAGAAACTCCAGAGAAGCTTCTTTGTGTTCGGATATCATTGATCGCGGAACTCAACTCGAGCACAATTTCCGATAATACAAAAAAATGTCTGGAATGATGGAATGAGCACTGCCTATTGAAGTACTCAACTTCTGTGCAATTACTGCGACAGTTACTCGCCGATTGATGCGAATCATTCACACGGGAAAATGAACAAAGCTAATTACGAAAGGTTTGTCTTGAAATGGTGACTTGCTTCATAGGTGACTAGCTTAGCGTGAGAAGAGAGAGCGAGATGTCTGGTGACATCTATCTCACTATGCGTAGAATGCTCTGTCACACGCCATAGGCACTATAGGTCCTATAGCACAAGAGTCTCGGCAGGAAGCCGTGGATTTGGCCTCTATCCTTCTGATGCATGTTGTGCAATGCCCTCAGATATGTGTAACTTACTTTGAGAATTCTTTTAAATTTACATGTGATTTTCTACACACATCAAAAGATGTCTTGCATATTGCTGGCCAAGAGTTGTAGTGGTCTCAAACCCATTAGTCGTTCTTGCGTGCGTGTATATCGACTGTGTCAATGAGGATAGATCAGTGCGATTGTGCAGACGACCCGGTTAACGTATGCACGACCAATATACCCTACACCGGTACTAACAGGGAGGAGGTGGTGCAACCTCTTGTGTACCCCTCTTGTGTACATCCCAGGGATATGATAGGCATACGTTAGAGAGATACTATCCTGGCACCTGTAGTGAAAGACTATGCTGACAATTTTGGCCCAAATGTCACTTTCGTGGACGATAATGCTCGCCTGTACAATGCCTTTCTTAAGGAGAATGGTAATCACAGAATGGAATTGCCGCCTATGCTTCCGATTACTCCCGATTGCTCCCGATTTTGGCCCAAATGTCACTTTCGTGGACGATAATGCTCGCCTGCACAATGCCTTTCTTAAGGAGAATGGTAATCACAGAATGGAATTGCCGCCTATGCTCCCGATCTCAGTTGTGTAGAGCAGGTGTGGACACTGCTTAATAAATAAGTCCGTCCTCACTTTCATCCCCACTTTGCTCCATGGCAAAATGCAATACTTTTTGATGTGTGTAGTAAGAACTCTTCACCCATCTTCTATGAATCAAGATTTAAACAAAATGCCGAATGGTCAGCTTGTAGAATAGCCATCCAACATCGCAGTGCAGTCACCACTGTGACACGATATGTGGAGATGTGGATAACCACAGATTGAGTAGGTACTGTTCCTGCCAGATAGACTGCCGTAGTGTTCATGAAGTTAGACATTATAGTTCACCAAGTGGCATAGTGGGCCATCCCGGACGCTCCAAGCAGTGGTGGACACTATTCGAATAATTTGCTTCTAAACTCCATCCACGGAGTCTGCGAAGTGCCAGAGTAAAAACACGTTGTCCGCGCATTGGAAGCAGTCAGCTGGTTGGTCCAATGAGTCACGAGGCCACGGAGAGGGTAGCGCGGGAAGGAGTAACCGTAGCAAGAGCGACGTGCCCAACTACATTAGTTGTTGAGCTGCCGTGCTCTGCCCATCGCATTCGCCCTTTCTTTTTCGCCGTGTGACGACATGCGCGAACCTACTTCGCAGACTCCGTGAATGGGGTATAGATAATTATTCGACTAAATTAGTTCATAATTGATTGTATTTGTATTTATGAACAGCAAGTCACTCGTCAAAGTATTATTCTTTATTTTAAATAATAATAACTCCTGCTACAGCCCGTGAAGGGCCTAGGCCTACCAAGCGACCGCTGCCCAGCCATTTGGCCTGCAGATATTAGGGTGACGCGTGATCAGCGCATTGGGTCCCCTCGGCCGTTTAATCTTGGTCTTCGTGCCTCACCGTCAGACAGCTACTCAATTGTATGCATAGTATCTCCTGCCATTTCTGTAGGATTTGGAAGATTGTCATTAGCATTGAGTGCACCAAATTATACCAGCATGTTCTAAAACCTATTTGTAGTTTTTTTTACACAGTGTGACTAATAAGAGGTAACCACTGGAATATTTTGCGGGTGCAAAATATAAGGAGAGGGAAGATAGCAGGTAGACGTGGTATAAGTTTGTCAAAGTTGACAAAGATAAAGGATGGAATAAAATAGGAATCGGAAATTCACACAAGTACCTAGGCACATATATGCAAGTTGTTTCAAGGTTTTATAAGTACCAGTATCTTACCTTAGATAAAATTTGAAAATACAAGCAGACAATGTAGGCTCTGATGCCTGTCAAAGCTGCAAAAAGGCTTCATAATTTAATACATCAAGATTGGGCGCATATGAATATGGCTATGCAAGCCATATCAATTTAAACACGATGGCGTATGTATGTAGAAATTAAGTTGAGTGGTCTGGACTGCAGGACCCAGGTAGAAAGAATTTTATGCTAGTTTAAGTTAATAAAAACTATTGCTTCTAAACTTACTTTAAAGTTCACTGTAAATTTTGAAGGTTGGTCTAAATTTTGATACTTAACGTTTGGGTTGAAGAGTACATATGCCCATTTGCTGCAGTTAAACCTGAAGTTAAAAACACTCAACATTTTGTTAAAATTGCCACGATTAATATGTTGCATTATCGTTGACTTTTCACATGGCAGAGTAGGCCATATCCCGGTAGGAATGAGTCAGCAAACCCAATGAATGGAGAGGGCTAGCCTCTATGTTGACCTGTTGTCAGTTTTTCTTTTTGTCGTGTGACCTCCTGAGAGACCGAGTGCAAGTATTTCTAGTTGACGCCTGTTGTCTGGTGAGTAGATAAGAAACAGAGAGCCGTGAGGTAGGGCATTATATAGCGGCATCGAAGATTCTAGAAAGGATTGGCGTAAGTTAGATGACGTAGTAGACACACGTCACAATACGGGCTAACACGTATGGCCTATAGGATTAGCCTCAATCAATCAACGACAGGTAGGCAGTGTGATGTTACGGACCAGGAAGGGGGTGGATGCCATTTTTCTGAATTTAGTCCTTCACTCGCCAAGCAGGACACATGTGCACACTGCAAAAAGCTCCAGGCAGGCCTTAGTAATCTGCCTAATTTTCCTAATAAAGGCAGCTATGTATATTACGTAAGTTAAAGTTGAATTATATTAATTTATATTGAATGCATTATCAATATTAGGAAATAGTTGATTGTATAAGCTCGCTTCGGTGACGATCTGGTAGAAACCAGGCTAGGTAGATAAATTACTTTAATTATTCAAACCCGAATGGGGAATTCTTCAAACAGGTTATCCTTGTACCTTCGCAAAAGCAAACAACCACTGATAGAACGCAAATGGCCAGTGCTGATATAACTTAATTGAAAATGGACAATGTAGCATTCGGTGAATGGTGTGCAATGTAGGGGCACTATTTATTGATTTATTATCCATGATCAAAATGTGAAACGTTCTCTTACAGACCTTTCCCATATCCGTTCCTTTGTAGGAAGTAGTTGAAGATGCAGTATGAACTTTCTACCCTAACTAGCCATTTATTATTATTATTTCTTACTTACTTACTTTTGTTTGAGTTTACTCAGGCTTAAAAACATTGTTAATTTTCTTTATCTTCAGGGACTTGGTCTGATTCAGAGTCAACTGGTGGTATTGCCATTTCAAATGTTCGTAAGATAAATACAATGAATAAGATTTTTCACAGTCCATGAAATAATATTCATGAAACTTGTTTCTTTTACGGTTTGTAGTCTCTTATGAGGACACATAGACATCACGGTTCCTCATCGCATTACAATATTGCACAGGTCTGTACACCACAGGGTACATAAAACTCCATTTTAATTGTTGTTGATAACAAATTCTCTGCTGTAAAATAAAAGTTAAGGGGGCGAATTAGGTGTAACAAGCCTTTATGTATACGGTATATGTATATATTATAAATATGTTATGAGTTTGAGGAGCAATTTTGGTAAGTTCAAATTATTTCAATCGACAATGAATATTTTTTCCGGTTGGAATTCTTCTCTAGTTTTCATGGATTCCGCTCTTATGGTGATTTGGATGCCAGTGTATTATGTGAAATACTGCTGGCGAACCTTGAAATATTATCGTATTTCCTAGTGCAGATCTGTTTACGTGAAGTAATTCAATGTATAGTTGTGTTTAATTTTTAATGCAGTGTGAGCAAAGTATTTATGTTCGACAAATATTTAATTCAGTCAAGAGTTTTATATTTTCCCAATTTTTTTCTTTGTTCTCTTTAGAACTTTCTTGTATTTTGCCGTGGATTTTTGATAATGCTTCTTGAGAATGTTTACTACTAATAAGTAATGTCATAAGGTGTTGGATTTCACTGATACTTCTTTTGATTTAACTGATAAAAACTCAAGTTATATTTATTCATAGCATTTCACTGGTTATTTCATATATGTACCTCCTGAATAAAATATTAATAAAAGCATGCGATCCGTCAATCAGTCCATAGAAAATAGTACTAAGAAGGTTTGTTTATTATTCTCCTAGTCCCTGTTAAGTTATTTGTCTGTAATATATTGTGTTCATGTCTTATTGGAGTATTGTTTTATTTTAGGTGTTGTTGAGTTGGCCTATCCATTGTAGGCTTGCATAATATTTGGGAGTCCGCTGTCTCATATCAACGCGAAGTATTGTGTGAGCCTTACGAGTGCATCACGTCGCAGTTGGGATGCAGCACTTCGAGATTCGTCGTGAGGCTATAATCCAGCGGTGTGAGAATGCAATCCAGAATCTTAAAGCGGACGAGCTCCTTTGGCGTGGTGGCAGCTTTAGGGTCTTCCCGGCGTTCGAGGCCGAACAGGACGACCAACAGAGTGCACAACCGTTCAATTGTTATACATCTCCTCTCATAAAAGGCCGTGCCGTGAATTTCAACTTCACGAGACGTCCAGAGCCTAAGAAGCAGTCCATTGACTTGAAGTCTGTGATGAACACCAGGCAAACATTGATAGGCCTAGTAACTGAAGAGACCCGTCCCCAGCTATCTGTTCCAGGACCCGCCAAACCTCACCTGTGTGAAAGCTGCAGCAAGAAGACTTTCGTGGATTCTAGTGCACAAACAAACAAAGGTGTATCCGTGGCAACTCAGTGTGATATAGAAGATTTCTTTGACGGAACTTGCGGAAATGTATTCGGTGATGATAACAGCAGTAGGAGTAAAAGTCAGCTAAGTGATGAGTGGTTTCTTAGATCAATGCAGCGGGAGGAACTGCCTGTTGACATTAATAAAAGACCGTCTCCTTCCAATAAGTCTATAAATTCTCCTTATAACATGCCTTACCGTGACTTTGGATATGGTGATTACTTGCGTGAGGCGCTTCCTGCTAGCGTGGGTGGTAAAATATCAGAGTCGTGTCCTGTTGGCACGAGTCATGGTGATATTTTGCCAGAGCCACGCTTTAGCGACATGAACCAGTTGCTTGTCAGCAAATTTTCACCACAGTCTATGCTTACCATCGACTATCATAATCTGCCTATGAATTCTTCCTCTTTAGCTAAAAAAAGCAATGGATGTCAATTATTCACCAGTGCGTGATTCAGAACATTTTGATTCTCGACCATCTGACTTGTACAATGTGACAAACTTGAGAAGAACCTCACAGCTCAGTAGCTATGTGCCATCCTCTGCAGTGCCACTGAAGGGAATCTTGAAACGGCCACGACCATTTCCATTCGATAAATACGCGCCAGGATCAGATGAGAGTGTTCCAGCCAGCAGGTCTCAGTTAGAAGAGCAGCATTCTGCTGAACTATCATATTACCACTAGTCACTTACTCGGTGTGCAGAATGATGCACAAGAACTCGCCGAAAGATGTCTTTTAAAATTAGGCACACATTGTACTGTAGTATTTGCCGACATGTGAGATATTGAACAGAAAACATTTGTGATGAATTATATTTGTACTGTTTTGACCAACGGGACTTGGTGGCATTGCGTCATGCTGATATATTGGAATACCGGTATTAGAAGCCATTTTTAGTATTGCCTAAGTAATCTATTAGTAGAAGCTTTTCAGTCGGTCAACATGAGTGTGCCAAAATTAGATTGGGTGGGGAATTACAATTAATTTCCTAGTGCCTTAAATAAGTACTTGTATTATTTATACACTAAAAGAAAGATAAACACTTGTCACACAAATACTAGGAATATTTATACACTTAATAAAACACTTGTCACACAATTACTGGGAATATTTATACACATAATAAAACGCTTGTCACACAAATACTGGGAATATTTATACACATAATGAAACATTTGTCACACAAATACTGGGAATATTTATACACATAATGAAACACTTGTCACACAAATACAGGGAATATTTACTGTATACACATAATGAAACACCTGTCACACAAATACAGGTAATATTTACTGTATACACATAATGAAACACTTGTCACACAAATACAGGGAATATTTATACACATAATGAAACACTTGTCACACAAATACTGGGAATATTTACTGTATACACATAATGAAACACCTGTCACACAAATACAGGTAATATTTACTGTATACACATAATGAAACACTTGTCACACAAATACTGGGAATATTTACTGTATACACACAATGAAACACTTGTCACACAAATACTGGGAATATTTATACACATAATGAAACACTTGTCACACAAATACTGGGAATAATTACTGTATACACACAATGAAACACTTGTCACACAAATACTGGGAATATTTATACACATAATGAAACACTTGTCACACAAATACAGGGAGTATTTATACACTTAATGAAACACTTGTCACACAAATACAGGGAATATTTAAACACATAATGAACCACTTGTCACACAAATACTAGGAATATTTATACACATAATAAAACGCTTGTCACACTAACACTAGGAATATTTATACACATAATAAAACGCTTGTCACACAAATACTGGAAATATTTATCCACATAATGAAACATTTGTAACACAAATACTGGGAATATTTATCCACATAATGAAACACTTGTCACACAAATACTGGGAATATTTATACACTTAATAAAACACTTGTCACACAAATACTGGGAATATTTATCCACATAATGGAACACTTGTCACACAAATACTGGGAATATTTATACACATAATAAATCGCTTGTCACACAAATACTGGAAATATTTATGCACATAATGAAACATTTGTCACACAAATACTGGGAATATTTATACACATAATGAAACACTTGTCACACAAATACTGGGAATATTTATACACATAATAAAACGCTTGTCACACAAATACTGGAAATATTTATACACATAATGAAACATTTGTCACACATATACTGGGAATATTTATACACATAATGAAACACTTGTCACACAAATACAGGGAATATTTACTGTATACACATAATGAAACACTTGTCACACAAATACTGGGAATATTTATACACATAATGAAACACTTGTCACACTAACACTAGGAATATTTATACACATAATAAAACACTTATCACACAAATACTAGGAATACTTATACACATAATAAACACTTGTCCCACAAATACTGGAAATATTTATACACATAATGAAACACTTGTCACACAAATACAGGGAATATTTATACACATAATGAAACACTTGTCACACAAATACAGGGAATATTTACTGTATACACACAATGAAACACTTGTCACACAAATACTGGGAATATTTATACACATAATGAAACACTTGTCACACAAATACAGGGAATATTTATACACTTAATGAAACACTTGTCACACAAATACAGGGAATATTTATACACATGATAAAATACTTGTCACACAAATACAGGGAATATTTATACACATAATGAAACACTTGTCACACAAATACAGGGAATATTTATACACATAATAAACACTTGACACACAAATACTAGGAATAATTATACACATAATAAAACACTTGTTACACAAATTCTAGGAATATTTATACACATAATAAACACTTGTCACACAAATACAGGGAATATTTATACACATAATGAAACGCTTGTCACACAAATACAGGGAATATTTATACACATAATGAAACGCTTGTCACACAAATACAGGGAATATTTATACACATAATGAAACGCTTGTCACACAAATACAGGGAATATTTATACACATAATGAAACACTTGTCACACAAATACTAGAAATATTTATACACATAATAAACACTTGACACACAAATACTAGGAATAATTATACACATAATAAAACACTTGTTACACAAATTCTAGGAATATTTATACACATAATAAACACTTGTCACACAAATACTAGGAATATTTATACACATAATAAATCACTTGTCACACAAATACTGGGAATATTTATACACTTAATGAAACGTTTGTCACACAACTACTGGGAATATTTATACACATAATGAAACACTTGTCACACAAATACAGGGAATATTTATACGTCTGGCTGCGTGGCTCAGGGGTAACGTTCTCGCTTGCTGAGCCCAAGGTTGCAGGGTCGAAACCTGGTGCAGTCAGCTGGCATTTGAGGGTGCGCAAATGCGAGGGAGCCATGTCAGTACATTTACTGGCACGTTAAAGATCCCCATCGGGGCAAAATTCCGGCACCCCGGCGTCTCTAAAAGCCAGTGTAGTTAAAAGGGACGTTAACCAATAAGATTATTATTAATAAAATTTATACACATAATGATACACTTGTCACATAAATACTAGGAATATTTATACACATAATGAAACACTTGTCACACAAATACTGGGAATATTTATACACATAATAAAACACTTGTCACACAAATACTAGGAATATTTATACACATAATGAAACACTTGTCACACAAATACAGGGAATATTTATACACATAATGAAACACTTGTCACACAAATACAGGGAATATTTATACACATAATAAACTCTTGTCACACAAATACATGGAATATTTATACACATAATGAAACACTTGTCACACAAATACAGGGAATATTTATACACATAATAAACACTTGTCACACAAATACTAGGAATATTTATACACATAATAAAACACTTGTCACACAAATACTAGGAATATTTATACACATAATAAAACACTTGTCACACAAATACTGGGAATATTTATACACATAATGAAACACTTGTCACATTAACACTAGGAATATTTATACACATAATAAAACACTTGTCCCACAAATATTGGGAATATTTATACACATAATAAAACACTTGTCACACAAATACTAGGAATATTTATACACATAATGAAACACTTGTCACACAAATACAGGGAATATTTATACACATAATGAAACACTTGTCACACAAATACAGGGAATATTTATACACATAATAAACTCTTGTCACACAAATACTAGGAATATTTATACACATAATGAAACACTTGTCACACAAATACAGGGAATATTTATACACATAATAAACACTTGTCACACAAATACTAGGAATATTTATACACATAATAAAACACTTGTCACACAAATACTGGGAATATTTATACACATAATGAAACACTTGTCACACAAATACTAGGAATATTTATACACATAATGAAACACTTGTCACACAAATACAGGGAATATTTATACACATAATGAAACACTTGTCACACAAATACTAGGAATATTTATACACATAATGAAACACTTGTCACACAAATACAGGGAATATTTATACACATAATAAACACTTGTCACACAAATACTAGGAATATTTATACACATAATGAAACGCTTGTCACACAAATACAGGGAATATTTATACACATAATGAAACGCTTGTCACACAAATACAGGGAATATTTATACACATAATGAAACACTTGTCACACAAATACAGGGAATATTTATGCACATAATGAAACACTTGTCACTCAAATACAGGGAATATTTATACACATAATGAAACACTTGTCACTCAAATACAGGGAATATTTATACACATAATGAAACACTTGTCACACAACACTAGGAATATTTATACACATAATAAAACACTTGTCACACAAATACTAGGAATATTTATGCACATAATGAAACACTTGTCACTCAAATACAGGGAATATTTATACACATAATGAAACACTTGTCACACAAATACTGGGAATATTTATACACATAATGAAACACTTGCCACACAAATACTGGGAATATTTATACACATAATGAAACACTTGTCACTCAAATACAGGGAATATTTATACACATAATGAAACACTTGTCACACAAATACTGGGAATATTTATACACATAATAAAACACTTGTCACACAAATACTAGGAATATTTATACACATAATGAAACACTTGTCACTCAAATACAGGGAATATTTATACACATAATGAAACACTTGTCACACAAATACTGGGAATAATTATACACATAATAAAACACTTGTCAAAAAATACAGGGAATATTTATACACATAATGAAACACTTGTCACTCAAATACAGGGAATATTAATACACATAATGAAATACTTGTCACACAAATACAGGGAATATTTATACACATAATAAACACTTGTCACTCAAATACTAGGAATATTTATACACATAATAAAACACTTGTCACACAAATACTAGGAATATTTATACACATAATAAACACTTGTCACACAAATACTAGGAATATTTATACACATAATAAAACACTTGTCACACAAATACTAGGAATATTTATACACATAATAAACACTTGTCACACAAATACAGGGAATGTTTATACACATAATGAAACACTTGTCACACAAATACTGGGAATATTTATACACATAATGAAACACTTGTCACTCAAATACAGGGAATATTTATACACATAATGAATCACTTATCACACAAATACAGGGAATATTTATACACATAATGAAACACTTATCACACAAATACAGGGAATATTTATACACATAATAAAACACTTGTCACTCAAATACAGGGAATATTTATACACATAATAAACACTTGTCACACAAATACAGGGAATATTTATACACATAATGAAACACTTGTCACACAAATACTGGGAATATTTATACACATAATGAAACACTTGTCACTCAAATACAGGGAATATTTATACACATAATGAAACACTTGTCACACAAATACAGGGAATATTTATACACATAATGAAACACTTTTCACACAAATACTGGGAATATTTATACACATAATGAAACACTTGTCACATTAACACTAGGAATATTTATACACATAATAAAACACTTGTCCCACAAATACTGGGAATATTTATACACATAATAAAACACTTGTCACACAAATACTAGGAATATTTATACACATAATGAAACACTTGTCACACAAATACAGGGAATATTTATACACATAATGAAACACTTGTCAAAAAAATACAGGGAATATTTATACACATAATGAAACACTTGTCACACAACACTAGGAATATTTACACACATAATAAAACACTTGTCACACAAATACTAGGAATATTTATTCACATAATGAAACACTTGTCACTCAAATACAGGGAATATTTATACACATAATGAAACACTTGTCACACAAATACTGGGAATATTTATACACATAATGAAACACTTGTCACACAAATACAGGGAATATTTATACACATAATAAACACTTGTCACACAAATACTAGGAATATTTATACACATAATAAAACACTTGTCACACAAATACTAGGAATATTTATACACATAATGAAACACTTATCACACAAATACAGGGAATATTTATACACATAATAAAACACTTGTCACTCAAATACAGGGAATATTTATACACATAATAAACACTTGTCACACAAATACAGGGAATATTTATACACATAATGAAACACTTGTCACACAAATACTGGGAATATTTATACACATAATGAAACACTTGTCACTCAAATACAGGGAATATTTATACACATAATGAAACACTTGTCACACAAATACAGGGAATATTTATACACATAATGAAACACTTTTCACATTAACACTAGGAATATTTATACACATAATAAAACACTTGTCCCACAAATACTGGGAATATTTATACACATAATAGAACACTTGTCACACAAATACTAGGAATATTTATACACATAATGAAACACTTGTCACACAAATACAGGGAATATTTATACACATAATGAAACACTTGTCACACAAATACAGGGAATATTTATACACATAATGAAACACTTTTCACACAAATACTGGGAATATTTATACACAGAATGAAACACTTGTCACATTAACACTAGGAATATTTATACACATAATAAAACACTTGTCCCACAAATATTGGGAATATTTATACACATAATGAAACACTTGTCACACAAATACAGGGAATATTTATACACATAATGAAACACTTGTCACACAACACTAGGAATATTTATACACATAATAAAACACTTGTCACACAAATACCAGGAATATTTATGCACATAATGAAACACTTGTCACTCAAATACAGGGAATATTTATACACATAATGAAACACTTGTCACACAAATACTGGGAATATTTATACACATAATGAAACACTTGCCACACAAATACTGGGAATATTTATACACATAATGAAGCACTTGTCACTCAAATACAGGGAATATTTATACACATAATGAAACACTTGTCACACAAATACTGGGAATATTTATACACATAATAAAACACTTGTCACACAAATACTAGGAATATTTATACACATAATGAAACACTTGTCACTCAAATACAGGGAATATTTATACACATAATGAAACACTTGTCACACAAATACTGGGAATAATTATACATATAATAAAACACTTGTCAAAAAAATACAGGGAATATTTATACACATAATGAAACACTTGTCACTCAAATACAGGGAATATTAATACACATAATGAAATACTTGTCACACAAATACAGGGAATATTTATACACATAATAAACACTTGTCACTCAAATACTAGGAATATTTATACACATAATAAAACACTTGTCACACAAATACTAGGAATATTTATACACATAATAAACACTTGTCACACAAATACTAGGAATATTTATACACATAATAAAACACTTGTCACACAAATACTAGGAATATTTATACACATAATAAACACTTGTCACACAAATACAGGGAATATTTATACACATAATGAAACACTTGTCACACAAATACTGGGAATATTTATACACATAATGAAACACTTGTCACTCAAATACAGGGAATATTTATACACATAATGAAACACTTATCACACAAATACAGGGAATATTTATACACATAATGAAACACTTATCACACAAATACAGGGAATATTTATACACATAATAAAACACTTGTCACTCAAATACAGGGAATATTTATACACATAATAAACACTTGTCACACAAATACAGGGAATATTTATACACATAATGAAACACTTGTCACACAAATACTGGGAATATTTATACACATAATGAAACACTTGTCACTCAAATACAGGGAATATTTATACACATAATGAAACACTTGTCACACAAATACAGGGAATATTTATACACATAATGAAACACTTTTCACACAAATACTGGGAATATTTATACACATAATGAAACACTTGTCACATTAAAACTAGGAATATTTATACACATAATAAAACACTTGTCCCACAAATACTGGGAATATTTATACACATAATAAAACACTTGTCACACAAATACTAGGAATATTTATACACATAACGAAACACTTGTCACACAAATACAGGGAATATTTATACACATAATGAAACACTTGTCACACAAATACAGGGAATATTTATACACATAATAAACTCTTGTCACACAAATACTAGGAATATTTATACACATAATGAAACACTTGTCACACAAATACAGGGAATATTTATACACATAATAAACACTTGTCACACAAATACTAGGAATATTTATACACATAATAAAACACTTGTCACACAAATACTAGGAATATTTATACACATAATGAAACACTTGTCACACAAACACTAGGAATATTTATACACATAATAAAACACTTGTCACACAAATACTAGGAATATTTATGCACATAATGGAACACTTGTCACTCAAATACAGGGAATATTTATACACATAATGAAACACTTGTCACACAAATACTGGGAATATTTATACACATAATGAAATACTTGTCACACAAATACTGGGAATATTTATACACATAATGAAACACTTGTCACTCAAATACAGGGAATATTTATACACATAATGAAACACTTGTCACACAAATACTGGGAATATTTATACACATAATAAAACACTTGTCACACAAATACTAGGAATATTTATACACATAATGAAACACTTGTCACTCAAATACAGGGAATATTTATACACATAATAAACTCTTGTCACACAAATACTAGGAATATTTATACACATAATGAAACACTTGTCACACAAATACAGGGAATATTTATACACATAATAAACACTTGTCACACAAATACTAGGAATATTTATACATATAATAAAACACTTGTCACACAAATACTAGGAATATTTATACACATAATAAAACACTTGTCACACAAATACTGGGAATATTTATACACATAATGAAACACTTGTCACACAAATACTAGGAATATTTATACACATAATGAAACACTTGTCACACAAATACAGGGAATATTTATACACATAATGAAACACTTGTCACACAACACTAGGAATATTTATACACATAATGAAACACTTGTCACTCAAATACAGGGAATATTTATACACATAATGAAACACTTGTCACACAAATACTGGGAATAATTATACACATAATAAAACACTTGTCAAAAAAATACAGGGAATATTTATACACATAATGAAACACTTGTCACTCAAATACAGGGAATATTAATACACATAATGAAATACTTGTCACACAAATACAGGGAACATTTATACACATAATAAACACTTGTCACTCAAATACTAGGAATATTTATACACATAATAAAACACTTGTCACACAAATACTAGGCATATTTATACACATAATAAACACTTGTCACACAAATACTAGGAATATTTATACACATAATAAAACACTTGTCACACAAATACTAGGAATATTTATACACATAATAAACACTTGTCACACAAATACAGGGAATATTTATACACATAATGAAACACTTGTCACACAAATACTGGGAATATTTATACACATAATGAAACACTTGTCACTCAAATACGGGGAATATTTATACACATAATGAAACACTTATCACACAAATACAGGGAATATTTATACACATAATGAAACACTTATCACACAAATACAGGGAATATTTATACACATAATAAAACACTTGTCTCTCAAATACAGGGAATATTTATACACATAATAAACACTTGTCACACAAATACAGGGGATATTTATACACATAATGAAACACTTGTCACACAAATACTGGGAATATTTACACACATAATGAAACACTTGTCACTCAAATACAGGGAATATTTATACACATAATGAAACACTTGTCACACAAATACAGGGAATATTTATACACATAATGAAACACTTTTCACACAAATACTGGGAATATTTATACACATAATGAAACACTTGTCACATTAACACTAGGAATATTTATACACATAATAAAACACTTGTCCCACAAATACTGGGAATATTTATACACATAATAAAACACTTGTCACACAAATACTAGGAATATTTATACACATAATGAAACACTTGTCACACAAATACAGGGAATATTTATACACATAATGAAACACTTGTCACACAAATACAGGGAATATTTATACACATAATAAACTCTTGTCACACAAATACTAGGAATATTTATACACATAATGAAACACTTGTCACACAAATACAGGGAATATTTATACACATAATAAACACTTGTCACACAAATACTAGGAATATTTATACACATAATAAAACACTTGTCACACAAATACTAGGAATATTTATACACATAATGAAACACTTGTCACACAAATACTAGGAATATTTATACACATAATGAAACACTTGTCACACAAATACAGGGAATATTTATACACATAATGAAACACTTGTCACACAAACACTAGGAATATTTATACACATAATAAAACACTTGTCACACAAATACTAGGAATATTTATGCACATAATGAAACACTTGTCACTCAAATACAGGGAATATTTATACACATAATGAAACACTTGTCACACAAATACAGGGAATATTTATACACATAATAAACACTTGTCACACAAATACTAGGAATATTTATACACATAATAAAACACATGTCACACAAATACTAGGAATATTTATACACATAATAAAACACTTGTCACACAAATACTGGGAATATTTATACACATAATGAAACACTTGTCACACAAATACTAGGAATATTTATGCACATAATGAAACACTTGTCACTCAAATACAGGGAATATTTATACACATAATGAAACACTTGTCACACAAATACTGGGAATATTTATACACATAATGAAACACTTGTCACACAAATACAGGGAATATTTATACACATAATAAACACTTGTCACACAAATACTAGGAATATTTATACACATAATAAAACACTTGTCACACAAATACTAGGAATATTTATACACATAATAAAACACTTGTCACACAAATACTGGGAATATTTATACACATAATGAAACACTTGTCACACAAATACTAGGAATATTTATACACATAATGAAACACTTGTCACACAAATACAGGGAATATTTATACACATAATGAAACACTTGTCACACAACACTAGGAATATTTATACACATAATAAAACACTTGTCACACAAATACTAGGAGTATTTATGCACATAATGAAACACTTGTCACTCAAATACAGGGAATATTTATACACATAA